>CM021101.1:382652491-383363098 GCA_007115665.2 Sequoiadendron giganteum | reverse complement strand
CATATTCCTTCTCATGAATTAAATATTTTTCAATTTTTTAATTCATTCCATTTTCCTCCACTTGCTCATTAATCTCTGGCATAGCCCTCGACGTCATAGCAATTAATCGCCCACCCCTTTTTGGTGCATCAATCCTTCACGGTTGATCTTGGCATCTTTCTAGAAACTCGATCTTGACCATTTGTTTCGTAACCTCCCTCTCATGAATCCTCATCCGTTGATCTTGGAATCTTTCTAGAAGATCAATCTAGTCTGTTTGTTCGAATGGTTGTCTATAAAAGTAGCCTTTCTCTTCCATTTTTACCTTAACAACCATTTTATCTCCAACTTTCTACTTACAATTTGCAGGTATTTGCACAAGTAAAACAACAAATCTAAGGGCAAAGTTTGCAAAAGGAGAAATAGGAGTGACAAGAGAAGGAATCAACTTCAATGGGGAGTTTTCTATTTCATTTGCTTGCACTTTGATTTCTCTCCTTGTTTGTATTCTCTTATTTTAGATGAGGTTAATAGCTTAGAGGTGTTTGGTTGTCACTTTTATCTAGGCTAGGATGTTTACCCCCATCTTACAGGGTCTAAGGGTGAAAACCTAAAAACACAATAGAACTCAGTGATAGATGCTTGGGAACCCTTGAAAATCATAATAGCAACAAAAACTTGGTCGATAAGAGCTCCAACACAACAATAATCTTCAAATAAACTTCAAATGGTGAAAAAAATAAGTGTAAACACCTATATACCATTTGCCACAAAATGTCATAAATACATTGTAAGGGATAAAGTGGCAAGCACTCAGTTACAAAAAATGATACCCTCTCGACCTTGCAAAAAATTAGACACCATCTGACTTTGCGAAGAAACAAGCACCATCCGACTTTGGTTAGGTTGGTACCAAACTTGCACAAAGAGATCTTTTGTGGTGAAACATGGGTCACTCAACCTTATAGAAAAACAAGGGGCATTTGATCAATTCTCAAATATCCACAATCTCACAAAAGGCGGAACCTTGAGTGCAACCAAGACTTGGAACCAAATAGGCCAACACCCATAAAGAACATCTACCCTAAAGCACACTAACCCAAGACACAAAATTCAAGAAAACCAAGAAAAAAAGGAAAGAGGGGGTCCTCATTTCATGGGATGTGTTTGCAAGACACACCATTGATGAAATCCAAAAATCGAAATGTCAAAATATTGGTTCCCGAACCCACCATCTTGTAGAGTTTGGCATAAGACCACTTATTATTCAAATATTTTTCTAGGTGATGAACACTACACATGCTTAGAAGCATGAAAAATCTTCTAATTAATAATATTAGGTATTCACATTTAGCATTTAAATCATTTGTGGAACATGCACATAATGTGACCGATTATAATTAGTATGCCAAAGCCTATTGTTACTAGAACCAATATATATTAACAAGTAAAGGATTCCTCCACATGTTTTTTGATAGATGTGTTTAAAAGAGAGAGAAAGATGGATATTTTAGATGATATCTATAAATCTTGTCTACTATCCATGTGACTTGAGCCTCAATGGTCTTTCTCCTCAAATATTTGGTCACTATCACACTTTATATTTTCATTTTAAGGACATGGTCATTAGAACTTTAGGGTACACCACACTCTAATTAACTTCTAGCTTGGGGGTTCCTTTTGTATGGTTTAGGATTGTTTCCATTGATTTCAAATTCAGACATGTCATCACATTCCACATAATCATCATACATATCATTTTTTTCCCCTAAGTCCATATTCTAATGATCATTTGTATTTAGAAGCTCTACTTACTATGAGATCAAGTAATAGTCATTTCACCTCTCTAAAGATTTGCATATAACTCCCCACAACTTGATAACTTATAAGGACTAGAGACGCCATGCCCTTTCTCTACAAAGATGCTAGGCTTCCACTATCATTTATTTAGAGACAAGGTCTCTTATGTGACCGACAACATGATGATCACTTTTTTTATATCTACTCCAAGGTCAAGTACAATTTCTTTTTCCAATGCACAAATAAACTTTTGAAACATATATGTGAGACATTTTAAGTAACATGATCTAATTATATGTACATGCGTGTATATATATACACACAAATACATATGTATATATGCATATACACATACATGTATGTACATATTATCTATATACATACAAATATATACATATACATATATATGTTTTTTAAATTTTTTTTAATCTTTATAAATTATTGTCATTACTTATATCTTACTTTACATTGTACTTCCTTAAATCTTATAAATCAATTTTTATCTTCTAAAATTATTAATGATTTTAGTATAAAGAAATAAAGTAAATCTTACTTAAAAATTAAAAATAAAATCTTAAATGAATTAAATACTAAATTCTTTTAAAGAAAAACAAAAATGATAAATACAATAAAGATCTAAATAACATAATACAAAATAATTGAAATGGAAATAGACCTTACCTTTTTACCACATGATATTATTTTGTCCATACACTTTTTTCGTTATATATATTTATTAATAAAAACTTTTTGAAAAAGAAAAAGAAAAATAAAATTCAGTGGACAGTTTATCGAATATTGTATATAGTTATTCAAATTTTTGGGCAAGATTGGTTACCGATTGCTTTCCCGAATATATAAAAGGCGAAAACTTGCAGTAACATACAATCCATGGTTTACATTATTCTTCATACCAGAGTCTTCACTCATACCTCAACTCCTCTCACATTCAATAAAGCTAAATTTTCCAAACTCTTCTCCAAGACTATCCCCACCACCATTAAAATATAAAAACAAAACACAACAAAACAAGTCTTTCAGTTAAAAGCTTACAACGGTTGCTTGTTTCTGGAATTCACACTTACCAATCTGACACAAGTCATCATTCATTACAGCCTGATCACCTGTTTTTTTTTTAAACAACTGTCTTATGAAATAAGAAAACATGTTTGATCATTTTATTTAAATATCATTCTGTGTAACAGTCAAATAGTTAATGATATAAAAGAGTTCTAATTCAATTGTATAATCGATGAAAATAATTGTATATTCTTTGATTATGTCATCTATCAAAGTTCAAATCTTTGGATGTATGATATAAGAGATAAGGTCAGGATCATTGTTTCGATGATTTTAATGGAATGAGTACCCATCAATCTCTGACTCTTAACTGAAGATGCATCAAGATAGATTCACGTTCTTATATAGAATAACAAAACAAACTTGAAAATGATACAAAATTTTTCATAAAAAACAATTAGTAATAATTTTACACCTCATTTATAATGAAAATGTATTATTTTATTGGATGAAAATTAAAGAAATGATATCTAACAATAATAGTGCTAAACAGTGGCAATTATGTCTAATAGAAGCAAACTTTGAGGAGCTGACACAGCAAAATAAAAAGAATCTACCAAGCCCAAATTTTGACGTATAGTGAAGAGTTATGTGCACGCCAATGCATAGTTTTCATGGAAGAAAACCCAGGATATTCGTAAAAGAAACTCCATGTCAAGACTTTCAATAAGGAGTTATATTTATACACCTTTACTAGTAGTTGTAAGATGTTTCCTTCTTCACAGAAAAAATGGAAGGCTTTGGGGGAGGAAAGATCTTGTTTGGAGAAATTGAAGCAGTCCAAGTGTCTGTCATGGAGAAAGTATGGAGCTCCCCTGGTAACAAAGGAGCCACCTTCTACAAGCCCCTGCAAATTCCAGAGGGCTTTTTTGTCCTTGGCCATTATGGATGTCCTAATGCTCAGCAACCCCTTGAGTCACCATTCCTTCTAGTTAGTGTTACACAAGGCATAAGCTATATGTGTGGGGGAATTATGTCACCAGGTCCACCATTGGAAGAGCCTTCAGACTATGTTTTGGTTTGGAGTAGCAATGAAGGGCAAGCTTATTTTTGGGTTCCTCAAGCCCCAGAGGGATACAAAGCTCTTGGCTGTGTTGTCACAAATACTCCTGCAAAACCCACCTCAAAGGAATTGGTGATGTGTGTTCGTTCTGACCTTACAGATACCTGTCAAACAGAGGAAGCCATTTGGAGCAACAACTCATTCACCGCTTGGAATATCAGGCCTACAGTTAGAGGGACAAAAGCTGCAGGAGCCTATGTGGGTGCATTCTACTGCCAAACTGGTGCATTAACCCCTAATGATCCTCTACCTATTACCTGCCTCAAGAATTCTAATTTTAATAACTTTAGTGCCATGCCAAATGTAGACCAAATCAATGAATTGCTGCACAAGTATGGACCTACTGTCTTCTTCCATCCAGATGAAAAGTACATGTCTTCATCAGTGGAATGGTTTTTTCAGAATGGGGCACTCTTGTACAGCAAGGATTCTGCAGTAGGAGCACAACCCATAGAGGCCAGTGGCTCAAATCTTCCCCAGGGAGGTGATCCAAATGATGGGAGCTACTGGCTGGATTTGCCTAAGGATGGTGCAGCTGCCTCAAGGGTCAAACAAGGAGATCTACAGAGTGCTGAAGCCTATGTGCACATTAAACCCATCTTGGGAGGGACATGTACTGACATAGCAATGTGGTTATTTTATCCTTTCAATGGTCCTAGGAGTCTCAGGGTTCAGCTGTTTCATAGCATAAGTCTGGGTAAAATAGGGCAGCATGTGGGTGATTGGGAGCATTTTACTCTTAGAATCAATAATCTCACAGGCAAGTTATGGAGAGTTTATCTGTCACAGCACAGCAGTGGGCAATGGTTGAACACCCCAGAGCTGGAATACGTTGAAGGAAGTAGTGATAAAGCAGTCATCTATTCTAGCAAGGATGGCCATGCAAGTTATCCTAAAGAAGGAGACTTCCTTCAAGGGAATTCAAAGCTTCAAATTGGTCTAAGGAATGATACAAAGAGAAGCAAATATTTTTTAGATACAAGTATGAAATTCCAAATCATTTCAGCAGATTACATGCAGCCTCAAGCTCTACAAGAGCCTCCATGGCTGCAATTTATGAGAAACTGGGGACCTACTGTTGTTTATGATACACGAGCTGAGCTAGACAGAGCATTGAAGATCCTGCCCTCTAAACTGAGACATTCTGTGGAGGATTTCTTCAATAATGAAATGCCCGAAGAACTTTCTGGTGAGAAGGGACCTAGTGGACCCAAAGCTAAAGAAAGTTGGGAAGGAGATGAAGAGGAAAAAGCATAACACACAATTGGGAAGGTGATGATGTACATCTTGAATATTAAAATATTTCACATTTTGTAATTTGACATTAGGAATGTGTTTGATGTGGATGGCGCATTGAGGGAGTCATGGTTTAGTGAGAACATAGAACACATTTAATATTTTTGATTAATTGTAAAATGCATTCATTGTTATAAAAGCATTCAATGGTTGGGGTATACGGTTCAAGCCAACTTGATTTGAGGACGTAAAAGGGTCACTATGGAGATGCTTGAGCATTAATTATTTGTGGATTAGGTGTATTGATTATTTTAGTTTGGGGCATTAAATAAAGACAAAGGTGGTTAGGAAGCATCTAGTGAGCTTCCTCTTGTTGCTCTCTTACCTCTTGCTATAAATTGGAGGCTTGGGATGGAGTCCTTAATCACTTAATCATATTGTGCTTGCTCATTGTGAGTGGATCTTAAAGCTTAGCCGGGGTCTTTTATTGAGAAGATCTTAAGGTGCATGAAATGGGACATGTGGATTTCATTTGTCCTTGGTTTGGCTTCATGGAGATAGCAACAATAATTTTTTACTACTATAAAAGAATATTTCATCTTGCATTGTTTTATCCTTGGTAGGCAGTGTTAATCTTCATGCTAAGGCTTCTAGTTGATATTGTATTATGACTATTTTGTTGTTGGAAGTACATTGATTTTGATGCTTTTGAGGTGAATTTTTTGAAAGGTTTTCCTACAATAGATTAGTATATGTACACATAAATAAGGGTCAAAAAGTAGCAAATAAATGTTTTGAAAATGAAATAAAAGATAGAATGCTCACATTATTAAAACATAACATGTTTGCATTAAGGCTTGTTCATGTTATAAATTGAACTTACACAACATGAGTGCATTATAATGACCATGAAATGAATAAACAAACAGTAGCCAAGAGCTATCTTTTATTATTTTATTTTTACCATTTGTAGAAAAATGCCAATGTGGAATAGTGTAACCATGTTTCTAAATTGAATCCAAGCCATGCCCACCTCTTTGATGATGCCCTAATGTGTAAGAACTAATTAATATCAATTATGTGGTTATTTTAGTTATATAGTTAAATTATTTTTTCTTGCATTTATTTCAATTTGTTGTATTTTTCTTTTTAGTCAATCCAAAGCCTACCACACCTCAAAATCTTCTACCTAATCAAATGCATGAACAAAATGAGGCAAAAGAACATGACCTACAAAATGCCTCTTAAACTTCTACAATTCCCATGCATCCTCTTGAAACACAATAAACTATTTTAGGACAAAATTGAAAACAATAAAATTGAGCTAAGTGGTGATTGGATTAAACTATGGTTGATATTCTGGGTAAAACTATCCTTGTAATTCTATCTTAAATTGATGAATGGATTGAGATCAATCTTCAGGAATTTTGCAATTTCCTCAGTTTACTCCTCAATGTCAGTCTAGGAGCGTAGGCTTGTGAAAGATATTGGGGTTGTTTACCGAAGGGTTGAACCTAGAAAGCTGAGTGTGAATGAATGCAATTGCTTAGCCTAAGTTTATTTTGTAATATGGCTCTCAGTCCTCTTGTCAATTTTGTGACAAGAGCCTATATTCAAACAATTTGTAACATAAATCGATTAACAAAAAGCAGTAAATAGCATTACGATTGCACAAAGAGAACAAAATACGATTAAAAGGTAGAACTGAAATAAAACACACTAAACTTTACTCATGCATATTTGATAACCACACCAATCAGTATTTATAGAGTGCAATATGCTGAATAAAACTCATATGTATTTAATGGTAAATAGTGACAATAGCAAACTACAGAGAAATGAATATAAAACTAATGTGCTTATTACCACACAATGCAACCCTATTGTAGTCGATGAAGTGGGCCTTGCCTTCTTCAACTATCGGTGATGGATCTCACGCACACAAACTACTCCATGTTAATCAATTTTTCATTCAAATCACTTCACAATATTTAAATTGCAAATAAAAATATGTATCAATATATTATCATCTACCGGTTGAGTCTCAACTTACATATTTATAGATACCATAGGCCGATTAAACTTATAACTATTGCTAAATAAAAACATAGAAGAGTCTTTGGTTGTTTCGACCTGTGGCCAACAACCTTAAAAGATAATTGAAAATAGTTTGGAGTTTTTTTCCATCATTTCAAAATGGCATAACAACTTAAAATAGATAAATACAACTCAACACTAGTTTAACCAAAATGACAAATAATTCTTGGACGGTCTTAAACTCCATTCCACCGATGTCTTGATCCACGCGCCATCCATTAAGCATCCCCTGCTACCAAAATTACAAAGATAATCAATAGACAATCAAAGGATTTTGATATATTCATAGGTTTTTATCTTTCCTTGTATTTTATAAAACATCTCCAGCTCATTAACAAATGGTGACAGGAGAAACAAAGAATACTACAAAATGACAAGGTTTAAAGGAAAATAAAATGGTAAAACAAAGACATATTTCACCCTCATCACTTCCCCCCAACTTAGGGTTTTACATGTCCTCATGCAAAAGAGTATAAAGTACAAACCAAGAGAAAAAGGAGCTAGTTTCTGCATTGTGTCAATCACTTACTTAACCCATGATTGGTATAATGCTTGCATCTGCTTTTCATGTTCTTGAATGGTCATGAGGGATGTTTTGGAGGCATCTGTGTATTCAAGTATTGCCTTGAGTTGTCGAATCTCCTATGTCTGTGAGGAATCAAGAGAGAATGTGTCCTAAACCTGTCTCTGAAGGGCCTCATTTTCCTCAGTCACCCTAGCCAATGAATCCTACAGTGTTTGTTTTCCTCCTTTAACTTGGCTACCAAATCTTGCAAACCTTGTATCTCTTCTTTTGCTGACAGAGGGTTTTCCTTTGTCAGTTTAGTTACCAAGTTTTATAGGTCACGAATTTCCTCATTTGTTAATAAAGGATCCTCCTCCTCAAATTATTCCTTTGCTTCTTGATTCCTAGTTGGGGGTGTCTCCATAGGTTCTTACTCATTGTCAATTGACATATTCAACTCCTTCCTTTCCATTTGGGGAGATAACTTAGCAGTCCTTTGTTCTGCAAGGTTGACGGTGACTTTAGGTATTAGTTCAACATGAAAGTCTTGAATATTAGTATCATTATGAATATCCTCCATTTGGGCATTGATAGCCATTGAGGAGTGAAAAATAATGGAAGCTTGTTTCTTTGAAGAGCTTGTGGAGACTGAGGATGTCTTGCTATGACTTTTCCGCTTACCCCTAGTTTCCCAGTTTGGTGTGCTAGTTTTGGAATACTTGCTACTAGTAGGGGTAACATAGGGGCTCTTGGCTGGTTTGCTACTTGAGGCTAGGGTTTGCTTGATACCCTTCTTGGAGACCCTCTTCTTTGCAAGTTTAGGGGAATAACCAGAAATTTCTTTTGTTCCTAGGCCCTCACTTTGTTCATTTGAAGAAATTTCATTATTATTGCCCTTATCTGACTTTTTTCCTACGAACTCCTCTTTTTCAGAAGAACTAGGTAGGTTGATAGGAGAATCTTCCTCCGCAGATTTATCTGGGGTATCATCACCAAGAAGTGAATCCCAATCTCATGGAGGACATAGTATTTTCAATTCTCACAATTAATAATTTAATGAGGCCATGGCGAGCTATTGATTTTTCATGCCCTTTTTGAAATTTTTTCCACATTTGGTTTACAAAGGAATAAAGAAAATATGGCATGTTTACAAGAATTCCCCATCTCAAATGATTCATAAGCCGAAATTGCTTGCAGAAAAAATATATACATACCTATCTTTGTAGGTTATGTACTGAATGATGAATTTTGCTACATTGTCCTAGGGCTGCGGAAGTGAGATTAACTCTGTGCCTTGTCCAGTGACAATTTCAACAGAATCCCCTCGTTCAAGGAACTTCTTACGTAGAGGTTCGAGGTCCATGGTGCATTTGGAGTTATCCAAAAAATATTTATCCCCTAAGAGTGGAAACCCAGAGACATTAGCTATGGCTTCCACTGAGAAAGGAATTGTTAAACCACATAATTTTTCTTCCTTTTATGGTAGGTCATTGCGAACTCCCGCACAATCTTCTCATCATACCCTCTTAACCATTTAAAGTATACATCCCATCCTGCTTGTTTGAAAATTTTATAAGCCTCGGTAGCCTCTGGCACTCTTAGTTCTTCCATATTTGGAGGCTCAAAATGATGATGATGTTCTCCTACCATGAGGTCTCCACAACCAGAACAAATGAAAGTCACTAGCAAACACAAAAACCACTACTAAAAATAGGTGGGGGAAATAGTAACCAGTTATTGACTGTACCTTGAATGGTGAGCGGTTAACGTGCAATTAAATTTGGAAAGTGGGTTGCAATATTTGAAAAGATTGTTCTACACCGATGTCATTATAGCAAATTATGGTTATAACAATAATAATGACATTAACTAAGCAAGATCAGAGAATAATGGATTTTGTCATACTAAAAAGGATATGACGAAGATACGATGTGATGGTTGAAGACATGACATGGCATATGACATGACAACTCCTCCCCTAGCTTATCATGTGACCCATCTATGTGTTACGTCACCACTCATTAAATGAAAAGAAGAAAGTTAAATAAAATAAAAAGGAAAAGAGAAAAACCAATGTATACCAATACCAATGATCCTCGATGGTACAAAATAGGGACATGGGAGAAAGCATGATGAAATGGAGAGTGGAGCTGGAAAAAGATGATGCCGATGTCATCATGGAACTACTAGCCTAGTAGTAGTATTGCTGAAATCGAAGGTGTCGCATGGGGTCGAGAAGATAGCATAGCAGAAAAGACATCAGGTGAACTGCATACATCATAACCAAGGTGAAGTACAGCTGGCAGAGTGCCACAAGAAGAAATGAGTACAGTGAGGTCAGGACACATGATACCCTGACATGTAGGCATCAAGAGCATGTGAATGGATCGTGAAAAATGACCATAGGGATGAATGTCAGGTGGGGCTTAAAAACCATTGAGGAAGCAAACACCACCTCACGAAAGTGAATAGAACCAAGGGACAAAGGCTCTTGTCCAAAAAAAGATAGGAACTAAGGTCGCTGAAGCACAATGTGGCACAACACAAGGTGGGAGCAGCCCCAAATGATGGAGATAAAGGCTCGGTGGTTCGACACCAAAAACAAAAGGAGAGCCTAACATAGAAGTGTCAAGAAGGCAAAGTTGTGTACTTGTAGAATTATTCAAGCTATATATATTGTTTGTTTGTTTCCTTTTTTTTTAAAACTTGATGATAGACCGCTAGTAATCTAGTTTTTTCCCCATCACCGCCTAGAAGCACCAAGAACCAGGTTTTCACCTCTAAGACTTATTTAGTAGTTAACGCCCACTGAAAACCGGTTTTCAAACGTCAACTAGCCAACAATGCCCAAAGTTTTTTCATTAATGAATCTTTTATTGCATTCTTTTTAACATTTTGAAAAGTACCTAAAAGGTACTGGGAGAGGCGACATAAACCCTATCAAGCAAATGGGCTTCCTTAGGCAGATTCGATACAAACTCTTCTCGTGAGAGAGGCTTCTTGTACAACTTCAACCAGTGACTGTTGACAACTAAATCCATGCAATCAGAGTCCACCGTGTGAAGCTTGACAACCCTGTTATTGTAGACCACCTCAATTTCTTAGGGCCCTAGCCACCAGGTGTGGAACTTTCCCAAAATCGTAGAAACATGAGTCATACAAGAGTGCCTAATCGCCTGGTTGAAATGACCATTGTCGAATGAAATGATCATGCCAGAGAGCACGCTGGTTCTAGAAAATCTCTACATGGAAGAGCACTTATTGGTGAAGTTCATCTAATGAGTGAAGTTGTGTAATTTGTTCTTTTTGTGCATCAACAAGTTCATCCCTAGCTGGAGTGCGGTGCGAAGAGTTTTTACCTCAAACTCAATAGGCAAAACAACCCACTTACTGTAGACAAGCTCATAAGGTGTCAAACTAGTGGTGGTTTTCCATGTAGTATAGTAGGCCCACATGACTTCAAGAAGTCATGCAACCTAGTCTTTCTTGTGGAGGGTTGTTGTCTTGGGAAGAATGTTCTTGAGTTCTCATTTGGTGACTTCGACCTAGCCATTAGCCTAGGGATGGTAAGTTGAATACTTGTGATGTCAAATCTCATATTCATGAAGCACAACATAAATGAGGTCATATGTGAACTATGGACCTTGATTTGTAACTATCTCATGTGGGACACCAAATCGGGTAATAATCTCAGAATAGAGAAATTCAGTGACCTTGGTGTCCCTGGCATGCTTCAAAGCAACAAATTCAACCCACTTTCTTACATAATATGTACACACAAGGATGTATTCCTTATTCTAAGATGACAGGTTGACAAGTCCAACAAAATCAAGTCCCTATTTTTCAAAAGGTTCAATGGACAATTGAGGATGTAGAGGCATTTCATCTAAGCACATGGGGTGACCCATACACTGACATTTATCACAATGTTGAACATAATGTTTACAATCCTTGTGGAGTGTAGGCCAATAGTAGCCTGTAGTCAAGATCTTATGAGCAATCCTCTGAGCAACAAAATTTCCTCAGCAGGGTTTTGTGTGGCATGTGTGAAGTATTTCGAATACATCATCTTTGGTCACACATCAATGCATGATATTGTCAATGCCATGGCGAAAGAGAAATCCATTAATCCACGTATAATCACCACTGAGTCCAACCAACTTTCGGCATTCCCTTAGAGAGAAATGAGGTGGAAACTTGCAAGTAACCAGGTAGTTTTCCATGTCTGTGTACCATGTGCTCTTTGTTGATATAGAAAAGAGATGTTCATTTGGAAAGGCGTCATCAACTAGACTTAGTTCATCATCTTGTTGATGTAACCTAGACAAAAAATTGCAACCGCATTCTGTTGGAAAATTGATGCCTTAACATTATGGTTTCCCTTGAAGACTTGGTCATTTTCTTCCTTTTTCTTGCCATTACCACCATACCATTGCATGTTTCACTTGGTGGTGCGGTTGTTCGGTTTATTGCTTTATCGTGGGACACCTTGTTCGGTATGGCGGTTGGGCGGTGTTAGCGCCTTACCGCGATAGTCCTCTTCTTGGCTGGTAGTGGCACGGTGAGTGGTGACAGTCGGCATGGTAGTTACCGCCATACCGCAGGGGTCACTTCGTGGTGGCACGGTTGCACGGTGTTAGTGGAAAACAGGTTCGGCGGTTACCGCCCTATCGCGGTCAGTGCTCAGAGTGACCGCGGTAGCCGGGGTAAGATGCCTGCGGTGTGGCCTGGCGGTTATCGTCACACCGTAGATGGTGAATAAGCTCACCACGGTGAGACCGTTGGTAGTCTGCTAGACTGGTCACCGCCCTACCGTGGGGTGGCCTAGCGGCCTTTGCGGTAGCGTGGTATGACCACTATTGGTCTACCCAACAGTTATTGCCATATTGCGATGGGCAAAGTCAAGCCCAGCAGTAGTGCGGTTGGAGGATGAGGTCTGGTCGAACGGGCTCACTGCCATACCACGGTGGGATATGAGCTCGGTGCGGTAGAGTGGTAGAAGCAAGGTGAGGTTGATGGGCTCGGACCGAGTTTGACCGAGTTGGACCGAAATGGTCAGAGTGATAGACGAATGGAGTGGTGACATGTGGTAGGTTATCACCGATTGATTGGCCAAAGTCTTGAGTGGTGAATGCATTAACTGCATGGCTCAGATTTGAATGGTTATCAGTATCCGATTATGGAAAAGAATTGAATTCCTGGATGACTCGATGCGTATTTGCAGGGTGACTTGGTCAGAGGTGATCAGATCTGTCTAATAGAGGTAAGGTGCATATTTACTAGCACTCGATTGGTTGGTGAAATATGATGTATGACTTGAGCTAGTTGAATACATCGAATTGAGACACAATGAAAAGGTGGCGAAGTGTTAGAGCCGTATGCTAGGGCATTGTAATGGTTAACACTTGGTGTCATAGTTGTGCTAAGATGTGAACTTGGTTTTACCTTGAGGTTGGGATGGTCGTGAGGCTGGTTGAGACAGTCAACTGAGAAGCTGAAGGGAATCTACATGGTATGACTTTGGAGTCATTGTAACCATGTGATGTTTTCTGTATTGTGTTGCCTGCCTACTCCAAATGAACAAGATGTGACTCCTGTATAGGCTATGAGCCTAAGATTGTATTGTAACTATTTTTATGTTGTTGAATAATACAATGGCTCGATATTTTGGAGTGTGGGGTTTTTTACCTGAAAGGGTTTTCCCCACGTATATCTTTGTGTCCTCATGTTTGTCTTTCTTGTTGTATGATTCTATTCTTGAATCTGTGCTTGTGTTGAATATGCTATATAGTTAAGCATTTACTTTTCTCAGAGGATCAATGGGGATTTTACTGTGCCTGCTTTCGCTTTATGGCATAGTTATTTGTGTCTTTGAAGTGATAAAAATGAAATCACTAAGGCACTGTTGTCTTAGATGCCAATCTATGATGACAGAACCGACTCTGTATCCCCAACAAGTGGTATTAGAGCCATTTAAGAGAGGTCGAGGCTTGATGATACCAACAAGTGGTGTCAAAGCCTTCTCTTGGTACTGAAGTTCTGGGTATTTCTTCGGTGAAGATTTCTTAGCCTAGAAAGCTTGAAGAAGTCTAGAGAAATTGGTTGGTGATTGACCCTTCGATGAGTGGAAGTTCCTTCTTCTTTGTTTCAACACACAGTTTTGAAAGATGTTGGACATGACTGGAGTTGACCATATTGTGGCAATGTGGTCTAAGACTCCTGGCTTGTAGTAAAAGGTCCTGATGCAAAGGGCATGAGATGGAGGCTATGAAGTTGATCCTAGTGGTCTGCAACTTCTGAATAGCCTAGCTCTCTCGTATGCTTGTGCATGACTGTGGTTTTTTGAACTGGTCTGAAATGGACCTGCTATTCCATTCTTACCTGTGTTTTGCACTCGCATGGTTCAGATTCATGTCTTTGGCTCTGAAGATTTTGTGTAGATTTTCCTAAAAATTATATGATGCATATTCATGGCTTTCATTATTCTTGTTAACCATGATGGTTGTGTGCAGACTCCTGATTTGTCCAGATGAGAAGTGAATATGGAGATGCATGGGTGTTTTATAAACACTGTGGTTTTGCAGATTTTGCACAGTCAAGTAAAACTTGTGGTTTGTGGAGCTGTTGTTCTACTATCTGTCTAGACCCTGGCTTGGGGTGTGACTGGATGAGATAGTTGCGATTCGACATGGTTTTGAGGAGGTGTGATGTCTTCTCTACATGGGAGTGTTGGTATGACTTTCTCTTTCAACATTCTTGTGGTATGTTTGCTAGTTTTCTAGACTATGGTGCTTGAGTTGTGGATGTTATTGGAAAATCAGATCTATTTCTGATCTAGTGTTTGAGTCATGCTTGTCTGCTTTAGCTATTCTCTTTGATGATGTCAATTTTACAGTTTCTAGTGCGTTGATAGATTTGCAGGTTTTTCATTTGGTTGCATCCACGAGTTGTGCAATGTTGTGGGTTGTCCTTACATACATGTTTGTTGTGAGACAACTCAAAAGTGGACTGTCAATATCCACAAGGTTGTAACTGTGTGGTGCATATCTGTTAGCTAACCTTGTCTATGGTCACTTGTACATTGGCATAGTTGTTTTGAGATGAGAGGAGGAATCGCGTTTGAGTACCTAAATAATCAGTGATGGGGACTGGAAGCATGTGAACCACGATGTCATGGAGAGCTGGATACACTAGCTTGTGTAAGCTTTTGACAATGATGGTGTGGTCTGCGTGATCTGGTGATCTTGGTGATGTTCGACATTGTTGTCTAGTGGACATGTTATCGTTTGTACCTGGAGGTTCTTGGATCAGTAGATGTTCGGTCATGGTGCTTGGAAAGCTTGGTGTCACAGTTCAGTGGGAGCTTTAGTAGTGATTGTGGATTCATCACTTGGTGGTGAATGTTCTTCTTTGGTGTTGCCGATGCTTCTTGAGGACTCTTAGATCCTGTTGTTGCAGAAGAGTTCTTTTGCATTTGTATGGTCACTATTTGAAGATGTGCAGCATCTTGGAGCCATGGAGGACATTGGTTGTTTTTGGCTGAGATGTTGGTAGTGCTTGAGAGGTGATGTTGGTTTAGAGTTTGTTTGCTTTATGTCATGATTTACTCTTACTTAGATTTTTGGCATGTTGCTTTTCTCTTGAGACCACAACTTGTTCACCTGAAGCATGGTATCTCCTAAGGGGGATGTGTAAGATCATGGTGTCATGATAAGTTCCTGTTCAACTGGTTTGGAGCTTTGACAGTGGTCTGGGGTTTTCTTTTTGCTTTGAGTACCTTGGTCATATGCTGGAGGACTTCATGTTTATTGTAGTTTGGAGTTAGCATGAGATAATAGGTTGTTGGTGCTCATGGATGCATGGAGAATAAGGTGCGGCTTGTAATTATTTTGTGAATGTTGTTGTTATAGCTGAAAGTCCGAGTAGCTTGCACCTTGGTTGAATGTGAGTTCAATAGAGACCATGAAGGAAATTGCTCTTGGGTAAGTCATGGTGGCTTGTATATCTTGGAGGAGCATCTTTTCTTTTCTTCTTGGTCTGCTTGACAGTGATTGTTATTTGAAAGGTATTCACCCATTATATCTTTCAAATGTGTGATATGCTTTATCTTTCATGGATATGAATCTTGAGTTGTTTTAAGATTCTGGAGGATTCATAATGAAAGGTAGAGAGCATGGTGGATCTCCTTGTTCTTTTGAGGACTGATAGGAGATGTTTATATGGGTTAGTCTAATCTTCTTGTGAGATGCTTACATTCATGGAATCTTTTGGGTGTTGTTATGGCTTTTCCTTTTTGGGATGCGAAGAAGATCATACTTGTCACAACTGACATTTAGAAATGTATGTAGGACGATGCTACATGTTTTGATTTGCAGTTTCTCTTTGATCTGGTTTTTTCTTCCTATATGTTCGTTTTCATATGACTTTAGATGTGAGATGCCTTTTGTGGAGCCGAGTTGGTCATAGTTTTTGGTCATGTGTTGTCACTTGGGTGATGACACGAAGGTTCCTGTGCCTCTTTCTTCAGTCAGATATGGAGGATTTTGGAAGAATTGTGGAAGACAGTTGAGAGAAAAGTTTCTTGCAGCAGGTGGTTATAGGTGGTACAGATCAGTGTGGATGTTCCTTGGAACTACATGGTTACATTTTTCTATGTGCAGGTTTGGTGGACTTGGTATGCCTGGATCACTTGATATGGTGCTTTGGTTGCATTCATCTGGACAATACCCTTGCAGTGGGAGTACCTGGACCTATTTGGTCTTTTGACTGGTTGACACTTGGTGTGTGTTTTTATTGTTGATGGGTTGGTTATGTGATCGCATGAGTTTATTGATGGTCATAACTTTGAGGTATGGGTGGTTGGATGATTTAGTACAAGCTGTGGGTGTTGTTTTTCAGCCGCGCGGGTTTGATCAGTTGGATGAGGGCAGTCAGTTTTGTGGTTGTTGTTCTAGCTGATGGTTTTCTAATTTTGGAGAATGGTTTCTCGTTTTGTGTTCACATTGTGCTTTTTTGTTGTTGTGTTTCCTTTTGCTGCTTGAAGGATCAGATGTTTGCGTTCCTGAGACTGGTGCTTTTTTGGTTTGGCGTGTTCCTATGTTTGGAGTTGTTGCCTGAGATGGTGGACATTTCGTATGTTGTTGCAGGTGTTAGTCCTTGTTCAAGTTTGGAGGAATCCTAAATGTCTTCATCAAGTGGGAGATTGTTGGGAATTTGATGCCTCAACATTTCGGTTTCCCTTGAAGACTTGGCCATTTTCTTCTTGTTTCTTTCCTTTACCGCCATACCGCTACATGTTTGACTTGGTGGTGCAGTTGTGCGGTTTACCGCTTTACTGTGGGCCACCTTGTTTGGTCTGGGCGTTGGGCAGTGTTACCTCCTTACCGCGACAATCCTCTTCTTGACTGGCAATGGCATGGTGAGCGGCGACAATCGGCGTGGCGGTTACTGCCATACCACAGGGGTCACTTTGTGGTGGTGCAGTTGCATGGTGGTAGTGGTGGACAGGTTTGGCGGTTATCACCCTAACGCGGGGCTTATTCTCTAAGCTGCGATGGGCATAGTAAACCATTGGCAATTGGTTGGCAGTGGTCTAGTCATGATTACCGCCCTACCGCGGTCGGTGCTCAGAGTGACCACGGTAGTCACGGTAAGCCGACTGCGGTGTGGCCTAGCAGTTACCACCACACCGCAGACAATGAACACGCTCACCACAGTGAGACAATTGGTGGTCTGCCAAAGTGGTCACCGCCCTACCGCGGGGTGGTCTGGCAGCCTTCACGGTAGCACGGTATGATCACTGTTAGTCTACTTGATGATTACCGCCATACCGCGATGGGCAAAGTCAAGCCCAGCGGTAGTGTAATTGGAGGCCGAGGTCGAGTCGAACGGGCTCACCGCCATACCACAGTGGGAGTATGAGCTTGGTGTGATAGCGCGGTAGAAGCAAGGTGAGCTCAATGGGCTCAAACCAAGTTTGACCAAGTTGGACCGAAATGGTCAGAGCGATAGGCGAATGGAGTGGCGACACGTGGCAGGTTATCACAGATTGATTGGCTGAAGTCTTGAGCGGTGAATGCATTAACTACATGGCTCAGATTTGAATGGTTATCAGGATCCAATTGTGGCAAAGAATTGAATGTCTGGATGGCTTGATGCATATTTGCAAGGCAACTTGGTCAGAGGCGATCGGATCTATCTGAGAGAGGTAAGGTGCATATTTACTGGCACCTGATTGGTTGGTGAAATATGATGTATGACTTGAGTTAGTTGAATACATTGAATTGAGACATAACGAAAAGGTGGCAAAGTGTTAGAGCCATATGCTAAGGCATTGTAATGGTTAACACTTGGTGTCATAGTTGTGCTGAGATGGTCGTGAGGCTAGCTAAGACAATCAACTGAGGAGCTGAAAGGAATCTACATGGTATGACTTTGGAGTCATTGTAACCATGTGATGTTTTCTATATTGTGTTGCCTACCTGCTCCAGATGAACAAGATGTGACTTCTGTATAGGCTATGAGCTTGAGATTGTATTGTAAATATTTTTCTATTGCTAAATAATACAATGGCTCGATATTTTGGAGTGTGGAGTTTTTTACCTGAAAGGGTTTTCCCCACATATATCTTTGTGTCCTCATGTTTTTCTTTCTTGTTGTAAGATTATGTTCTTGAATATGTGCTTGTGTTGAATATGCTATATAGTTAATCATTTACTTTTCTCAGAGGATCAATGGGGAATTTACTGTGCCTACTTTCTCTTTATGGCATAGTTGTTTGTGCCTTTGAAGTGATAAAAATGAAATCACTAAGGCACTTGTGTCTTAGACGCTAATCTATGATGATATAACCGACTCCATATCCCCAACACATTCTCACGACCAAGCTTATCAAGTATAGTAATGTCAAATTCTTGAAGCAAAATTAACCATCTAATAACTCTACTGGTTACAACAGGTTTATTCATTAAAAATTAAATTGTAGAATGATTTTTATGAACAAATACTTTATATCTGGTAATATAATGATGAAACTTATTAATTGCATAAACAACATCTCAGAACTTCTTATTAGTTACCATATAATTTACCTCAACCCCTGTGAAATTCTTGCTAATGTAGTAAATTGAGTAGAAGAGATTATCTTCTTTATGTCCAAGGACAACCCCCATGGAACAATCTGAGGCATCAGTGTGAATATGAAAAGGTAGTTCCTAGTTCCCTTTGAGTACTAGTGTGGTGACAAGCTTGTTCTTAATGGTTTCAAAAGCCTCTTGGCACTCTGTTGTCTAGGAGAAAATGACACATTTCGCTAGCAAAGAAAACAAGGGGGAGGAAATATTACAAGTTTTTTGGATAAACCTCCTATGTACCCTACATGGCCTAGAAAACTACACACATCCTTTTCGCTAGTGGGTGTAGGAAAGTCCTAAATGATTTGTATCTTGTTTGGATTGACTTGAATACCCTTAGAAGAAATATAATGACCAAGTACTATCCCCTCTGTCATAAGCATATGGCACTTTTCCTAACTTAATGATAAATTAGTTTCTATACAACATCTAAGTACCTTTTCTAAATTTTCTTTAACCTCTTCATAAGTATTACCATGGACAGTAAAATTATCCATATACACCTCAACACAATCATTTACAAGATCCACAAAAATGCTCAAAACTACCCTTTGAAAAGTGGCAAGGGCATTACATAAACCAAATGGAAAAATGTGATAGGAAAAAGTTCCGCAAGGACAAGTGAAAGTAGTCTTGTCCTGGTCTTCAAGCGCTATACAAATCTGGTTGTAGCTGCTAAACCCATCCATAAAAGAGAAGAATTTCTTACCTACAAGAGTGTCCAACACTTGATCAATAAATGGCAATGAGAAGTGATCCTTTTTAGTAGCTTTATTTAGTGCTCTACAATCAACACAAATTCTCTACTTACCATTTTTCTTGGGAACCAAAACAAGAGAAGAGACCCACTGACTATTCAAAATAGGATATATAAATCCAACATTTAACAATTTTTGTAATTCCTCTTTAACTATTTCACACAAGATAGGGTTGATTCGTCGCTTTGGTTGCCTAAATGGACGACTGCATTCTTCAATGTGAATATGGTGTGTGCAGGTGTCAGGATGAATACCACACATATCTTGGTATTCCCAAGAAAATACATCTTTATTAGCTTTAAGCGTCACAATGAGATCTTTGATTTATTTATTGGTTGATTGTGGATTAATGTTAAGTGTGTGATTGGGAAAAATTTCCATAGCTTTTGATTGTGTAGGTCAATTGATGGCTAGTACTTGGGAGGTGGATGGCATATCGATAGAATCTTTAGAAGATAAAATGAAATGTACAAACAATTATGACGTAGAAACTGATGCAATGTGACAAAGTGTTGAACAGATCATGAGCTACCTACTAATGGAAATTTTCCAAAAGGACAAGGAGTAATTATACCTGAATGGAGAACCATTATTTCAAAAGATTCATTAGATACATATCTATTCTAAAGAAAATTAGCAAGAATATTATCCTTAGTAGGTTCTTCCATAGCTAAGGCTTGATCAATTGTCAATATGGGCAATGACTCATCCTAGTCACTATCGACCCATATTGGATTCTCCATCTCCAACAAGGGTTGCATTGGTGGGTATAAAGTCAATTATTTCTTGTGCTCACCATTAGAAATGACCATGTTCCCTGACCAACAATTGATAAATGCATCTGCAGTTGCTAGCCACGGTCATCCCAAAATCAAGGGGTATCCCCCTAGCTTAATCTTTGGCTACAAAACCATAAAGTCAGCTGGGTATTCCCATGAATCAATAAAAAGTATTACATCTTCAATCATACCCTCTGGTTTGACCAAAGATTAGTCTACCATTTGAAGAACTATGGGAGTAGGCCTAAGTCCCTCTAGTGACAATCTTTCCTTTTTTTTTGTCTGTATAACATTAATTACAACACCTAAAACAACAAGGGTATTAGGAATACTTACTTTACCAATAGATACCTTGATGAAAAGACTCCCTAGATGCAAGTACTTAGGGATAGTTACGGTCCCAAGCATAAGGTCTTCCAACTATCCAATAACTTGGATAGTCTTCGAGTCTCGCTTCTTCTTTTGCTTCCAAGTACATAGATCCCAAACTATTTTTATATACATGAGAATGTCCTTGATAGCCTGCAACAAAGGAATCTTGATGTTAACATTGTGTAACTCATTAACAAAATCAAATTTAGGTTGAGAGACTTCCGTTTGTATTGGTTCAGACTGAAATTGATCAAGAAAGAGGGGTTCTTTGACTAGATTTGCTTCAGGTTCTTCATTGATCTATGTGATGGTGGGCCCCTAAAGAGCCTTTCCCAATCTTAATTGAACTCCATATAATTATACTATTTTTACAAGATAAGTGGAGTAACTTGTTGCCTCATTATTATACATGGGTTGTGTTGCCTTATTATTGGGATTTGGGTTTGGTTGGGCTGGCATTGGTGTAGGCTTCAGTGGTTGTGTGGGATTGGTTGGCTGGGTAGATGATGATGGTATGGGCAAAAGAAATTGTTGTGGCTACTAGTATGGGTTGATCATGGGAGGAGGTGGAAATTATGGTTGTGATGGATATGGTTGTTGGTATAGTGAAAGTTGTGGCAATTGTGGCCTCCATGCTTGTTGCCACAGCTATGAAGTATACTGATATTATGGCATCCATTGAGGGTATGACGAGGGTTGTTGCCAACCTCCATACCAACCGGGTTTATTAGAAAAAGAATTGGATGGGTTGGGTCCCAAAGCAAGATAATCATTCGTCATGCCAAGGTGCATTACTCGAGGTGGAAAAGGTTGCCTAGGGGCCATGTAGTAGACAAGTCCCTCAGAATATTCCATATCAAGCACACCTACAGGAAGAGGCCTTAAGGTAGAACTTCTACTGAATTCTTCTAAGGATGAAATGTTTATCCTATTGTACGAGCAATCCTCACTACTATTTCTATTGTGACAAGTTGGACAAAACATAGCTAAGGCCTTTTCGGCTTCCTCTTGCGATCCTCAAGTAAGTTTCCTATTTCACACTTCGTTATACCTGTTGCATTACCTGGAGCATAAGGCTTACTTCGATAGTTCCTTCTCAAATTTTGAGACCTTGAATAATTCTTGCAAATGTCACAAATATCGTCAAAGTCCATTTTAGAAATGTTCCCTTTACCTATTAAATTTAATGCTTCCATAGTATCATCTCTTATGCCTCTAAGAAACAACATTTTAATAGCATCAGGAGTTATCCCTTGTTGTTGTGATCATTGAAGACTGAACATAAAGTGTTCGAGGTAATCTTCCACTGACTTGTCTTCTTTTTGTGTCATGCAAAAGATTTTGTCCCACACCTCTTTTGTTTTACAATACTCCTGGTACTTGGTCAAAAATAATTCCTTCATGAATTCCCACATTCTGATACTTCTGAGGTTCATGAACCAATGCAGGGTTGCATCCTTTAATGTAGCTAGGAACAATTTGAGCTTCTATGCATCACTTTGATAATCATAGTTGTGGCACAACACATCAAACTCAAACAAGAACATGTCAGGATCCTTAATAGAAAGACCATGAAAAATAGGTAAATCAGAATGAGGAATGTTCTTCATCGGAGCATCTTCTTTAGGATGTGTAGTTAGAAACTCAAAGGTGACCGGATTATTGTTGGCCAATTCTCTATTATGATTATGATTATTGTTGTTGATGATGTTGTTGTTGTTGTTGTTGTTGAGATTTTCCATGACTTGAGATGCCCAACGAGTAAAATAGGTTTCAAATGGATTTTGGGTTTTTGAAAATGGACCAGCTTCAGACCCGTATGATTGTTGGAAGAATTTTTCAACCTTTTTGCATAATATTTCAAAAGACTTTGGACAAGGACCTGCAAGTGTTTCAACAATAACGGTCTCAATAACACACTTCTCGATATCATGTTCGGGTAACTCTAATGGTTGCAACTCATTTTTCAATTTTTCTCATGTTGAACTACTTCCTTCAACAAATGGTTTTGACCTATTTTATAATTCTTTGAGTTGTGGTCCCTCAATGGATGATTTTAATTTGTTTTTGAGCTTTTTGGGTTGTGAACTACCTCCATTTTATTTTCTAATAAATCTCCCTCTACTATCCCTACTATGATTCATGCACCTAAATGACTTATAGCAACACAAATCAGAAGTATTAACCTTAACAAAGTTGAAAATTGTATAGGATTTCCTCTTGACATATTAGTCCTAACTCAACTTGCTATGATTTCAAGCCTTTAATATCTTTCCTCAACAACAGTGCCAAAATGATTGGATTAAATTGCGGTTGATATTCTGGGTAAAACTATCCTTGTAATTCTATCTTAAATTGATGAATGGATTGAGATCAATCTTCAAGAATTTTGTAATTTCCTCAATTTACTCCTCAATGTCAATTTAGGAGCATATGCTTGTGAAAGATATTGGGGTTGTTTACCGAAGGGCTGGACCTAGAAAGCTGAGTGTGAATGAATGCAACTACTTAGTCTAGGTTTATTATGTAATCTAGCTCTCAGTCTTACTGTCAATTCTATGACAAGAACCTATATTCAAACAGTCTGTAATAGAAATTGATTAACAAAAGGCAGCAAACAATATTACTATTGCACACGAATAACATAATATAATTAAAAGGTAGAATTGAAATAAAACAAACTAAAATTTACTCGTGCACATTTGATAACCACACCAAACAGTATTTATAGAGTGTAATATGCTGAATAAAACTCATATCTATTTAATGGTAAATAGTGGCAATAGCAAACTACAAAGAAATGAATATAAAACTAACATTCTTATTACCACACAATGCAACCCTATTGTATTAATCACCAATTAATTGATGAAGTGGACCCTGCCTTCTTCGACTATTGGTGATGGATCTCACACACACAAACTACTCTATGTTAATGAATCATTCATTCAAATTTTTTCATAGTATTTAAATTGCAAATAGAAATTTATATCAATATATTATCATCTATCGACTGAGTCTCAGCTCACATATTTATAGATACCATAGGCCAATTAAACTTATAACTGCTGCTAAATAAAAACATAGAAGAGTCTTTGGTTGTTTTGGCCTGTGGCCAACAACCTTACAAGATAATCAAAAATAGTTTGGAGTCTTTTGCCATTGTTTCAAAATGACATAACTTAAAACAGATAAATACAACTCAACACTAGTTTAACCAAAATGAGAAATAATTCTTGGATGGTCTTCAACTCCATTCCACCAATGTCCTGATCCATGTGCCATCCATTAAGCATCCCCTGCTACCAAAATCACAAAGATAATCAATAGGCAATCAAAGTATTTTGATATATTCATAGGTTTTCATCTTTCCTTGTATTTTATAAAAAATATCTAGCTCATTAACAAATAGTGATAGGAGCAACAAAGAATACTACAAAATGACAAGGTTTAAAGGAAAATAAAAAGGTAAAACAAAGAAATATTTCACCCTCATCAAGTGTTAACAAAAATATTAAAAAATTCTAATGCCACAAGCATGCACTACTAATCTCTTTTAGCACCATTGGAATCTTTGATAACTCACATTGATTCCATCACTTAGTAGATAAACACTTGGACAATCCACAAAAAAAATTATCATCAATTTTATGCCACAAAATTATCTTATGATATAGTTAATATCCCCTTTAAATTAATTTCAAATCTGCAACAATGATTTTTCTCATACATCCAAAATATAAAATCAGGTATAATGAATTTGCAACATAAACTCTATTTTTTGTCTTTTTAATGTTTTTTCTATAAATGAAACACCTTGCTACAATACAACCCATTTTTGACATTACTATACTACCATTTACAACAACAAACAATACCCACAACTTGCTGCAATATTTCATTGTTTATATTGATAAACAATCTGTGGAACTCCAACCAACAGTTGCAACATTCATTCTCAAAACCCCCAAAACTAATTACAACATTTGGGGTAGAAAATACATATAAAAAACTATACTAGAAATCTGATATAAATTGTTGCTTACAACAACAAGACAACCCACACCAAAATAATTGCACACAAGCACAAAACAATACTATAGAAACAATGACCAAAGCACCAAAAGATCAATCTTCAACTCAAATACAACTTTTGAGTGAAGTTGCACTTGTAGACTTTCAGAGCCACTATATTTGAGTCTAGATCTCCTTGGTTTACCAGCCTTTGAAGAAAATCACAAACCTGTGAGAGAAAGCAATGCATAGAATGAATGAAAAAGTATATTTTTTCTCTTAAGTATTCCACATTCAAAATCCAAATTTGGGAGCCAAGATTTCATGCCAAAATGAGGGAGATAATTGTGTAACTCCTCTTTCCCAAATGGTTGCCAAAAAATAACCATTTCCCATAATTATTGCTTTTTGACAATCATTTCCATAAGCAATAATTTCTCGTTTTTCTAACCAAAAAGTGCTCCATCAAAACCCATGCTTGAATATGATGATGAATCAAATATAATATTTATTTGGTGATTAAATATTTTTTATTTAATCAAATCATCAAATAAAAAATATTAATCTCCCGGTCAATCCAACAGTCCCGATTTACTATTTTTGGGCAACTTGACTTACTAAAAATAGAAACTGTTATTTTTAGGAAAAGGCAACATGACAAGTCCTCCCTTCCCAAAATTTCTTGTCCTCAAACAATTGTAAACATATATCTCCAAAATCATGTAACCAAGTTGATCATTCATACCAAACTGCATACCAAGCCTTGGTCCTGTATTTGCATGAAGTTGCTTCTTCCCCTTAAGAATCTTGAAGAATCCCTAAAAAATGTTCTTGTGTTGTGTAATATCATGACTCCAATATTTAATATGCAACCCCATATCCCATATTATTGGTGTACCTATAGCATGCTTAGCATCTTCTTCAATTAACAAACTCTCCCTTTCAGTCTTTCTCCAAACCGGTGTATGTGAATAGACACCAAGAAGGATAAACCAAAAGTATTGGTAGCCTTTGATATAGATTTGGTTTATGCAACACAATGGATTTTTAGAATAGAAGAATAATCCTCCAAAATAATTAATACATTTTAAAACCAATACCCTTTTTATCTTGGAGTTGTTGGGATATTGCTTGCAAAAAGCAACATTGTTTGTTCCTAATTTTTCCTCAGCTTGATGGATGTTGTATGCAACTTCAGAAATTTATGTATAACAACAATATTATAGCTGAAGACTAGATATTAATAGTATACTCCTCCCAAATCTAAATTTCAACCTTGTAAATTGTTCTAAGTATTTAGCTAGTGATGCAATATCATTAGGAAACTTGCACCTGACACTTCTGAAACAAATGATGGTACAAGTCTGATTTTTACACTCAATGAAGCTATTATAACTAGAAATGCATCCTTCAAAATAATAGATACATAAATTGGAAATGATTACTTCTTTTACCTCCCTAGTACCAAAATATGCATTGCAGGAATGCACAACAAAAGGCTCGTATTTTACCTCAACTTGAGAGATACTACTTTCAACTTCATGGATTGGTCTATAGAAGCAAACGTATAGTAGAGGAGCAGAAAATAGCATCATATAGCAACAACATATACAACACAATTCTCCCAAGACTGAATTCTCAAAAAATTCATCTAAACAGAAGTTGATATTCTTCTTGATACTGTCTGCAATCATAAAATTATCACCCCATTTTTGTGACTCATTGTTGATGGGTGTTTTTGCACCTTCTTAACACAGGCAGCACACAAGTATGCTACCTCTCTTGAAAGGCAGAAATTTGCAAACAAGTTACAAAATACTACCCCAAGGTCTCTCGGGTGTTAGGTCATGACTTTCTTGGAATATCTCAGTGGTTTGAATGTGATCTTGCTAGTAATCATAGGGCAGATTTACGTGAGTTAAGCTAGGAAGAATTGGTTTGTTTGATGGATTTTTAAGATGGGAAGTTACTACACAATTGTTGTGGGTTCGAACAATAGTCTAAAACTCCTATTTCAGCTTCAGATTTGGCTTTACAATGTGCAATGAACCTTGTTCAAAGTCACACTAAAAAAAAAAGGGGGCAGGGAAGTGAAGAGGTTCCTAGATCTGAAACTAGCGATGAATAGTGGCAATGGAGGTTGCTATAGTAGGCTAGCCTTCCCAAGACTTAGTTCCACTTAACCAAGAAAGTCTATAGTATCATGAAACTAGTATAATCTTCTAAGGTATGCAGATTTCAACTTTTCATCCACCATGAATATGAATAAATAGATGAGATTTAATTGCAACAATAATATAAAGTTCAAACTAACCTTGCACAGTTGTATATCATCAATATGCAACAAAAAGTATGAACTAAGAAGAGGTCAACACCATAGCAATCTCCAACATCAATGAACAACATATAACTAATCTACTAAAGCAAACTGAAATACATAGAACAACAAAGTAAATCTATTCAAATTCATTAACTATGAGAAGAATAATCATGCAACATGAGGTTGGAACTCAAGAATCCACCGAATCAATGAATTTCTATTAACATTCCAACAAAGTGTCTTTACAACAACTCAACTCTCTCTTGACAATGAGAGGAGACCCCTATTTATGGTTTTCCAAAATTAGAATGAGTGGCAAAGATTCACTTTACATTAGGGTTTCACCTACCCCCAAATATATAAAAAAAAAATATTACATCTTATCTTTTGCCTATTTTGTCTTCTTGTGGGGCAACATTGTAGCTCTTTTCTCTTCTAGTCGATTGTTGTTTGTTGTGACTATATTGTGAGGAATTCATCATCTATGACAGGCTTTCTAGCCTCCTTTTGCAACGTGGAATACTCTATAAATTTCTCGATTAGTGCTTTGAGCTTGTCCCACTCCATTATATCGGATTAGATTACCTGAAATGTCAATTTCTTTGATCGGCCTGTGATTTTCTCCCAATTATCCATGCACTTGGGTGTAACCTTGATTATTTTCTTAGACTGAATAGAGGCATTAGTGGTGAAGTCCATGAAATCCATTGTTAGCACACCTGCTGATCATGTTTCCATCTTCTTATGGAAATACGGTCTGATTTTTCCTGCATCGAGCTCAAGGGTCGACATCTCGTAATCTGTCATTAGTTTGAGATAGCCTTCAACATCCGCCCTATGTTCTTTGGCCCATGCCAAATCAAGCCATACCTCATGGAATACTTGCTCTGAGACTTCCTTTCTATGGTCCAAGCTCATTTTCTAAGTCTCCACAAGCCATCGATCGACCTTTGTTAGACCCAGCTACTTTTCCCATAATTTATCGGGAATCTTGAGGATGGCCTCTATCTTTGGATAAGTGATCCTATAAAGTTCCACGAAGTCATGGAGAATATTCTCGGTGCCATCCAATTTTTTTTTCAGCTCTTGGAACTTATTTATTGTCCAGACAACATGACTAATGCCCATATCACCATTATAGATTACATGCTAGAACCAATCTTCAGTAGCTTTGGTCCAACTCTTTCTCTTTAATAGAGTATTGATATGTTCTTCTAACAGTAGCAATGGGGTAGTTGACAACGTGGTGGGGAGCTCCTCAGTTGAAGACCATTGTTGAATATAAGTTTTCAGATCTACCACCTATGCCTTTAGCTCCTCTTTGGAGGTCTTATCTTTATGCATTTGGTGCACGATGGTGGTGACGAATCCCCGAAGATGGTCAATTTTCTGCTCTCATGTGTCTATCCCTAAATTGATGGTAGAAACATTATAGCTAACCCCTTCCTCACCCATCACTAGGGTGGAAATTTTCACTGTCTTGGATCTAGATGCATCCATTGTTAGATGAGATCTGACCCTTGGTTTCTTTTCCTTCTTTGTGCTGATTTGGGATCTAGCCAAGATGGATTCTAGCCTTGAAATTGGATCTGCTAGGGTCGAGGTCTTCTTCTCTAGTTTCTTCTCAAGCCATTCGGGCATTTGAGATTCCCTTTCTAGTGATTCATGACCACCTTCCCCCTCATAGGTGTGTTGGATTTGCATGGCCTTGCCACCCAAAGTTTCCTGCTCTAGCTTCTCTCCTTCTTCTTCATCTAAATCTTGGATGAATACCATTTCTTTCCTTGGGGATTCAGTAGCTATATGTTCTTTGAGGTTGTCATTCCCCTCAAAAATTCTCTCTTCTTCTTGTGCACACCTATTTTCATCATAACGTTCCATTTTCGGGCCTTTTATCGTTTCAACCTCTTCTTGAGGCTTGTCTTCTTCTTTCTTTTCTTAATCCTCCTCCCCTTGTTCTTACAAAGGAGGTATCTCTTTATCATTCTTGGGGCTTAGATCTTGCTTCCCTATTGAAGGCTTAGTGTCCTCCATTTCTTCACCAGTATATTTCTCTTCAATGACAGGTTGCTTCTCAACCTCCTCTCTAACATCTTTGAGTTGTTGGGACAACTCTTCTTCAAGCTCAAGATCAAAAGTCTCCATGATATACTTTGCACTTAGCTCCTCATCATCTTCCTTGGAGGATTGTTTTTCCTCCTCCTAGTGGACTACTTCATCAATTACAAGATGTTGATATGGGGGATGCTCATGGTAGTCGTCCGCCTCTTCTTCCATTTTATCGCTTGCTTCCTTTTGTTTCCTATCCAATTCCTCAGAGATTTGCATTGTTTCTTCCATCATGGGAGGCTCAATAGGAGGAGGAGGGACGAGAAGACCAGTTATATCCTGAGCCAAGGCGGCCTGCACCGCAGGGTTTGCAAACATTCTAGGAAGCTCCAAGGGAATATTCTACATATACTTGGTAAAGGATTCTAGAACGGAGAGAGTGAGCATTGGCATTGTTGTAGTAGCTAGTGGGAGGGCTAATGATGGAGACATGGATGAGGAAGAGAGTGTGGAAGTGGTGGTAGATGAGGAATCTATAGCTATGATCTGAGCCATAGGTGAAGCAGAGGCAAGGTGGACTAAAATATCCATTGTGGGTGGGGAGGTGGCAACCATATCTTGTGAAGCAAGCGGAGGAGTAATAGTGGTAGTGGCCACTATGGCTGGGGAAATAAGCATAGCAAGTGGAGACTTTGGTTGTTCTTCTCCTTCATGCAGTGGGTCCTCTTGAATGGTGGACATCCCTGTGAAGCTACCTAATCTCCTTGATTTTTTGGAAGTTTCAACTTCTAAAGCTTTCCTTGAAGACTCCTTAGATTTGGGTTGATGCTCAACAACCTCCTTTCTCTTCTTAGACCATGTATTTGGGGGAGATGCCAAGTCTCTCCAGTTGTGGCAACATTGGCAGAGACACTATTAGTCTCACCTTTTGTTGTATCTTCAAGTTCCCTGTATGTTAGGGTAACTCCTTGCAGCTTTAATTGAGACATCTACTCATCAATTCATTTCCTTTTCCTTGCCTCAATAGGATTTGTTAGAATTTTGAGGTCATTGACCTATTCTTCTTTCCAGTCGATTAACAATAGTGGTAGGTTGGTGATGATGTTATACCTGAGATCCACTACCGTGCTTTCTTCTTCAACTACTTGCTCTGGCACCGAGAACAAATTCACTATCTTGATGAAGGATGTTGTCATGCACATGTATTTTTGCATACGCACCTCCTTGTCATCTTTGCAGTTGGCCCAAAAGTCTTCAACATTATGCATATTGAATTTCAAACATCTTCTTAAGCTTGCCATACAGATCCACTCATAGCCAGGCAGTGTGGAACTTCAGGTTATATTCATTTAGCTCCTTGTCAGAATACTCTACACATTGGCATGTGTGGAGCTCATACATTCCTTGGTTGAAGGAGAGGGGATAAGGAATCCTCGATCTATTCTTTTTGCTTAGGAGGGTGTGTGCGTGTTGCAACTATCGAGAGAGTTCAAGCAGTATCAATCTGTCATTTGGGTATCAGGGTAGCTTATATGATTTCTCAGAGAAACCCTCATCTCGAATATAGGTGAATGTTGGAAATTCTATGAACAAAAAGCTGAACCGGTAGATGAAAGCATTAGCACTGTGTGAGACCCTTCTTTCAGAGTCATCCCCAAGCATTATGATGATATGGCCTATGAAGGCGTCATTGACTCTATAGTATTCCTTCTTGAAATTCCTGTATTGGAGCTGAGGCTACTTGTCATACACCTTTAGTTCCCTTTCTAGAGTTGGATTTGGTGCCACAAATAGTCCCCAATATTGGGCATAGTCGGCAAGCAAGTAGACTAGGTATGATGTCATATAGAACTGCGAGGTTTTCTTCACCACCACAAATTTCTCATGCAAGCAGTTGCTAATCATTCCAGCCTAGTAAAACTTAGTGTCCCCTCATATTATTTCTTCTATAAAATAGAGAATCCATTCCTGAAAGAAGGCCATAGTCAAGAGGCCCATAACTCTACCTAAAAGGGTTACCAACTCATGGTAATCTTCATGGAAATTGCTTTAGAAGAGCTCCTGGGGCAATTTATTAGTGCTACCCCTCTTCTCCTTCAGCCAGTACTGATTGATGAGTTTCTTGCATTTGAGGGGATCAACGTCCCACATTTTTTTACCATATTCCTTAGGTGTCTCTTCCATCTCATTGAGGTAGGGATGTGAAAGGTCCTCCCTATTGACTTGGCAAACAAGTCAGCCAATACATTCCCATCTTTGTCCACTATTCTTTCTATATCTTCCTGATATGCCTCCCTGTAGGCCATTACAAGCTCTGGGGATATGAGAGTCGGTGGGAATTTGGTAGCCTTGGCTAGTCCATTGCTCCTAATTCTTCTAGAATTTTTTGTTGTAGGGTTGAGTCAGACCCTTTGCTTAAATTCATCAATGTCAATGTGTTCCAGATTCGTGTCTAAGATCTCTTTCCAATCTGTGGTGACCATTGAATTGAGGGGTTCCCCTTGGAACTTATATCTCATCTAGTCCTTATCCTCTTTACCCCTAGGTACCTTGGCAATCTTCTTCCCTTTGTCTTTCTCCACGACCGCTCCCGAGGACCCAACAACTAGTTCCATAAATCCTACAAAGAGATGTAGTAAGCATATTCATACACTAAATGGGGGTGTTAGTGAAATCCTATAAAATAGTTGTTAGATTAAATAATTCATGCTTAAAGATCATAAAATCCTCTAAAAATCATCCTTTGTCTTTCGTTCGGAGGAGATTGGAAAATGTGGGCCCACGGGTGCGGGTTTCCCTGGGCTAGCAGCTATTTTGGAGGCTCCGCCATTGAAAACGGTGTTGTCAAGGTGACATCCCGCAAAAGGTATCCCACCATGTGGAATCTACAGGATCTGAGGACGACAATCACCATGCGCTTAAACTTTAAGGGTGCGGGCCAAAAGGTGTGGAACGATGTTAGGTGTCGGTTGTTCAAAATGGACATGGTGGGATGGAAATCGAGTAGGGGAGGCCTGCATGGTCGGTTCCACAAGAGGTAAGTGTTTTGAGCATTTTGCCACCGAACAACCAGGAGGAAAAGGTGTCATCGGTAAATGCTATTTGGAAGGAAATCACCCTTTCGCAGTTTTGAGTTAGCTATTTTGGAATGGTGAAAGGTCGACGAAGATCTGTAAGGGGTGGCACACATTGAATTTTCTTCGGATGTGGGCTCTGATGGCAGTCAGGAGTGCGAGGTCCAGTGGGTGGATGGTCATTATGTGAAGGCCATTTGAAATGATGGAGCTCAAGTGGAATTCCATGGACGAAGGTCCGCAAAGTGAACCCCGCACTGGGTTCAGAACTTAGTCATTTTAGCGAAATCTGAGCTCGGACAACGCTCACAAATGCAAGACCCGATGGGCGAAGGGACATGATTGGACGACCATTTGAAACAACCAAATTTGGATGAAATACTGTAGGTGAAAGTCCAAAGGACTCTACCCACAATGGATTCAGGACTCAGGTATTCGCTCAGTTAGGTTCGATCAACGGTGACTGCAGTGGGACCCACCTACCAGGAGGATGCCATTAGATGGCCGTTTGAAATGATGGAATCTAGACGGAATCCCACAGACAGAGGTCCATTCTTGTAGACCTGAGAGGGTTAGAAGGTCAAATCTTTGGACTTGTGAAATTTTGTAAGGTTTGCAACGGCCAGGCAGAAGGGGCATCCCGTGGATGCGGGCTTGACATAAGCGATCATCTTTTTCAAAAGTTTAAAAAGTTTTCAAGGGAAAAGGATGGTGATAGGAGGGTTGTGTGCCTGAAGGGCACGAACATCGAGCCCAAGAACAATAGAAAGAATGATTAGTTCTGTTGAACCCAAATCATTATTTTTTAAGGATTTTTCAAGTTTTTAAAACATGGGTTTCATGGGGAAGGTGTTTCTCTACCTGATTCCATCATTTTTATTGGAGAAAACTTAAGCATTTTGAGATTTTAGGAAAAAAACACATGGCGAGGGGCGACGAAAAACTTACCTAAGAGTCTTGCACGATTGTTGATGAAAAACACTGGTGACGAAGCTTGAATTGATGGAGGCAAGCTGTGGGCACGACGGAGGCGAGGGCAAGAGGCTCTGACACATTTCTACAAAGGAATGTTTATGAAAATGATAGCTCAGGTCGAGCTATTTATAGAAAATGTGGCATTTAATACCCTTCATAAATGCAGGTATGACGACAGTTGTGGTTTGTGAATAGTCATTTGAAAATAGTGGCGGGAACGGCAGAGTCTGCTAAGCAGACGACAGTCAAGTGTTGGTCACTCAGGCAATCAATGAAGAAAAGGGAAAACCAGACCGCAGGTCCCGTGAGGCAGGAATATGTCATGAGAAATATGTTTGGAATGGTGAAGGTACCAGGGAAACTCGCATAGGGCGGCTCACAGGGGCAGGCCCGCGCTGGTTGGAGGATGCCAATTTTGAATATCAAAGGCAAACAACCAAGGAAATCCCACAAAGACTTAAGACTTTGAAAATTTTAGGGTAGCAGAATATGGTCAACTCAAGATGATTCTTCTAGGGTTCCTCGACCACTTAGGACACAAAAAAAAAGGGGCACACAAAATGAAGCAAAGAAAAAGCAACCTAACACAAGTGAAAAGAGAGGGTCCCTGTTATGAACGAGGCATGTGTGCTATAGGCATAACATTCATCACTCTGAATCTTTTTCCAAGGAATATTATACATGTTCAATACACCTATATAAGAAACAATATAATGAAATTCATCTACAACAACAACACATTCCCCAATACAAAAAACCCACAAATCTTCACACTTCATTGGAAACTTGTAGACAACACACACATACTGCACTACTAGAAAAAATTCCTTGTATTTCCTTAAAATTAGTGTTATGATGAATGGATTAGTGTTCAATGATAATGCGACCCTTATTTGAACATCATCATGCAAAGATAGTTCCTCCCAACAAATCAATCTATAGTTGTTCATAACTAAATTTATCAAAATCAGCAACATGTAACTGATATAACAACTACAATAATGGAAAACCTGAGTAATAGTCATCAATATGACTAATGTTGTATTAGTGGGCAGCCAAATGAGGTTTGAAATTATCTTCACAAACATCTCCACACCTCTGAAATTCTTTGAAATCAATAACTCATAAACTATTTTTGTCAACAAGATAAGTGGCTTTGAGAATAATTTGGAAACATTTCTTGAACCTTTTCTCTCCATACTTTCAAATTTCATGGAGCTGCTCCTTTGCATCATAACCATAAAAAATCAATTTTCTACAAAAACACATCCTGTAGACGGTTGTAAGAAATCTGAAATGAACAAAACATAACATGAGATGGAATACCTTCTCAAGCCTAACCAAATGTTCTTGTGTTCTTCCCATCAATGTAGAAGCTTCTTTATTTGTTTGGATTGAAAGTATTTCACATGAACCCTGAGATGGATGATATTAATAGAATTACCACTTTCCTTGAGATGCTTCCATTGATGTACTTTCTCATGTGAATGCCCCTTAATTAAGATATCTTGAAAATCCTCCTCACATAGTGTAGAATATGTCAACTTCTTGCTCTCAAATTGAATGGAGCCCAACATTTGCATTAAGGAAGACCAATAGACATTTGATGCAATATGAAAGGTATGCTAAAATCTCCTCTTCATAGAAGTTCCCAGGAGCACACATTTGAAAAATCTCCTTTTCTGACTTGTAAGTAATGGAAAGAAAATTTGAGGCTCACTAGAGAATATCATAGCTAACATATTCTTCCAAACCCAAAAATTTGCTCCCCCATTATCATCCATTAAAACACCATGCTCTTCTACCAGGGGATGTGATAAAATATAAATATAAAACTCAAAGCATGAATTCATTACCTCCATATTTCTATTAAAATCCTCAAAGGTTGTATTCCCATGCATGTCAAGAATATGGATGATGTAAGTCATTGCTGCTCCTAATCTCATGGTATAGAAGTCCTTATCAAACCATTGCAAACTCCAAATGATAAAAAATATTCTTCCCTTCAGGATGTTGTAATTTTGTGGTATCCTCTTCTTCCCGAATCCTCCATCTTGTGGGTGGCTTGAGATCCAAAACACCAAAGGATATTTAGTCATAAAATTTTGAATATTCAAATGATACCAATTATTCTACCATGAACAAGTTTCACGCATCTCAAGTTGGTCACCTTCTCCTGGCTATCACCTATGATTTTTTCTTCAATAGTGATACCTGGATCCCATGAATGTTATATATGTTGTGCACACTGATTCTTCACAAAGTAGTTAGTATGCAATAAGGATTCCATGTGATACCAAATGCAATAGATACATAAGTTGACAATGGTGCCCTTTTGAATCTTAATCTTCAAAAATCACCTAGATACCATATGTAAGGACACTTTTAAACTTGAAACAGCAAATCTACATAACTTATACTTGAAATACCGATTGAGAAACCAACCTCTAATGTGGTGCTAGAGGTTCTAGAAATTTTACCATGCTTCTATTGTGCCACTCTAGTGCTAGAAATAATATGCCCATACCTCTTTTCCATGAGAGATATTGTTGAGATAATCTCAATATTTTCATTAATATATTTTGCTGCAATACAACATATTTTTTACTTTAATATGCTACCATTTACAACAGAAAACAATACCCAGAACTTGCTGCAATATTTCATTGTTTATATTGACAAACAATGTTTGAAACTCCAACCAACAACTGCAACATTCATTCCAAAAACTCCCAAAACTAATTACAAAATTTGGAGCAGAAAATACATATTAAAATATACTAGAAATCTGATACAAATTTTTGCTTACAGTAGCGAGACAACCCACACCAAAAGACTTGCACACAAACACAAAACAATACTGCAAAAATAATGACCAAAGCACCAAAAGATCAATCTTCAGCTCAAATACAAATTTTGAGTGAAGTTGTGTTTGTAGACTCTTAGAGTCTCTATCTTTGAGTATAGATCTCTTTGGTTTACCAACCTCTAAAGAAAATCACAAACCTGCGAGAGAAAGCGATGCATAGAATGAATGAAAAAGCTGATTTTTTCCCTTAAGTATTCCACATTCAAAATCCAAAGTTGGGCGCCAAGATTTCATGCCAAAATGAGGGAGATAATTGTGTAACTCCTCTTTACCAAATGGTTTCCAAAAATTAACCATTTCCCATAATTATTGTTTTTTGACAGTCATTTCCATAAGCAATAATTTCTCACTTTTCTAACCAAAAAGTGCTCCATCAAAACCCACATTTGAATATGATGATAAATCAAATATAATATTTATTTGGTGATTAAATATTTTTTATTTAATCAAATCACCAAATAAAAAATATTAATCTCTCGATCAATCCAATAGTCTCGATTTACTATTTTTGGGCAACTTGACTTACTAAAAATATAAACTGCTATTTTTAAATAGACTATTTTTAGAAAAAAGGGGACATGACATATAGTCAAGGAAAAATACATTTTTAAAGATAATTTATGTATAATGTTTACCAACTAAAAAACTAATGCACCATTAGAAACAAGTTGCGAAAAAAATTAATTCATTGGTATAACCATTACTAAATAAAATATTTGTTTTTGGGATAGGTAATGGATGGTTTTTGACCAACCCCCATGCAATAATTATTAAGCACCTCGATATTTCTTAAGGAAACTCAATTGTGATTTTGTCTTCAACATAATCCCAAACAATTTTGATATTTTTTCCTTCCATTGTAGAGGAAAAGGACTTGTGTGGGATAAATATAGCACATCATGCATAAGACTAATTAGTAAGACCCCTTGATCATCTGTCTATACACCATGTCACAATCTCCTTAGCTATGAAGGAGAGTGTAGATGTTTAGACACTACAACCTACTAGTTCACTCACATAGTTCTTAGTTGAGCATAGTGTGTGTCTATCCTAGGGTGATGAGGGTGAGCCATCAAGGCATGACATATCACCACACACACATGATGCTTGCAAGATTGTATTTAGGACTCATGAGCTAGAGGACTTTGTGACAAGGCAAAGAGTATAGGGTGTATATACTAGTGAGGCTATTATAAAGGTTGATGAGCATTCTTAATAGATTAAGTAGGGTGCTTTGCATAATGAGGAGCATACCACACAATGTGAGCCACATCATCATTCTATGACAAAAAGTAGGATCATGATAGATGCCTTATTGGAGGTGACCTTCGATAATGAGTGACAAGTAATTTTAAATAAATTTGTGCACTTATAGTATATTTCTAACTAAATTTTAGAATGCTTACTCACACATTATTAATGAAAATTAATAAAAATATTTTATATTTTTGTAGCACCTCTCTGATTTGCTTATGTTTTTAGATAGTGCTTTTATTTTGATAGACTATGATACTATGATGTTGTTATTTGATCGCTGACATTATAGCGATGATGGTTTTTTATGTTGAGATGTGATGGTACACTATATTGATGATTATTGTTTATGACATTCTCTCTGGTTAGTATAGTTGATTATGTGAGTTGATATTGATATATGCTCATTTGTAGTTATATGATGTTTTAGGTTCGTCAGTTTTGATGTGACACTATATTGGTGAAGGAAATAAGATTGCATCACTTGCTTGTGAAAGTCCTGTGATTCTGTGATTTTCTTTTCATGGTGTGATTGTTCATGATTTATATACATGTACAACTTATGTTTTGATCCTAGGATTGCAGGTACAAGACAGCAACTCCACCTGGATTCACAGGTTTGAGCATGTCCATTTCCTAATGAAATAGTTGATTGGGAGGTAGTAACAAGATTTCCTTGTCAAACCACAACCCTAGTCATAGTGTGTCATCAATCCTTGTTTTGGTCATGCTTTGTTGTCATGTTGTCCCCATTTGTCTTCTCGTTTAATTATTTTGCAAGGTATGCTCTGTGGGAAATTAATGTTAATTAATGTTTATAATGTTTTAAATTGATTATTTATTTAATCGTGACTAATGTTGTTAGAAGCTTTAAATTTGATTTAGATAATTAGATTTAATTTATTTCGTAAAGTAATTTAATTATTGAGATTAAATTTATTTTACATAGTGATTAAAATTAATTAGATTAAATTTGATATTAAATTGTTAGATTATAAAAGTTTTATTTAATTAATTATTTAAATTAATTAAATAAAGTTGTGAATTTAAATGAGTGGATAATTAAAATTAATATTTGATTTTAAATTATTAAATAAACAAATATCTTATAAAATATCTTAGAGGAAATATCTTGGGATTTGATTTAGAAAGATATTTTGAGATTGTGACATGAGTTAGAAAATTGAAAACTGCTGTTGGAAATTAATTCTTGGAGAGAATCATTGCGTTAACGAAAAGAGGGAAAAAAGGTTATTTCATGAGAATGAAAATGGTATTTTGGACGCTGTTGAAAATTGGAAGAAGTTCTTGGGATATTGGCTCTAGTTTTATTTTATACTTTCTAGAAAAGAGGATTATTTTGGAAGAGGCTTTGATAATTTTGGAATCTGAAGGCGAAGCTCTACTTCAAACTTCAATCCTTCAAGCATCTGAAACAGGTTCTTTATTATTTTTATTTAAATTCAAATTGGAAAAGATTGCATGTACAATGAAGAAAATTTTATTTGTTTTAAAGCTTTAATATGTTTTGAAAACTGGAAAGATTTTCGTGAAATATTTTGAGCCTCAGATTAAATTCTTATATTCTTTTGAAAAGATGAATTTTTTTAAAACAATAGAATTCCCAGAATGATTATATAGAAAATTTTGAAAACCTCTGTAGGAATTGATTTCAATCTCCCTGTTACAATTTGTAGAAAACTTCTAATTGTACTAGAAAAGATCTTCCTGTAGAAGATTATTGTTTTTTTCTAATTAGATTTATTTAGCTTTGGAAATTAAAAACCTCTCGTAAATTTGTAAATATCCTCCTGTAGAAAAATTTTATGGAAAAATTGCTCATCTCGAGCAATCATTTTAATATATTTATATATGTTTATATATATATGCATGTTTTTATTTATAAAGTTCTTGTAAAAAAATCATTTTGAAAAATCCTGATCAAAATCCATACGACGATTTTTTTTAAATCGTAGGTTTTAAAATATTAAAAAAGAAGTTTAAAATGTATGGGGGGTTGGGGCTGCCCCACAACCGCCCCCATAGGGGATGCAACATTGTGGAGGTTGCGCCCAACATTGCCTTCACAGGTCGCACCCCCTAAAGGGGAGTCGGTTGTGTACAACCTGGTAATGGTGTGGCTACCAAACTTATCATCCGCCCTTTTAAATTTCAATTATATTATGTGGTTTTATATATATTAATATATAATATGCATTTATATATGTGTAAATGTATATTTATATACATTTAATATTTTTTGGAAAATTGTAATTTAATTTTTAAATATTTAAATAATATATTTATATATGTATAATTTTTAGATACATATATAATTATATATATATAAATGAATATTTTATAATAGGTGCATGTAAATGCATAAATTAGATGTTTTTAAAATGAAAAGATTTAAAAAAAGGGAAATTGATTTTTATATAGATGTAAATTGAGAAATTGAATTAAATAATTAGATTTATTTTCTTTATTGAATATAAATGAAATTGTATTAAGCTGGATTATTTTGAGCAATGTATTATTGGTTTTCTTGGAATGGAAATTAGATTAAAGAAATTATAATGATTGTTTTAATTACCTGCCTGAATTGCTTATTTAATTATGATGTCTTTTGTTCACGTAAGTTGGGAGATTTGTTAGTTGTGAATGTGTAAGCCTTCAAGATGTTGTAATATTATGTGGGGGTTGTTGTGATATTTTGTTCAGTCCTTTGTTATCCTTGGGTAGTGCACCTGGTTGTGATCCATTTTAAACACCTGATTACTACGAACAGGATGTGTTGCCTCTTGTATTATGGTTGGGATTTATTATCCATTTTTGTGCACTTTGTTTACCCTTGGTTTATGGATTAGATCGTTGTGTTCTCAGTAGGGGAGTGGCTCTCAATGGGGGCTGGCGTACAAATTGCTGCTAGGATAACTCATGTGAGAGTTAGATAAATCAGTGGAAATTAAATAAAAGTATTAGGGGAAATGGTAGCTTTAAAACACTTAACTTGTTAATTGTGCCTCACTCATTGGCTCAAGGGCTCGTTTAGACTTGAGATGAAATGAGAAGGCCTGGAATGGAAAGGTCATTATCTTGTCCCTTTGAAATATATTTGACTCTGCATCAGTTTGCATGTGGGGTTAGGGATCGTGAGAGGTTACCAAAATAACCCAAGATGGGGGTTGGGGCCTAAGAAGATTTGCTAGGATAACCCATGCAACTTTGTGATGACACTCCTCCTATGACAATAGTTTTATTGTTCAGTTGATGTACTTGAATCTTTTACTCTGAAAGTAATGTAACCTTCATGTTATATATTATTCTTGCATAGCTTAGTCTTGTGGTTGCCTATGTCTTGAGGTTGTTGGTTTTACCTAGGAAGCCCTTTTACTATCTGCTAGCATGGGCGGTGGGCCTTCTGGTACCACAAGGTTGGGTGGAACGTGCACCTTACACCGTTGGGTTTCCACTTCATGTTCGGGATGGAAGGATTTTTTGGATTGGAGAGCTCACATGTTCCAGTTGCTTTGTACCATCTCTTATGTTCTATTGGATCCATCAGATGTTAATGTTTATGTACTACTCCTCATTAGTATTCGAGGATAATCCTTGTATCATTGTAATTGTAACATTGTTTGTATGATCTACCTCATTTTGGAAATGAGCCTTGTAACTACTATATTGAATGATTACAATCTATGAATGGTTTTATTATGTACTTTGTAAACTTATGAAATGAGTTTAATGTTATTGGATCTATATTCTTAATTTCATGGGTATAATTTTTATGCTATGGATTAGTTTACTTTTGTATGTTATTGGATTCAAATGTAAGTGTTGTCGCATACCTTAGAGAATGTATGTGTTAAGTGTAGTTCACTTTACTTATTGTTATCGCACTTTAAAAAAAAATCGTTATTCTTTCGTTGTAATTGCATCATCCTCTAGGGTTACATGGTGGGGTGTTACACATGGTATCAGATCCCAATTTCAAACACTGGGTGCTCTGGGATAATGTTGAGCCCATTAAGCCATTAGTTACATAGGATTTAAGTTTGAATTACCATGTCTTATACCTTGGTATGTTTGTGTAGGATCATGCCACCTAGGCGAGGTTGCGATAGAGGTCGTGGTCGAGGCTGAGGAGGTAGCTGCAGAGGTAGTCAACAGGACTCACCTCCCCATGTTCCCCATGACTCAGATCATGAGGAACAACATGCTTCCCAGAATACTTTGGGATTTGGTGACCAGAATCAGGATCCACCAGTGATCGAGGGTGCTTCATTGTGTCGATTGTTAGAGGAGACTCTTGCTCACCTTGGACCAAGGTAGGATAGAGATAAGATAGATATTGGTGAGGGAGAGAGATCCCTTAGATAGAGAGAGGTTCTAGCACAACAAGAGGCAGTCACATCCACTCATATGAGAGACCCACTTAGAGCCCATTCGCCCACTTTTGATGGTTCTGGCAGCGGACTAAAGGCCGAGACATGGTTGATAGACTTGAATTGATGTTTTTCTATGCACCCTTACGGTAGCAACACCAACGCTAGATGTATTATCATGCACTTGTGATACTTTGTAGACTGAGGGCAGTTAAGTAAGACATTAGGTGGCAGGTCGAATTGGCCTCTGGTGCTAAGGTTGTAGCGCATTCCCTAGTACATGATTGTAGATTGGAGATTGGATCCTTTCACACTATAGTAGACCTCCACATTATACCATTGGGGTCATATTAAATTTTCTTAGGGGTAGATTGGTTAGAGGCTCACAGAGCCATCATTGATTATCGACGCAAGTTGATTCGATGCATTGATGTATCTGGTAGGGAGGTCGAGATAGTGGGAGTTCAGAGACCCATATCATTAAGGATGATCTCGGCTATGCAACTGAGGATATGTGTACGTCAAGGTTGTTAGTTGTTTGCAATGACAATAGATGACTTGGATTTGAGAGATAGTGAGGAGAAGTTTTCACTTGGTAGCCACCCCATACTTCAGTAGTATGCAGATGTATTTCCCAGCGAGATCCTAGGGATGCCACCTTAGCGTGAAATCGATTTCAAGATTGACCTTATACCTGGATCTGAGCCTATTTCACAAGCTCTATACCATATGACTACACAATAGCTTAAGAAGCTCCACTTGTAGTTGGAGGAGTTGCTAGCGAAGGGTTTCATCTACCCTAGGGTTTTGCCTTGGGGAGCACCAGTAATTTTTGTGAAGAAGAAGGATGGATCTCTCCGATTGTGCATAGATTACCGTTAGCTGAATAAAGTGACAATCAGGAACCGATATCCCTTACATAGGATTGATGATTTGTTTGATCAGATCAGGGGTGCTATGGTATTTTCAAAAATTGATCTTAAGTTAGGGTACCATCAGCTACACATAATTGATTCTGACATTCATAAAATGACATTTTGCACTCATTATGGTCACTACGAGTTTACAGTGGTACTATTCGGGTTGACGAATGCGTTATCTGTATTCATGAGCTTGATGAACAGATTCTTTCACACATATCTTGATAGATTTGTATTGGTATTCGTTGATGACATATTGATCTATTCCAGGACAGTAGAGGAGCATGAGGAGCATTTGAGGCAATTTTTGCAGTGTTTGAGATACAATCAGTTGTACGCTAACTTGTCCAAATGTGATTTCTTTTAGACCAATGTTAAGTGTCTTGGACATGTGATATCAGGAGAGGGTATTGCAGTATATCTTGCAAAGATCCAAGCGATCATTGATTGGCATGTGCCCACTAATGTGGCAGAGATACATAGTTTCATGGGATTAGTAGGTTATTACATACACTTTGTTTAGGGTTTCTCGAGGATAGGATATCCTATCACTTCTCTTCTGAAGAAAGGTAAGAGATTTGTCTGGTCAAAGTAGTGTGAGTCAACATTTTAGACTCTGAAGGAGAGGTTGACCAGTGCACCAATTCTTGTGGTACCTGATCCTATTGGAGATTTTTTTGTCTATACAGATGCATCTTTGGAGGGATTAGGAGCAGTCTTGATGTGGGATGGTCGAGTTATTATGTATGAGTCTTGCAAACTCAAGGATCATGAGTTGAATTACCCCACACATGATCTTGAGTTAATAGCAGTATTAGATTCTTTGACAAGGTGGAGACACTTCCTATTGGGGCACAAATTTGAGTTGCATAATGACCATCAAAGCCTACAATACATCTTCATGCATCCCAATCTTAATGCCAAGTAGAGGCGATGGATGGAGTTCTTTTGCGAGTATGACTTCAAGGTGAAGTTCATGCAGGGGAAGGAGAATGTAGTTGTCGATGCTCTTACCAGACAGAGACATGAGTTGTCAGTGGTGACTCTTGGTGTGGATTTGAGGAGTCAAATCCTTTCTACTCTTCCTATAGATAGTTGGTATCAGGAGGTGAGATCAGAGATAAAGACAGGAAGGACTCTTAAGGTAAAATTATTAGGTTATTCTCTAGTCAAATGGTTTGTTGAGACACATGGGACACATCTATGTTCCATCTTCTAGAGATATTTGTACCTTGGTTATGATAGTAGCACATTGGGCACCCTATTCAGCTCATCTTAGAGTGAAGAAGATGCATGTCGTTTTACGATAACTATACTTTTGGGCAAGTATGAAGCGAGACATCACTGAATTTGTGTTGAGGTGTTTGGAGTGTCAGTGAGTGAAGGCTGAACACCAGCATTTGTTAAGACTTCTGAAACCACATTTGGTGCCAGAGTGGAAATGGGATATAATCTTATTGGATTTCATTGTTGGGTTACCCAACTCTTCGCGACGACACGATGCCATTATGGTGATGCTGGATAGGTCGACAAAGGTAGCACATTTCTCTCTTGTTCGTTCATCCTATAATGCTTCATCTGTTGCTAGAGTGTTCATGGGAGATATTGTTAGGTTGAATAGTATTGCTCATCAGATCATTTCTAACAGGGATCATGTGATCACCTCTTCTCTTTGGACATCAATGCAGCATGCCATGGGGACGCAGTTGAACTTTATTTCAGCATATCACCCTGAGATAGAAGGATAGACCAAGAGGGTCAACCAGATCCTTGAGGATATGTTATGCATATATGTGATGGACCAGCAGACACAATGGCAGGACTATCTCCATTTAGTGAAGTTTTCATATAATAACAGCTATCAAAGTTTGATTGGTATGCCTCCTTTCTAGGCATTGTATGGATGACTGTGGTAGACTCCTTTGAGTTGGGACTGATTAGAGGATAGAGTTCTATTGGGTACTGATATGCTTTAGGAGATGGAGCAGTAGGTGATCTAAATTAGGGAACATTTGGTTGTTGCACAGGATAGGCAAAAAAAGTATGCAGATGCGCATCGGGTGGACCATTTGTTTGCAGTAGGTGAATGAGTCTTTTTTCAAGTGCGTCTATGAAAGAGTCCAATTCGATATAGAAAGGGCTCTAAGCTCGCAACTTGCTTCATCGAGCCATTCAAGATTCTTGAGAAGATTGGACTAGTAGCTTATCGTCTTGCTTTGCCACACTGTCTCTTGTGCATACACATTGTATTCCATGTTTCAGTACTCAGGCCTTACCACCCTGATATATCTTGCATCCTTGATTGGAATGCTTTATAGGTAGATGACGAGCAACAATGGTTTTTTAATGTTGAGATGTGATGGTACACTATATTGATGATTATTGTTTATGACATGCTCTATGGTTAGCATAGTTGATTATGTGAGTTGATATTGATATATGCTCATCTATAGTTATATGATGTTTTAGTTTCATCAGTTTTGATGTGACACTGTATTGGTGAAGGGAACGAGATTGCATCACTCGCTTGCGAGCGCCCTGCGATTCCGCAATTTTCTCTTCATGGTGTGATTGTTCATGATTTATATACATGTATGGCATATGTTATGATTGCAAGATTGCAGGTACAAGACATCAACTCCACCTGGATTCACAGGGTTGAGCGTGTCCATTGCCCAACGAAATAGTTGATTGGGAAGTAAACAGGATTTCCTTGTTAAATCACAACCCTAGTCACAGTGTGTCATCAGTCCTTGTTTTGGTCATGCTTTGTTGTCATGTTGTCCCCATTTGCCTTGTAATTTAATTATTTTGCAAGGTATTCTTTGTGGGAAATTATGTTTATAATGTTTTAAATTGATTATTTATTTAATCGTGATTAATTTTGTTAGAAGCTTTAAATTTGATTTAGTTAATAAAAATTAATTTATTTTGTAGTGTAATTTAATTATTGAGATTAAATTTATTTTACATAGTGATTAAAATTAATTAGATTAAATTTGATATTAAATTGTTAGATTATAAAAGTTTTATTTAATTAATTATTTAAATTAATTAAATAAAGTTGTGAATTTAAATGAATGGATAATTAAAATTAATATTTGATTTTAAATTATTAAATAAATAAATATCTTATAAAATATCTTAGAGGAAATATCTTGGGATTTGATTTAGAAAGATATTTTGGGATTGTGACATGAGTTAGAAAATTGAAAACTGGTGTTGGGAATTAATTCTTGGAGAGAATCATTACGTTAATGAAAAGAGGGAAACGAGGCTATTTCATGAGAATGAAAATGGTATTTTGGAGGTTGTTGAAAATTGGAAGAAGTTCTCGGGATATTGGCTTTGGTTTTATTTTCAACTTTCTGGAAAAGAGGATTATTTTGGAAGAGGCTTTGATAATTTTGGAATATGAAGGTGAGGCTCTACTTCAAACTTCAATTCTTCAAGCATCTGAAATAGGTTCTTTATTTTTTTTATTTAAATTCAAATTGGAAAATAGTTTTTGTACAATGAAGAAAATTTTATTTGTTTCAAAGCTTTAATATGTTTTGAAAATTGGAAAGATTGTCGTGAAAGTTTTTGAGCCTCGGATTAAATTCTTATATTCTTTTGAAAAGATGAATTGTTTTAAAACAATAGAATTCCTAGAATGATTATATAGAAAATTTTGAAAACCTCTGTAGGAATTGATTTCAATCTTTCTGTTAAAATTTGTAGAAAACCTCTGATTGTAATGGAAAAGATCTTTCTTTAGAAGAATTTTTTTTTCCAACTAGATTTATTTGGCTTTGGAAATTAAAAACCTCTGGTAAATTTGTAAATATCCTCCTGTAGAATTTTTTTGTGGAAAAATTGCTCATCTGGAGCAATCAATATATATATATATATATGCATGTTCTTATTTATAAAGTTCCTATAAAAAAATTCATTTTGAAAAATCCTAATCAAAATCCGTACAACGATTTTTTTTAAATCGCAGGTTTTAAAATATAAAAAAAGGTTTAAAATGTATGGGGCGTTGGGGCTACCCCCACAGCCGCCCCCATAGGGGAGGCGGAGCTGTGGAGGCAGCGCCCAGTGCTGCCTTCACAAGCCACGCCCCCTAAAGGGGATTCGACTATGTATAGCCTGGTAATGGTGTGGCTACCAATCTTATCATCCGCCCTTTTAAATTTTGATTATATTATGTGGTTTTATATATATTAATATATAATATGCATTTATATATGAATAAATATATATGTGTAAATGTATATTTATATATATTTAATATTGTTTGGAAAATTATAATTTAATTTTTAAATATTTAAATAATATATTTATATTTGTATAAAATTTATATATAAATACATATATAATTATATATATATATATATATATATATATATAAATGAATATTTTATAATAGGTGCATGTAAATGCACAAATTAGATGTTTTTAAAATGAAAAGATTTAAAAAGAGGGAAATTGATTTTTATATAGATGTAAATTGAGAAATTGAATTAAATAATTAGATTTAATTTCTTTATTGAAAAAAAATGAAATTGTATTACGCTAGATTATTTTGAGCAATGTATTATTGGTTTTCTTGGAATAGAAATTAGATTAAGGAAATCATAATGATTGTTTTAATTACTTGACTGAATTTCTTATTTAATTATGATGTCTTTTGTTCACGTAAGTTGGGAAATTTGTTAGTTGTGAATGTGTAAGACTTCGAGATGTTGTAATATTATGTGGGGGTTGTTGTGATATTTTGTTCAGCCCTTTGTTATCTTGGGTAGTGCACTTGGTTACTATGAACGGGATGTGTTGCCTCTTGTATTATAGTTGGGATTTATTATCCGTTTTTGTGCACTTTGTTTACCCTTTGTTTATGGATTAGATCATTGTGTTTTCAGTAGGGGAGTGGCTCTCAATTGGGGTCGACGCACAAAGTGGTGCCAGGATAACTCTGTGAGAGTTAGATAATTCAGTGGAAATTAAATAAAAGTATTAGGGGAAAGGGTAGTTTTAAAACACTTAACTTGTTAATTGTGCCTCGCTCATTGGCTCAAGGGATCGTTTAGACTTGAGATGAAATGAGAAGTCTTGGAATGGCAAGGTCATTATCTTGTCCCTTTGAAAGATATTTGACTCTGCATCGGTTTGCATGTGGGGTTAGGGATCGTGAGAGGCTACTAGGATAACCCAAGATAGGGGTCGGCGCCTAGGAAGATCTGCTAGGATAACCCATGCAACTTTGTGATGACACTCCTCCTATGACAATAGTTTTATTGTTCAGTTGATGTACTTGAATCTTTTACTCTGGAAGCAATGTAACCTTCATGTTATGTATTATTCTTGTGGTTTCATGTGTCTTGAGGTTGTTGGTTTTACCTAGGAAGCCCTTTTACTATCTCCTAGCACAAGGGGTGGGCCTTCGGGTACCACAAGGTTGGGTGGAATGTGCACCTTACACCGTTGGTTTTCCACTTCATGTTCGCGGTGGCAGGATTTTCCAAATTGGAGAGCTCGCATGTTCCAGTTGTTTTGTACCATCTCTTGTGTTATATTGGATTAGTTGGATGTTAATGTTTATGTACTGCTCCTCATTTGTATTCAAGGAGAATCCTTGTATCATTGTAATTGTAACATTATTTGTATGATCTACCTCATTTTGGAAATGAGCCTTGTCACTGCTATATTGAATGATTGCAATCTATGAATGGTTTTATTATGTACTTTGTAAACTTATGAAATGAGTTTAATGTTATTGGATCTATATTCTTAATTTCATGGGTATAATTTTTATGCTATGGATTAGTTTACTTTTGTATGTTATTGGATTCAAATGTAAGTGTTGCCGCGTACCTTAGAGGATGTATGCGTTAAGTGTAGTTCACTTTACTTATTGTTATTGCACTTTAAAAAAAAAATTGTTACGCTTCCGTTGTAATTGTGTCATCCTCTAGGGTTACATGGCGGGGTGTTACAATATTTTTATAAAATTTTAGGGTCAAACAAGGAATCCTATATCCCATGCAATTTCATGATGCGGAGAATGAACTAAAGTTCCTAATTCAACCCAATTTCAAATTGACCAAACCAAACTTCTTCTTGACTATTTCACAATTTCATGGAAACATAATTTTGTTACACCAAAACATAGTTCAGATTGCAACATAATAACTTGTTTTTATTTAATTTCAAATCCAACAACACATATAAGTCTGCAATACAAGATTTCAAACAAAATTACAAATAAGGCACTTCATATGTCCTCTCTCTTTTCGCCCAACCTTCCTCTATTTTATTCACTATCTCTTCCTCTGTAGTGCTTTCTAAACTGCATATCTTCTTTTAAATCTGCTCGGTTCTCACTATTTCGGTGCTTTCAAATATTCATCTCATACTTTTGGCTGGCTTTGTTCTCATCAACAACATCCTTCTAAGAGTTTGTCCCTCCAACGCCTTCTTTCTACCAAAGTTTAATCTGTTCACTAAGCCGATTTCTCTCCTCTTTGTCGGTCTGATCATTCATCTCACAATGGCACACTCTTCCTCATCTTCTGTGCTTTATTTCCACTAGCTTGGCTTCTCTTTCTACCTGCGTCGTCTCTCTCTCTCTACACGGGTTCCCCCGAGAAGTATTTTTTTTCAAGCCTCTCGTCTCTCTTTTTTTTCTCTATTCACTTTCTCTTTTGGAGCAACCACTATTTCTTACTGCACCCCTCTACCTTCTCTCCTGACTACACAAAATGAATTTCATTGGTTCACAAGAGCACTGACTTTGTTCACTCTTTGAATCCCTCTTCTCTTTTCTAAAATTCATCCTCACCCATTGGCGTGGGCCCTCTGCGTTTTTTGTTTTTCCTTTATTTACTTTGTCCCTTGGCCTTCTTGAAATTTAAATCTGAAATTAAAAGGAACGATTAAAAGAGATAAATCCATAAGAGAAATGGAGGCATTCATCCAAACCATTTATGGTCTTTTTCTATGATTCCACATTCGCATTCATATCTACCAGGCAGTTGCAACTACATCATAGATAAATTTTAAATTTTGAATGGGTGTCCCAAGACTCATGTTTGAAACCGTGAAGATGGAGATTTTCTTATACTAGCCAATTACATATCTGCTTTCAAAGTGTCACAATGAAGAGGTAAAATTTAAGAGGTTCAGGCGTCAAGGAAAACCAAATTTTGAAAATCAAACAAACAAATTTTTTTTGTGGTGTTGATCACCCATTCGCTCACATGCTGTACTATTTCATCATATACTTGAGTGGACTTGAGAACTCCTCTAAAATATATAAAAAATTAGTAAATATATTAAATGCCATTTTTTTTAATATAGTAATATTGATCTTAAAATAACAAGTAGATGTTTGAATTTTGACATCCAAACATGGTGGTTGTAGTGTTATCTCAACTTTTACTAGCATAAGTTTAGTCTTTTAACCATCGTGCATGTAGATAATAATCCATGCAATGAATGCAAATAATTTTATGTACTATATGTGTAGGTTCCATTATTTTAGTAAAATGTCTTGTTTTTTTAATGATGACTTTATTAGAGAATGCTTCTCATCTTTGTGGATCACTAGATATGGGTGTTGTTACAATAATATTAATTTATGTCTTTTACATAGTTATGAGCCAGATATGTAAATGTCATTGTAAATTAATTGTATTACCTATCATCATGTATTAATAAAAATGACATTCATATTTACTCTAAACTATTGAGCTTCATGATTGTCATAGGAAGAAATGAAACTCCAATTATTGCACCTACCCACCAAGTGGATGATGAGAAGTAATGGACGACTGAGAAGGCCTTTAAGATTGCACTAACTAATTATTTACTTATGCTATTTTATATGTTATATTTTATACACTAATTTATATTATTTATTTGTGTTAATAGGTGGATTTTCATTCTAGTCTTGAGCATAGGAGGTATAATCAGTGGAGGCTAATTGTCAATTATGAGATTGGTTCTTTATCTTCCCAATAGGCCAATAGAAACTAATTTTTTGATAAGACTAAAAAATATTTGTATGCGTTCATGGCATATAAAAGTATATTTTTATTTTATTGATGTATATCATTGTACATTTATATGGCTCTATATGCATAGATTTATATTTTAATAATATACATCATATGATTATATGACATTGTAAGCTCCATGACAATATATGAATTTTTCATGATATTATGTATACCTTCATGACATAATTTTAATCCATATGTTTGTGTGTACATATAGATGTAATCATAGATAAGAACTAATTAAAACACCCAAATAACCATTTAACTAAAAAATACACAATAATTAAGTTAATAAAAAAAGATACAAAAACATAATGAAAGCATTACCAAATACCCTCATCCAAGTCTCCTTGATAAACTAAGAACCTATTGGTTGTGTCCAAGGATTTATGTTGGATAGATTAGGATGCCAAGTGCTCAAATTGATAGCATAACATTATTTAAGAGTTTTTATCAAATGACTTGTAGAGGCCTTAATTTATATATTTTTAGTATAATGAATGAAGAGCCATGATGGATTAGAGAGATTAAGGTTTCTCATTGATTGATATTCTTAGAAACATGAGAAGCCTCCAAGTGACATGCTTGGAGTGGTGGTTAAAGGGGTTTGAAAGATTCGATGATAATTAGGGGTGGATATTTTCCTTAGAGGAACTAGATGATGGGAATTACAAGGAATGTTTTTGGAAGGATGTGAAGATCTTACTACATGCTCTCAAGTACCCCAAATGTACATGTCGAATGACATATGTGCCAACTTGGGATTTTGAGCACATGATACCTTGATTATTCATTATTAGGCATGTACAAATGATTAAAGGGATTAGTTGATTAATTAGAAGTGCTTAAAATAGATGAATTGAATAAATATTGAAATTTATTTTAATTTTTAGATGTAGAGGAGATGTGCTTAGATAAATATTTTTTATATTTATTTACCTGTTTAATTATAGTTGATTAATGCTAGGAATAGGGTTAGGTGAGTTGTGATGAATAATGATGAATGGTGATTTTATTAATTAAATAAAATATATATTTAATTAATAAGGGGATAAAAGTTAGATAGTGAAAATGACGAGTGATAATTTTAAATGATGATGTGTCAATTTCAAGTGTTTACATTTTCCCTCTTTGAAATGGCATTAAAGTAACATTATTTCAAAGAAAAATAAAATACAACATTTTTGGATGAGAAAGGGGTGGCATGATGCCCAGTCAGTTATAAAAAGATGAATTATGGTGAAAATATGATATTCCTTTGATATGTAAGGGATGAGAAAGAGCACATGTGATCTCTCAAAAGATAAATTGGATAGAAAAAATGAATAAAAAAGGAAAAATAAATATGAATGAAAAAATGGAGAAAAATAAATAAGAAATGGATAAATGAGAATAAAAATAGTGATTGGAAGTTAAAAATAGGGTGGAGGGTGAATATGTAGGGCTAGGGGAGAAAAAATTACCACAAGTATAAGTATAGCCACCATTTTAGACACAAGTATAGGGGAAAGGCCAACAACCTAGTAGAGACTATGAGGCCCTTGAAGAGAGGCTAGAAAAATCCTGAGTGAGTTTTATTCTATAGTGGGAGAGTGGGATAGAATATAGGTGGAGAGAAATAATCTTCAATCAGAGAGATATCTTGATGATAAATCATGATGAAATGGTAGCAATATGGGATATGCTATAGATTCAACTCACTAGGGCTTAGGAGGGTGTGCAATGGATTCAATAGGATTTGGATTAGGAAAGATCACTATCAGACCCTAGGGGTTCAACATAGGCATGGGTAGAGATAGAGAGATCTCACATGTATATATCATGAGATTTCTGAGAGCCAATCTATTATAGGTCTATCTATGAGTAGGAATTATTATAAATTCAAAGGGTACCCAATTTTATTAAGTATCAATCTTAAGGGGGACCACCTAGGGGTCCTTCTTCACCACCAGTAGATTTTTTAGGGGGTGTTGCTAGCTAGAGCTAGCTTGTACTGCAACAATTTTTATTTTATTTTATAATGATCAAGATGCATGATGTATATACATTCCTTGAGGTTAGACTTCAAGTAGAGGACACATGGAAGACAACTTTCAAGACCAAAATGGGTCTTTTTTTAGTGGGTTGTGATGCCATTTGGTCGAGCACCAATGCTCTTTTCACTTTAATGTGATTGGTGCATGAGGTGTTTTTTATTTTTTTACATAATTTTTTATCATCTACTTTGATTATATTCTTGTATTTTCTCACACTTGGAAATTCCATCTTCAATATTTGTAACATGTTCTTTTTACACTTTAGAAGAACATTTTTTGTATGCCAACTTTCCTAAGTGTTCTTTTGGTCAAAAATTCATCTCCTACCTTGGATTTCAATTGATGCACATGGAATTCAAGTAGCTCCTATGAAAGTGGAGTTTATTCTCAAGTGGCCTACTCCAAATCTCACTGAATTTCAATCTCTCCAAATTCTACTACAAGTTCATCTTGTATTACTCAAACACTTCCACGCCTTTACACCAATTAATAAAATCCATTGTTATATTTAAGTGGAAAGAAAATAATTGTATGGCTTCAACATATTGCAAGATAAATTATGTTTTGTACCTATTCTTGTTCTATAAGATCTCTCACAACTTTTTGAGATTGATATATATGCTTCATTGTATGCACTTGTAGCTATTCTAAATCGAAATGGGCATCATGTGGCCTACCATTGAAAAAAATATCTACTACCAAACATAACTAATCCATATATGATAAAGAGATATATGTATTCGCCCAAGCCATCAATTACTAGAGATTCTATTTCTAGAAAATAATTTTTTTTCCATATTGATCACTTTCTCTACAATTTCTACAATCTCAAAAAAATTGAAGTTGGGAATATGAAGTGGGCTTCATATTTATAACAATTTCACCTAGTCATCAAGTATAAGAGGGGAAACACCATTAATGTTGCATATTATTTGATTCATCCTCCTACAACACATGATTTAACTATTTTGACCAATTATCATTTGGGATTTCATCCATGATCTTCTTAGTATGCTTAGGATTTTATTTTTGGGACTACCTACAAAAGTCTTTAGAATCCTTTAGTTTCCGATTTGACACATTTTCAATATTTTCATATCAAGGGTTTCTCTACTAGTTGGATAAAAAAATTGTCCCTCAAGATCATCAGACTTCTCTTCTCAATGAGACATATTCTACTCTTTATGGTGGTTGATTCAGCAAGAAAAAACACTTCATCATTTTTTGTGTTTCTTTTATTGGCCTCAATATGTTCTACATTTCTTGAATCTATGTGCAATCTATGCCAACAAGAAAATAAAAAATTGGTATTGAGTATTCTTTTTCCTATTCCTAATCATCCCTAGGAAAATTTTCCATGGACTTGGTTAGTGGTTTTCCTTTGAATATTCACCAACATGATTATGTTTTATAGTTGTCTATCAATTCAATAAGATTGTTAATTTCATTCCTTGCCACAAGACAAGTTCTTCAAATATTTTTGGTGATAATTTGGTTTACCAATTAACATTGTTTTTTAATCATGAATCACATTTTTTGTGCTATTTCAAGTCATCTTTATGTAAGATTTTGGGATTTTACCTTAACTTTCCTACTTATTTTCATCCTCATTCAAATGGTCAAGCTAAATTTGTAAACCAAAATCTTATATAGAGTTTGAGGATTTATCACCATATTTCTCTACCAGGTGATATTTGATCCTAACCCATATTGAGCATGCATATAATCAAGTAGTTCACTCATCTACATGTCATTCACCTTTTGAGGTATGCCTTATTTTCAACCTTTGGATCCATGTGAGTTTCCTTTACATTTTATCTCTCTAGCCACTATGCATATTTAGAAAGAGAAAGAAAAGTCCCAAGCATTTATAGAATCTTCAATATAAAGTAGTTCAAATTCTTTACAAGACTCAATAAAATAAAAATAGCTTATCGATTGTCATCATGTTCCTCATACTTATCAAGTTGGGGATAGAGTTTGGTTATACTTGGATAAATGTTGTCTCTAGGAGAAAGCACATAGTAAGGCCAAGCTACTATATTATGGGCCTTAGACTATTCTTCAAAATATTTCCAAAAAATATTTTTGACTTGATCTTCCAACTCAATTGGGTCTCCATGATGTTTTCAATGTTGATCTTCTAAAGAAGTACATGAGTAAACACTAGAGACTAAGCTTTCCATCAACTATCCTATAGATTTTGTTCCTAAATTTTAGATATCACTCAATTTTGATTGAGTTTTTGACACAAAGACTTGTCGGACCCAATATGGTTCCACCACTTCCTACCTTGTTTCCAAGCAAGGTCAGCTTCCACATCAAGCCTATTAAATCTCTCACCATCAACTACCTCAAAATTTTCCTCCTCTTTTGAGAGCATTAGATTCCAATGCCAATATTATTGGGAGGAATGATGAGGATGCATAGAATATACATAATTTATAGTATAGGATTATTATTATTTTATTATTTTATTATTTTTTCTATAAAATATAAAAATTTTAAGTTAAAATCAACATGTCAGTTTCCTAGTTGTTAGGAGGTTAGCATAAGTTTTTTTTTTTGGAAAAAGTGGCAAGCCACTATAATATATTATATAATTAAATAAGATATTACAAAATATGGTTTTGGGGAGCATACTGACAGGAAAGAACCGGTAAGAAAACCTCTAGTTATAGCTCTGAACATGTAAAGATGAGATACTTGCAAGATCCAATTTTATCATTTGTACAAAATATGTTGATAATTCAAAATTCATCATTTTCCCAAGCTAATCCTATATAGACTCATCTATAACAATTAATAAACCTCAACCAATCACTCCTATGATTAGTACTAGCTATAAATTGACCCAAAATAATCATTTTTAAAACCCTTACAAAGGACATACATCATCGGCCAGAGTCACCCCGATACAGATCATGGGCCAAAGTCACCCTGATGGTATCCCAAAAAGAATCGCCAAGATTCACACCGAAGTTCAATAGAACAAATCCATTGGCTAGAACAACACCATCAGACAAGGATCAAAAAGTCTCAATGAAGTCTGATGTCACCCTAATGACATTAAGCCCATCTATAGTTCAAAACACCTCATCGACAAGAGTCACACTAAACATAGCCCGTTGGCCAGACCAACACTATTGGTTCAACAACCACAAGTCCCACCGAAGACTAGAGTCACCCCGATACAGATCATCGACCAGAGTCACCCCAATGGTGTCCCAAAAAGAAAATCAAGACCATGCGTCACCAAGAGTCACACCAAAGTTCAATAGAATAGATCCATTGGCTAGAACAACACCATTGGACAAGGATCATAAAGTCTCAATTAAGTCTAATGTCACATCGATGACCTTAAGCCCAGTCGTAGTTCAGAACACCTCATTGGCAAGAGTCACACTGAACATAGCCCCCTAGCTAGCTATAGTTCGAAACACCTCATCGACAAGAGTCACACCGAACATAGCTCGTCAACCAAACCAACACTGTCGATTCAACAATAGTGTTTTGTTAATTTGTTAGCATAAGTTAGTATTTTATTTATTTTTTAATTTTGCTTGTTTCTTTCTATCTAATGTTGAGATTTGGAAGATATTCAATATCATCCTATTATGGCATCTAATATGTCTATATAATTGTAACATTTTTTGTATAAAGAGCACATAGAAATGTGAGTTATAATTTTCATTAGTAGATATTAATGTCTCCTTCATGTAGAATCTAGTCTTTGACTATTTCTTAGGTTTTTTCCATATCACTAACTCTCTTTTACTACTTGGTTTTTCACAAAAGAGTTTCCCAAGTTAAACCTTGTGTCTCACGTATTATATGAATATATGTATGCGATTCTTTTGTCCTTCCATAATATTTTGATAAAAAAAATTGAAAAAAATTTAATTAAATCTCTAATTTAGATCATACAATCTAAAGTTTTGGAATAATTAGTTACACTTATTGTCAAATAATTTTCATTATTTAATATTAGAGTTTTGGTTTTTGAGGTAATATCCAAGTTTTTCATAAAATCCATAAATTTTTATTATTGAAACCATCCATTGATTATTTTTTTGAAGGATAGGGTTTAGTGGAAGAAAGGGACACTTTTTTTCATGTATATTTCTAATGGCAACATGCTAGGTTTAAGACAACAATGGAAACACTTTGAACAATAGAAGTTTGCAATAAACAACAATAGCAACCAACAAAATTTTTCTCAATTGATTAGGCCGATCCTTTGCCTAGGTGATAGGAACATTGGCAAATCTCATTCCTTACACACAAGTGAAAAAAAAAGCTTACAAACAATAGTAAAATGAAACATTAACTGGGCATTGATTTATGCAAATGGATTACAATGACAAATGATTCATGAAGGAATCGACTTCCTTATTCACCAACCAATTTTCCCTCTATTTGTTTTGCTTCTGCAACTTCTACAAATTAGGGCTTACCCTAGTCTATCGACCCTCCCTTATCATCACCTCTTCTCTTTCCTGTTCTCTTACTTTTCCCCAATTGCAACCTCTCTTTCCTTCTCTTGATGCAGGAGACTAAAGTCTTTGTATCTCTCAAATAGATCGATTCCTTCCCCAAACCGTTGATCCTTTCCAATTGGTTGAACCCAAACTCTCCCTATGTCAACTGGATGAGCCCAAAAACTATTTTAACTTCCATAACCATATTGGTGAAATGAGAAAGGAAGATACTAAAATATTTCTACCAAACATAAATGACCACATGTCCTAGAATATTTATGCCAAATAGAAATGACCACATGTTGCAGAGATACAAAGAATCAAAAACCAATAAAAACCAAAATTGATGGGGAATGATGCCTCTGCATCAGGCTCCTCAAGGGACAAAAGGTCATGAAATCATGTTCATGAAATCATCAATAGAATGACCATATTTGGAGATTTTAGATGCGGTCAACCAAAAAGCATCCTCCAAAGGATGATTGCACATTTTCACCAAGTACCTAAAATACTCTTTGTCATGGGTCTATCTCAACAAATGTTTATCTAGAATGCATTCAATTTTTAGTGGAACTAATTTGATCCTATGCTTGTCTTCAACGACTTTCAACTTCAACTATGTTGTTTCTTCATCTACAACACCTTTGTATGGATACAAATCTGCTACATTGAAGATTGGAAAAACCCCCATGCTTAGAGGAAGGCCAATCTCATAGGCATTTGTTGTAAACTTCTAAAGAATCTCACAAGGACAAATTTTCTTCATTTTCAATTTATTATATTCACCTATAGGAAATATTTCTCTCCTAAGATGAGCTGATACAAGATCACCCACCTAAAAATGAACTTCTCTTTGCTTCTTATTAGCATACTATTTGTATTGTTGATTGCTTCCTTCAATGTTCATCTTAACCTCCTCATGAAGATCATGAATGACTTGTGCAAAGTCTTCACCTTCTGCACTACTTCTCTCCATATCACCAAGATTTTTGAGTTCCAAGACACCCCTAGAATTCATGCCATGGATAATATAAAATGGATAGAAACTTGTACTCCTTTTTGGAGAATCATTATAAGAAAACATGGCCTATGCTAAAGCCATATCCCAATTACCAGGTGTGTTCCCAACAAGGAACCTCAACATATCACCAAGACTCCCATTCACTACTTTAGTTTGGCCATTCATTTGGGGGTGATAGATTGAACTGAAACTAATATGTTTTGCCAACTTCTTCCAAAGGGTTCTCCAAAAATGGCCTACAAAATTTTTCTCTATCTAACACTATTCTCCTTGGAATACCATGTAGTCTAACCACTTCTTTGATAAATAAATTAGCAATATTGGTTGCATCACTAGTCTTCTTTCATGGAATAAAATGAACCATTTTATATAACCTATCCACAACTACAAACATTGAATCATTGTCTCTTTGAGTCCTAGGAAAACCCATATCAAAGTCCATACTTATAGAATCCCATGGTCGAGATGGAATAGGTAATGGTTGATACAAACCAGTATTTTGACTCTTCCCTTTGCATGTTGACATACTCTACATCTCTCCACATACTTCTTGAAATTAGAACATATTCTTGGCCAATAATAATGTGTACTCAGTTATAGATATGTCTTGTCCAAAATGTCCTCCTATGCTACCATAATGCTTCTCTTTCAAGAGGTTCTCCCTCATTGATCCTCTAGGTATACAAATTGATTTCCTTTGAATAGAAAACATTCTTGTATGATAAAGTCAATCCAAGGGTCCCTATTTCTATTGATTGGGCTACTGCAAGCTTCATACACTTCTTTGAAATTTGAATCATCCACGTACAACTCATTCAAACTATCAAAACCAACACTGTTAGCTCAAATTTCATGCAACAATAAACTTCTTCGACTTAATGCATCAACAACCTTATTTGTTTACCCACTCTTATGCTTCAACACAAAATTATAACTTTGAAGATACTCTACCAACTTTGCATGCCTCTGATTTAGTTTATGTTGATTGTTAATAAATTATAATGCATGGTGTAAACAAAAAACTTCTTAGCAAGTAGGTAATGCCTCCACATCTTCAAATATTGAACCAATGCATATAATTCAAGATCATAGGCATAATATTTCTTCTTAGCATCATTTAGTTTTTCATTAAAATAAGTCGCTGGTTTTCCTTCCTAACTAAGAACAACCCCTATTGCCAAACCACTAGCATCACATTCAACTTGAAATACTTTATTAAAATCAGGCAATACAAGTATAGGTTTCTTAGTCACTCCATGCTTAAGAAATTTGAAACTCCTTTCAGCCTCTTGAGTCCATATGAACTACTTTTGAGACCCCTTAATTGTTTCAAGTATAGGATTAACTGCATGACTGAAGTTTTTAATAAACTTCTTGTATAAACTAACAAGCCCATGAAAAATTCTTACCTATGATGCACTCCTTGGTGTTGTCTAATCAGTAATGGCTTGAAAATTTTCCTTGTCCATCTTCAACCCTTCACTAGATACTACAAAACCCAAACAAATAAATTTGGTTTGCATAAACACACACTTCTTAAGATTAATCTAAAACTTCTCTTCATGTAACTTGGTCATAACCATCTACAAATGTTGTAGATCCTCTTCTTTGGACCTGCTAAAAACCAATATGTAATCAAGAGATACAATAACAAACTTTCTTAGAGATGGTTTCAAGACTTCATTCATAATCCTCATAAAAGTACTCGGTGCATTAGTGAGCCCAAAGGGAATAATCAACCATTCATAGAGTCCATCACTAGTTTTAAATGTTTCCTTCCACTCATCACTAGGTCTAATCCTAATCTAATGATAACCACTTTTCAAATCTATATTCAAAAAATTCTTAGCACCACCCAAATAATACACCAAATCATCTATTCTTTGAATTGGAAAGCTATATATGATAGTTATCTTATTAATGGCCATAGAGTGTGTGCACATTCTCCATTCATTTCCCTTCTTAGGCACTAAGACTGTAGGAACAACACAAGGACTAAGAATCTCCCTTATCAACCCTTTCTGGAGTAATTCTTCAACTTTCCTTCTAATCTCTTCATTCTCTTTGGGAGTCAATCTATATGCAGCCTAGTTTGCAAGGCTAGCCCCTAGAATTAAGTCTATATGATGGCTAATACTTCTCATAGGGCATAGCTCATTGGGAAAATAAACTACCAAAATATCCTTATGTTCTTCCAAGATCTCTTGTATCTCCTTAGGCATATTATCCATACTTGTAGAGGTAAGCAGCTCCTTGGGTTTGAGCACCAAAAAAAATCCCAATTCTTCCTCCTTCATGATATGTAAGAACTCCTTTCCACTTACCAACATTATATTTCTATTTTTTCCACTACTGTTGTCCTCTTCTTGTTCTCGGAAAGGAAATAAAGTATGTTTAATTCCATCCTTTTCAAAAGTATAGGTGTTACTTCTCCCATCATGTATGGCTTTCCAATCAAACTATCAAGGTCTACCAAGAAATATGTGACACACATCCATGGGTACAATATCACACATCACACTATCCTTATAACTACCAATTTGAAATTCTACTAAGGCATGTTCATCTACCAACAACTGATGCCCCTTCTATAACCAAGAAACTCTATAAGGTGTAGGATGTTTAGTTCTCTTAAGACCTAACTTATCCACCATTTCAACAACCACTAGATTATCAATACTACCACTGTCAATATTTAATTTGTAACACTTACCTCTAGCCTTGTACTTTATCTTGAATAAGTCTCTTCTTTTTTCTAGTTCTTAACTCTCCTTTGGTGGCTTCAACAACACTCCCTTAAACAACAAAGACTCTCCAGTCTCAAATTCCTCATTGTGGTGAGTAGGTGATCCCACACTTTCTTGATCTACTTGCATGATTTTATTGCTCCTTTCTAGCCTTGTGTGACCTTCCCTTGAAAATTCTAGTCACTCCCAACTCTTATGACCAAAAAAACCTCTTCCTCTACCAAACGATCTTCCTCCTTTGTTTTGAAAGCCTCCTCTTTCTTGATTAATTGGGCCACTAGAACTAATAGCCCCTTCATCTTGATGGGATTTTTGTCCCCTACTAGCCTATCATCCTCTTCCTCTAAAACCTCTTCCTCTATTTCTTCCTTGTTGATTTTGCTTCCTTAGAAGCTTCTCTTCTGCCTTAATGATGAACTGACAAGCTTCCTCAAGATTTCTAGGAGACACTAAACTCAACTCATCTTACAGACTGTATTTCAAACCATTAAGGTATCTTGCTACCTTTTCCATAACCTCCTCACTATGGCCTGATCGAATCACCAACATGTAAAACTCTTCTGTATATTCTTTACTAACATATCTTTTTGCTTGAGATTCTATAATATTTTGAAAATATTGGTTTGATAGTCTCTCGAAAGAAACTTCACCTTCAATTTGGCAACCATTTGATCCTAGGAAGTGGTATTTTCCTTGTTCTTCTTTCATCTTTCAGACTATATGTAATCCCACCACATTGCAACATGGCCTTTGAGACTTGTACAAGAAAACTTAACTTTCCTTTCTTCTGCAACTCCTTTGTACTCAAAATATTTATCTAGATCATTGATCCAGTCAATGATTTCTTCCCCATTTAGGCTTCTAGAATAAGTAGGGACCTCTATTTTTGGCTTGTCTCCCACACTCATAATTTTTTTTATCAATCTTTCTTCCACTCCTTGTTATTCTCGAACTTCATCATCAGTTTGTGATTGCTCATCTTCCCAAACTTCACTAATATCATCAATGACTATTCCCCTTCATTGTGCTTTCTCCACAACATCCATCCTTGCTGATAGGTTTTGCAACAACTCTAGAAATCATTCTTCATGGCCTCTTCAACCACCACCTTGAGCACCTCCTCTTCTCATCCTTCTTGGTGACATTCTGCCACTTCCCGATCTCCTAATATCTTACTTCTTTGATACCAAGATAATGGCAGTTTGCTAGGTTTTAGACAACAATGAAAATAATTCAAGCAACAAAATTCTACAATAAACAAATAGCAACCAACAAAATTTGCTCAACCAATTAGGCCGATCCTTTTCCTAGGCGATAGGAACATTGGAAAATCTCATTCCTTACACACAAGTGACAAAAACAAAGCTTACAAACAATAGTAAAATGAAACATTAACTGGGCATTGATTTATGAAAATGGTTTACAATGACAACTGAATCATGAAGGAATCAACTTCCTTATTCACCAATTGATTTCACCTCTATTTGGTTTGCTTCTATAACTTCTAAAAATCAAGGTTTACCTTGTTCTACCAACCCTCCCTTATTGTCACCTCTTCTCTTTCCCATTCTATTTCTTTTCCGTAGTTTTAACCTCTCTTTCCTTCTCTTAGTGCCAGAGACCGAAGTCTCTCTCTATCAAACAGATTGGTTCCTTCCCCAAACTATTGATCCTTTCCAATTGGTTGAACTTGAACTCTCCCTATGTTGACCGGATGAGCCCCAAAACTGTTTAAACTTCCATAACCATATAGGTGCAATGAGAAATGAAGATACTAGAATCTTGATGCCAAATAGAAATGGCCACGTGTCCTAGAATCTTGATACAAAATAGAAATGGCCTCATGTCACAAAGATACAAGGAATCAAAAACTGGCAAAAACTAAAATTACAAAACCAAAATCGATGGGGAATGATTCCCCTGCATCAATTTCTAGCTATAGTGGGAGGTTTTATCAATATATGAGAATTTAGGGATCATTTTAGTCCATTTATGGATAGCACATCAATATTTTAGATTGAGAGATTCAATGGTTATAATTTAAAATTGTGGAAGTTGAAGGTTTAAAACCTATTGTAAGAGAGAGATCAATATACTGCAATATCTTCTTTGTTAAAACATATGAGTAATTTTGATGATGAAATGAATAAAGTATAAGGAATGCATCCATAAAACCATCTTCATATAAGATTAAAACTAAATTTAAATACTAAATACAATAATTTTCCATATTAACCTTATGAGGATATATTTATAGATATATTATCTAAAACCCATTTCAATTAAATGAAAGGATAAAAAAATAGAACTTTAGAAAGAACACGAATAAGAGAAGAAGAATAAAAATACCATGGACAAGAGTGGCAAAGATATACCCTAGGAAAACTATTTCAAGAAAACCTAAATTCCAAAGTATACAAATGCAATGTATTATTTATAAATAATGTTATAATATATTCACAAATCCATTGTACTTCAATGAGATCGGAACTTTTCAATCCTAGAGTAAAATTGATAACATGGCCCGGTAATAAGCAATACTTAATTCCCCTATATCAAGATCTAACTATACAAAATTAAGGTGGTTGAGTAAATCGCCAAAAGGAAATACCATATACCTAAACATTGTCCTAAAATACCATGGTAATAATTATCATAACCCACTACAAGAGAGAGGTATCCAAAATAGAATGTAACTCCTTACATAAGCATCTTTGACATCACTATCATAGTTTGTAAATGTAACTCCCAATAACTTTCTCATAAATCACTAATTATACTTTACACCTAATAGTAATATAAAATGATCCTATAATTCCACTGCGTAATTCCCTCATCAATGTTGTATTATAGTAATATTTTGAAATCCCAAATAAGAATAAAATAATATTATATATCCACACCCTCGCATAATTTCCCACTCCACGAATTTTGGAGATGCATACACAAACAACTATATACAAACAATTAAATCGCATTAGACTTTGAAATATACAAAGTGAATAGCTCACTTAATACTAACATAAACTAAATAAGAAAGTTAGAAGTATTATCCATTTCTACCCTTCATATTTCATATTAATGAATGTGTAAGAAGAATAAACTATATATTCATTATAGAATATAGGAACCATAAATTACTCTAAGAGTTTATCAAATATTTTTGTTGAAAAAGAAATTATATTTCTTAGGGATGAATCTGGGATACTCTATAAATTATAATTTCAATACATTTAATCTAGTTAATGTTAATTAGAAGAAATTTAAATATGAGGATAAGTGCATAATTTTTTTTTTCCTTACCTAATTCATGAAAAAATATATTAATGATAAAATGTGGAAACTTTTCTATATCTAAAATTAAGGATATTGTAAGAGCTCTATTAAATGAATATATGAGAAAAAATTCTATGGATGATTTCTTTAATGATGCCCTATTTTCAAAGGGTTAATCAAAGGATAAAGAAAATAAGAAGGTAAAAAAATAAATAGATCTCTAAGAGATAGGGAAATTCCAAATCTCTTATTAAATCTAAAGTAAAATGTTGAAATTGTGGAAAGATAGGTCACAAAAAAAATGCAAATCTAGGAAGAAAGATGAATCCTTTGAATAATAATGAGATTAATAGTAATTATTTTTATTCATATTTACATTGTTGGTGATGATTCTTTGTTAATAGGTTTAGGTGTATCATTTCACATGACTCTTATTAAGGATTAGTATTTTCAGTAAAAAAATTGATGGTGGACAGGTTTTCCTTGATAATAATCTCTTTCAAAATAATTTGTTGGTAAAGATAAAGTTATATTTCATGGATAGAAGAGTGAAGACACTCTGATATGTTTTACATATTCAAGTATTATGATAAATTTATCATATAATCTAATTGACTACAAGGCACATTTTACTTTTGATGGGAAGGGCTATAGGGTGGATAGAGGGATTTGGTGTTGGATAAAGTAATTAAAATTTATATTATATTTAAGTTAGAGGCACCAACTCTATATAATTCAACTTTGATCAATTATGTCATGGAACCATCGATTTATCATATAGGTGGAAAAAGTTTGAAACTCTTAGGGAAGTAAAAATATGATGGAAAATCTTTCAAATTAGAGTATTATTTTTTAGTTATGTGAATATTGTGTGTTTATAAAGTAAAGTAGGATAACATTTGTACTTCAAGAAGTACTAGAGCAAGTGAGATTTTGGATTTAATTTATTGTAATATGCTTGTCATTGTCGATGCACACTTCATTAATAAATCTTAGTATTATGTCACCTTTATTAATGATTACTCTAAGAAAACTTAGAATATTTTTTGAAGTAAAATTTTGAGGTTTTTTACAATTTTGAGGAGTTTGTGTAACAATTTTTATATATTTTTACAATGAATATATATTTATATTCTTGGGAATCATTCTTTTAATCATTAGAAGATCAAATTTTTTATTCAAGTTTATTTTCATCACCGTTCATTTAAGTTTTTGATAGCATGAAAATAATATTTTTTTCTAATAGGGAATCCATACGACATAATTTTAAATCATATGAATCTTTATTTAGCCATGATTTGAGACTCATCACTAAATCATATGATATAAACATACAATTGTTATAACTAATTACATATAAACCAAGATTAATGCTATGTGTTTGTGTATATAAAATCTATTAAAAACTTGATTGGCATATCAATAATTTAAGAGATCATAATTTACTACAATATGTGTAATTAAGAGTTTACTCTTCTCACTAAAACCTCATTATTTAATACACTCAATTTTATTTCTTTAATTAGTGAAGTGACCCTTAGGGAATGATTATATTCATCTCCCACCTCATGCGAGTAGATTGATAAAATTCAAAATTCTTTAGCTTTTTAGTTGAAATTTAATTAAATGGATACTTTAAATGGAAGCATGTGAACAACATTGAATGATTATTATCATTTTGGTAATTGAATCGACCCTCAATTTAATATATTTTGTGAGCTGGAGAAAGATTGGAATATGTTTTGAAAATTCTAGGTAAAGGAGGTGATGAGTAAGCTCCACTTCAAATGCACTTTAAATGGAACATGCAATAGGGATAGAGTGCGAATTTTTCATCCATGGTTTACATGAATTAAACCAAAATACTTTATAATTGGTTTAGATGGTATCATAATAATCAAAAAGATTAATTATAGATTTTAGTTGATGAAATCTTTGTTTCAATTTTTTATTTTTTATCTTAAAGTTTATATCTTTTATTTTGGTTTTATTGGCATTATGGATTAAGTTGTTAATATAGTCATGGATTAAATTTGTATTAGTTATTTTTGTTTGATTTAAAGTGGAAATTTAATAGATTATAAAGAGTGAATTTTGTATTTAATAGGAATGGTAAGTTTCATAAATGGATTAATAAATTTTGATCCATTTTTAATTTTGATTAGGAATGAGAAGTGGAATAGTTTATTGATTATTTGAAGAAACTTGTGGGAGTTGATTGGTTTTCCTCCTTTCATGCATTAATTTGTAAATTGTCTAATTTTCAAATTTATAATAAAGCTAAAAAGATTATTTAAAATGTTTATTTTAGTTGTGTAGTTATTACTTTTGTGAAATTATAAGTTTTAGTTCATTTGAATAACCTTCAATAGATGTTTTCAATCATATAGAGTTTCACTTTGAATTAAATTGATAGACAATCTTGATAGTTGTTCATATAAATGTTCAAAAATTTATAGTAGGATCTTTCATATGATAAGAAAGAAGTATGATTGATTTGGAATGAAGGAATTATCATTGACATTTAACTCAAATGTTTAAGCATTATTTTTGAATTTCAAGATAATAATGAAATAGGAGCTTAATTCAATATTTCCCTTCTTTTACTCGTATATATGACATATTTTCAAATGATTATGGAAAATTTAGATTGAATTATGTTAGTGTTAAGAAAAGGTGTATTGTCCATCTTATATAATGTCATAATGTAATTTTTTTAATTTTGTGGTGCACCTAGGGGATTTACAGATGCGTGCATCACATGGGTTAGCATTCTTGTAGCTACTTTATGTGTTGTATGTCCTTGTGATAAATATTTAATGCGGGGTTACACATTGGGAAAATATTTCATATTGAGAAAACTTAGCACCAAAATGTAAATGTGGGGGTTAATGCTTTTGTAAGCTCATGGTATTAATTACATGGTTTTATGTAATACTACTTGGTGGTTTTTGTGTGAGCTTGTTTCTATAAAAGCAAAGCACATGGGTAGTTGTTTAAGGTTGGTTATTTGGTCATTTTGACTAAGGGGTTGATAACATCTCTTGATGGAATTTGTGAGGTTTGAAGCATGACATGGGATGTGTGGTTACATGCTTCTTCACATAGAGTGCTTGTAGAGGACTTGATGTTTCAAAGGTACTCATGGAGAATTCTAAATATGTATTGTAATATTTATGTTGAATAATACATGAGTGATGGATGCTTTTAGGGGATAGGTTTTTCCCTCTTGAGGGTTTTCCCAAGATATATCATTTTTAATCTTTGATGGTATGTTGTCTATTCTATTACATATGGATTATGAATACTTGTTTCCATAGATTTCTCTATTTGGGTTATGTGAAAATTATCTTGGGTGAATGCATATTTCCTTTTATTTGGTAACAGATTCATGGTTGTGGTTTCTATAACCCTTGTTGCAGTAGATGTGGTTCGTAGTTGAATCTAGGGCTTGCAAGGAAATAATGAAGATATTACAAGGTATGAGGGCTCTGTGCAGGTCAATTTTTGCAGTTTTGGGGTTTTGAGGTTGAAGATCTATGGTTATTCTTTGTAGATTTGGGTTTATGAATCTTTTTTGGAAAATGGTTTTTTTATGGATGTTCACCATGAGGGTTTTGTAGGGTAAATATTTCATATGCCCCATTAGGACAAAATAGACCTCACCATTAGATCCAAGAGGCCTGAGAGATGAAGATTGACATAAAATTCAGCCTCATTAGGTCATTTTGAAAAAAATGCAAAAAAATTTCCCTCCTTGCCCTGTTGAATGACCTTACAATTTCATCTGCAAGTTAAAAAAAATTAAAAATAATGTTTGTGGGTTAAAAATTCCCTATCCAATTGTTTTAAAAATTAAATTAAAATTAAAAAAATCGAGGGGCAGGGGGCGAGGAGTGGGAAGGGGGAGGGGGGTGTAGTCCATAGACCCCCTATGGCATGTTCATAACTAGCAAGCCACATCAATTATCAACCCAAATGGACTAATAGTTCATTCCTTGCCAGGGGGGGACAACTATCGGCAAGTTGACGAATTCAACCAATAGGTCCTGTCGGGTGGTCCATAACCCCTCACAAGCATAAACATTTAAAATTTTACCATTTAAATTAAATCCACCATCAATTTTTTTAAAATTAAAAAAATAAATTGGATTTTATAATTATTTCAGGTCCGTCCAAACCTTGTAGTGGTACTCTTGGGTGGTACCACCACCTTGCCACCATCCCTACTAGTTCATATATCCAAATTGGGCAACTATCTTTCCAAAGGGCATAATTTTCACCCAAGGCGTCCATTTTTCAACTTCTTATACTCATTAGAAAGATCGTTCCAAGAACTATGTTGTGGTATCAATTGTTTTTCTACATTTTATTATTTTGATAGATAAATACTTGTTGTAAGTCATATATTATTTTTAGACTTGGAGAATTCATAACTTGTCCATAGAAAGTCAAATTTTGGACTTCTTATAGTCAACAAAAAGCTTGTTTAGAGAACTACATAGTGGACCAAGTTTGGGGATGTTTTGGCATGATTTATTTTCTATTATTTTCATCTGATCTATTTATGGATTCATGTTGACCATGGTGATTTTGTGAGCTTATGGTTGTCTAAATCTTGTTAGTTTGGTGTTTCATTCATTGTATACTCACATATAAATATTAAATTTCTCTCTTTTAACATGGTTATGAATATATTATTGACTTTGTATGTTTCATTTTTGGATCTACGAGTTATGTATGTTGTAGGTGTTCTATTCTTACAAATTGCATATATGATTCAAATTTTGGTTGTTTGGTGTTGATGCAAATTGAGATTTGTGGCTTGGTTTAGTCACCTTTTTTGGTTTGGTTGTCATGTTGGGATGGAGAGATGGTATTTACAAGTACAGTCATGATGTGGAACCTATGTTGTTGACTATGTGATGCAAACATGTGTGAGACCGTTGGATTTTGTTGTCGATACATTTGGTGGTGATCATGATGTAATGGATGTTCCTTGTACCTTAGGGTCTTTGGTTGATCTTAATTGATGAGTTTGTTATCCTGATATCATGGATATCTTGATTACACAATTTAGTGGGAGCTTGTGATAGTAATGATTTGGTGGTGTTGTATCTTATTAGTTTTGGAGATTGTGGTATGATGCTTCCCTTTGGGAGATCTTGGTGTTGATTTCCTTGATTGCGTTGGGACCATGAAGGATCCGCATTTAGAGGATGGTTGAAATGAAGCCATGGGGATCTCGGTATCTTGGTTCAATGGGATCTTTTGGAAATGATGTATATTCATTACTTGGTGATGGATGATCTTCTATGCTAGAGATGGCTATCTTCATGTGGTTTGGATATGTAGACATCTCGATTAGCCATGGAGGACTCCTTAGTCTTTGGTTGAAGTGTCATGATTTTTCATTTGACATGTGATCCTTGTTTTGATAAGATGGTTATGTTATTACGTCATGACATACTTTTGATTACTAATTTAGAGTTTTGGAATGATAAAAGTGCATGATATGCTCATTGGAGCATATGGTCATCTTTTATGGAGATGTGAGATCAAGATGACATGATTGAGTTCTTGATTCATTTTTTGGGGGTTTTGACTTTGATCTTGGTTCATTCTCTTGGTATTGAGTAAATTGATAATTTTCTTGGGAGATTCATGATGGTGCTATGTTGCATTTGGAGTTTGGCATGGATTAACTAATTATAGGTGCTCATGGATACTTGCATACATAGATGATGCCAAGAGATCTCTTATGATTAGAGATATTTATTGAGATGATTACTCTTTTGATGATGTTTCAACTAGAAGTTCAAGGAGCCTACACCTTAGTTAGACATGATTTCAACATGGATCTATGAGAAAATTATTCCTAGATAAGTCTTGTAGACACTTAAAATTGTTTGAACATATCATACATTTTTAATTTGTTGTTTTCCATCATTTTCCTCATTATCTCCTAATTCATTAATTTTAATTTTGAACTGACATTAAATAGAGAAATGTGATGTTGGTCATTATAATGGAGTATTGCACAGTTTGGTAGCATGCCATCTTGGGGTGGTGGAGGTCATGGGTTCAAATCTTGTTATTGATTAATTTCTCATTTTTTGTCATTTTTCCTCTAATTAACCTTAACTAAATCATTTCAATTATTTAATTAATAATAATTTTCCTCTCACCCATCTAATTAAATAATTTTTAATTATTTAATTAAAAAAATTAATTTTCTCTCATCTCACAATTAAATTATTTATTAATTATTTATTTAACTAATTTTCCTCCAACTTGTACATGGCATATTTCATTTTCAAAAATAGAATATTCTCTTTTCAAAATATCCTCCCTCCATAAAATTCTTCCTCAAATCAAGGGATGGAGTTTGGTTAAGTGAACCTCTCATTCAATATCCACCATTGATCTCTTGATTTAATCTTCACCATTTATCTTCATCCTCTGATCTCCATTGTTTATCAAACCTTCAGGAATTCTATAAAATAAGTCTTCTCTTTAATTCAAATTCATTCACAATCTTTTGAGAATATTGATTATCCTTTCTTTGAGCATTCAACTAAGCATTTTAGCTATCATTGTGAATCAAGATCTTCATCACCAAGCTTCATCCACATCATCAAAAATAGTTTACAACATGGGTTATGCATAATTGAGCCATCCACATATCGAATGAGAATAATTCAACAATGGGGTAGTAGGTTTGCATTCATTTTTGAAGTAATTTGATCTTAAATTAAATTTTATTCTTGATTTGTGTTTTAGTTATTTAAATAATTGCATTCAACTTCATTTTTTAATGGGTTTAATTGATCTCTTGATTCTAGGTGTTTAGTATTTTCTAACCCCAATTTCTTAATATTTCTTATAATTCATTTCTCATTATTCTTGTTCAATATTTTGACACATCCGATGGGACCCACATCCTTGATCTAACATCCAGCTATTTTTTTGTTAAGCTATAGGTTATAGTGACATGTAGTAGATTGACGCTTTTGATTTTTGTAGAGTGGCACATTTGACAAAAATCAACACTAATGATTTACACAATGACGCTTATGAAGTATTTTGATACTTCTGACAAAATGATGCTTTCAAGTTTTTTGTAATTGCAAGTTACAGTGATGCTTATGATAATTATAGTGACGTGTATTATATGACTCAATGCTTATGAATAATTATAGTGATACTTTTGAGGTATATCGACACTTTTAATATTATTTACACCAACACTTTTGACTATTACGATGGTACATTTGATTCTTTGTTTTGAATTTTTCCCTAACCCTAACCTGTGCTTGATATTTTGAGACTAGAACATCTATGTGGCCTTGGGAAACATTGAGAGAAAACAAAAAAAAAAAAACTACTAATGTATCTAATGCAGGGAAAACAATCTTTAATGCTTTGATTTCAAGATTAGTACACATTTGAATTTAGGTTTAATTAAAGAACTTGTTTGTCATGTTTGGTAGGCTATTAGTGTTTATTCTCTCTCCTTGCACTACTTGTGATCTTAGAGATCAAAAACACTAGTAGTTTTCAAATGTTTTGTACACCCAAGGGATACTAGCAAAGTATTCTCTTCTCTTGTGCTACATGCAAGTTTGAGAATAAAAACACTAGTATCTTTGTTTAATTCAGTAGGAGGCCTTCTTGGGGATTTCATCACCTCAAAGATGACCTCACCCACATTTACTAATGGGCTATATAAAGGGACGGGAATGAAATTTATAACTCAAGGTGTGGCTAGCATCCTTTAATCCAAGCCTCATGACCCTCAATTCATTAAGATGTGTATAGGTGAACAAAAGAGGGGAGACCCCCTCGACTCAGACATCCCCAAATAGGCTCATTGTTCATAAAAATACTCTAAGCCTTATTTTTAAAATATTTTAAGACCATTTATTGTTGGCTTAGTAGGGTGTAGGGTACAACATCATGCTTGAAGTTACTCACCAAGTGATCTTCTCTTGTTAGGTGACATTTACTCATTGTTGGGACCTTATCATTTCAAGGTAAGGGGTGCTAAGGTAGTACATGACCTTAACATACTCTACTTACTCATTCATTTAAAGGTATTAAACTCTGGAAGGTGGGCTTCTACTAAGTCAATACACCTTTTTACTACTAACTAGGTTGTGCTACATGATGTGTTTTCTTGTTAAAACTTGTAATCACCATATAGTGGATTTTCATTGAAAAGAATCGTGATCATTATCCAAAATACACCTTGGATTCAGTTTTACATGCTATTTTCTCTTATGTGATATCACATTCCATACAAAATTAAATCAAAATCGATCCTTGAAATAGTTAGATCAGTTTAAAAACCTTAGATAGATTTTAGGTTTTCTTACAAAATCTTGCCTCTATGTTATAGTGACTCTTCTATAGTCATAGTAATGCTTTTACAATTTTGTATCACTTTTGATTGCAATCTAGTTCTTTTGAAAAAGAATATCAACATTTTTGAATTGCATATCAACATGTTTGAAAAACTCAATCCTTTTGATCCTATTCATCCTTTATTAGTCATAAACTCTAAAATTTTGTGTAGTGACTTATATCTTAAACAACTACTTTTGAGTTACACATTAGCACTTTTTCCATAACTAGTCACTTTTTATAGGGGCAATGCCACACTTTTGATAGGTCAAAGTGACGCTTTTGAAATATACAATGATACTTTTGATTTTTTATTTTTTTAAAGAAAAGAGCACGGGGCCCATATATTAATATATATATATATATATAAAGGATTACAATATAATTATATAATCTGTTTTGAGGGTTCTTTAATAGCCAAATAAAAAACTTTGCAATACATTTTGGAATAGAAAGGGCTCTTTGTCAGCCAGATTAAAAACTTAGCCAAACAAAAAAGACTGCAATAGGGGCTCTTTGATAGCTAAATTGATTACTATTTGAAGTAAAATATGTATGAGTAATAAAATCAGAATATAAACCCGAATAACAACATATGACAAAGTACCAAGACAACAAAAAATAACACCCAAGATTACTACCCCTCCATTTGTTCAGCTAGAATATTTTCCCCTTCACAAACATTCAAATCTCCACTGAGAACTAAGGGCACAAGATTCAGATTTGGAAAAATAGGAAACTAGTGCAGGTAATTATCACTTACACAATGAAAGCCCGGACACTTCTCACAACTTGAGCAGAAAAATCCCTGTCCACTTTAGCAGAAAAATTTACAAAGCTTAATTGAGATGGCGCATAGACTGAGAAGCCAAGGATGTTTTGATAGCATGGAAGAATGCAATTAAATCCCACCATTGCAAAAGTAATGTTGAACTACTTTCAATAAATAATTACTTTGTGACTATGGTTAAAGGATTTCATCCCCTACAATTCACTTTCTGTTACATTGCATAACCTGCAAAACCAAAAAAAGTTAGGAAATAATCTCTGCCACAACAACCAAAGTGTGAAAGATTGGTAATCGTCCATGCTATTCTCCAGAAAGATCACCCTAATAGAGGGAATTAAAACCACTAAGATATGATTTTACAACACTGACTCATCCACATTATGTATAATGTCATTCCTTAAATCTAGTTGCCAATAACAAAAACCTACCTTTAACCCAATGTCATCGACATACTACCATGGTTACAAAGAATATTCCTACTCCACAATGGCTACAATTGTAGGATAAAGCTTAATATTAGTGTCCATAAAAACTCCAATATCCTTTCTCTCACATCCCAAATTTGCAAGAGAATCGGCCAAATGATTTCTTTCTCGATATGTATGGGAAATAATAATTGATTCAAAGAAAGAGAATAAGGACCAACACCTTTGAAGAATATAATTAAGTTTCCAATTAGGAATAGAATGTTGTTTATATGCATTGATAATCAACAATGAGTCACCTTCAATTTGAAGTTTTTAATACCAATGTTATGAGCTAGATTCAAAACCATGTAGAAGAGCCTACGCCTCAGCCAAATTATTAGTGCCCCTGGATAAATGAACTAATTTAGCTGCAAGTAGAAAACCCTTTTTATCATGAATACGCATACCTTCCCTTGACACCCCAGGATTACCTCAAGAAGCACAATCAAAATTGATTTTACAATAACTATCCTAAGGAGGTAACCACCTTACACTTTTCTTATCAATTTTCTATTTAGGAGGTTACAACTTACTACCTTTGAATGGAAGCACAATGAATTTCCAAACCTTTAAAATCTGATTATCCCAACTTGTGAAAAAGGAGGCATTCAATTTATGATTGTGAACATAAGAATTGATGCCCTCTAAAACTGCTTTCTCAATTTTTACTAAAATTTGATCAACTGAAGACTTTGAATCCCTGAAAATCCTTCTATTACACTCCCACCAAATATTCCATATGAGCACTTCTAGGACTATTCTCCAAATATAGGAAAAAAAGTTAGATTTATATAACACAAGCCAACTCGAGAATAAATCCCAAAGAGAATTGGGAAGAACATAGTAACAACTTAATTTTTGCTTAATAAAATTCCAACACTCCTAAAAATAGACACATTGCACAAACAAATGATCTAATATTTCTTGATGTTCTCCACAAAGAACACATTCAAAAGGATCAACAATACCTATTTTGTCCAACTTATCACTAGTAAGGATTTTATGTCTCACAGCCAACCATACAAAACTACCAGCCTTTGAAAGCACCATCATATTCCAACAGAAAGAAAATGCACTCTACTTGTGTACCTATTTCCCTTTACTAGTTAAAGCTTGATACCCCTATTTGATAGAGTATTGACCATTCTTTGAAGGTTACTAGATGATTTTATCCTTCTTGTTGGAAAGATGTACCACTTTGTTATTCAAGATGTTCTACAAAAAAACTTCATTTGGTGGAATGGGCATTAGTGAAACATCTTTCCATGTTACTAGCCCAGAAGTTACACTCACATAATGAACATAATCAATTAATTTAGAGCCCCACCTAGCCTTAAGTAACCCTTCAACCACTACCAATTCCTGATAAGAGCTCAAAGGAGGTTGACTATTCCACAAATCCTCCCAAGACAATACATCCTCCCCATTATTCACTTCACAAGAAATGTAAGAAATAATAATATGCCTGCAAGATAGCATGAAATTCTAGATTGTTGATCCCTTAGGAGGGTTCACAATAGTTAAGATTCTGGAAGGTGATTGATTATCTAGATATTTTTCTTGTAGAATACTACACCATTTCAAGTGTGGCCTTTCATACATATACCAAATTAATTTTGCACCAAAAGCCAAGTTTCTTGAAATTAAATCATGTAAACCTATGCCACCTTTAAGTTTTTCTATGCACATATTTTTCAAGGAAATAAGTGGTAACTTTCTATGATCATCCATGTTTCCCCTCCACACGAAACCCCTAATTAATTTTTCTATGTGAGAGATGACCATTTTTGGCACTTTGAGGTCTGCCATAAAATAATTTGGGATAAAAGAGAGGAAATATTTTATCAAAAAAATTCTCCCTGACAACAAGAGCCATCTTTCTTTCCAAGATGACACCCTAGCTTTAATCCTCTCTATAACCTTATCCTAGTAAACAAGTTTGTTTGTTCCCATGAAAATAGGAATTCCTAAGTACAAGGAATTTCTACCACTTGAATACCCACGATCTTTAAAATTCTTCTTCTCAAAGGAGAACTTGTATTGAAAATAAAGATTTTTGACTTGCATTTATCCTTTGACTTGAAATAGTAGTGTATTCATTCAAAATACATTTCATTTGTGTAGCCTCCTGAACTGAATATTTTCCCAATAAGTTTGTGTCATCTGCAAACAAATTATGAGTAGTTGAAATACTTATTTGGGGAACTAAAATACCTTGTCATAACCCTTGTGAATTAGCTTGATTTATAGATATTATCAATGCTTCTACCATTATAATAAAGAGAAAAGGGGAAAGGGGATCCCCTTGTCTCACCCCTTGAGAAGAATTGAAAAAACCAGTTGGAACACCATTTATAATAACTGAAAACTTGGCACCTGAAATGCAGGAGTAAATCCATTTGCACGACTTGTGACTAAAACCAAAATTTTGTAGAACTTACATCAAACATTGTCAATTCACTTTATCATAAGCTTTCATCATGTCAAGCTTGACAATGAAGGAAGGTAGATTATGATCTCTAATAGAATGTAGAATTTCATGTGTAAATGATAGCACCATCTAATGTTTCTCTCCCAAACAAAGCCACCTTGTTAAGGAGAAATGATCTTCGAGATGAAAAGCTGAAGACAAAGATAAATTAATTTTGTGATAATATTATATACTATATTACACAAAGAAATTGGTCTAAAATCTGTAAAAAAAAACTGGATCCTTGATCTTTGGAATAACTGCAATATTAGTAGTGTTAAACTTTTTAAGAATGGTAGCATTTCTTCTTGACACTTTAATTGCCATAAGCAAATGAAAATCAATGAAATCCCAACTTTTTTGAAATAAAAGTGCAGTGAAACCATCCAAACCTAGTGCCTTATTGAGAGATAGAGAAAAAACTACTTGCTTAAGTTCTGACAAAGTGAAAGACTTTAGCAAAAATTCATTATCTTCATTAGAAATTAAATTTGGAATTGCAAATAAAATATCTTGAGATTGTGGGATCAACATCTAATTTTGATCAACAAGAGCTGATAAAAAGTTTGAAAATAATTTTACCCCTTCTTTCTGAGTCTCACTCTCCTTTGTAAGAACTACCCCTGAAGAGCTATCCTGAATTTAGAATTTAATAGTCAATCATTATAGGAGTAGAGACTTGTAATAAGCTGACCTATAATCATAACTAGTCATCCAAACAACATGCTGAACATTCACAAACATCTCATATCATTCTTTCACCTTGGACAAGAAAATATTATATCCTTCATCCATCCAACAAACATAATAAAAATTTGGTCCAAATCTACTTACCGTTTCCTTTTCCAAGTCCATTTTAAAACAAAACATTCACCCTCAACATATCATATATGTTGCAAGGTCATCAAAATTTGTATTCCTATAACAAGATCTCAACATAAATGAAACATAGAATCCAACCCAAGTAGTTTGAGTGGAACAACACCCATGAGAACTTCTAGAATAATCCTTGGAATACCTAGCGACATGTTCAACCCTTGAGAGTATAAAAACCCCAACAAAAATAATAAGATCAAACTATAATTATAGAAGACATCACACATGAATGAAAGGGATTTAAAGACTTCACTGAAGAACTGTTGAATGCACAAGATAACTGAGAGGGGTGTGAATCCGTTGTACCTTAACACTTCAAAACCCTCATTAACATTGACATCCACATTCATTCATTAAACCCTTAAATATTTTATGATGAATTATCATGAAAAGAGAATAATTGAAACTGAACAACACCATACACAAGAGAACACTAGATTTACATGGAAAACCCAAGAAGGGAAAAACCATGATGAGGATTATCTCATAATATAAGTAATATCAACACTGAATACAATAGGGCTCGTTGTTAGAGGGCTCACTGCCCAAAGAAGGCTCACTTCTAGAATAGAAAAGAAGATAGAGAAGGAATGTTACATAGAGAAAATCATCTCAATGCAACACATAATCCACCACAATGACATCAACACCTTTGTGGTCTAATTGAAGGATTATAGCCAACTTTTTACTCAATGCATCCAATAATAACACATGAAATCTTGCACTGCATTACTCAATTTTGCACTCTAACACACTAAACTTCACATTATTCACATCTCACACATCTTTCTTTACATCTCTCAACAACTCAACTCATACTTATATCATCTTCAACCTTGAATCCCTCTCCAAGGTCGACTATGTGCCTCAAATATGAAAATTCAAATTGCAAAACATTCTTGCATTGGAAAGGAACGGAAGCGGACCACATAATACCTTAGCTAGGACCCAAATCCATCTTCACATGCCACACCATGCTTCCACAAGCAACTAAGCATCTTCACATGTAGTGTAAAACCAAGTCAGATGTTACCCATGCAAACACCATTAAAATTTTAAGTAAATGCTTCCTCAAATACAAGGATGACTTGTGAACAAAACACCATGCTTGAACATGATCTAGAATACTCCAAAAACACCCTAAAATCCAACAAAATCCTTTGCAACAACTTCTATCTGCAAAATGTACACACCCAGTACACTCAAACAACTCTTCCATATACTAATATTAAGTAAACCATCTTCCAAAGTACCAAATATCAAACCTTCTTGATTGAGGTAAACTCAACACCATCAACACACTTTCATAATTTAAAGACCTAAAACATGACTATGGAGAAATGTGGATCAAAAACATTTCTCCTAGATACCTCTGTAATGCACAGTCATACACTGATGAACACAAATTCTTCTATACAAAAATGTAACACACCAAATATTGAATATAAAACCTCTAAACATCTCTGAGCAACATATCCAAATCACATAGGTATATATTAAACTTAGAAGAAATGTGGAGCAAAACTAGAACATAACTCTGTCACGCAAAACAACATTGCAACACACTGTTTCCTCTTTTTATCATTTTTTTAGAATCACTTGGAAACCAAGCACTAGAGACACATCCTCATCAACTTCAATACTTATCCATAGACAAAATATTATCAAAGCAACACTAGAGGTTGACACTAGTAGCTTTACTAATGACAACATAATGCAACTAATCAAATAAACAACTGCTCACACTTGCAACAAAAACTTGTTGAAATCAATGACAACACCAACTGCTCATACTTGAAAAAATATCCCCATTTTTCATTGGTGGCAACACATGATGTTAAAAACCATCAAATACATAATAGCTTTGAATACCAACATGCTGCAACTCTTCATATTACTTCTCCCCTTAAATAACTTATCTTTTACATATTGTTCACTCTCCCTTTGTAGCTTGTTTCTCTCTCCCTGAATGGCTTATGAATTTCTCTTCCCTTATTAATTATTCTTTTTCACATGTTCCTCTCTCCCCCTTTTGACATCATTGGTAAAGTATATAATTATTGTATTGCTAATTCTCTTCCTTTGACATCAATTAACTTGCTTACTTTTGGAACTTCTTTTTTGTACTACTCTAAATAATCCCCCTTAGGAGCACACACCAGAATATACCAAATCAAATACAATAGCACAATGACAACACACACTATTCTAACTACAACAACCAGTAATGCCACAACCTACCCCCTTGAGAGGTAGCCACCAACATCAATCTAGAATAAAGAATGAATATTGAGATCCACTAGACTGATGCATCTCCTTAAAGAATGAATCTTGAGATCCACTAGACTAATGCATCTCCTTGTGCATCTAGTTCAAATAAGGATGGAAAACGACCCCCAAATTCTCCCAGAGATACTCAAAAGTATCCTTAGGAAGATCCTTAGTGACTATATTAACAATCTAATCCTTTGTAGTCACATATTCAAGCTTCACTTCATTCTCCACAACCTTATCTCTTAGAAAGTGATATCTAATTGAAATATGTTTTTTCCTTGAATGCATTACTAAATTATTTGAAATATTGATTGAACTTGTATTATCACAAAATATAGAAATAGGCTCATCATACACCACTCTGATATCCTTCAATATTTTCCTCATCCACAACACTTGTGTGCAACAAGATTTTATTGCATTGTACTTAGCCTCTATAGTAGATAAAGAAATTGAATTTTGTTTCTTACTTTGCCATGATACCAATCTACATCCAATAAATAATGCACCACCACTTGTACTTTTCCTATCACCCACATAACTATCCCAATATGCATCTGTGTAAGAACTCAAAGTGAAGTTAGTATCCTTTGGATACCACAAGACATGATCTGGAGTGCCCTTTAAGTATCTGAATATCCTTTTTACTGTTGCAACATGTGACTCTCTAGGATCTTCTTGAAATCTAGCCACAAGACATTACATGCACGATATCTAGTCTAGTAGTAATTAGATATAGAAAGACCCACCAATCATTGATTTTTACTTTCTTTGATCATCCTTACAGGATTCATCACTCTTGCTTATTTTATAACCAGTAACCATAGGAGTACATATCGGTTAGAGCCTTCCATTCTAAACTTCTTCAACATCTCTTTGACATACTTTGATTGTGAAATGAATATACCTTTATTTTTTTGATCGATCTATAGACCAAGGAATAAATTCATCTCACCAAACATAGACATTTCAAAATCTTTTTGCATCTCTTCTGCAAACTTTTTACACATAGCTTCATTGCCTCCAAAAATAATGTCATCAACTTTAAAGTAAATATTATTATTTGTGGTACCTTTATTGAATCCTTGTTGTATCAAATACTTATCCAACCTTGCATAACAAGCTTTGGGAGCTTACTTCAATCCATATAATACCTTCTTTAATTTGCATACCATATTTGATTTATCTAATAACTGAAATCCTTCTAGTTGTTCCATGTATACTTCTTCCAATTCTCCATTCAAGAAAGTAGACTTCACTTTCATTTGATAAACTTTGAAATCCTTATGTGTTGCAAAAGACAAAAACATCCTAATAGCTTCCATTCTTTCCATCAGAGAAAATTTATCCTCAAAATCTATTCCTTCAACTTGTGAATAGTCTTTACACACAAGTCTTGCCTTGTTTCTTTCCACTTCTCCATTCTCATTCATTTTGTTTCTAAACACCCATTTAGATCCAATTATGTTCTTGTTTGCAGGTCTTGGGACAAGTTCCCAAGTCTGATTCTTCTCAATCTACAATAGTTCTTCTTCCATATCTTTCATCCAATATTTATCTTTGCATGCCTCAATCACTATTTTAGGTTCAACTTTAGAAAGTAAACACAAATTTACCTCTTCTTCAATAGCTTTCCTTCTTGTTAACACACCTTTTCTTTTGTCTCCAATGATCTATTCTTCATAATGATTCATCTGCACATACTTAGGGGTTCTAAGGGTCTTTTATGGAGCTTCTTCCTCTTCTTCAAAATGTACTTCCTTTTCCTTAGCCTTCTCTTTTTCTTTGCAATCATGCTCATCTGATTCATAGTCATCTATTACCACTGAGTTCTGGATATCTTCATCAACCTTGACACTTAAAATTTCAACAATATTTCTCAATATTTTGTTGTAACATCGGTAGGATTTTCTTCTAGTAGAATATCCAAGGAATATTCCTTCATCGGACCTTTCATCAAACTTTCTAAAGTTTTCTTCATCCCTTTTGATATAACACTTTCTTCCAAACACTCTGAATTATTTGATAGTAGGTATCCTTCCATACCACAACTCATAGGGAGTCTATGTTGTTTTCTTTTATCTGAACTCTATTAAGTATGTAAATAGCAGTATGAATTTCTTCTCTCCAATAGATGTTTGGTATGTTAGCTTCTTTCATCATAGTCCTTGCCGATTCTTGAACATTCTTGTTTTTCCTCTCAACCACTCCATTTTATTAAGGATTTCTAGGGGCATACAAGTTCCTCTTCATGACATGATTCTCACAAAACATATTGAACTCATTGGAGGTGAATTATCCACCTCTATTAGACCTCAAACATTTTATATTCATATTCATTTCATTCTCAATCATAACTTTAAATTATTTGAACCTATCTAGGGCTTCATATTTTTATTTAAGAAAGGTAACCCATGTCATTCTAGAATAATCATCAATAAAAAGCATGAAATACCTATCACCTTGATGACTTCTTTCTCTTTTAGGACCAAAAAGATCAATATGCACCAATTCTAGTAATCTGGTAGAAGATTGTTCTTTTCTTTTGAAACTTTTTCTCGTTTTCTTTCCAATTTGACAATCCTTACAAACATTGATAGGATTTGTAATCTTTGGTAGACCTCTCATTGCTTGAACTAGACTGATTCTTACCAAATTATCCAAATTAATGTGACACATCCTCTTGTTCTATAACCAAGTTTCATTGATCTGAGTCATAAAGTAGTGACCATCAACACCCTTGAGTTGATAAAAATTTCCATATGTCCTTCCAACAACAATCATATTTTTGGACCCTTTTATGATCTCACATCCATCATCCTAAAACATAATATTGTATCCTTTGCTACATATTTATCCAACACTCAAGAGGTTATTCCTTAATCCTTTAACATAGTAAACATATTCATTATTATGCTTTCTATCAAAATTGATTGAACCTATTCCACATATCTTAGCACCTAGATCATCACCAAAAATAACAAGTCCTCCATCATACTTTTCAATTTTAACAAAATTACTCTTGTCTTTTATCATATGATTAGAGAAACCACTATCAATGATCTAATAGTTCTTATCATGTATAGCATGAAAAGTAGATACCAAGGTACCTTCAGTCTTATCCTTCCTCTCTAGAGGGCATTCATTCACACATATTTTAGAGCTAGTAGAATCAAATTCATATTTTAAATCCATGAACAATAATTCATCATCATCATCTCCATAATTAGATTCATCATCAGAAATACTTGCATATTCTCTAACATAGTATCTTTTCTTAATCATCTTACCTTTTTTCTCTTTGTTTATGTCATATTGAAGCATAGTGATGATGCAGTAGAAACTCAAAAACACTAAACTTCCTGCAGTAATGACACCTTATCACACAATTCACACTATCCCTAACATTCTGGAAAACTATTGTCAACTTCCTAATTTGCAAATCATGAGGTATTCACCATGTATCAAGTTCCTTGTGGGTCTCCACTGCATGGACACCTTCTCTCCAACCCATTCCATTTGGTTCTGTCATTAGCGAAGCCAACCACTTTGCACCATAATCATTCCACATTCTCCATCCCTTTACAAGTAACTGTCTACCACTTTCCTCTCTTCTACACCGGGCCACATATGCCACTCAAACAGGATGGTCAAGCTTCCACCATGTTGTGGTTCACGGGTTGCTCCAAGGTAGAAGGTAAGGCTCGTGGGACTGTCACAAAGCATAGGACTAGCACAAAGAAGCCACCCATGAACAATACCTATGTGACATTCAAACAAATGGCGCAACCCCCAAAACCAATCTACACTCATGGTATTGCAAAACACATAAACTAGGAAAGAAAAATAGAACAATTCCACCCAACAGGAAACATAAAATTCACATAATCACACTCATTTTAATACTACAAAACCATTAATACATTAAATGGCTCTCTAGCCAAAGGCTAGAGAGCCCGATTCCCTCTCCTCTCTTTACTCTCTCCTATCTCTTTTTTTTCTATTCGCACTCTCTCTCTCCTTTTTTTTTCCATTCGATTACATTTTAATAGAGATTCTAGGGTAGGGTAGTTAACAAACCGTTCCTCTACCCGATCGGTTACAACTTATTTAATTTTAGCTAATTTGGAAATATCTATTGCAAATTTAAACCATTTCTTGATATGGTCCCCCAAAATGCTAAATGCGATGCTAAATGCTTAAGTTAATACAATTTAATGAAACTTGAGGTGCTCCCGCACCAAGTGACCTATCTTTCCATAACTGAAATATTTGAAAGTTAAATTACCTTTGTACTTTCCAATACCCCTTCTCATCCTTCTTACAAATTTGGCTTCCACATCATCAGAATATTTCTGATATGGTTCTTCAATCTTCTCTGTTTTTGTAGCCTTAAAATCAGTCTCAACTTTTGCACTATTGTTAGTACCAAATTCTCTCATTTCAAATGCATTTAAAGAGCCATACAATTGATCTCTAGAATATTGATCTAGATTTTTAGATTCCTCAATAGTAGCAACTTTATGACTGTAAGCTTTAGGAAGGGTTCTACGAATTTTCTTTACTTTTGATTCTTTAAATTTTCCTCCAAGACCTTTGATTGAGCTGACAAATTCATCTACCCTCTACATATAGTTTGTAATTTTTTCATCTCTATACATCTATAGGTTCTCAAATATGGTCTTCAATTTTTTCATCTTAGCTTGTTTGAACCTATCATCTCCTTTAGTTCATAGGCCTTGAGTTCAACTTTAGTGCTCAGACCATTTTTAGGCATAATATATCCATCCTTAACTAATTTTTAGACATCATCTCCCAGATTCTCCAAAAAGCCTTCCATCCTAGTTTTTCAGAATGCATAGTTTGTTCCATCAAACATAGGGATCTCCTTTTTGTGCGCCATCCCAAATCTACCTTAATCGATTAAGCTTTTCTTCAAGGATCCTTGCTCTAATACCAGTTGTTGAATGCACAAGATAATTGAGAGGGGGGATGAATCATTTGTACCTTAAAACTTTGAAACCATCATTAACATTCAGATCCACATTCATTCATTAAACCCCTAAATCTATTATGATGAATTACATGAAATAAAATAACTAAAACTGAAACAACTTAACACCATACACAAGATAACATCATATTTACATGGAAAACCTAAGAAGTGAAAAACCACGGTGAGGATTAGCTCACAATATAAGTAAATCAACATCGAGTACAATAGGGCTCATTGCAAAAATAGAAAAAAAGATAAAGAAGGAATATTACAAAGAGAAAAGTATCTCAATGTAACAGAGAATTTACCATAGTGACATCAACACCTTCACAATTTGATTGAAGAATTGTAGTCACCTTTCTTCTCATTGCATCTAGTAAACTAACACATGAAAGCTTGCACTATATTACTCAATTTCACACTCTAACACACTACAATTCACATCATTTGCATCTCACACATCTATCTTTACATCTCTCAAAAAATCAACTCATACTTATATTATTTTCAACCTTGAAACCCTCTCCAAGGTCGACTATGCACCTCAAGCATACAAATTCAAACCAAAACATTCTCGCTATGGAAACAAATAAAGGTAGACCATACAATACCTTATCTAGGACCCAAATCCATCTTCACATGCCACGCCATGCTTCCACAAACAACTAAGCATCTTCACATTTAATGTAAACACCATGTCAATTTTTACCCATGCAAACACCATTAAAATTTTAATTAAATGCTTCCTCAAACCCAAGGATGAATTTTGAACCACACACCACACTTGAGAATGATCTAGAATACTCCATGAACACCCTAAAATCCAACAAAATCCTTCTCAACAACTTCTATTTCAATAATGTACACCTAGTACACTCAAAAAATTCTTCCATACACTGTAATTAAGAAAACCATCTTTCAAAGCACCAAATCTCAAAACCTCTTGACAAAGGTAAACTACCACCACCATCAACACACCTTTAGAATTGCAAGACTTGAAACATGACTGCAGAGAAATGGGGAGTATAAACATTTCTCCCAGACACCTCTACAATGCATAGTCACACACTAGTAGACACAAGTTCTTTTGTACAATGATCTAGCACACCAAATCTCAAATATAACACCTTTGAACACCTCTAACCAACAAATTTGAATCATACAAGTAGATCTTCAACCTAGACGAAATGTGGAGCAAAACCTAAACACAACTCTATCATCCATAACAACATTGTAACACATTGTTTCCTCTTTTTATCATTTTTTTCTCAAAAGCACTGGGAAAACAAGCACTAGAGACACATCCTCATCATCTTCAATACTTATCCATGGACAAAATCTTATCAAATCAACACTAGAGGTTGACACTAGTAACTTTACTAATGAAAAAATAATGCAACTAATCAAAGCAACAACTACTCACACTTGCAACAATCTTAATAGACATAAATGACAACACTAACTACTCATAATTGCAACAAGAATAACTCCTATAGATAAAAAAATATCCCTTTATGGCTAGATCATTTTATGTCTTACTAGCTTCATACTCTAACTTATATTTTCTCAAAATTTCACAAGTTGCTACCAAACTACCCTTTAACTATAATGTTGCTACACTTAGGGAGCAAGTCATTACAAACTCCACAACATCTAGTGTACGTACAAGTGAGAAAACATATATTGTGCAAACGATAATTAAATAAATACCACTATCTCCCATACAAAATGCACCAAGTCAACCTACTATCCCCCCATTTAATATAGATTCTTTACCCTTTTATAAATAATATGTGAATCCATTATACCACAATCAACCCATAGGTGATCAAGAAAACTCAATTTTCCTAAACACGAACATCAAACCTTTCTCAACATACACATCTATAACAAACCAAAACATACAAAATCCCGCCAAATACCAACATGATGAGATATACAAACAATCTGTTCACAACACCCACTCCTCCACCTCAAATGAATCCTAACATCTCAAACACTACACAAAAATTAAACATAACAAGGAGCACTAACAACCCCAATATCTCAAAATACCTTCCCAACTCACAAAAATCCTTTCTTACCACCGCAAAACAAGATCCCACATCATATATAGCAAGAAATTATAACAATTGACATCTTTCACAACAAAGAACCCCTCAACAACAACACACCCCCATCCTTAACAACAAATCCATCAACAAAAAATCCTCAATAACAAATCTTTCAACAATAGATCCCTCAACAAAAACAATATATTCCCATCCTCTCCAAAAAATCTATCAAAAAAATTTCCCCAACAAAAAATTCCTCAACACTAAGTACCTCAACAACAAATCTTTCAACATCAAATCCCTAAACAAAAAAAAATACTCAACATCTAATTCCCTAACAACAAATCACACGATAACAAAAAATCCTACCACAAAATTAATACAACTTATATGACACCACCCAAAAACAAAAACATATTCATCAACATCAAACCAACCCTCAATAAAACATATTGTATAATACATATGACAACTCCCACAATATCATGTAAAATCAAAATCTATTATATAACTCATCATCCATATCCCAACAAAGTACATACATTCCACTCAAAAAAAAATCAGACAACCCTCCTAATGACTTGGCTTCACAAATTCAAAACATGAATTATAAAATAAATGGTATGCAATTAGGACACATGAAGAAAACATATGCTCTTTAGGACCTATTTCCTTATCCATTCGACAAGAACATAACTCTAACACCTTTTCCTCAAAATTTTGAGATGCCAAAATTTGATAAATACAAAGGATGTGGGATCAACGGGAGCATATAAAGGAATTCTATATAGCTTTCTTAGAGGTGTCACATAATGATACGTATCTACATGTCTCTTTCCATGAAGCTTAGGCAGAAAAGTGATTGAATGATTCTCTCACCTACCCCAAGTATCAAGACATTCCAAGAACTTATTGACAAACTTGTAGCTCATTCCTCTTACAATATAGAACATGAGGTTACTATGAATGATTTGTGCATCACAAAATAAAACCAAGGAGAAACATTAGAATCATTTTTACAATGATTGAGACATAAACCTATTAAATGCAAATGGCTTATTCCAGAAAAACAACTTGTAGACATTTTTGTTCAAAATTTCAAAAAATAAATTGGCTTTTACCTATACATATAATGTGCCAATACATTCAAATAACTCATAGAGAAGGGTCTAACAATCAAAAGATCCCTCATTGTTAAAAGGCTAGTCAAAATCTACAAAGACAATAAATATCAACCTTTGAGATCTAATGACAAACCACGCATGTGCACTAAAAACAAGAATGTTACAAATGATGGTGTTGTAGACATGAAATTTATGCAAAAAAATGCAATCCCAACCAAACAAGCAACAAAAAATTTAAAATTCAAATCCTCCATGAGGAAGACCATCAAGACCTAATAATACAACTCAACACAAATACACTCCCTTAGGGTAACCTATCAAAATGGTCTTAAATAAATTGTTTCAATCAAATTTCATAAATCTTTTAGATCTCAAACAATATGATGAACCACAATTCAAACCATCTATGTATAATGACAACGATTATTGTGAATACTATAGAACTAAGGGATATAAGACTTATAACTGCATGCGACTTAAAAATATAATTCAATATCTCATCAAACAAGGGAAACTAAATATTAACCAGCATCGAGGAACTTCTAGAAATAACGATCTAGGGATATATACGGATCCTATCCCTAATCATGGTAAGGGAAATGACAACAATAAGACAAGAGAACATGCTCAAAATTCAAACAACAACATTTCTTTCATCACCATCCATGGTAGGAATCTTGAGTGTAGAGTCACCATGCGAAGAGGGAAGGTTACTATCCAAGGAGATCCTCCATCCAAAGTTGTTACTAAAGTGCATCCAACTGATTATAATTTAATCAATCATCTCAAGAAGACCCCCACACAAATTTATATCTTAGAGCTTCTAAGAATCTTACCATCAAATAAGGAATTCTTAGACAAGGCTCTCCTACAATCCTCCGTACCCACTGATATAGATATGGAACAATTCCATGCCATAGTAGGGCGCATTACATCCACTCATTTCCTTGTATTTACCAAAAAGGATCTTCCTACTCATACCTATCACACTCATGCTCTACATCTTGAAGTATTCATCCATAAGCACAAAATCAAAAGAGTTTTGATAGATGGTGGTGCGAGCTTAGATTTCTACACTCTAATTTTTTTTTGATAATTGGGATACTCTGAGGGGGTTATTGAGAGACAAAATAGTATCACTATCAAATCCTATGATGATAATGAAAGAGAATCAAAGGGAACTATAATATTATCTATCCAAATTGATCTTGCAATCATTGAAACCACATGTTAAGTACTAGGCCTTGATCTACCCTATAATATTCTCTTAGGTTACCTATGGATTCATATATGAAGGTTGTTCCTTCCACTTATTGTCATTACATAAAATTCCTATATAACAAAACCAGTTTTACCATTCATGATGAGCCCAAACTCTTCCATTTTTTCCAAAACTTAGAATAAAAGTACCAAAAGTTACTTCAAGTTCCCAACAATGATGTCGCTTCACATTCCACTTCCTACATTAATCCATCAACATTAGCCTCATCCTCTATATCTCATCAACCAATTCCTAAAATCAAGGTCTAAGTGTGAGACAATGGTTGCAGAGACTCGATCTTAGAAGGTACTTTTATGTAGGACAACTTATGTCTTCTCCAAATGCATATGGGAAACTACAACATATTGAATTTTTTTTTACCACTATCAAGTTTGGAACCACCATCTTTTCCAAATGGGTTGAACTGAATAAAGAGGTTATAGAAGAAGAATAATTTTCTAAATGGTTTTATTAGGATGAGCAAGAAGAAGCTCCCCTTCCTATTGATAAAAATATTAAAGGCTTCCAAATGATAAAGAACATGGGATTTATAGTCTATGGTGGTCTCAGTTTACATCAACAAGGGATACGAGAACCTATTATTTTGGAAAAGTGACACAAATATAAGTCTTGGGTATGGTTCACAAGACAATGCCACTCATAATGTCAAAGGTATAACTGGTGAGGAAGTTGTAATTTCTTCAATGGGTAATCTATATAACGATGACACCATCAATGAATCTCCTATGTGTATTACTGATCTATTCAAAAATGCATCCATCTACACCATCACAACCCTATCATTCACCTCCCCTACACAAGATAATGGAATCAAACTCATTTAACCTCAACTTATCAATTGGGACCAACAAAAAGCTTTGATTCTAGATTTATTTGAAAATGATGAAGGTATTGTTGATTTCATGGGACTAAGAGATGATATACCTTTAGGAGACCATTGTAGACACTCAAAATTTGACTAACATTTCTCGACTTTACATCGCACTAATTGTTCTTCTAACTTTAATTAAATGATTTTATCATTTAATTAATTTTACATCATCTCCTATAGTTAAATAATTTTTAATTATTTAATTATATTACTAATTTTGTATTCCACTATTAATTAAATTATTTTAAATTATTTAATTAATTCACACTATTATTCATCCTTGATTAATGAAAAAATGATTATTATTTAATTACATCACTAATTATCCTTATTCTTCAAAAATAATTAAATAAGTTATTATTTAATTATTTATCCATTATCCACCTCCTAAATTAAATAATTATTTTAATTATTTAATTTATCCATAAATTCCTCAACATTATCCATTCTCCAAAATAAATAAAATTATTTATTTATCCATTTTGCACATTCCATTAATAATTCATTGATTTGATTCATTATTAATTTTCATCACAACTCGTGACTAAGACTTACTCTCAGTCTACTAATCCATCTAATTGGTCTACTAATTCATCTATTATGTTGCACTCCCCCTCACTTTGAGTCTATTGACTGGTCAAATCTGTTAATTGATCAATTAATCTTGTTAACAACCTGTTAGTCTCACATAACACATAAATCAAGTCTCCTAACTAAATCATGCAATCAGTTATTTGAAATCCTACAACTAGTTAACAAGCAATCAAATCCTCTCATGAATCCTCCACCATTGATCATTCTCAATTTATTCTTTGATCTTGATCATTGATCAGTGTCACTAAAAATCTATAAATGCAACCTTTCTACCTCTCATTTCTCATCTCAGATTGTGCAGCAAACTTATGGTCAAATTTCTAATAGTGCTTTATTACTATTGTGCTTACCAAAAATCTATGAGCAAGAGTTTCAACACCATTTCTCCAAGGGTGAAATAGAGGAGAATAATGGAGCTCAACTTGAAGGTCTCATTCGTCTAAGGTATACATTTATTTGTTTGATCTTCATTCAACTATTTCATTGGTGTGATTGAATTTGATTATGAATTCCTTGGCTTTGTTGATTATTTTTAAGGTTTACAATCAAATTTCAGGTCATACATTTTGGCACACCCTATGGGACACCATTCATCCCTAATTTAACATTTTTTTGTGAGTTTTTAAACTGTCTTTGTAGTTACAAGGTCATTTTATGCTACTATCAATAGAAAATTGCAATTGTCAGGGATCTAGGCACAACTATTGCATAGATAAGTGTATTTGTTGCACAAAGTGGTGCAATAGTTGCACAAAGTGGCACAATTGCTTCTACAAGGTTTTCTTAAGGTTTTTTTTTCTGAGTAATGTGCATCTGATTGATAACCTAATTGTGTTGTTTTTTTTTTTTTTTAAATCATTATTTGACCCTAAAAGACTAGGTTTTACCTTTGATTTCTCTATTTTCCAGTCTTTGTGCAGAAGTGCAGAATTGATGTGTAGAGTGGTGCATCTGTTGTGCAAAAGATTGCAATCAATCGAAGGTATAACTTTTTTTTTGTTCTTAGTTTTTTATCAGATTCACACATTTTTCTGTTGGTATTTTGTGTTACTAATCATTTTGTTGAAGCTTGTGGAGGTTTTTGGACTGAAAACTAGAAATACCAAAAATACCAAACTACTAATGTTATCTAGTGGAGGAGTTTGTGTGTCTTACTTTTTCATAGAGTAGAAAATATTTTGATTTCTTAAGGTTAATTAATAATTGTTTGTTGTGTCTTGTGTGCTTGTACATTTTTATGTCAAACTAGATTATTGTGTGTGTATCCTCTCCCCTTGTGCACTTGTGTGATCTTGGGTGCAAGAGAAACACACAATATCCTCTTTTTATTTTTAGTAGGGAGCTTGCTTTGGGATTTCATCACCCCAGGGTTTGATTGCAACCACATTTTATGGTGAGGTATACAAAAGGGGAGAGTGAAATTTTTACCCCAAGGAGTGACTAGCATTGTTTGAAGCTAAGCTACATGAACCTTAGTCTGTCAAGACACGTTTGGTGAATAGAGTAGAGAAGACCCCTCCAATCTCAAGCTATTATAGATGGGATCTCTATTCACGGTAACCCCCCACTAGAAACCTTTGTTTTTAGAATCCTAGGAGCCTTTCGTCATTATCTTATTATGGTGCAATGTATAGTATCATTTGTGAAGTTACTCACCATGTATTTTTACTTGTTTAGGTGACCATTGTTGATCAAGTGATCATTGTTCCTTTCTAGAAATGTATCCTTTCAAGGTAAGGGGTGTCAACTTGGTACATGAACTTGGCATACCCTAGTTAACCATTCATTGGAATGTATTACGCTTTGACAGGTGGGCCCACTTTAAGTTGAAACAACTTTTTCTATTAATCAGGTTGTGAATGTTTTGTGTGTTATCAATTGTGCAGTACATATGACACCTAATAGAGAGATATTATGGAAGAAAGATCATGAAATCATCCTTATTACCTTGAGGTTAGTCTTGCATGTTGTCTACTATGTGAAGTGTTTTCTTGTTTAAACTTGCTCAAGACAATCAAATTAGGTTCACAACACTTAGAATCACACATTTGACTACCTTAGCACACAATTGGTTATCAACCCATGCATTTCACAATCTATAAGTCACATAACTTAGTCCTGGATTAGAATTTCACATCTATGTAACCCCTAGTCACAATTTTCTTAGATTGGTACATTTTCCCTCTCTATGGCGTGTCTATGGCACATATACGTGCATTTGTGGCATATCTAGGCACAATTGAGGCATATATTGGCATATTTTTTTAACAATGGTGCAATTTCTTGAAGACCAAAATTTCTTTAAGACTAAACTATAGCTTATCCCTAAACTTTAGAATCTTGCATTTATCCTTTCTATCATATTTATCCTATTTTGCCACAATTGTCATTCTGTCTAGCGTATTTGTCACATTGTTTGATGCAACCTCTATAGAGAAGTACACATTTATTTCATCTAGTGTCACAATTGTTTCCAAAGTTGTGCAATTTTTGCTTAGATTATTTCATTTGTTGCATATATAGTATCGCATTTGCTTTTGATTATTCTATCATAGATTTTATCCTGCAACTAGAGTTTTCAACCACCAAAGACCAAAATCTCGCAACTGAATTTATCATTAATGTAATCATTCCGCCTATAACACAATTTCTTTATCATTAGGGTTTTTGTTGCTTCCAAAATCTTCTATTATTACCAAATAGACCTATAGATACAAACCTAATTAGCATAATAAAGGTGAACCTAAGATTTGAACATATCTCGTTGAACCTTTAGTCACAACCTTTGATGACTAATAGACTTGGACTTAGGATAATTTTATCATCATCCACATAATCATACACATGTTTAGATCTGACTAATTACAATTATCTAAATATTTGATATCCCATTATCTCTAGTTTGGTATTTAGCTTGGAATTTTTCCTTCTCCAAGTTGAAGAATCTAACTAGCCTATCCATGGGTATATTAGCTTAGAATATTTGGCTACTTCTAAGTTAGACTATTCCACCCCTTTTATCCTTTGAAATAAAACTTAAAATTATAGTTCATGATTCAAATATCATTATCCAACCCCCAACCATAACATCTTAATATCTAGATACACTTTTGGTCTTTCCCTAAATCATCACCCCAAATTATCAAACATCCATGCAAATCAAATCATAGGCATACCTTATATGCCCATTAAAATAAGGCCATAGGATAAGAATAAAATGGAACACCAAGATCCTAATAAGACACCCTTACATAGGGAACTATTTAGACTATAAGGAGATATACCTACATTTTTTTCAATTTGTTTTAAAACCCTATCTCCATTAAGTCCTAATCATAGTCCAAACCTTAGTGGAGTCAAAGAAATAACACACGAGGAATTACCCAAGGGACAACAAGATGTGAATTCCATGAGACTGTTTGATGCCCTAATTGTTGTAGATTAAGATTGATATTTCCTAAAACTTGCACATCAAGGTGCCAAGTTACCCACAACATTCGATAGAACCCTCATAAAAGACATCCTTAATAATGCTCCACCATCAACCTTAAGAGAAAAAAGTTCAAATAATGCCACACCACAAACACATAATGCTACCATTCTTTCCATAAATGGCCTTAACATGATATCCAAAAATAACTCTAACATGCTCCTCACCAACAATCTTAACATCATGAGATCCCAAAACCATACTACCACATCACCAACCAATAATCAACACATCCACTCTTCCACCCTACCTACTAAAAATTCAAACCCATCTCAACAAATAGCATCCACTTTCCCACAAACATTTGTACCAACCAATTCAACACACATATTAGTACCTCCCACATATAACCAAGCTCCAACATATACCTTACACATAAAAAACACACTTTATAACACAACACCTAACAGATCCATCATTCCCAACTCATCTTAGTCATCTCACATTATGTGATCACACAATACTATAACTATTCTATCATTCCAAAACCAAACTACCACTCAAATTACCGCACCACTCATGCCCAATACCTACACTTACACATCACAACCTCAACATACTATCAACCCTAACACCCATACCATTCCTCCAAACCCACCTAACCAAAACACCCAATAAAACATCATGACTTCACAACACTACCTTCATCAAAATCCCAACATAGGTCAATACTCATCCTATGCAAACCACGAACAACAAGTCATCATATCCAACCCCACCACACACACTTACATTCTCCAAAATCCTTCATACATTCACCAAAATTTACCATCAATGAACTTTCCCCAAGGTTACTCATTTACACATCTTATGTTTTCCTACAATCCTAGTAACATGCAAGTCCCCTCACAAGCAAATGACTTGGCTCTCCAAATATAAAATTTTCAACAACAAATTTCAAAGATGAGTATGAGGTCAACAAATAAAATTTATACACTTCAATATATATGCCCATACCCATTTGATAGGATAATGCCTATGCCTTATTATACAAGTAATTTTGAAATACCTAATTTTGATAAATATAAAGGAAAAGGATGTTAGACTCAAGGGAACACTGAGAGGGGGGGTGAATCAGTTTTCAACAAATCTTAACTTAATTAATCTGAAACTCAACCTTTCTATCATTACATTAAAAGAAAGATGCAATCATGGAAACATTCATAACACCATGACACACATATTTTTGCATGGAAACCCTATTAGGGGAAAAACAATGGTGGAGGTTAATCCATAATTTGAGTACTCAAATAATTTTTTGCAAAAGGGAATGCACTTACATTCAAGCACACTGCCTAGAGCTCATTGCTCAAGGGGAAGGCTCACTACCTTACAAAAGTTTAGATTAAAACTATCTAAAGGATGAAATGAGATAGTAGCATCTATTCATGCCAGGTTATAGTTCTGGTGAAGCTCATAGATTAGAATTTGGATCTTCTTTCTAACTTTGCACTTCGCTCTGCCTTGCTCTGCTCTTCGCATCACACATAGAAAAATTTGCATTGTCACTCCACTAAATCTTTCACCATATTCACATTCGCTATCTCCACATACTTCTCCACATATGACACACACAAAATGATAAAACTGATCTCATATATATCTGCTATCAAGGATTTGATCATTCTTATGTCAACTTCATAAAACATTTAGGTCTTCTCAAATGTCGGTCAGATCCATCACTAAATCTATATGTGCATCCTCCAAATTTGGTTAATGTAAAGAGAGTACCTAAACAAACATAATAGAGCATGAAAAAATTTGATTAATTACTCCATATACATCCGCGATTACTATATTTGCCAGGTCGGCCTTCTAGCATAGGTAATCAACAGATTAGTGCACCAGATCTCCTAGATCACGTACCAGTGACTATGTATCAGTATACTTCATGAATAAGCATAAAAAAACATCAAAAAACCTTCCTCAGAGATATATGACCCAAAATAATAGTCCGATGAAGTATTCAGATTAAATTTTATGCCTATAACCGGATGCCCTATTCTTCACCCTTTATGTCAGTGTAAACCAAAACTATATTGTAGGTCGGATGCATGACTTAGGTTGCCATCAATGACAACACTTACAATCCATATGCCAACAATCTCCCCCTTTGGCATTGATGGAAACACTTAGTGAGAAATGACTGAGTGTCAGAATTATTATAAGTATGATGCCAAGCTTTGCTGCACTCTCTCCTCCTAAGATTTATAAAGCATTTTTCACTGCATTCTTTCCCCCTTTGACATCAATGAAAAATTATAGAAACCATATGCCAAAAAGACAAAACACATGTTCAAAAATCTTCAAAACTCCTGATTATATACCGACAATTCTCCCCCTTAGTCCAAAACTTCAAAAATTTGAAAACAATTGACTGCTACTTTAGAAAATTATCTTATGATTTTTCTTCATTTCCCAAAGGAATTTCTTCCAAGCATCTATTGTGATCCCAATGATAATGATCAAACTCTTATTCTTGGATGTTTTGTTGACAATTTCAGTTAAAGATTCCAAAATTATAATTGCTTCTTCCAGTTTCTCACCTTTCCTTAATATCTCCATCATCTGCTCCAATATGCATTCTATCAGATCCTTTACCTTCCAAAAATTATCAGCAAGTGCGTTCTTGGTGAATTGAATTTTGGTGTGTTCAGACTGTAACTCCCGAATCCTTTTTCTGATCATGCCATCCTGATCCTGCAACATGTCAAAGATTTTACCAATGCCATTCAATTCTGTTTCAATCTGCTCCAATTTCTCTTTGTAGTTACTAACTACATGGGGCCAACGGATGCAATAGTTTTAGATGTTATTAGCTAAATTTATGCATTTCCTCAATTCATTCATTTTCTTCTTCATTTTGGTAAGTGATATTCTAAACTGCTCCTTCAGGTGAGAAATAACTTCACCTTCTTCTTTGTCTTTATCTTCAGAGTTCATTGTTTCTTTATGGAATTCAATCAATTCCTCATGTAGAATGTTCTGAAAACTTTTCAATTTGATTTTAGAATGCTCAACATGAGCATTTAATACACTCAGGATCATGTCTTGATCATATAATGGTCTAACATGCCATAACCTAGCGATCTTCTACATTCCACCTTCTTCCTGAATAAGTTGTTGCAACATTTCCTTTGTCAGATCATCTTCTTCCTCACTGGATTTTTTTGGCTCTGACTCATTTTTCTATGGGTCCACAGTTTCTTCATTAGATTCTTCATCTAGAATATCCACAATCTCCTTTTCTTTACCTTTTCCCTCAATTCTGGGAACTTTGCATTCCAGAGGGTTGTATTCAACAACTTCTTTTTCTCTTTTTTGCTTTTTATCCATACCACCAAAAGAAGAACCAATTTCCATTGTTCTTAACAGAGGGGAAATATTGATTGAATCACACTTTCCAAGCACATTCTTAAAGAAATTTTCAAATTCTATATCCCAATCAGCCAAGCTCCTAGAATATGAGTATATTTGTCTACAAATCGATTCATTTTCTTTTCGCACCACATTGTTGATTTTTTGCAAACAGTTCAAGAAATACATTACTAAGCATATGATCAAGCTACCGAACCTGAAAGGGTAGCCTATTTCTTTTGTCAGTTGCACATTCTCCATTACCTGATCCTTTATCAACCCACATAGGTCAAAGTCTTGACCTTCGATTATCATCTTATGAGAAATATAGATTGTGCAAGCCAAGGTTGCTCCTTCTCGACTTCTGAAAAAGACTTTATATGAAATTTCATGCACAATGTATTTTTTAACAGGATTCTTGATTTTTGCAATTATCAGTGCCCTCTAATCTCTAATTATTTTGGTTAGGGTTTCAACTTCCTTGTTCTGGACGGATTTCTTCCTTAGTACATCTCGAATTTTGCATAATCCAGTCAAATTCTCAATTACCTCCTTTGAAATGATGTAGGGTTTTTCCAAAGTTAAAGTATCATCATTTAATTTTCTCGAGATGAAATTGACAAATTTTTTGTCCTCAAAGTACAAAAAATCATTCCAAATATCCATTTTTTTGTGTTTGGCTTCACTCAATTGCTTCACTTCATTAGGTAATAGAAAATTCCTCATGGACCTAATTTTTCCACTATTTTATTCATCCAAAATGATTGTCCTCTTGATTTGTTCCATTTTCCTTTCACACTTAGGTTTAACAACTGCACACCAAATTATATGAAAATTTTGAAGACAATTGAAATACCTAATAGATTTTGAGTTTCGATGACGAATCAACTTCTCTTCTTCAAAATTCTTCTAGCAAGTGCTCTCCTTCTTCTCTTCTTTGATGCAAAGTGAAAAATGACGATTCCAAATTGACTTTTATAGTTTTCACACTTGCAATAAATGCATTTTCCTTAAGTTTTTTGGGTGCTCTGTTTTCTCAGACAACGAGAGAAAAATTTTCTTGTGGACCTATGAATTCTCTGAATTTCCTTGTGAAAGTTCTCCAAAATCTCTGCACATCATCAATACATATTTTTTACTATTCTTCACATTTCGGTAGCATCCACAGACAAGGGAGGAAATATTTTCTTGAAAAAATCCCCCTAGGCTAGTGGCCTGAAATCAATTATCAAAAGAATTACCGAAAGCAAGTTCCAGTATAGAACCATTTACAGCATCAGAATCATTCTTCCTTACCCATGTCATCTTTATCTCATTTCTCATCACATTTGTAGTCACTTTTCCTTTTCCTTTGTCATTTCCTTGTATATTTTTTCCTTTGTATACTAGACCTATTCTATCCATAGTTTTGTTTCTGCAGAATCTTACAATGTGACCATAATTTTTGCAATTGTAGCACATAGTGCTTCCTTGTCCAAACTAATCATTCCATTGATTTATTCTTGATCTACATTGATTAGCAATATGTCCAAATCTCCCACATGTGCAAAATTCAATATTCTCTCTATTGACCGAGTAGTTTGACATATTTTTGCATTCATTTGATTTATGACCAAACTTCTTGCATTTGAAACACTAACCAGAAAAGGATGAATCTCTTGACTTCATATTAATTCTACACTGAGTAGCCATATGGCCAAATTTATTGCAAGAAAAATAGTATCCATTAAATTTTTGAGCATTAGGTTGTCTTATCGGATACCTTCCAACTCTGTTCATCAGGTTTCCTTGTCTGAAATTATTTTGTCCAATTTTGGAACTTTCTCCTTCTCCATATCCAATATCTCTCTCTTATCATTTCCACTCTTCTATCCTTGAGTCAGCTCATCAAGCTTCACTGAACTGATCTTAAACTTTTCTTTGTACTCATTTGCAATAGAAAGTTCATTTCTGAGGATAACAATCTATTTACCAAGTTCTTCTTCATTGTTTCGGGATTGTTGCAATTCACTTTCTAGCTGAGTGAATTCTTCATTTATTCTTTTGTGTTCATCAGATTAATCCTTTAAGGATTGAGCTAGATTCTCTTCGTTCTTCTTCCTTTCTTCAATCTCTTTAGTCATCTCCATCACCATAGATTCCATCTCATGCTTTAGGGTAGCATTTTCTCTGGCAAGCTTTTCACATTCTTTAGTTATTTCCTTCAAGGTCTGATTCAGGTGAGCATCATCCATGTTTTTACTCTCTTGTTGCTTCATCTTATCATAGAGATCCTTCCTTTTCTCCCTGGATTTGACAATATGATCCTTCAATGACTGTATGAATTTCTTAGCATCCCTAAGATTTTCTTTCAATTCTTGTACTTCTTTTTTAGACCGATCAAGGTCATCAAGTGCCACCAAAAGCTACCGCTGAAGACTACCAAATTCCATTACATTCCAAGATCCACCTCAAGCTACTAACTTCTTCAGAGGAACCAGAAGCTCTAATACCAATTGTTGGACTCAAGGGAACACTGAGAGGGGGGGTGAATCAGTGTTCAACAAATCTTAACTTAATTAATCTTAAACTCAACCATTTTGTCATTATATTAAAAGAAAGATGCAAGAATTCAAAGGAAACATTCATAACAACATGACACATAGATTTTTTCATGAAAACCCTTTTAGGGGAAAAACCACGGTGGAGGTTAATCTGCAATTTGAGTACTCAAATATTTTTTTACAAAAGGGAATGCACTTGCATTCAGGCACACTGCCTTAAAAAATTTCAGATTAAAACCATATGAAGGATGAAATGAGATAGTAGCATCTATTCATGCTAGGTTACAGTTCCGGTGAAGCTCATAGATTAGATTCTAGATCTTCTTTTTGACTTTGCACTTCGCTTTGCCCTACTATACTCTTTTTTTCTCTTCACATCACACAGAAAAATTCACATTTTCTATCTTCACATACTTCTCCACATATGACACACACAAAATGATAAAATTGATCTCATATATATATATATCCGCTATCAAGGATTTGATTATTCTTATGTCGACTTCATAAAATATTTAGTTCTTCTCAAATGTTGGCTAGATCCATCACTAAATCTTTATGTGCATCCTCCAAAGTTAGTTAAGACAAAGAGAGGACCTAAACAAACATAATAGAGCATGAATTTTTTTGATTAATTACTCCTTATACATCCGCAATTACTATATTTTCCAAGTCGGCCTTCTAACACAGGTAATCAAAAGATTAGTCCACTAGATCTCCTAGATCGTGTACAATTGATTGTGTATCATTATACTTCATGAATAAGAATAAAAAAACATCAACAAACCTTCCACAGAGATCCACGACCCAAAATAATAGTCTGGTGAAGTATTCAGATCAACTTTTATGCCTATAATCGGATGCCCTATTCTTCACCCTATTCTTCCAATGTAAACCAAAACTATACTCTAGGTCAGATGCATGACTTAGGTTTCCATCAATGACAACACTTACAAGCCATATGCCAACAAAGGATCCCCATCGAGCATATTGGAGAATTTCATGTTGCTTATATAGAGGTAATACATAATGTCACTTATCTAATGTGCATCTTCCTTGGGAGCCTAGCGGGGTAGTCTATGGAATGGTTCTCAAATTTACCACCTATAATCAAAACTTTCAATGAATTAGTTGATAGATTCATAGCACACTTCTCATACAACTTGGAAAGAGAAATATCTATAAAAGACTTATGTGTTGCTAAAAAAATTATGGAGAAACCTTTGCCTCCTTACAAATATGGAGAAGCCTTTCCAATAAATTTCCCTCTCACATACCTAAAAAATCAATTGGTGAAAATCTTCATTGAAAAATTGAACACTAAAATAGGGTTCAACTTGAAAGTCCAATGCTCTAACACATTTAATGAAGTCATAGAAAAAGGACTAACCATTGAAAAATCTCTGATGACAAAAGGCCCTGTGAAAATATTTAAGGATTAAAAGGATAACCAATATCCTCTAATAACAAATCTTGCTTTTCATCATAGAACAATAATGTGGTCAATGATGGTGTAGTGGACACTAAAATGGCCTCAAATTTTCAACCCATAGTGAACTTACAAGCACCACCCATCCCTTCAGATGCACGATAAAATCAACAAAGAGGACCATTGTGATAAAACAATACCCCTCAACCTAAATACACGCCATTAGGAGAACCAATTGAATCGTTGTTAAATAAATTGGTTCAAGATAACGTGATAACACTTCCAAAAATTCATCAATATGAACCATAGGATAAACCAACATGGTGGAAAGATACAAACTTTTTTGAATTCCATAGGGTAAAGGGACATAATACTCAAGGGTGATTTAAACTAAAGAATCTCATTCATGATCTTATTGATAGAGGATAAATTAATGTCAAAAACTAATCCAACACATCCAACAATGATCACACCATCTTCATAAATCCTTTACAAGACCATGGGAGAGGAAATTTTTCCAATCAAGTAGGTACTTCCAACTACAAAGTGGTTAATTATGATTACACCATTAATCAAATCCAAGAAACTAATCAACAATTTTTGACCATTACCATCAAAAATAAGAACATTGAATATATTGTTACTACTCATACAACTAAGGTTACTCTTCAAGGAGCCATACCCCATCCTCAAGTTGCTGCTAAATACAACCTTTTAGATCATTTGGGAGAGACATCTACAAAAATATCTATCTTGGAACTTTTTTGTATGTATCCTATCCATAGGGATATCCTAGACAAAGCCCTTAACAAATCTACAGTACCCACAAACCTAAATGTCAATTAGTTTTAGGCCATGGTATCAAATTTCACTTTCTCTAATAAATACACTTCATCACATGGTTTCATTCATAACAAGGCCCTCCATTTAGAAGTATTCATTCATAACCACGAAATAAAATGGGTCCTAATAGATGTTGGTGTGGGTCTAAACGTTTTTACCTTAAAATTTATCAAATAATTAGGATACTATGAGGAGGTCATAAACCCAAATAAGAGGATGATAATTAAAGCATATTATGATGAAAAACATTTTGTAGAAGGTACCATCAGTCTTCTCATACAATTTGGCCTAGCAATAAAAGATATCGTGTGTCGAATCCTAAACCTAGAACTTTTGTATAACATCCTTCTTGGACATCCATGGATACACACCATGTAATCCATTCCTTCCAACTTTTATTAATGCCTAAAATTTCCTTATAATGGAACTAAGGTTACTATCCCTTGGGATCTAACCCATTCCATTATTGCCACAACCTAAAGGAACAAATAAAAAATCAAGTCCCAACTAATAACTAATCATCATCTTCTTCAAAATACATAGATCCAAATGAATTAACCAAACCATTAGATAATTCCACCATATCTCTCGAATTTAAGGTCCACTTTCATGACAAAAGATGTGGAGAGTGTTGCATGATACAGTCCTTCTGCATAGGACAACCCTCATCACCTCACTCTTATAAAAAACCATTGGCAAATAAAAATATATCTACAATACTCATCAAACATAGCCCAACCAAATTTACCAACTAGGGAGATATTCACAAATAAACCATTGATGGTGGAATTTCTAAGTGGATACATAAAGATGAAGAAGAACAGGCCATACTTCCCACTGAGAATTGTACAAAGGGTCTACAAATTATGGAAAATATGGGATATGATGGAAATAGTGGTTTGGGTTCACAAGGTAAAGTAATCATAGATTTTATTATAATATTAAAAATACCATGATCTCAAGGACTTGGGTTTGGAAAGCTAAAGACTAGGTTCTCAAGTGCTAGAATTTCCCTTGTAGAAGTGGATAAAACTCCTTTTCTTTGTAATATGTCTAATGAGGGCATCATTGAAGACTTCTTCAAGTGTATCACCAATTTATTTTCAGAACATAGAATTTATACCATATCATGCATGTCCTTTAGTACCACACCATCCAATAGTATCCTTTCACTCATTTATCCCCAACTCATTGATTGGTACTAGTGAGGACCACCTAATGTAGACATGTTCCAAAACAATGAAGCAATCATTGAGTTCATGATACTTCGAGAGGGATACCCTCAGGATATCATAGAGTTGGATTCACCATAGAATTAGATGCAATGGAATACTTTGGGGATGATGCCAAACCTTCCAATCACAAAATTATAATAATTAGAAAAGGGACCCCTACTAAAAACTGCAATGTGGCACTTTTAGACCATGAAAACCTTTTCGAGGCACCCAAGGATGGAAGGTTTGAAAATATCCTTACAAATCAAAATAGATCCCCTATTCTTGTGGAAAATATGGAAGAAGTGAATATTAGTACCTCAAAAAATGTTAGATTATCATATTTTGTAGTATCATTGTCAAAACAAGAAAAGACCAACTTCATGAAGTTTTTCCAAGAGGAAAATAAACCTCACATGCTCATATGTTGATATGTCAGGGCTAGATCTGAAACTTGTGTTACACAATTTTCCACTAACCCTTGGAACAAAACTAGTAAAATAAAAGCTTCACAAGATGCATCCATAGATAACATTACTAATCAAGGAAAAATTACAAAAGTTACTAGATGTCAAAATTATTAGACCTATTGACTACTCAAAATGGATATCTAATTTGGTACTTGTTATGAAGCTGATTAGGGGAATTCAAATCTATAATGACTTTCGAGACCTCAATAAAGCATGTCCAAAAGATGATTTTCCTCTACCCAACATAGACATAATCATGGATCTAACAACAACGCATGTCACGTTATCACTAATGGATGGTTTTTTTGGATATAATCAAATTTGAAAACTGTCTAAAGACCAACACAAGATTGTATTCACTTGTCCATGAGGAAATTTTTGTTGGAATATCACGTCTTTTGGATTAAAGAATGTCAGATCAACATACCAAAGGGCCATGAAAACTATATTTAATGATATGATGCACACATTTATGGAGGACTATGTTGATGACCTATTAGAAATATCACTAACGAGAGGTCATCTAGAGGTAATTGCTAAAAAAAATAACAAACATGAAGAATACAAGGTTAGATTGAACCCTAAGAAGTGTGTCTTCAAGGTTACATCCAAAAAAATATTGGCATATATTATATCACAAATAGGGATTGAAGTTGATTTGGAAAAATTTAAAGCCATATTGGACATGCCACCTCCATCAAATCTCAAATAACTACATAGTCTACAAGGAAAATTGCAATCCATATATAGGTTCATCTCACGGTTGGTGGATAAGTTACATCCCTTCACACATCTATTGCATAAATGTGTTACATGCAAATGGGATTAAAACTATCAACGTTTTTTCAATAGTTAAAAGACTACCTAGCATCACTGCTCATCTTGATGCCACCAATTCTAGGAAAAAATTATTACTCTATATATCAACTACCTCCATAACACTGGGTGCTCTCCTAGCATAACATGATAATTCTGGTAAAGAATGAGCCATATACTATATTATTCAAACCTTGGTGGGGTATTAACTAAATTATGCACCTATTAAACGTGCATGTATAGAAAAGGTCTTTGCATCACAAAATTTGATACATTACATGTTAAATCACCAAATCCAGCTCATTGCAAAAGATTGACCCACTCAAATACATATTGAACAAAGTTACATTAACTAGGAGATTATCCAAGTGGGTCATGATCCTCACCAAATTTGACATTGAGTACATAGATAAGAAATCCATCAAAGGATAAATAATAGAAAACCAATTAGCAGATGCACCTATCATTATCAACCACCCTCTAGTATTAGAGTTCCTAGATGAAGGCATATTCACAGTGTTCCCCACTCAAAAATGGAAACTATACTTTGATTGATCATTTACACAACTTGGATTAGGAGTTGGCATCTTATTCATCACCCCACAAGGTGATTGTATACCCAAGTCAGATCACCTAGCATTTCCCTGCATAAACAATATTGTTGAGTATGAAGCATTGATCATAAGTCTTAGGATGGCAATAAAGTATTAGCTCAAAGAGTTACAAGTTTATGGGGATTCTTAGTTAGCCATAAATCAATCCAATTATAATTATCAAACTAAGGATAAGAAATAATATGGTAGATAGTTTCAACTAGTACTTTAAGAAAATATCATTTTAAAAAATTTCTAGAGTAAATAATAAAGCAGTTGACCCCACTATTAGATCTCTTATAGATATCCCTCAAAATATTCCACATTGTGAGTTCTTGGTGGAGCAACTTGTGATCCCTGCTTTCAATATCCTTGAGTCTAAACTAGTATGTGAAATTGTTGGTCTCAATTCCCCTTGGTACCAAGACATTTATAATTATCTTAATAACCAAATCCTACCCCCAAACTTATCAACCAATTAGAAAAATACTTTCATTAGATTATCATCATGTTTTTTATCTTAGGAGATACACTCTATCGAAGAGAACTTGATGGTACACTCGTTAGGTGTCTTAACATGGAAGAATTACAAACCTACCAAGAGGTACATGATGGTATTTTTGGGGCACATTCTAGTGGTCCAAACATGGCCAAGGAATTAATAAGACTTGGGTACTGTTGGTGTAAGATGGAACAAGATACCCACCATTTTTCCCGCAAATGTCTAAAGTGTCAGCAACATAGCAACCTTATACATGCACCTACATAGGAATTATAAGCTATTACCTCATTTTTCCATTCTTATAGTGGTGACTCGACCTCGTGGCCAAGATCCATCCCTTGTCTTCTAACAGTCATAAATTTATAATTACCACCATAAAATATTTCATGAAATAGATCGAAGCCATCCCACTTATCGATATTTCCAAAAGAAATAGCCAAATTCATCATGAACTACATTATTTTGTCAATATGGAATCCCTTCAACCATTGTCACTAACAATGGAAATCCATCTAAAAACCAATACCTTCATGAATTGTGTCACCGATTCCATATTCAACACCACTTCTCAAGTCCCTATTACTCACAAAGTAACAATCAAGCTGAGGAATTGAACAAAATAATATTGAAAATGATCCAAAAAATTATCAATAAAGTTGGATGTGATTGGCATATCCACCTAAACCCTATTTTGTGGGCTTATTGAACAAGCATTCATACACACATAGGGTTTACCCCATACTCCTTAGCATTCATAATTGAATAAATCTTTCCCATAGAGGTCAAGTTACCATCACTTAGAGTTTGTCTACGCCATATCATAGAGGATGAAGAGTACAAGATCACTAGACTTAGGACTTGGAGTTGCTTGATGAAAGGCACCTCAATGCACTAAACCACTTGCAAGAATATCAAAATTTTCTACAGTGTAGCTACAATAAAAAGGTTATCATGTGTAAATTCAAGGTAGGAGACTTGATACTAAGATAAAACCAAAGAACCAATAGGAGCAAGAGAACAAAGGAAAATTTGAGCCTGATTTGTTAGGACCCTTTGTTATTATAATAATCTATAGATCAAGAGCATATCATTTGTCAATAACTAAAGGTGAACCATTTAATGAGTCCATCAGTGACATCCACCTTAAGAAATTCTTTGCATGATCCCAAGAGTATCCCAATCAAAAAACACAAAAATACGAAAAAATCCAAAAACCAAAATATGAAAAATACAAAAAAAATAAAAATATACAAAAATATGAAAAATACAAAAATACAAAAAAATAAAAAAAGTAAAGAGAAATAATTTTCCCTCTAGTGAAAACTACTTCAGTGGCACCTTGGGTAAGTACCATGGTGAAAACCTATTTATAGGTGCCATGTGTAGAGACCCCAATCCACCATCTTTTAGTGATCAATCCATGTCATCCATCCATGCCATCCATAATAAATATTTTTTATACACAGTACATGTTCCTACCATGGCTAGAAACTATTGGTATTTAGCATTAGAATCCATTTCATTTCATATCTTAATAGGAATCCACATGACCATCCCATAATAAAAGGATACCCATACCTGACTGGGGGCATTTCCTCGACCTAGTTTTGGAAATGGTTCTTTAACATCAATATCTAGAGGAGAACCATGTTTCACATATTTCATAGCAAAAATCCATAAAAAACATAATAAACAACACCTTTCACAAATTTCCATAATAAATTTTCCATTTCCTAGACAAAAAGACATGACAAACACAAATTATGTAGCATCCCCAATACATTGAGCATTAATGACATAATCACAATGCAAAGACTCTCTAAAAACTTCTGATTAATTTCCACTTCTACTTTACACATCTTATCCAAAAAATCATGTTGTAATGGATACATCTTTCCAACAATAGGCATCATCCACTAATGAGAAAATGTTTTTGGAAAGAAACTTCTATTTGGTCTTTGAGTCTTTTTATTGCTTGATTTATCTTATTGTCCTATTCCTTGAGGATATCTCAAAATGATTAGAGCAAGAATGGGACAAGGTCAATGTTTTAGTGTCTCATGTTTGTGGAATGTCTTTAGGCATTTCTATAACAAATATTACCCTTATGTGTATGAGACTAGAATCTAGCATTAACAAAGTATCCAATGTATATATGACTATCTAAAATGCCTTTATAAATTAGGTTTATCATGCTTTGAAACTATGTTCCCATCGCATATTCCGACAAGGTGTTGTCATGTCTATTATTTTTATGTACAATCCTTATTTTTTGTGTCTTTTATCTTGGCAACAGATACTAAAGTCACCAAGGTTTGTCTCAACTTGGTGTATATATCCACTTGTAATATATCAAAAACATTAAGCAAATAGATATTGATGCCACCTTGGTTTATCATACATTGGTGTGCATACCTTTGGTTTCTACTTAATAAGCTCTATGGTGATAAAATAACACAAAAATGAAGCACAATATCTATCATTCACAACTTTTTATATCAATCTATTTCTATCCATTTTATCTCTATTTATTCCATTTTCATTCATCACCCATTCATATTGTGTGACACCGATCAATAATGACCAATTTCTTATTTTATTCTACCATACTAACATTCATCCATCCATGTATCATGACACAACCAAAACATAGCATAGTACATATCATAGAAAGCATAATCCATGCATCCAAACAACTCATACATCATGTGTACAAATATTTTTGGAATAATACATCACATATCATCAAAATAGTCATCATAACATATAAATATCCAACATTCGTTAGGCCTACATAAAAAAATTTGTATACATTCACATAGATCACCATCATTACATCATAAAAAATATAAAAATATCATAACATATAATCTATGCATCTAGTTTGACCATAACATCATCACATATTAGAAGTCATCGTCACTTAACATAAATCAAATAAGATCATAACATCATCATATATATATATATATATCAATAAATAATTTTTCATGATACATTTCTAATCAAAGTTTTCCCAAGGGCTCATCTAATACAAACATTCAATACATCATGCATGTAGGCCAAAATCATCATGTGTCTACAAAATTAGTCGATCTATACATGATTGAATATATCGAGATATCCCTCCCTTAGAATGAGTAGGAGTTGGATCTTGTGATCTTGATGGTCTTGGAGCCTTTGGCCCCTCCCTCTCTTGTCTACCACTCTACCCTAGTAATGATATAGGAGGAAATGACTCCATCGCTCCCTCACTCACTAATCTATGAGATCTAGATCTCTCTAATCTACTCCATGAAAAGCTAGCGGCTCATTGCTCTAGTACAACCACTTTCTCATACAAAGACCTATAATAAAGGGCCTCCTATGTAGAATAGTTGATATTTGCATCCAACATTATCATAGGACCTTGTGTCACATCCCCAATCCTTTGTGGTGAATGATTTTCTCACTAATATCGAATCACTGATGCATTTGTCTCTACTATCAAACCCTGTATTTGGCCTTGCAAACCCTATGATTTTGCATCAAATACCTAAACTTGTGCCTCATACTTGCATTTAATATCCCTGTATTTGACCTTATGTACTCACTAACTCTTCCTTTGGGCTTGCCAACTATGTCCACAAACTTTGTACCTCGGCCTTCAAGTATATAACCTAAACATCACCTTTATCCTCATCCCAACCCCTTGTCTCCTCACCTCTTGGTGGAAAATAACCTACCTCATCTCCTCCTAGTGAAGATTGTACCCCCTCATCCCCTACTAGTGGAGACTTCACTAACTGTTGCACCTCAAGTGGCGGCACCACTACTGGATGAACTTGGGATCTTGATCCTCCATCTCATTTAACCTCATTACCATATCCATCATCTTCGTGATCATCTTGGCGATGTACTCACTTATCTCTCCTCTCAACCACCATCACCACTTGTAGGATCTATCAATCGTGTAGGTCTCATCCTCACCCACTATGTATCACAAGCTTGTGTAGTGCCTACATGCACAATATCTAATCATGGCACTCATTCCACTAGCACTAACCCCTTAAGTTTTCAATTTCTACCTCCACATAGATCATAGGTCCCCAATGTACTACCCCTCTCATGGTGCATCCAAATATAGCCTCACTAATTGGTAAATCCTAATGCTCCTTGAACTGTCTACATACTCAGTACAATAAATTCTTGATAATCTTGGATTTCCTACAAATGAAATAGCACCTCTATCAACAATAGGGCAGATGCTCCCTCTCATTTGACCATGCCTCACATTTCCTCCATGGTCTACATGTGAAGCTCACCATGTCATCTATGACTTGACACCAATAAAAAAATTTCCCCCAATCGTTAATGTGTAATCATCTGATGATAATTGAAGACATACGATAACTCAGTTGGTCATGCCCTATCTTCTATAGGTTGTATAATAGCTATATGCTCCCACACCCATATGTGTAGTAGTGTCACCCCACACCCAATGATCGATCCATGATGATACACTATCTAATGCAGTTGATGATATAATGTCACCAGTATGCACAAACCCCATGTATATGACACCCCATCATCCATCATATGCTCTATAACCACTCTATTCCCAATAGGGAAGCCTTAGCTCCTCCTATCAGGGACCAATATGCCACTAATAATTGTCACCAATAACACTGGTAGAGCATCAAAATGAGTCTCCATGAATCTTACACTAATTCCATATTCCTCTATCCTAATATCATCCATCATGAATACCCAACTAAGTGTCATATCCCCATTTTCAATGTCATATACCACCCAGTCACCATGAATCAAGATCCATAAATATGTTATATATCCTCGAGGGTGATTGTCACCTCCCCATTGATAATAAAAATGAGCTCCATGTTGGTAACCCCAACATTACCCCAATATGAGACTATCTTCATTTTTCGGGAGCACACCCTTAAAATCAAACTTCATCTTAGTTGTCTTGGAGATATTTTTCGCTTTCTCAATCTTCCCATCCTACATCTACTAGTCAAAAATAACCTAAATTACTTGGAGAGAAAGTGTCGAAAGAATGAACAAATTTCCCTTAGAAATATTAAACATATTTAAATCACTTTCAATTTTAAGGAAAAGAACCCAAAATTTCCACATTTAATAAATACCATCATTACTAACCCATATCCTAAGCATCCCATACTTATAATATCCAAATTAAGTTTTAAATAGACTTTTGGGTTTTTACTTTGTCATGGATTTTGAGAATTCAGCACTTTCAAGGAATTTTAGTATTTTACCTTTTTTGGGGATCTAGCGCCACTATGGAATTTTGGGTTTCTAAAAGGTCGTGGATTTCTCAAAATTTGAGATTTAAAAACTCCTCTCCCATTTCATCATTCATAAAGGTAGTTTCCAAACATGTTATTAGGACAACAAAACTACGAAGATGAGGAAGAGAATTTTGAAAAATGAATTATGCATAGCTCAAGAATTCTTGATGATGAAGGAATCTCCAAAAAGGGTTATTTATGCAAACCTCGATAATTTCTAAGGATGAGGAAATCTCTAGAAAGTAGCTCATTTTATGCAAGTTTCAAGGGTTACAAGAGATCAAGGAATATTCGATGAAAGACAATTTAGCTTGCTTCAATGAAGATCTTGAGGGTTTTTTCAGACAATGAAATCTTTGAAAATGAGTATTTTTATTGCCTTAGAAAAATACAAGGTTTTAAGAAACTTCATGGGTTTGAATGAGTCATAGATTATAAAAAGTTTGGATTCCCTCCATAAAAGGTTAGTTTCCTTGAAAATATGAATATTCTAGATCTTGTGCATTTTAACCACTTTGTTGCACATTCTAAAATTTTGAGTCTTAGGGATTTTAAATAGTTTTGGATTATTTCCACAAGGGGGAAATTTCCTTGCAACATTAAATCCCTTGTATTTACCCCAATCTTGAAACTTCATTAAAATCCAAAGGATTTTCACAATAGTAAAAAACTAGGGTTTTTGATGCAATCAAGATTAGGGGGTCTTATCAAACTACCCAATCTTGCAGCCTTATCATGTCATCCAAACCACATTAACATAATAATGGTAAAATAATCTGAAACATATCTTGATTTCAATGTTCATGCATATCCATACATGAAAATTCCTCAAGAACAATTACATATAGTGAGGGTTTCAACAAGAAATTAAATTCAGAAATTTTAGGTTTCTAGGCACCTCATCCCTTCCAATCTTCAAGGTCTCTTTCCTTGAACTTCCTTCTCTTTATTCCTCTTTGTAAATCTAATTTTTTTCTGCATCTTACAGCTCTCATGGCTGCCTTGAATACATAAAACACATCTGCAACTTTCTTCTTCTCTTCTCCTATTCCTCTTCTCTTCACAAGCTAATTTTTTTGGACTCTGTCTTGTGCAACTCTCAAGAGCAACCTACAAGTTATTTCTCCAGCCTTTCTGATGTTTATTTTTGCCTCTTGACTCCATTAAATTTTTTATTTAAAGAGGGTTTGAACTATGTGAAAATCCAAATGAGTGGTTTCCAAATCTGCTCTTTGATTGACCCTTAAAATTCCTACAAAAATGAAATAAAACATAGTTTGTTGCTTCCAAAAGTGCCATTAAAAGTTGTTGAAACATATCCAATTTCTTTATGATGTATATTCCTTTGAAAAATTAATAAAATCAATAATCAATTCATGCTCATTCACCCCAAATTGGAAATTGAAGAGTCGTTAGATTATTTTCCAAAAATCCCTAGTTTTTTTCGTCCATTCTAGGAACCAAAACTAAAAGAATAAGACCAAAACGGAATCCCAACAGTCACTTGTCTTATGTACACTTCCTTAGGCATCCAATTTGATAAAATTTATTAATTTTAATTAATATTCCTTCAAAATCTACTTTGACCATGGTAAATTGACCATTTCAACCCCTAGAACCTTGAAATTGCATAATTTTGCAAATCACATTAAAAACTTTGCTTGACCTTGATATTGAAATGGAAATAAAGTCCTCACAAATAAAAACTTCACAATATTCCCTTGAATCTCAAGCCCACACCAAAAATTCAAAAGAATAAACATGAAAAGAAAATGTTTTTTTGGTGATGCGGGATTGCTTGTGAGCCCAGATGCTCCTACATCAGACACGTCAGGTAAGAAGTTTGTGAGAATGAATCAAAAAATGGATTTGAGTGTTTGGTAAAAATATTTTCAGCATACTCTAATTCTTTCATAGGTACCTTGCTTATTTTTTCCTTCTTCTTTTCTAGCATCTTGTATGGACATTTGCCATTCTCCTCCTGCAACTTTTCTCACCACTCTTCTCTCCTCTTGTCGATTTGCATCCACTATGCACCACCCACCTCCTCCAAATTATTTATCATCTCCTCTTCTCCTTCTTGGGATCCATTCCACCATAAACCAAACACCTCCATCAATTTCCCCCAGTAGCATCCTCTACAATTTCTACAAAAAAACAAGCAGCATCTACACACAACTCTGTAGTTCTACAACTTTATCCTCTACAACAAAATCCTCTTCTACTCACTATGGAAGGATAATCATAAATGAAATCAAAATGTTCATATATTACCTCTATAGACACTGAAAATTGGTCTGCGAGTACCATTTTTGACATAATTTTATAATGTCCATGGTCATGATTAAATAATGATTAATTATTTAATTATTCCCTATACACATCTTTCTTCTATTAATTAAACAACTTTAATTATTTAATTAATTCAATATGACCTTTATTCAACCTTCATTAATTAAATAAATCTTATTTATTTAATTACGTCACTAATTAATTAATTCTCTTTCTAAATTAAATAATACATTATTAAATAATCCCTTTTATCATATTTCAACTATAATTAAATATTCATTTCAAATTATTTAATTTAATCCTTAAATTTTGAATGTTAAATTAAATAAACATTTAATTCATAAAAATAGTTATTCCTATCACAATCTTCTATCATTAAGTTATCTAATTATTCACTCATCATCTAACTCGAGATCTATTTGAAGCAATCAGTTATCTCTTGATTCGATATTTGATCATCTCTGTGAAGAGACTCTTTGTCATAACCAGCTAGTTATCAAGTTAAGACTCTTATGCATGAACATATTTATTAATTAAATATATTTATTTTATTACTTAATTCATGTGTGCATTCGAACATATCATTCTCCAAATTCTATCTTTATCCCTTTCATTCAAACTCTTATTCTTCTAATTTTTGAATACTTTCAACTAAAGATTAAATCATTTATTTAATCTTGATCTCTTATTCTTTCAATTTTTGAATAGTCTCAAAATCAGATTAAATTATTATTTAATTTAATCTTTATCCTGCAAAATTTTCCAACTCATGTTGTAATGGACACAAATCTCACATCGCATGACATTCATAAATCTTGATCGTTGATCTCTCTTTCGAATCTAAGCCGATTGTTCGAAAACCACTTTCCTATAAATTGACTTGACTTTCATCATTATTCCTCCTCCCGAAATCGATATACTTTTGGAAGTAGAACTTGTAATATTTTATATTTTTCTATAATCACATACATACCATGGCTATACTTGCAAACTTATTGAAAATCTAAGGGAAATTATACTACAGAAGGAAAAATGGAGAAGGACAACGAGATAATTCAAAGAAGTGGAAAGATATTCAGTGAGAACATTTCATGTTTATTGCTTTTTTTTATTTTTCTTTGTGCTTTGTTGTTTAATGTAGGTTAGATTAATGTTTATATGCTTTAACTAGTTTCTTTCTAGCAGTTTTCCTATGTTATAATTGGTGAACTTGACGTGAAGACATTCATCTTCACAAATTCGTAGATGTTTTTTGAATTTTTTTGCAGGTATTGTACGGAACGACACATCTGACAAACAAAACAACACAACAGTTATTACGAAATGCAACTAACAAATCTTGAGATGCATCTGATGAAATTTGATGCATCCACGGCTTTCTACAATGCAACTAACTAATAAAAACCGTGACGCATCTGCTGCTTTAAACAATGCATCTAGCTAGTAACATTTTAAGTTTGAATTTTTGTTTTATGATTTTTAGTTTTGATTTTATTTTAGCTAATGTTTGATTTGCAGCGTTTGTTTAGGAGGGTAACATAGTGTTTGTAGGATGTATCATAGAAGACATAAAATTCAAAACTTAGTTTTTGCAGGACGAGCGACGAAGACAAATTTACATGCAGAACCTAGGTCGAAGGCTTTTAATTCAAAAACATCTTGCTTAGTAGATTAGAATTTTTTTATTTTAGGCTTAAAATTAACTATTGTCTTTCGTGTCTATAAATGTTTAGATTAGAACCCTGATTCAGTACATCGTAGTATCCTCTCCCATTGTGAATTTGTGTGATCCTGGGTGTAAGAGAACCAATTACTAACTCTATAAATTTGGGCCTACATTGGTGGTTAAAAGTAACCAATGTGACTCAAAACCAGTGACGTGCTTTTTCGTCGAGCCACTCCCAACCGGTATACAAATTTTAATACTCGAGGAAAAATCAGTATTACAGAGATCCAAAAGGACAAGAATTTGATTCCCCAATACCCTTGAGGTGTGTTGAAACCTACAGAGCCTAAATTCTGTAGACTGGGATGATATTGTCTCTTGCATGGCTCTTCTAAATCGGTGTCCAAACTAAAAATCCAATTTTTTATAGTTAAGCCAAAATCCTTCTATTTACTAGTGCATCAGACCTGTGAAGTCATCTCATATTTTTATGGTTCATTGTAGATATGATAACTATGCCATGGGGAGTTCATGGGTACTGTAGCTTGGCTACCCCAAGAAGTGTGTGTCAAGCTACTAGTCATCCTCCTTGAATATATGTAGTTGGGGAAACCCAAGTGAGAACTCAGTAAATATTGTCACTGCTAGCTTTAGGAATTTTACATGTCTTCTAGTTTTCATAGATTTATACACATCAAAACTGAAAACACATTGTCTTCTGTGATTTTATTCTTTATTTTCCAAAAACGTGATCATGAAACAGATTCAGTTTATATTATCTTTCACCAAAAAACCGCAACTAAAAACTGAGTTGCAATTGATCATTAGAAAATCGCATGTGTCATTACATGTCGCAACTGTTAAACAAAAACATGCATGTGTCTTTCAACAAAGTTATTTTTCACAAAGATTAGATTCATATTTGCATCTTAATGGTGAGTCGCATGTTCTATAATTTAAACCACATTTTTCTATGTAAGTTGTGATTGTCTGTCAACAACCAAGACAAAATTTCATTAGTTAACCGCATCTAAAACCTACAACACATCTGTCAATTTTGGCAATGCATTTGCAAACTGAACTTTAATTGACTGTCAACAAAATTCTCAAAATTGCAATCTCGATCCAAAAGCAAATTTTCATTTTCACTATGTTTCTTACGATCAACCTTGGATAGAAACTAGAAAATTGCTCAAAAACCTTGCATTCCTTAGGTGATTTAATTTTTAGTCATAGTCATCTTAGTTGCAAAACTTAGTTACCTCAAAGGAATTTTCATATCTTAGAATAGGATAACTTTCTGCATTATTGGATAATTTCATGCTCCGATTATCATTATCATTGAGCCTAGTCACTTTTGTCCTACTATTGAATCCTTCTAGCTCATTAGTCTAGTTTGGAAATTCACCTTATCAGTTTTTCCTTGTCCTACATTAGGTTCCTTGATAAAGTTAGGTCATAGGTCATAGCTTTGGATTATTCCATAGGTGGTAGGTAATATCCACTTAGAATCATTTGTTGTCATAGTCTACTCAAAAATTTGCATATTGTCATCTTAGCATATGTCATTTTAGAAATCCATAATTTTAGTGACATTCTTTATATTCAAAAAATACCAAAAACATAGACCAGATCATATCATTTTAGGTATAGTTCGCATCACCTCATCTTGAGCAACATTTTCATGGTCGAAACAAGGTCTATAAAGAAACAAAGAGAAATGGTAGACTCACAGGACTTCATCAATCCTTTCAAAAACCAACCATCAGGGATAGAAAGACCAAACAAAACTTTTCTTGAAAAACATGTCACTAGAGACACACATGGAAAAATTTATGTAGAAGACATAGATGTTGCAGTTCAAGATCCTAAATTCACATCCTTTATGGATGAGAAAATGATCCTCAAAGAAATCTGGAAAAGCTGCTAGTAGAAGGTGCCACACTACCACCAGGATTTGACATGCACACCTTAAAAACATCTACTCAACCAATTCAAATAGTGAAATCAAGTGTTTCCATCCCTCAAATTTCTACAGCAATACCAGCAGGCTTACCTACTCAAACATCTTCAATTGTCAACATGACCCCATTCAATATAACACAAGGTTTATAATTTACTACAGGAGCGTCTTCATCAAACCCCTTTGGCACAAACACCACTAGTAAAAGACCCAAAGTTGGCATGAACACAACACAAGCTATACACCATATCAGCACCAGTACTTCCACTCCACACATAGGGGCTACATAGACAGGAAATATTCTTACACCAAATCAGAACATTTAGACAAGATATATTCCTACACTGAATCAGAATATTCAAACAAGACATATTCCCTCACCAAATCACAATCTGTCACAAAATATTGCATTTCAAAACACTTACATCAATCCTAATAACACAACCAATATGTCATTGACACAAGTAGATGTTCTCCAAAACCAAATGCAATCTCTCCAACAACAAATCGACACTATGTCAATGCTAGGCAAACAAACTATCTCACTGCAAGATTTATGTCCATGTCCTTTTGACAAAGCACTATACATGACACCCTTCCCACATAGATACATTATACCAAATTTTCCTAAGTATAATGGGAAGAGGAATCCTTTAGAATACATTAGATAATTTTCCACAACATGCATGGACATCTCATATGACCCCACATACCTTATGAGACTTTTTCTGCAAACCCTTGTCAGGATAGCATTGGAATGGTTCTCTAAACTTTCGTATGGAAAAATATCATGGGGTGAATTAGCTAAGAAATTTGTAGAACACTTTGCCTTCAACATAGAAAATGAAATCATGATAGCTACCTTGTGTCATACCACACAAGAAGATAGATAAAACTTTACCACCTTTTTCCAAAGATAGAGGAGTTTAGCTAGTCGTTGTCTTGTTGAAATACCAAAAAAACAAAAAGTCATGATATTCCTTGAAAATATTCATCCAAAACTGAGAAGTGACTTAAGAGTACATCAATGTACCTCATTCCTAGACTTGGTGCAAAAGGGAAATATACTTGAAAAAGGCCTTATTGATAAAGGATACATTAAGGTACCGGGTAGGAATCTAGTTGTTCAACACCAAAATGCTCCCAATGATAGAAACAAATTTTGGTCTAGGAACAAAAACTTAACAAATGACGGTATTGTTGATGCTAAGACCCTACATGCAAGACCTGTCATCACACTTAGAGGTTACAATCCCTCTCATGACATGCTTAATGGTGTTAATCAAACCTCCAACTTTCTCCAAAATTCACAACAATAATGACCACATAGGAGATTTCCTAAACGTGAGTTTACCCCTTTGGGGGAACCAATTGAGACAGTTTTCAAAGAACTGATTAAACATAACCTCATAAAACCTCTGGAACCAAAACAATATGATCTTAGACAATTTAAACCCTCATGGTGGGATGATAATGCCTATTGTGAGTACCATCAAACAAAGGGATATAAACTACAAAAATGCAAAGAACTAAAAAACATCATACAAGATTTTGTTGAAGATGGAACCATAGAAGTCAATGGGCAAAAAAATACCAAAAATAGTGATCACAAGGTCTTCACAGATCCATTACATGACCATGGGAAAGGAAAGGCCTCTAGTTTAGGAATTAAGAATAATACCTTAGACAATTATAACAGTGCTAAGTATGATTATGAACCAAGTACCATCATCAATCATATATGAGCTTCTAATGAAAATATCCATACCATTACCATAAAGAAGAATCCTAAATGTGTTGTCAATATATGCAAAACTAAGATAACCCTTCCATCTCCTTCATTGGAACCACAAACACAGTCTCCCAAGCTTAAGTATAATTTTCTTGACCAGTTGGGGAAGACCCTAGCATAGATATCCATCTTGGAACTATTGACTATATCACCAGATCATCGAGCCATTCTTGACAAAGCCTTGCAAAGCACAACAGCCCCTACCAACATAGATGTCAATCATTTTGAAGAAATGGTAGGATACTTAACCAATTCCAATCATGCCACATTCTCTCAATAGGATTATTCAATTGAGAAGACCAATCATAACGATCCATTACACCATGAAGTTCTTGTCCATCAAACCAAAGTTAAAGGAGTCTTGGTAGACAAAGGAGCGGGGTTGAACCTCTGCACCTTTAAATTGATTAAGGCATTAGGATTCTCAGAAACATGCATGGACACCACTAAGAGTATAGTCATTAAGGCATGTGACAATGAGGAAAGATCATCTAAAGGAGTTTTCACACTCCCTATAAGGGTTGGCCCTACAATTATGGACACTAGTATCCATGTCTTGGATTTCACCCTTCCCTATAATATTTTTTTGGGTAGACCTTGGATACATACTATGAAAGTCGTACCTTTCACGTACCATCGGTGTCTTAAATTTCCATACAATGGTACAGAGATCACAATTGATAGTGATCCAAATCCTTTCCAATATTGTAGAGGCCTACACAAAATTCCACAAAGATAGGTTCCAGTCAATCAAGTGGCTTCATCCTCCACCTTATCCTTGTACTTTGATCCATCAACTCTTACCAATTCCATTACATCACAACCACCGTCATCCACTCCTATGGTCGAGATCCAAGACAAGGGCAGTGGAGAATATCACATGAAAGCATCTTATTATGTCAGTCAAATCATTCCTCCTAAGTCATATGGTCTACCCATAGCAGATAGGAGACAATCCATTGTCACATTCCATGTCCCTCCTACAATGACATTGACAAAATGGGGATATTTAAGTAAATAATTTATGGACCAAGAAGATGTCACCTCTTGGTTGTATAAAGAAGACAATGAAAACCCTCCACCATCTATACAGATATCTAAGGATCAATATGGAAAAGGCTTCATGATTATGCAAAGGAAAGGATATGATGGGCATAGTGGTTTAGGGCTACATCAGAATGGAAGGACTAAACCAATCATTATCTCACCAAGACCAAAAGGACTAGGCCTAGGGTTTCAACCGATTAGAATTGGTATTCTTGGTACTTCGTTATCATCACAAGAGGAAGTGAGTACTTCTAAAGACATCAAGATATCCCATGAACCATTTGACCCAACTTATGATGACTCCCCTGACTCGAACGAATATGAATGGGATTCTCTTTCCTCTACTAACATCACGGAGCTAGATAAGTTATTTGGGGAACTTGATAAAATGATACAACCTTCACCAAATCCATCAAACCCCCATCCTACAAAGTCCTTGTCAAAAGAAGAATGGCTTAAACTTTATTATTGGGAAACCCTTGATCATGAATCTTGGGCACCTAACAAACCATCTTCTGATGACCTAGCCCTTACAGTGGTCCCACCACAAAGTCTACCTATCCATAGGAAGAAGAAAAAAAAGGAGTTAGTCCAAAAATTTTGTGACCATGTCAACCATTCTATATTCACCTTATCAGCCTCCACATTTGACAACTCTGATGATGACATTCCCCTCATATATCCCCAACTTATTGATTGGTATCAACAAGGTACACCCATCTTAGACATATTTGAGAACGACGAAGTGATAGCTGAGTTCATGGGACTTCGAGAAGGCATACCTAGAGGTGATCATAAAGCTGGCTTTACCATAGACTTGGATGACATGGAATATTTTGGGGAGTCTGTTCACACCTCCAGTTGCAAAAATGAAAACAAAAAGAAAAATAATGAAAATGATGAAAATGACAAGTCCTTAGGTGAAAATCAAAAGGCGCCTTTGGAAAAAGAAATCATGAAAATAAAGGACACATCTGAGAGCGAAAACCTCTTTGAGGCACCCAAGGATGGAATTTTGAACATTCTCCCAGTTGCTCGGGAAAAATCACCAATGTTAGTAGAAGAGTCTTTCGAGATCAACATAAACACAGAATAAAACCCTCGGGTAATATATTTTGCAGCATCTTTGATAGAGACAGAGCAACTAGAGTTTCGAGACTTTTTCACAAAGAGATAGATAAACTTTGCATGGTCATATGATGACATTCCTGGGCTAGATCCAAACCTTATATTGCACCATCTACCATTACAGCCAGGTGTTAAGCCTATCAAGTAAAAATTAAGGAAGATGCATCCACATATTGCTCTACTAGTCAAAGCAGAACTTAGGAAACTATTGGATGTCGGATTCATCAAATCCATAGACTATACAAAATGGATATCAAATCTTGTGCTAGTGACCAAACCATCTGGGGGCATTCACATTTGTACAGAATTCAGGGATATCAACAAGGAATTTCCTAAGGATGACTTCCCTTTACCAAACATTGACATGATAGTAGACCTTATAGCATGATATGAGATGCTATCCCTCATGGATGGTTTCTCTAGGTATAATCAAATCAAAATTACAATAGAAGACCAACACAAGATAGCTTTCACATGTCCATGGGGAACATATTGTTGGAATGTTATGCCTTTTGGGCTAAAAAATGTTGGAGCTACATATCAACGTGCAATGATGACTATTTTCCATGACTTTGTACATACTCTCATGGAAGATTATGTCGATGATCTCATAGCCAAATCATTAACAAGAGCAGATCATTTGAAGGTTCTAGACAAGATATTTAAGAGACTGGAAAATTACAAAGTAAGGCTCAATCCAAAAAAATGTGTCTTTGGCGTTAAATCAGGAAAAATTCTAGGATATATCATTTCTAGAAGAGGCATTGAAGTGGACCCTGCAAAAATAAGAGCTATAATGGACATGCCTCCACCAGTCAGCATTAGTCAGCTAAGAACATTACAAAGAAGACTACAGTCTATCAAACATTTCATAGTACAGTTAGCAGACAAGATACATCCATTCCAACATTTTCTCAAGAAAGGGGTATCGTTTGTATGGACACCCAAATGTCAAGAAGCTTTCCAAAAGATCAAGGATTACCTGCTTATGCCACCTATGTTAATGTTTCCTACAGATGACAGACCTTTGATACTTTATATTTCAGCAACTTAGTCAGCACTAGGGGTCCTACTTGCACAAAATGATGATGAAGGTCATGAAAGGGCAGTGTACTACATTAGTCATACTTTGGTGGGATATGAATTAAACTATAGTAACATAGAACGTTCCTATCTTGTAGTAGTATTTTCTACTCAAAAAATTTGGCTCTATATGCTAAACTACCAAACCTTGTTGGTCACTAAGATAGATCCTCTAAAATATCTCCTAAGTAAAGTAGCATTAACAGGCCGATTGGCTAAATGGGTAATGATACTTGGTGAAAATGGTATTCACTATGTGGAACGAAAAGCTATAAAAAAGGTAGGTTATTGCAGATCAATTAGCAGATGCACCAATTAAGGCTGACCATGCTTTATTGGCATATTTTCTTGATGAGTTCATCTTCAAAGTCGACACTAGAACCACATGGAAATTATACTTTGACGGGTCACATACTAATCATGGTTTAGGAGCAAGCATATTGTTTTTTACACCTCAAGTCAATACTATCCCTAAGTCATTCAAAATTTGCTTTCCTTGCACCAACAACATAACAGAATATGAAGCCCTTGTGACAGGACTAAGAATGGCAGCCCAATGGAAGATTAAGATTTTACATGTTTATGGAGATTCTCAGCTAGTAGTCCGACAAGTCAATGATGAGTATGAAACTACATATGAGAAAAAATTCCCCTTACAAGTTCATGGTAAATAGTTTCAAGAAGTACTTTAATAACATCACCTTTCAGCAAATACACTGCATTCATAATAGGGCAACAGATGCTATGGCAACCATTGGTTCATTATTGGATATACCTAGCAACGTGCTTAAATTCGAGATTTTGGTTGAATAGCTTTTAGTCCCTACCTATGATGTCCCCAATACTGTGATGGTGTGTACGATTGTTGGTCCTACTTCCCCGTGGTACAAGGACATATATGATTACCTCCATGCCCAAATCCTACCCTTAGACTTGTCAAATAACCAATGTAGGACATTCATTCGTAAGTCTTCCAAATATACCATCATCAGAGATACCCTTTATAGGCGAGCCTTAGATAATACCATATTGAGATGTCTCGATGCTGAAGAAGCACAAGCAACCTTATGTGTGATACATGAAGGTATCTATGGATTTAATTCTAGTGGTCCTACCTTAGCCAAGAAGATTATGAGGTTAGGCTATTATTGGCCTACAATGGAAAAGGACTCATATATCTTCATCAAGAAATGTCGATAGTGTCAGGTACATGGAGACTTGTTACATGTGCCAGCACAGGAGCTCTGAACGATAACTTCACCATGGCCCTTTGCCCAATGGGGACTTGACCTCATAGGTAAGATACACCCTCCATCTTCCAATGTTCATAATTTCATCATAACCACCATCGAATACTTCACCAAATGGATTGAGGTTGTTCTTATGACCTATATTACTGGCACACAAATTTCCAAGTTTATCCTAAACTACGTAATCTATTAGTATGGTTTTCCTCAATCCATCATCATAGATAATGGTCATCCATTCAAAAAACAAATAAGTTCACCATCTCTCTAAATAATTCCATATCCAACATCATTTTTCCACTCCATATTATCCACAAGGTAATGGCCAAGCAGAGGTTTCTAACAAAACTATCATTAGAATCCTCAAAAAGATTGTCAATGACGTTGGTAGTGACTAGAATCTACAACTAAATCCTGCCTTATGGGCTTACCGCACAAGCATCTGTACTCCCACTAGCACCACTCCATATTCCCTGGTGTTCGGTTCTTAAGCTATCTTACCTATTGAGGTTGAAATTCCTTCCCTAAGGGTATCTTTGAAAGGCCATATTGATGATGAAGAGTACTATGTGTCATGACTACATGAGTTAGAATTCCTAGACAAATGTAGAAAAAAGGCATTAGATCATCTTCAAGCATATCATAACCATCTTTGTTGTAGTTATAATAGGAAGGTTCTAAATAGACATTTCAACATTGGTGACTTGGTCTTAATGGAGAACCCTAAGAATCAATCTAAAAGAGAAAAAACATGCAAATTTGAACCAAACTGGTTAGGGCCTTATATTATTACAAAAGCTTTTGGATCAGGAGCATATCAACTCTCTACCCTTGAAGGAGAACCACTTTTATCACCAATCAACAACCTTCATCTGAAGAAGTTCTATCCATAGCTTCTGGGAACCATGTCTTAATCATAAAAATAAAAAAAATAAAAAAACCTAAAAAATTGTTACCTTGATGAAAACCTGGCAAACAGGCGTCTTTGTAACACAAAAAAAAAAATTGAAAAATCAATAAAATAGTAAAGAGAAATAATTCGTCCAATAGTGAAAACCACTTCAATGGCACTATGGATAAGTACCATGGTGAAAACCAGAAAATAGGCACCATGTGTAGTCAACTTTGCTTCTTCGTCTACCATTATTCCAATCAAACTTTTCCACCAACACCCATAATAAATGGTTGACATATCCATAACTTGGAATGATTGACATCATGTCCACTCTGTCTCCCCACTCCATCTCATAGGTCTTATACCCAACTGGGGGAAAATCCTTGACCTATGTCAATTAGACCTTGTACATATCATCCCAATGTCAGAAACTGTCTTGAAAAAAAAAAACTCAAAAAAATCATAAAATGTCCTGAAAAAAATCTAAAACCATCAAAAAACTCCAAAAAGACAAAAAAACCAAAACATGACAAACATCCCAAAAATAGAGTCAGAGTCAGTATGTCAAGTCAATCATAGACATAGTCAAACTACATTGCCTCTGCAACTGGACGTAGGCAACGCCACCTGTCGATGTGCCCCTGAGGCATTAGGCCTGTCTTTCTAGGCTCGTCACATATCACACATATGGAAATCATGACTCATTCTTTGTATATGTCAAAGTCATTGGTCGTGTCGAACTACAAGGTCTTTGCGTGTATAACATAGGCAAGGCCATCAATCGATGAGCCCCTAAGGCCATACTAGGTCAATCCATTAGGGTTTATCACACTCACTATCACACACGTCACATAATCATCAAGTTAAGTTCATATTTGTCAATCATTTATGTCAGTCAAAGGCTAAGTTGAACTACGAGGTCTTTGTGTGTACAACGTAGGCAAGGCCATCAATCGATAAGCCCCTGAGGCCACACTAGGTCAGTCCTTTAGGGTACATTGTTTCATACATTGTCAACACACACACACTCATAACAATTAAAACACCAAGACAAGTCACACATCAACAAGGAAAACAAGTCAAAACTGTCATCAAGTCAAAATCAAACACATTGTCAGAACAATCAACTTATGTCTTATCCAAGATATCTCTTTCTTGAAAACAAACATTATCAGTTGTCATGGCCTTATGTAGCTCGTTGCATTAATGACATCAAGCTCAAATGTCTTATACGGCATGTGTCTTTCTAAAACTAGGCTTTGCCATGCCTTACATAGATAGTCACAAAGTTGAAACCAGACTCAATGTCTTATATGGTATGTGTCATCCCTGACATCAGGCTATGTCAAACATCAAATAATCACACAAGATCAATTTTTTGCAAATACTTTTATTGGAATTTTGACTTTATCACTTATTTTGTTTTATCTTTTTATGGATTTGTATTTCAGTCTAGTTAATAGCTTTCTCAAGGATGTCCCATGAAGGATTTAGAGAAGCAAGGATGTTTCAAGACTCTTTTTCTTTGACTGTTATTTGTCAACTATCTTTTAAAAATTTGGATTTTGAGTCATGTTACTAGTTTTCTCAAGGATGTCCCATGAAGAATTTAGAGGAGCAATGACGTCTCATGACCCGTCTTTTATTTGTTTGTTGTATGTGGTTTGTCTAGACAAAAATACTAGGGAAATTTTTCCCTTAGTATAAGTTAAGACACTCCTTGTCTAGGATTGTTTGTTTTCGCAAGTGGATTCCTTTGTACACTATGGTCTATCTCATATCATGGTGTGTACTATCCATTTGTGTCATGTATCACGCAATGATTATTTAATGCAAAGCTTAGTATATATATGGAAAAATATAAAAGATTATATGCTCATCAAAATAATCATTTTTCAATACTAACATTTCTTCTATCCTGCATAATGATAAAATCCTGTGAAACACAAAAAAATGAGATAATCTGCATGTGCATACATTCTACAACCATTATGTAAGCATTGTCATATGTCTAAATATAATACATCATATAGTTATGTTGCATTTTAAACAAGTACAAACAAATAGGCATATCCATCGCATTTAGATAATCATGGCATACACCCATTTACTAATCATAAATGTGTATAAATTAGGCATCCATACACATGGCATCATATATAGTAACATCACATTGCATCTCATTTTCATAAAATTGCAATGCATTCATAACATTTATAAATATTGTGCATGCATCATTAGCATAGGAAATAAAACATCATGAGTAACCATCATAATCCATAATCATATAGAAATAAACTACATAATCATATATAAATAAACAACATCATCATTTAGAACATAACAAACCATATAGACGCCACCAAAAATATATATATATCGCTCAAAATAACATGTGTCACAGTTAATGTCAGAATGTATCCATAAATAAAAAGGAGCTCGTAGGATCTATGATCAAAGTACAATGTCTACAACATAAAAATGTCATTGTGTGCCACTGTCACTACTCCCATGAGGCAAATGTGGAGGCTCTGTCACTAGGGTACTCTCTATGTGGTGGGAGGCCTATCAGATGGACTTGTCCTTGTTTGTGTCCTGCTTTGTGACCTACTACTATGTTCCTTTAAGTAGCTAGGAGCTCATCTCTTGGGAGGAACCTCTACCTCATATAAGTCCCTATAGTACCTCTCCCTATCACTAGCTTAGACTAATTCCTGAGCAAATGTTGTAGTTGGCCCAGTGCATAAAGCTCTCAACTCCATAAATCGACCCTCTATCTCTTATCTCCTAATCACTGCCTAGTCCCTATCTAGGAGAGCACTATCCCTCTCCATCTACATAGCATCTCGCTCTACAGTCAATACCCTGACCCTCTCCTCCAAGGCCTCTACTTGGGGTTGTAAATCTGTATCTGCATCTCAGGGAACCTCCTCATCCTGTCCTCACCTCCCCTCTACAATCCTGTCACAGAGCTCCCTCTCCTATTCCCCCATCACCACCTCCTCCTCATCATCATCAACTCTGTATCCTGCAAGAATCCCAAGGACATCAATATCCATGTCCTCCCTCCCAACCTCCACCTCTGCATGCTCCTCTACTCCTACCTCCTTAACAACATGCTCCCCTCCAATCTCAGCCTCTCCATCACTACCAAGATCTAGCATGGGTATGTCCTTAGCCTCCACCTCTACCTCACGAATAGGTGATAGTCCACCTACTTGACCACCTCTCCTCCCCCACCGACCTCATTGACCACCTCTACCACCACAACCTCTCCCATCATCCTCACATCCTCTTCCTCCACCCCTACCACCACCCCTACCTCTGCATCAACCTCTAGGTCTCGTCCCTCATCTCTCCACTAGTGTTGGCTGATATGGATCTGTGTAAGGCACAGGACAATTCTCTTCCCAGGAGGTATCACAGGCCACTATGGTCCCCGAATCTGCTACCCCACCTCTCCATCCCCACTGAATAGGTTTTAATGCCTGAATATTCACCTCTACTGATGCCACCAGTATCATGGGCCCCAACAATGGAACATCCCTAGAAGACCAAGAAAAATCTGCTTGACCCTGAGGCTCATCCTGGACCTCTCCAAACTATCTCAACACATGATCTGGAAGGTTCCTCTCAATAATATGCACACTAGAGACTGTCCTCCCAATCAAGTATTGTGTCTGCCGACAAAAAGGCAAGTGTTTATCCTCATCAGACCATCACCCACAATCCATGTAAGGTCGACATGTGAATTGAACTAATGTTTCCAATGCATGTCTCCAATACCCAATATCTCCAACATGGCTATGTGTAATGTTTCCTGCATAACAAAGAACATAAGGGGATCTAGCATCCCACTCAACAGTAACTGGGGGACAAAACACAACAATGTGTTCCCACACCCAAATTATGAGAAGAGTAGTGTTGCAGCTCATCGATTGTGCATCTCTATAGGATATATCATGAATATGGAATTATAAAATGGCCAATAAGCATGGCCCCAAGCATAGACAACCTCCCTCTCTAACATGTCAAATAACATCTCTCCCCACCCAATAGGAAATCCATGACCTCGACGGTGAGGAAGAACTATGTCAACTATCAATGTACATAACATACAGTCTATCCTCTCGTATCTATTAGCCAATACCTACCATCTAATCTCATAATGCTTTATCCTAACCTCCTAATATCATCATATACATAGAATCTAATAATCTCACTATATCCTCTTAGTGTTTCATACATAACTCTCTCGCCTCTAATAAGCAATCTCAAAATCCTATATACATCCTCCAAAGTAACAATTTCCTCTCTAGTAGGAAAATAAAATGATGAGGTCTCTAAATGCCATGTCTCACATAAATCAGTAAGCATGCCTCTATTTGCCCGAATAGTGGGCATGGTGCATACATGATGTAAACTTAATCTCCATAACATCCATGTCTCTGCACTCTGCAACTAATCTCTGAGCTCATATGTCTCTGTTCGTGACTCTCGGGTATTGATCAGATCTAATATAACATGCAAATAGCATTAGAAAACTGTGTTTGACAACAAATCATTCATCTTTCCATTAGAATTGTTTTTTTCAAAATTTTGGCAATCAGATGCGTCGCTTCAAATACAAATGTGGTGCACAATATCATATGTGTCATTCTCAAATGCAAATGCGGTGCATAATCACACATGCACCTTACAAACATGCATATGCATTGCACAAATCAAATGCGTCACAAAACTAGGGCATCTTTATAATTAGACAAATGTGTCTCATAATCTACAAATGTGGTGCATATTACATGCCTACCTATTATGAAAATGCAAGAAAAAATTGAAATGTGTCTCATGAACCTATATGTGACTATCTTAATGTCAAACGTGATGCATAACTACACATGTGGTGCATAAATTGACAATTGTGTTCAATGCCTAAATGACCTAAAACTACCCAGACGTGTTTTAACATATGCAGCATTCCGCGAGAAAATGTGTCATGTACAAATGCATATGCATTGACTTTAAATGATGCATCTAATAAAATAACTTTTAGGGCCTAGAAAAATATGCAAAACAAAATTTTAAAAGATCGTTCAAGGGTATGTACCATGGGTCTCGATAGGGCGTCTAAAGGTCTAAATCTTGTATCCACGATGATCGGTGTAGGGAACTAGAGACATTTTCACAAATAGCTCAGAGAAAAATTCACTATTCTTCAATTCTTTAGGGTGCAAATGATTTGATTTTCACCCCAATTTCTATTTATACCTAGGGTTTAGGGTGGCATTTCTTTTGACCTTGTCTATTGGTCACGTAAACTTCCATATTCAATCAACCCATACATGAAACTAACACCTCCAAATTCATTTCCGTCAACTCCACTGCATTTCTGGCTATCAAATTGGCTTATCAAGGCTACTTCATAATTTTTTAAAAAATTTCAAAAATTCATCAATTTTCCTGAGGGGGTATACCCTAACCTATTTCATACTGGAGCATGACTGGGGCATGTTTTGAATGATTTTATTTGACACAAAATCCGAAACGACATTGTATTGAAGTGGGGCAAACTGTAGACACTGAAAATTGGTCTAGGCCTACAATTACCATTTTCAACATAATTTTCTAATGTCCATGGTGATGATTAAATAATGATTAATTATTTAATTATTTTCAATACACATTTTCTTCTATTAATTAAATAACTTTAATTATTTAATTAATTCAGTATATCCTTTATTCAACCTTGATTAATTAAATAAATCTTAATTATTTAATTACGTCACTAACTAATTAATTCTCTTTGTAAATTAAATAATTTATTATTTAATTTACCCTTATCATATTTCAACTATAATTAAATATTCATTTAAAATTATTTAATTATTCAATTAACCTTTTCGAATGTCAGTTAAATAAATTATTATTTATTTAATTTAACCCTTAAATTTCAAATGTCAAATTAAATAAACATTGAATTCATAAAAATAGTTATTCCTGTCACAATCTTCTATCGTCTAGTTATCTAATTATTCACTCATCATTTGACTCGAGATCTATTTGAAGAAATCACTTATCTCCTGGTTTGATATCTGACCGTCTTTGTGAAGAGACTCTCTGTCATAACCAGTTAGTTATCAAGTTAAGACTCTTACGCATGAACATATTTATTAATTAAATATCTTTATTTTATTAATTAATTTATGTGTGCATTCGAATAGATCGTTCTCCAAATTCTATCTTTATCCTTTTCATTCAAACTCTTATTCTTCTAATTTTTGAATACTTTCAACTAAAGATTAAATCATTTATTTAATCTTGATCTCTTATTCTTTCAATTTTTGAATAGTCTCAAAATCAGATTAAATTATTATTTAATTTAATCTTTATCCTACAGAATTTTCCAACTCACGTTGTAATGGACACAAATCTCACATTGCATGACATTCATAAATCTTGATCGTTGATCTCTCTTTCGAATCTGAGCCGATTGTTTGAAAACCACTTTCCTATAAATTGACTTGACTTTCATCATTATTCCCCCTCCCGAAATCGATATACTTTTGGAAGTAGAACTTGTAATATTTTATATTTTTCTATAATCACATACATACCATGGCTATACTTGCAAACTTATTGAAAATCTAAGGGAAATTATACTACAGAAGGAAAAATGGAGAAGGACAACGAGATAATTCAAAGAAGTGGACAGATATTCGGTGAGAAAATTTCATGTTTATTGCTTTTGTTTATTTTTCTTTGTTCTTTGTTGTTTAATGTAGGTTAGATTAATGTTTATATGCTTTAACCAATTTCTTTCTAGCAGTTTTCCTATGTTATAATTGGTGAACTCGACGTGAAGACATTCATCTTCACAAATTCGTAGACGTTTTTTGAAATTTTTTGCAGGTATTGTACGAAACGACACATCTAACAGACAAAAGGACACAATAGTTATTATGAAATGCAACTAAAAAATCTTGAGATGCATATAATGAAATTTGATGCATCCACGGCTTTCTGCAATGCAACTGACTAATGAAAACTGTGACGCATCTGCTACTTTAAACAACGCATCTAGCTGGTAACATTTTAAGTTTGAATTTTTGTTTTACGATTTGTATTTTCGATTTTATTTTAGCTAATGTTTGATTTGCAGCATTTGTTTAGGAGGATAACATAGTGTTTGCAGGATGTATCATAGAAGACATAAAATTCAAAACTTAGTTTTTGCAGGACGAGCGACAAAGACAGATTTAAAAAAAAAACTACTAAAATTGTTTTCATGTAGAACCTTTGATGAAGACAAATGATTAAAACTACTAACAATTTACATGCAAAACCTAGGTCAAAGGCTTTTAATTCAAAAACATCTTGCTTAGTAGATTATAATTTTTTTATTTTGGGCTTGAAATTAACTATTGTCTTTCATGTCTGTAAATGTTTAGATTAGAACCCTGATTCAGTACATCGTAGTATCCTCTCCCATTGTGCATTTATTTAATCTTGATCTCTTATTCTTTCAATTTTTGAGTAGTCTCAAAATAATATTAAATTATTATTTAATTTAATCTTTATCCTACAGACTTTTCCAACTCATGTTGTAACTGACACAAATCTCACATCCCATGGCATTCATAAATCTCAATTGTTGATCTCTCTTTCGAATCTGATTCTATCATTCAAAAACCAATTTCCTGTAAATTGACTTGACTTTCATGATTATTCCTCCTCCCGAAATTGATATAATTTTAGAAGTAGAAATCATAATATTTGATATTTTTCTATAATCACATACATACAATGGCTATACTTGCACACTTATTGAAAATCTGATGGCAATTATACTATAGAAGGCAAAATGGAGGACAATAGAGATAGTTCAAAGAAGTGGATAGATATTCAATGCGAACGTTTCATGTTTATTAATTTTTTTATTTTGCTTTGTGCTTTGTTGTTTAATGTATGTTAGATTAATGTTTATATGCTTTAACCAGTTTCTTTCTAGTAGTTTTCCTATGTTACAACCTCTTTTTCCTTTCTTGCAACATTCATCTTATTTCCTCCATTAGCAAGCTTACCAAATTACTCTTCTTCTACTACTCAAATTTGCAATATTAAGTCATCCTTGTCTTCACCATTTGCAATCTCTTAACATTCAATCATTGCAATCACATCTGCTATAGATGCATCTTCATTCTCTTCTACCATCATCACTGTTACACTTGTATCCTCTTTGTTCATTCTTTTCTTCTTCTTTCTCCATGCCTTCCTCGTGACATGTCTTTATTACAACCTTATTCTTTCCTTCCTCTTTCAATATTTTTTCTTCTTCATTACTATCTATTGGACTCTTTGCTTCATCTTTACTTCTACCTACACATGAAAAGGCATTAGAAAAATTATAGGACTCAACTTCTCTCATCTTATTTTCTTTTTCTTTCCTCTTTCCTTTCATGATACTTTCCTCCAAGACATCTAACCTCCTCAATATTTCTACACACTTATTCCAATTAGCCCAAATATCTTCCTCTAAAATTCTCTCTTCTCTCAATAAAATAAATTTTATAGCTCTATCCAAGGCCAACCTCATGCTCTTCTCCTTGAAATTTCTTCAAACACTTGAAACCCACTCAAAATATGCAACAAAACTTACAAAAAACTATAACTATCCTCTACCCAACAAAGATTCTAAAAGATGTGCCTCTCAAAATACCCTCTACCCACTTTCACATAGTGGAGGATGTGTGTATACCTTCTACCCAACCATACCTCTATTGGAGGATATCCCAAATCAATCACATTAATAATCATCATATCTCATCAAACCCTATCTCTCTAAAATCTTAAATCCTTCTCTCCACACACATTCTAGTATCATACCTACTCTAAGACCAATTCATGTAGTCAAGATTGGGGGGTCTTATCAAACTACCCAATCTTGTAGCCTTATTATGTCATCCAAACCACATTAACATAATAATGAGAAAATAATTTGAAACATATCTTGATTTCAATGTTCATACATAGCCATATAAGAAAATTCCTCAATAACAATTACATATAGTGAGGATTTCAACAAGAAATTAATTCACAAATTTTACAAGGGTTTCTAAGCACCTCATGCCTTCAAATCTTCAAGTTCTCTTGCCTTCAACTTCGTTCTCTTCACTCCTATTTTTAAATATAATATTTTCCTTTATCTTACATCTCTCATGGTATTCTTTAACACATAAAATACATTTGCGAATTTCTTCTTCTCTTCTCCTATTCCTCTTCTCTTCACAAGCTGATTTTTTTTGGACTCTTTCTTGTGCAACTCTCAAGAGCAACCTACAAGTTATGTCTCCAATATTGCTGAAATATATTTATTCCTTCTGAAACCATTGAAGGCTATATTTAAAGATGATTTGAACTATGTGAAAACCCAAAATAGTTGTTTCCAAATCTTCTCTTTGATTGACCTTTAAAATTCTTGCAAAAATGAAATAAAATAGTTTTTTGCTCCCAAAAGTGTCATTGAAAGCTTTTGAAACATATCCAATATCTTGATACTATATAAACCTTTGAAAAATGAATAAAATGAATATTCAACTTATGCTCATTCACTCCAAATTGGAAATTGAAGAGTCATTACATTCTTTTCCAAAAATCACTAGTTTTTTTCCAACACTCTAGGAACCAAAACTGAAAGAATAAGACCAAAATGGAATGACAAGAGTCACTTTTCTTATGCACACTTCCTTAGGAATCCAAGTTGATAAAATTAATTAATTATAATTAACCTTGCTTAAAAATCTCCTTTGACCATGGTAAATTGACCATTTCAACCCCTAGAACCTTGAAATTGTGTAACTTTGAAAATCACATTAAACACCTTGCTTTACCTTGATGTATGAAATAGAAATAAAGTCCTCAAAAATAAAAACTTCAAAATATTCTCTTGAAGCTAAGGCCCACACCAAAAATGCAAAAGACTAAACATGAAAAGAAAATATTTTTTTGGTTATGCAGGATTGCTTGTGAGCCCAGATGCTCCTACATCAATTTTGAACGTTTGCTTTCAAATTTTATTTTTTGAAAAACCTTAAGTATTATTTTTTTCTTGGAATTTAAAATAATCTTCCTCTTAAGTTCATAGGGTTAGAAAACCTAAAAGATTTTCAATTATTTATTGCTTGAAAACCCTAAAAAATAATGATTTTACTTGAAGATCATGAGGGTTTGAGTTCTTTTAAAGTTTGAATATTTGGGAGAATCCTAATTTATTAGAAATGAACTAAATTTAAATGTAGTCTCGATGAGAGAGAGAAAAGTGATAAACATCTTTTAATGAACTCTCTTCCTCAAAACCCTACATCAAATTTCACCAAATTTTACTTAAATTTGAAAGGAAATTACCAAATGCACGCTTGCAAGAAGCTATTAATAACCTTTGAATTGGAATTTTCTAGAAAAATCACTTCAAATTGTATTTTGAACATAGTCAAAGCTTCTACAACTTCACTCCAGCGTCACCCAGTCACTTGGTCGCATCTACTAAACACTAATCAATTTACAAATGACTAAATGTGAAGTAAAGTGGAAAACTCACTTTTTATACCACTAGAGTACTAATCCATTAATGGACTAACAACCAATTGGAGAGAACTCTCTATGAAAATCATACACTTTTTGGAAATCCAACCCCACTAGGGATATTTTAGAGATCTGAGGGGGTCATAGAATTTTGGAATTTTGGGACAGCATTGGAATTTCAGGGGCTCCACGAGATGAAGAAATCCCTAAAAAATTTACATTCTTTAAAAGCATGTGAAATTAAGCTTAATACCCTCTAAATGTTTTCAATGACTTATCACCTAGTCTTTCTCAATTCCAAATTACTTCAATCTTCCTTATTTTAATATGAACTTGATAAATAATAGGAAGATGACATAAAAAAGAAAAGCCTCAAGGATCTTTCCCTTAAGGAGAAAAAGTAGGGAACCTACAAATAAAAATAGAAAGAGGGGGTCCCCATTGGAACAAGGCATGTGTGCAAGGCACAACAAATGGTGACTCTACTAATAAATGTTTCAAAACAAAAATGAAATCATTAATCGAATCAACTCACCCTCACTCTATTGATTATCTTGAGTGTTTCCATAGTGGGTTCATTCAATTTTTTAAAGTTTCAGGGAACCATTGGTCCATCGTGATAGGATATGTAGATATTCCAACTCCAAAAGTAACCTAGGCATTGCCTTGCTACCAGTCAAGCATCTATAGCCTCGACAAGGTTATTGTTGATGCCAAAAACTAGCAAGGTAACAGAATTTTGTGGGAAGCTCAATTAAAGGGGGGACCTATTGTGCTAAACTGAGTGACCTCCATATTTTAAACAAGTCAGCTCTTCTATAACTGGGGTTTTGAATGGGAAAAGGAAACAGGTATAAAAATAAAAGTGTCTAACTAGGGCAATGCATCAAGACTTAGATGTAAAGCACGATAGACCTATCTTGTAGATGCGATCTAAGGGCATGTTCAACAATTTTCTATGTTCGAAATGAAAGGAAACTAAGGTAAAGTCTAAATGATTCACTTTAATGACATAAAATAATATTCATGTGCATTTACTAAAAAGAGGAGTCGAAGACATGATCTAAATCAGCAAACTTGCATTCAAATTATAGAAGTTTTGTAAATGAAACATTCAGCACCACAATGGCATGGTAAAAATTTATCAAAACCTTTAAGAAAATAGAAAGGCCGAACAATGGCACAGTCTACAAGTCTTTACAATAATATAAAAAGCAGTAAAGGCTTGGTTCTTCTACCAATATTTCTTCTCTAAATTTTGAACCCTTGCTTCGATGGAAGAAGCAGTATTTATAATGAAACCTAGCTTGGTGAGCCAATAACGAAAAAGATCCTCTGATCATGGACAATGATTTCCATTTTTTCATTGCAACCGAAAAAATTCAAGCCATGAACAAGGACACCCCAGAGCCAGATGCATCCCTTGTGAATGATGGAAGTGGTCCTAATCGACTAGACTACTGACACGTGCAATTCAATCATGGTGGCAGTTTACAGAATAGGGCAGCTGGTGATAGGTTGTCACCTGCTTAGTTTCCCTTTTATGAGGAAGTCTTTAGAAGATCATGTGGAGAACGGTGAAGGGCCGATGCTCATTCATCCCCTTAAGCGATGGAAAACCTTTGATGTGAAGACACATGGAGGTCTCTGAACATATTGTCCTAAAGGTGGGGTCTACCAACAAATGTGCACAGACAGATGCTATGTGGTAGTCGGTCGAGGCCTGAAAGGGGAGCAATGCAAAGGGACACAAAATATTGTAAACTGCTGACACGTGGAAGCACGACACAAGCTTTTGAAAAGCAAGAGGAGGAAAAATTTGCAAGGAGCACTTGGTTGACAAGTGGTAGCATTCACAATGAGACTTCACAAAAGGAGTTTGATGTTTCTTTTCCTTTAGAGGAGGGTGTGGTTGATACTTAGGAAAAATAGAACTACCCGAAGGGAGCATGGTAATTTTTTATTCACAACTCTTAGCGACTTAATAGGGGTGTTTCACCTACGGAATGAGGAAACCAAAAAATTTGGTCTATAGACCAGATACTTATCCATCGAGCAGCATGATTAGAGCTTAGAGAGGGCGGTTTGAAAAGGCATCCATTCATCTTTGGATGGAGTTGATATGTCACATAGATTCTCTTGCACTCCATGCAGATTGATAACTTCTTTGTAAGGCAGCACCGACAATATACCAGCCTAGAATTCGAGTTGAAAAAGAAGCTATGTGATTGGATGAGTGACTCCCTCAATATCTCTTGCAATAAGGGGCTGATTGAAACTTTGAAAGGAAGACAGGTCTTGTTGCTTCTCCTCGATCTTTACTGCCATATGCTCCACCGTGGCCACTGACTCATCTTCAATAAATGGAGATGGTAATCCCATTAGAGTTAGGTGACCAAACCTGGCCCACATGTTACCCATGATCTGATCCAATTTGGTGGCACACGCATTGGCATGCAGGATGACTTCTTGACAGTGGATGAACCTATTGGATGTTTTAGCTATGGCTTTTCGATCTTCAATTCCTACACCTGCCAAGACTTCATCGAGGACCTGATATTTCCTCTCCAATAATCTTTTGGCCTTAAAAACTCTTTCGGCGATGGACTGTGGGAATTTCCTGATTATTGCATCAACATCTCTACCCAAGTATGTTGCTTTCGCTATAAATTGGAGCGTTGGTTGTAGAGTTAGGCAGAAATCCTTCACTCTTTCCCAATATGAGACGTATAATTGCTAAGCCACTTCAACAAGGTCTACTTGATTCACAGGGGTTGAGGCGAAGTCCTTTAATAAGGAAATCTCCACATTCCTTTGCTCCATATCATGCACTAGCTCTGCAACCCTTTGGTTTGTTGTGGTGAGTTTTCCTTGTAGGACTCATGATTCTGCGACCCAGTTAGCATCAGCTCACTCTTTGTTTTCCACTGCTTGTTCTAATGAAGACTTCAGTTCAAAAATTTCATCTTCTAATTGAGCTTGACAAATATCGAAATCTGCATCCTTATGGTGTATTTGCTACTCTTGTTGAGTGTGTTGGTGATGAAAATCTTCATCATTTTGTTGTATAGCTTGCTCCAGCTTTGCTAACTAGTCCTGATACTCCTTGTTCTTTTGTTGTAGCTCAATGATCAAATTAGGATCGAGGAATTGAAAATTTTCTAGTTCTTCATGTAATTTCACTTGCTCCTCATCCTTCTATTGGGATAGGTGCTTATATTCAACCTTGCTGGCTTTCTCCTTGGTAAGTAAGACTTTGACCCTATTCCTTATACTCTTGAACTCTTCTTCCCTTTTCTTTAGCTGCCAATCAGACTTAAGAAAGCTGGTGGTCACCACCTACTGTGTTTCCTCCATAAGCTCCACCTTGTCTTCAGGTCGGGCTATTCTTAAATCAAGTGTGACAGTGTACATGTTGTAGTCATTTGGCTGCATTTCTCCCTGTGGCTTCACGACAGTTGGGTACATAGCCACAAAGTGTAGTGATTGTTGAGCTTCATTGAAAGTTGTATGTACTCTCAGTTTTGCCAGCTTCTTAGCAACTTTATCCTTTTTCATTTGGGCTCTAATTGCTTGAGCCTGCTTAATCCTGTCTCCTTCTGATAAGAATTCAGAGGGTGATCTGATGAGTCCACCTACGAAAGGTGCATCGGGGGGAAGGGAAAAAGGGAATGAAAGGGTGGCAGTACCAGTAGAATTTTTCTTTGGTACACTAACTGTCTAAGGTGAGAAATGAGAGATACTCCAATACTCTAATTGTAGACCAGTAGGAAGACAAAGGAAGTGGAGTTGTTGTAGCTTCTATCTACTAGGAAGAGTGGATTGGCTCTGACACTACGATGGTAGGAGATGCATCACTGAAGGTAGCGGAGGAAAAGTATGAGAGGCTTTGAGATTTGAAATGAGCCAAAGTGAATTGTGTGAGGTTCTACAAAGGAGTAAGGGTGAATGGGACCATTGGAATAGTGGCAAAAATGCATCGGTCGATGCATGAACCAAGAGGCATTGTAGATGCAAAAGGGGTAACTAAGGTTTGTGAAACTAGAGAAGAGGAAATGAAAGATACCTATGGTATGTGTGATTATTGTCCCTTGTCAGTTGTTGACTCTTTGTTTGCCTCAGGGTCCTATGAACCCTCTCCCAAATATGCCTCAATTCGCGGCCACTTCTATGGCGGTGAGTCACCTTTTGTTACGATTTCATATTATCGTAGAGAGGTTGCCTGAGTTCTCCTTGTTGTCTAGGTGTGAGTCAGTGAAGAAATCACACATGATATGTTAAGCTACACATTAGAGGAGACCCTACTAGGTTGCTTCACGACCTTTCCCTTTGTTTGAGTTGAGACATCCTACATGTCCGCTTTAGGTTTTTCTCCCGTATCTGATTGTGATTCGGCCAACTCCAAACTAGAGTCCTTTTCACCACTCTCGTCGGAATTTGGGTGCTCATCATTCCATAATTTATTGAACTTGTCATCCATCTCTTTGGCATCATATGGGGCCTAAGTGTGTCCGGTCTCTTGCCGATATATCCACAAATCATGGACCTTCTCCTCCTTCCAGCTATAGTTCTTTAGCTGGATTGTTGTGGAGAGTAGTCCCCATTTTTATTGTCTTATCATACTGTGTAGTGGGAATGTAGAAATCGATCCAAGGGGGTTGACCACCTTCACTAAGTATGTACGCTAGGTCAACAATAAACTCATCTGCATTTGACATTAGGTTTTGATGCTTCTCCCAGTAAGGTTGGAGGGAGTGTGCCACTTTGACATACTTGCTTGGAAAGTCATCATTTGCGTTGTAATTCCATTTATCACAAATCTACACCAACCCCAGATGAGCCATCTTTGCTTCCAGTACACCGTGAGCATTTCTCTTAGCCATGACTACAATTTTGTAGCACTTTGGGCATTTGAGAAATCCTTTCTTTTTTGCTTTCCCGCTACAGAAAGTGACGTCCATAATTGATACTTGGTTGAATACTTCAAGCACTAGTACTCGGTCTATAAGACACGCTTGAAGCTAAAAGGGCTCACCGGTGAAACCTCACAATCGAACGAACGTGAAGTCCTCGCCCAGGAACCAGTCGCAGTTTGGAGTGAAGCTTTGAATGAACTCGGTCTGGTCTGAGTTGAACTGCAAGATAGTACTGTCTCCTCTTAAATCTTATAGAATCGGATATAAGAAATAATCCACAAATGTGTAATAATCAAATTTCTCAGAGAGAAGGGGAGTCCATGTGGAAACTGGCTTCCTTCTCTAATTTTCATCGAAAATCAAGAGCCCCGGACGCTTCTGGAAGAAGTCAGGATTTTCATACAAGAACATATGTGTGAGAAAGGACGGGAACCTGAACCTCTATTGAAGTTGGTATTCTGCTATCTGGTTGAGAATCTCTTGCACGAGCAATTCATCAAAATCATACCAAAAATAATAGTTTTGCTTGCGTAATTGGAAACCCAAACTGAGTTGAAACTCATGGACCTCCTTGTCGGTGTTTAGGCCGCAAACAAATTCCATCATAGTGAAGGAATCCTTCATATCATCCTTGAAGCCCTTATGCATCATTGGGATATGCATTGGCTTATAAGGATCGTCTATATGTTTTTGAGTCTCTGTGTTATAGAAATCCAATGCCAGGTCTCTAGTCCTCCAATAGCTTTCTCCTTTTGCTGGATAGAAATTCTCCATTTTAGGAACTTTGGAGTGAAACTCTGGGATACAAAGCATATTCCATATAGCCTCCTTGCATATAACCACACTCACTTCCTGACCCTCAATGGTCTTGGTGTCTATATTGAAGTGTGTGATGGCCTCGTCGACCAATTCAGGGCAATAGTGCATGAGCAGGACCATATATTCTGGAAGCCCACTCTACCAATATTTTTGTGCCAAGGAGTCTAGGTTGCTATTATTTCTCATCCTCTCATAGGCTGCTTCTCTCAGTGATTTTAGATATTTTGTAAGAATGGGGTCATGAAAATTTTCCCATTCTTCTTTGATTCATTTCTTATCTTTGTGAGGGCTTTTCTTCTATCCAACCTGTGCATTTACCCAAGTCAGCTTCTCTGTAATTCCAGGTGAGGCATAAGAGACATCCTTGAAGACTTCGGTGGTTAGTGTCGCACATGACATTGAATAAACTCCGGGCCTATTCTTTTTTCATTTCGGCCTGAGAGCTTTGAGCAGTTGCCATAACTTGCAAATTTTACCCAGAAAGCACATTGAAGCGGTATAAATGGAACCTAAAACACAATGCAAGGTTTTTGGTTTCAAAACCAGACATCCTTTCACTTCAGGTTTAATTTACACCAGGGAAGTGAATTCTCCATGATTTCTCCTACATTCGGCTCCTTAATAATTGTTATTTTCTAAGTCTTTTCATTGCTTCAATAAGTTTTATAATCTGTCTAATTTTTTCATTTGATACTTAGCTTTTCTCTTTAATTTCCTGCCTTCAACTAGTAGACAACGGTTGCCTTTCTACATTTAATTTGGCATGTACCGCCAGCTCCCTATCCACGCAAACTGAGTTATTCTCCATTTTTTACAAGACAAGGATTCATAATTGTGTTAGAGATAATGTCCCTTCAACGCGATTTTTTATGGGAAAAAGAGTCGCCATCTCCCCGTTATTCACCTTCTCACTTGTCCTAGTCATGAATATCTCTAAAAGCACAATTAGGTTGATGCCCTAATGAGTACTTTAGAAATATTCATGCTCAACTTTGGAGCTTGAAAAGGCCTGCATGCTAACACCTAAACACCTATATGTATTTTCCATTGCCTAAGCTTGCCACCAATTCCCATTAATTGATTACTGCTCCTTAATCTTGCCCGCGGCAATTCGTACCTGTGAATGCAATTGGGTTGGAAAATTGAGTTGGCCTTTTGGGTGGGATTCTCAAGCTAAACTCAATTACCATCATGCTTGGGATGTAGCTACCTCAATTGTTTCTATAAAAGGGCCTTGTTATAGCAGCAAAACTATACTTAGCATTTTAGCAAAAGCATTAGGAAATTTAGATAGCATAATTGCTTAGGCAGTTAAGTAGGTTTAAGTTTCCATAGCACTAGACTTAGGGGTTTTGAGAAGAAGCTGACACAATGAAAACTTCGATTAGGCTAGTGTGTAACAAGTCTCAAATGACTTTTCAAGGAGAGATCTCCAATAGGTGTCTGAAGTGTATAACCAAAAACAAAAACTCAGTGGCCATCATAGCCATTGGGCAAAGATTATATTGACTATGAAGATAACTATCAGGTGAACATCAATATATGCTCCCACTTTGTTGCCTTGTTGCTTGACATTCAGACTCTGAAAGCTATGATACTTTGCCTGATGCTTCAATTTTTCCCAAAGCGATACATCAGAGGCCTTGATGAAGTAGTAACCAATGCAGTGTATGGTTTGGGCCTTCTGATAGCAAGCAACCTATGAAGGAATATTGAAGAGGATGCGGTGGTACCATGGGTACCATTTCTGAGTAGGTTTAGGTTACATTCGCTAATTGAGCACCATGAGAGAGCCACCCGTGCATGTCACTTCCTTCTGAGCTACTACAATGTCGTGTTATTCTATGACGTGGACTGGTACACCAACTTTAGGAACCTTGTGTTCCCTTTGTCGCTTGTTCTAGGTGTTGGTTCTACTATTCTAGATCCTGCTACTACTGGTGATAACCTTCTTGTTGCCCGTAACAATTCTCTAGTTGACGAAGGCAATTCTCACGTGGATGGTGACAATTTCCACACTTCGGCCACTTGAAGATTAAAACATCGTTTTATCTTTTGTATATGTATACCTGAAAGAGGGCTTGCATATACATATATATAAGGAAGCCTCATATAATGTCATATTTTGAGTGCATGGCGTTAGATCCATTTTGTCAATGTTTTTATCAAAAAATATATATAATGAATATACTTCCTATTTTCAAACCATTGTCTTCATTCTTGTGCTCTCTACAACTCCTATGGAATTCTCTGCATTTGAACTTGATTTTTGCAATATGAGTGATAATGTCCTATGTTTCTATAAAAAAGGATCTCATAAATTTTTCTACTTCTATCATTGTAAAAATGTTGAAAAAGAATCGATCGACAAAAAAGAAAGGTATAAATAATTACATTAACCACATATTTACACCTGTATGAATTATCTAAAGCTTAATTGAACAATTTTAAGTAAATTTCATTAACCAGAATTCCATATGCTTCTTGTTCCATGTTTTTCTTTTTGAATGCATTATTATATTTTCATTGAATTATTTTGAAAGGGCCTTCCCATAGTCTGTCGAATTTCCCATGTTGGTTAGGCTTCGTAGCTCTTTCAATGAATTTTAGTATTAGATCTTAGCATTTTAGACCTTGGTCTAAAGCTTTCTTGTCAAACCATCTCTTAACCACTTGTTGGCAGTAAGTCATGGCTATTAGGTCTTCTCCCCTTTTTTCATGTACCTCCAACAATTCGGCCAATGGAAATTCCATAGCTCTATTTTCTTCAATCTCTAGAGACTTGAGCAATTGTAGTGCAGGTATCTTTATAGATATTGGTAATAGAACCTCTTTCCCATATACTAGCTCATAGGTAAATGTCTTCAGGTCTTGTTTGGGAGTTATGTGGTCAGCCCACAATACCATCCAGAGATTTTTATGCCATTCTCTCTCATGATCTGAACCGACCCATTTGATGAGTCAGACCAGATTTTTGTTAGTTGACTTAGCCAAGCCATTTCCTTGTGGGTAGTAGTTTGAGGATGTTTTCAAATATATGTCATGTTCTAATGTGAACTGACTTACCCTAGAGCCTATGAAATCTTTGGCATTCTCTGAGATAATAGTCTTTGGCATGTCGAACCTTTTTACCAGTCCTTCAAGAAAGTCTACAATTTTTGCTTCTATCACATTCTTCAGGGGTAGGGCTTTGGTCCATCTTGTAAAGTAGTTGGTGGTTGTTAGGATCCACTAGTGGCTAGCGCTAGAGGTGGGGTTGATCATCCCGATGAAATCTAGTCCCCATTGTGTGAACGACTCATCTACTAATATCGGATTGAGAGGCATGGCAGAATTCTTTCTTCTCCCTACGTAGAATTGGCACTCTTTGTAGGTTTTCACTATTTCGTAGGAGTCATTGAACAATGTTGGCCAGAAGTATCCAGTACGCATAATTTTGATAGCAGTGGTATTTACAAAGAAGTGCCCACCTTCTGGGCTATTGTGGAGGGAGTTGAGAAATTTCTTTGCTTGCTCCATGTTGACTCACAGCAATAGGACACTGTTGAAAATTATTTTGAAAAGGATTTCTTCAATAAGTGAGTATCCACTATTCTGCAGGAAAATAGAATCTCCTTCTTTGAGATAGAAGTCTCGATGGATACCTGCCAGTATGCATATATCTTACCCTATTTGTCAGCCAGTAGCCTTCATGTTCGGATTTGTTGGTTAGGACTATATCTGCTTGCTCTTCCTCAATTTCCATCTCTTCGTCATGTGCCAAACATTCACACAACCCTCTTCCTTTGATAGTCTTTGTTGGCCTGACTTTAATGTCATATTCTAGAATCTTAGTGATCTAGTTGGCCCTTTTATCAGTGATTTCTCCTTCCATGATGTACTCCCGTACATGGCATACACGGGAGTGTGCAATGTAAACATTACTTGAGTGTAAGCTATAATGTGTCGGAACTTCTTGAGCCCCTTTACAATTGTGAAAGCTTGTCTTTCAATGAAGTTATAGTTCATCTCATATTCCTTCAAAGTTTGGGAATGGAATGCTATAGGGTGTTCTCCCTTTCCTTCATCATCTTTCTGAATCAGAACAGTGGTGATGTTTGTCTTACTGCTAAAAACATACATTATGAAATCCTTTGACAAGTCGTAATTTTCCAACACATGAGCCAAAGAAATAGCATCTTTCACTTTCTTGAATGCTTCTCTTGCTTCTTTTGTCCATTTGAACAATTGGTCCTTTTTCAGCATCAGGGTGATTGGTCTAATTGTTCTTGCAAAATCAGTGATAAACTTACTTACAAAGTTAACCTTCCCAATAAAGATTGTACACCTTTCTTGTTCACCAGAAGAGGAAGTTCTCTGACTGCTTTCACTCTTTCAGAATCAATAGTGATTCCATCTTGGGATACTATATGCCCCAACAATTTTCCTTGTAGTACTCTAAAAACACATTTCTTTGGGTTCAGGGACATCCCGTACACCTGGAATTTTATGAAAACCCTTTCTAGATGATCAAAATGGTCATCTTAAGATTTTCAAAACATGGTCAGATCATCTAGATAGATGAGGGTGATTTTGTTGATCATTTTTTTGAAAGTGATATCCATTGCTCACTGAAAGGTAGCCCTCGTGTTTGATAGGTCGAAAGGCATTTTGGCAAATGAAAATGTCCCACATTTGGTGGTGAACGTGGTCTTGTGTTGATCTTCTTCTTTAACCCAAACCTAGTTGTAGCCTGAGAATCCATCCAATAGAGAAAACATCTCTGAACTCGCTACAGTCTACAAGATTGATTCCATGGAAGGCAGCAGGTAATGATCCTTTAGTGACACCCAGTTTAGGTCATGGAAGTCAACACAGAGGTGAATGTCTCTATTTTTCTTTCAAACTAGGACAAGATTAGATACCCATGTATTGTGCTTGATTGGGAAAAAAATCTTGGACTAGATCAGCTTTTCTAGCTGTTGTGCCATTAAGGCTTCAATCTTCAGATTGATAGGCCTCTTCTTTTGTCGAATAGGCTTAGCACCTTACCTTAGTTCAATGGTATGTTGGATGACATGGGGATCATATCCTTTGAGTTCATCGTAAGACCAAGCCACTACTCCTTCATATTTTTCGCAGAAGTGTATCAGCCTATCTTCATCATTTTGCGAGATTTCTTTCTCGACTTTAAGTTTTCTTCCATTCCCGACCTCAAGGTCGATGTATTCTGCCTAGTCTCCTACAAATTTCCTTTCGAAAGATTGTTTTGTTTTAGCTAGATGATCTATCCTTCGTATGCTTCTTCAATTTTCAGCTGAAACTGATCGACGAACTCTCCTGACTGTTGAATGAATGAGGCGATGTGTTCATCGCTTTCAAACACTTTCCATCTCTAATCATTGTTAGGAATGGAGGGTCAGATGATCACTCGCACAGAGTGTACATTTTTTATCAAGTCAGAGAAAATATCAAATTGGGATCCTATCGTTTCCATGCGATCTGCATCTAATTTTTTCTCTCTTGGCACAACATGGATGTTAAAATATTTGAAACCTTCGATGAGGTCCCATACCCTATGCCTCTAAGACCGGATACATATATTTTTTGCAGCAGAGACATTTCTGACTTGGTTGATTACAAGTTTAGAATCTCCAAATACCACTATTTGTTAGATACCCATGCATTTAGTGAGACTTATTCCTTGCACAAGACCCTCATACTTGGCTTCATTTTTTGAGCAAGCAAACTAGAAGCAAAATAACCTGAAGATATTCTCATTGGATGGAGAAGTTAGGAATATCCTAGCTCCTACGCTGATCTTGCATCTCACACCATCAAAGTGCAACATACAGAGCTCTGAAGCTTGTTTAGGAATGGAATCCTTCAATATCCTCAAGAACTCTTGATCTTCATCATAGATGACATAGGTGCCCAATCCAATAGCAAGATAATTATTGAAAGGATCAATGCCTGTGTTCTCGGTCAAGAAAACTTCTTCTCAGTTGGCTTTGTCTTTAGTTGTCTTCCCATGCTCCAAAAAAAATTTTGTCACTAGCTTCTTCTTTGGTAACAGAGGCATTAGTTCCTTTGTAGTTGATCATAGCTTCATCACCTATGTGCTCTGAATGCAGGTATTTTGACATTATCTTCATCTTAGAACTATGCTTGGTCTTGAGAATTAGGTGAGACCAGTCCAAAGAAATGTATCCATCTATCTTCATTGTAAACTCATGATAGGAAAAGGTCAAACATGGGAGGAACGTCAACGATCACGATGTCTTGTAGTACTATGATGTTAGGGCAAGAAAACAAGGTTAAAGGGAGGTTTTTAATAAGGCCCATAGTTTCGACCTTGTTCCCATCCAGCTGCATAACTCCTCTCTTTAAAGGCTCATAGTTGAGCCCTAAAGCTTCTGTTATTTTCTTGGGCATGACTGTGGTGTTAGCACCGGTGTAAATCATGGAATTGTGTAGTAGTTTCTTCCCTACAATGAGGGTCAAGAAGAAAGGCTTTGGTTTTGGCTTCTCTCCTTTAGCCTCGATCGGGGACTCCTTTGTAGTATTAGCAAGAACTTTGGATGCAGGCGTTGCATCTATTATGATTTTGGGAGTTTTTCCTTTTGATAGTTCATCCACATCCTATTGCAAAGCCTTTCTTAGTAATGACTTTTGTTCTAGAATGGCTAAAATATCCCAAATGGATACGTTAGCGGAAGATTTCTTCAATTGTTCCACCATGTTGAAGGGTGGCAGATTTGGAGGTTTCTGCTCCTTGGGTTTGGTGATGATAATTTCTTTGCACAGTTGTAACTATGGAGTGATTGTAGAAGGGCCAAGGGGTTGGTCTGAGACATTTCTAGGTTGTGGAATGATTGTTTCACCTCTGAATCTCCTCTTTGAGTGAGTGTTGTATTCAGACTGTACTTGTGAGGTCACCAATGTAGATGCTTTATAAGTGAACACTACTTCCTCTCCTTCGATGAATGAGAGGAGAGCATGGTCAAGGGCCATGTCATTTTCCTATTATGAGGGAATTCCCTACATCTATGTAGTAAGAACCACATTCTCCATTTGGTAAGAGTCGTATGTATATCCTGAATTTGTCACTACTCCTTGGCTACGTTGCTTTGCAACTTTCTATTGTAAATTTCCACGTGGACAATTTTGAGGCATATGAGCATCACCGCAGGGATAACACAAAGGATTGAGGTCTTCAACAAGATTGTTTTGTCCTGCGGTTAGCTCTCTTCTTGTACTAGTTTGAGTGGTTCCCAGCAGAGTCAGTTTTGGCACCATTTGGTTATTTGTCTAAGTCAGCAGAATTGTGCATGTGGCTCCTTGCTATTGGTTATGTTGGTAGGAGGGCCTGCCACCATGATAGCCTTGGTAGAATGGTCTTGGAGGAGCGGCCTAGTTACGCTTGATGGTGGTTACTTCGTTTGTCAAGTTTCGTAACATCTCCCTTATGTCACTCATTTCTTCCTCTGAAGCACTCGATGTAGAAGCAGCATTTTGTGGTGCACTTGGATATGTATACATAGATGGAGGAGGCACGGATGTGCTAGTAGATGGCATCTCTTGAGTATAAATTGATACTTCAAGGAATATCGGCATAATGGGTCAAACTGGTAACTTCCAAGCATCAATTAGGTTGTTCTTCACCTTTACTGCTATGTTGTATGCATCTAGTAATGTAGTTCCACCGAGTGACTGGATCATCATGGAGATGTTGATGTTCATGGATTTTAGGTAGAACATGAATGCTAACTCAGCCAACGGTCGGATAGCATTCTGGATTGTCTACCAAGTTGTACAGAAATAGGTGTTGAAATCGGTCATGGCTTTAGATGGGGCTCTCTTGATTGTTGATAGCTAATGATATAGTGAAGACCTATCTTTGTCATCGAAAAATATTTCATAAAATGGATCCCCGAGCTCATCCCAAGTGCTGATAGTATTAGTTGGTAGACTGTGATACCAATCTAGTGCTTTTCCTTGCAAAGACAAAGCAAACAGTCTCAACGTTATGTTCTGATTTGTGACTCCATGTATTAGACACACGTCAGCAACATCTTGCAGATGTTCGGATGGTGTTCTTGATCTATCTCCAGTGAAATTTGGAATAGCTTTGAGAGTAGAGATTGGGATAGGGGCCCATATGACAAGTGCAACTGGGGTGACAAGGGGGCTTCTGGTGTCCTAGGCCACATAATTTTGGTTGGTGATAGGTAGCATGGCTGGGATCCGAAAACTCAACTCAGGTGAGTTCGGGTATGACTATTACTGATGGAGGCACTAGCAAGTCAATATTTTTTGTGGTTCATGACCTAGTAATAGGCTAATTAATTGTACACCCTTTTGATTTGGTATATCTAAGAAAAAGTCCCACCGGGCATGCCAGGCAAAAAGAAAAATTGTTGATGTCAAAAATTGGCAAGGTAATAGACTTTTGCGGGAAACTCAATTAAAGGGGGGACCTATTGTGCTAAATTAAGTGACCTCCAAATTTTAAAGAAGTTGGCTCTTCTATAATGGGTTTTGAATGGGAAAAGGAAACAGGTATAAAAATAAAAGTGTTTAACTAGGGCGATGCGCCAAGACTTAGATGTAAAGCACGATAGACCTATCTTATAGATGCAATCTAAGGGCCCGTTCAACAATCTACAATGTTTGGAATGAAAGGAAACTAAGGTAAAATCTAAATGATTCACTTTAATGACATAAAATAATATCATACGCATTTACTGAAAAGAGGAGTCAAAGACATGATCTAAATCAGCAAACTTGCATTCAAATTATAAAAGTTTTGTAAATGAAACATTTAGCACCACAATTGCATAGTAAAACTTTATCAAAATCTTCAAGAAAATAGAAAGAATAAACAATGGCATAGTATGCAAGTCTTTACAATAATATAAAAAGTGGTAAAGGCCCAGTTCTTCTACCAATATTTCTTCTCTAAATTTTGAACCCTTGCTTCGATGGAAGAAGCAGTATTTATAATCAAACCTAGCTCGATGAGCCAATAACCAAAAATATCCTTGGATCATGGGAAATGATTCATTTAGCAATGATTTCCCCTTTGCCATTGCAACCAAAAAGATTTGAGCCATGAACAAGAACACCCCAAAGCCAAATGCATCCCCTATGAATTATGGAAGTGGTCCCAATAGACCAAAGTGTTCACATGTGCAATTCAATCATGGCGGTAGTTTACAAAATAGGACAACTAGTGATAGGTTTTTGCCTGCTCAGTTTCCCTTTTCCAGGAAGTCTTTAGAAGATCATGTGGCGAACGGTCAGGGGCCAATGCTCATTCATCCTCTTAAGTGATGAAAAACCTACGATGTGAAGACACGTGGAAGTCTCCGAACATATTGCGTTGAAGGTGGGGTCTGCCAAGGAATGTGCCCATATAGATGCTATGGGCCAGTTGGCCAAGGCCCAAAAGGGGAGTGATGCAAAGGGGCACAAAAGATTGCGAACTGCTGACACGTGGAAGCATGGCACAAGCTTTTGAAAAGCAAGAGGAAGAAAACCTTACAAGGAGTGCTTGGTTGACAAGTGGCAGAATTTGCAATGAGAATTCACAGAAGGAGTTCAATGTTGCTTTTCCTTTAGAGGAGGGCGTGGCCGATACTTAGGTAAAATATAACTACCCGAAGGGAGCATGGGAATTTTGTATTCACATATATCATATTAATTCCCATGAACATTATTATATTGCTCGCCATGTGTTTATAGCCTTGATAGAATTATTTAAATCTTCCCATAGTCAAATCATAGATATTCTTTTTGTTCCTTATATTTTCATCACTTTCTTTTCTTTTTTCTTGTTTTGAATTATTAGTGAAGCTTATCATGGGTTTGGGAATTATAGTGATCACTGAAGTAGAATTTTAGATTTTTCACCTATCACAATTTCCCAATGAAAACTACAACAATTTCAAGAAAGTATATATAGTGTGTAAACTATAACAATCAACTCATGCTTGTGAAATGACATAAGTAATGATTTCCTTCTAGATCAAGTAAGAGTTCTATCTACATGATTCAACCCCTAAAATTCAACCTAAATTCTTAAAATACCTTGAAAACACTTATCAAAAAAATAGTCTTCAACATCCAAGAAAAGTGCCCTTTGATTGTACTTTAAACAAATAACTAGTCATAGGATAAAGAACCAACCTTTCCAAAATGAACTAAAGGAAAGAAAACCAAATCAAACTAACCTAAATAAAACCCACACTAACTATTTAGAGAGGTCTGATATAAAACAACTCAAGCGTAGAAGTGATGCTTGAGATACTACCCGTTAATGCTCAAGTGACAAGATAAATAATGAAGAGTATTTAAATAATTTAATCAAATAGATGATAAGATACTAATAACAAGAATAAGGAAATCACTTAACTACAAGGACTAATGATAGAATTATAATATCTAATATATATAAATGAAAAGTACAAAAACTTTAGATTTTACCCCTAGAAGGATTAAGCCTTGTCCATGGATGAAAACATGTCCCAAGGATGTTTGTGCCTCACACTATCATCTCTGATGAAATAAAGAATAAAATCCTTAAATTTGAAATGTCCAGCTTGTCAAACCTATACATCTGCATACAAATAAAATGGGAAAAATGTTGGGGGTTGTTTTGGGGCTTCTCTTAGTTAAACCCTTGTTTTGGTGTTTTCACCTCCAAGACATCTAGATAGATAGATATAGAAAAAAGTTCCTAAAGTAAAATATGAGTGATAGAAACAAACCTTGCAAATTTTTGTGCCCTTTTTGCACATGTTCCCCACCAAAGGCAAGGACCCCCTCTTTTTCTTTTCCTGTTTCCACATTTTGCGTCTGTAATTATCATTTTTCTCTCCCTAGGGGGATTAAGTCGAGGTTTGATTTGGAGACTAATTCAAACTTGTGAGTGGAATAGAAGAAAAAGTGTGCTTGTTATTGGCTACAATATTTTTGTATACCTAATTTATGAGACAAATGTGAGCCTTCCTGAAGAAGCTAATCATATTAGAAAATAACTTTTAGAGAGCACAGTTTTGCTCATTCTTAATGAAGGCCATCAAGCTCAAAATAGTTGATCAAAGATATGGCATTCATGCAAAAAGGTTAATGCAAAACTGTGCATTATACTCTTAGGAACTCTTTTCCAGAATAACTTCAAAGATATTTTCAACACATTGTCTCTGTAAGGCCAAAAAATTTCAATTTTTGCATGGGTAAAAACTCGAAGCTATCCTTAACACCTAGTAAAGTTATGGCTAACAGCAGGATCTACAAGCTGAAGAAGTTCTTCATGGATGAAATTGGGAATAAAATTCAAAATGGAAAAGAGAGTGGAAAAGTAGAATTTGATGAAACTCTTGCAAAGTTTAGGTTAATGACTGATGCTTTTATTCATTATTATGATGAGAATATTATGAACAGTCTTCCCAAAATAAAGGATTTTACTATGATTTTGATAGCATCTTCAATACAATAGGTTGTATTAGATCAAATAAATGAATCAAACAATTATGAAAGAGCAAACAATTTTGAATTTGAAACAATGGTGTCTTATGTATAGACTCCCCCTGTGATTTTCTCCTAGAATAAGTTATAGCAATTTTGAATTAGAAAAAATGGAATATGAACAACTATTTATCCTATTTGTTATGATACATCAATTAACTATAGGTTAGATCATATCCATATCATCATAAAATAGCAGGTGCAATTCACCTCAAACTCTAGTGTGGTAATTTCTTTGTAAGGAAGTTTTCACTCCTCCATGAACATTCTTTGTGCACATCAATATGTTGGTTATTATCTTGATCTCCTTTTGTGATCAAAAGAATAGTGAAGCTCATTGCATAACTCATGAACATTTTGCAATTCTATGATCTAGTGCTCTTTTACTTCTTACTCACTGTTTTCTCAGTCACCATGTGTAAATGACATAGAGGACAACTCTTTCTCACCATTTCATAGTAACTTTCATTGTTTTTGGATTTTTTGTTATGATTCAATCACTGTTTGACAATGTTCTTCCTTTCTCGGTCCTATAGGACAAGGAAAATTAATAGTTTGTAACTCTTTAACAATGATATTCATTTTAGTGATCTCAGTCACCTAATTCAATGTGTTATCTTCTTCATTTCTCAGTGCTAACAATGCCTACACAATTTTTTCTTAGTCATAGTTATAGTGCTCCTTCATTTGAAGATATTATGTTGCTTAGACGGTAATGTTTTAGTGAATTCATACTTTGTCTTGCAAACGTCTTGTTGCACTTGTAGATTTTTTTTGTGCATAATATGTAGTCAAGATGCCTTCAAATGGAACTCTTTTGCAAAGGCATTAGGATAATGGTGTCAATAAAACAATAGTGTTAGTGAGAGGTATGGCAGTAGATATAGTGAGAATGGAAGGTATAATGTTTTGATGGTAAAATAATCATTAATCTGCTCAAATCTTGACACAAGTTTCCCTGATACATAAGATAGCATTTAATGTACTCTATTCCATAATATCCACCTAATTCCATACCACCCAGAGAAGCAATGACTGAGAGTATATGTGCCCTATATTTTGCAGCCCAAATGTGTCTTTCTAATGGTTTTCTACAATTAGGAAGAAGGTATGTCATGAAATTTTTGTGGCCACCCAAAACTAAGCCTTACAAAGAATGTCTACACCTATGCAAAATACCATAAGCTGCTTCAAAATGTTATGATCCAACACAAGAGCAAGCTATTAAGGGAGACTTGGCTTTTCCATTGGCATCTTTATTATTATATACACATCTTTTTTTTCCCTAGTTTCAAATACACATTTATGATAATATTCACACAGAAAGAACCTTGAAAGGCTAGAAACCTTGATCTCATTCTTTCTAGGTCACTGCTCAAGGGCTCGTATTAGTATTTGTGGGCTCTTTACAATAGCTTATCCATTGTGAGAAGGCTCCCCTCATTTTCTAATGGAATAAATTGTCATTTTCTCAGCTTGAATGTGTGATGTGATTTAGCAAGTTAAATGTCACAAGGCACAGTTTGAGAGTAGAATTTGAGACTAGATATCCATAGAATCCAACTTCTTGCAACACAAAATGCGGAACCAGCATCCCAACCAAAGCAACTTATCTTTAATATGCACCATAACTAATGTTTTCCCACATGAATGGTGGAATTAAACTAACTTTTGGGGATCCCTTGAATAGAAAGCATACACGGAAACAAAGTGTTGTGGTAGCCAGCAAGGAGAAAAAAAATGGATATTGCATGGCTCCATGATAGCCCATCATCCTTGATACTCTCTTGGAGGAAAATATGGCACACTCACCACATTTTAGAGGAAGCTTAAGCACCATTCGTTGAGACAAGTTTGTGTTTGAACCAACTTCCTGAATTTCACTCGCATTCAAGGAAGGTGCTTTTGAAATTGTTATTGCTAACTGAACACTCATGCTATCTACTAGTTTTCTTCCAACTAACCGGTTATATAAATGATTATTTCTCTTAAGGAATAAACATATTTGGAAGTGGACTTTTATCAGATATTGTTTTTACAAGTTCCACTTCAAATCACCCAAGCCTTCACAAAACCTTCTACACAACCACCACAATATCATACAATTTTTATTGCGCCTTTGTGGTGGTGCCGGGAAAGCACCCCGCACAACCATGAAGGCCCAACATAATCATGTTCTATTGTGGTGGTTGTGTAGAAGGACCACCAAAACACCACACGATTGTTGTTGGGCCTTCACGGTGATGTGGAGTGCTTTGCCCTCATCACTGCAAAGGCCCACCAACAATTGTGTGGTGTTGCAGTGGTTGTGCAGAAGGTTTTGTGAAGGCTTTGGTGATCCAAAGTGGAACTTGCAACTACAATATTGTAATAAAAATCCACTTCCAAATATGCTTTTTATGGATCTTCATATCCTCATCCAAAGCTCCAATTCACACACAAGAAGGAAGGAGCTTTTAAAGGTTGAGTAGTTGAGCTTTACACCCATTGGTTGCATTTTCTTAAAATTTTCTAAGGAAATTTCAGAAAAACCCATTTTGAACATATCCTTTAATCATAGCATGCCATGATATCACATTTTTTTGAGGCATTTTTTGAAACAGCTCACTTTCCTTGTCTATTCTTCCACATTTTCATGTGTGTCTAGCAGGGTAGTTGTAACTACAATATATGAAAAAAAGAATCCTTGTTGTTATGCTTTAATGGATGTCCCTTCATTATTACCGGATATCGGATGTAGTGCATATTATTATAGTGCAAGCCTCTTTTTCAGATTGTTTCATTTAGCATCACAAATATTCTCCAAAAGAATATTGTCCCTGTTTAAAATGATGGAAATGGTTCACATCTCTCAAAATAATTTATTTTGCAATTATCTTGGAGATGAATTTAGATGCAGTGTAAAAATCGGGACACATACTCAAAGGTTCACGGGCCATGATTAACAAACCAAATGCAATTGCTAAATTTTCACTATGATGGCAGATAAATGATTATTTTTTCTTCTATTCCACAACATTAAGTAAAAGTATTGAATTTGTAAATACCCTGCTACCTTCATTTTCCAAACCTATTTCTCCAATTTTGTATAGCTCTCCCATGTTTGTGGATGTGATATGTCTCCTACAATTTTTTAATTGATTTATCTTTTTGTTGTGTTTGAACTTAATTTTGTAAACTTGCAATATACAATGCACTTTTATTCTTTCTGAATTGAGACTAATAGTAATTTTGTTGGTTGTATTGAGGCACAACTTCATTCATGGTGAAAAAGGTAGCACCTTGTTGCTAATATCAAATGGCATGTTGCACATAAAGGAGGAAATATTCTAGGGTTATTTTTGCCTGCATTGAAGGAGCGAGCTTCATATATTGGACATGATCAACACTCTCCTTCTTGGATTCTACACATTATAGCTTGCTCTAGGAAGATTTCCCACATTGTATAAGTTTTAGAAGATGAAAGGGGCATGTGCTCACATTGATGGGCTTCAAGCATGCATTTCCATCATTACAAAAAAAATTTGGAAATTTTTATTTCTTGTCATTTATGTGCATTGTAACTCAGATTTTTAGTCTTGTGACTGAAATTAAAAATTGGAATACTCTATTTCTGAGCATTTTTCAAGAAAGAGATATTTTAGACTTGTGCAAGTTGTAAGAACACCTTTCTTTTAATAAATTTTAGCTATTTTTCCTTCTCAGTGGTTGTCTTATTGTGTATAATTGATGATTGATGTGTATTTTTGTGTTTTATGTTTAAATCCTCAAATATCAATCAATTAAAATGACTAGATATACTACTAATTGATTTCAATTAATAATTAAATTAAATTAATATACTACCAATTAATAAAAAATAGTGAACAGTGAATAAATATGACTAAATATATGACCAGTGAAATCAGTGAATAAAAATGACTAAATATACTACCAAATTGATCAAAATGATGATTAAATTAATGACTAAATACACTACCAATGGACAAAAATCAATGAATAAAAATGACTAAATAAGTGACCAGTTAACAACAATCAATGACTAAATTAATGGCTAAATATATCAATGAATAAAAAATGACAAAATAAGTGACTAGATTATAGCAATCAATGACTAAATATACTACAAAATTGATCAATCAAAATAACCAATAAATGACTAAAAATGGTTTAGTCATCAACTTGGTTGTGTTTTAAATGACTGGAAATAAACTATTAATGGTCATGTGATCATGTTTAGTCATTTATATGCAGTTTTTAGTAGTTTTTGTAATCATATATTGTTGTTTTTGTACTAATGCTAATTAGGTTGTGATTCTTGGAGTGTCTTTTTTATTTAGACTAGTGATACCATTCAATTTATCACCCTAAAAAGTGTCAATAGCTATAGTGTCTATTGTGTGATGTGTTTTCTTGCCAACTTTTCTCAAAACACTCAAATTAGACCAAAATTACTTAGAACCATAAAATTGAACCTCAATTAAACTCAAAAAACATAATTTTTAGGTCAAAATAACACATTTTTTAGCCCTTTGTTGCATTTGTCTTACTTTGGTGTATTTATCCCTCCTATTTGGCATAATTATGTTGCAAAGTGGCATAATTGTTGCTAAGAGGGGCACAACTGTTTCTTAAAGTAATCCAATTATTTCTTAAACTGGCATAATTATTGCTTAGAGTATCATTATTGTTGCTTAAAGTGGATCAATTACCCTAGACTATCACATAGCCAGTTCTACTTTGAAATCTTAACTATCATCCATTTTTTCTCAGAATCATGTGATTGAACCTCATAAACTCGTACTTATTTATTCTATCACATACTTGTTTATCATTCTACATAATTATTTTTCATAGTGAACTCAAAAACTCAATTTTAGGTCAAAATAACACATTTATTTCCAATTTCGTGCAATTTTCCCACAATAGCACAATTATAGTTTACATTGGTGCAATTGTAGCTTACATTGGATTAATTGCATCTTGCATTGGTGCAATTGCAACTTATTATGGTACAATTCTAGAACATATATTGGCACAATTGTCTCAAGCTTTCCCACAACTAATTCTACTTTGAAAATTGAATTGTCATCCATTTTTCTTAAGAATCATGGATTTGAATCCTTGATTGGCATAATTTCCCTATATTATGGTGTAATTATTCTCTATTTAGCTGTTATGTCATTCAAAATTTTCACTATCACTAGACCTTTTAGTCATACAAATAGACCTACAACAAATAAGCCTAAGATCTACTACAACTTACAGATAGACCTAAGACAATCCAATTGAGTCCATCATCAAGATATTGGATCAAATTCCATAAATTATACCATTCATTATTACCCCAACTTGGTAGGGTCATAACTCCTAGCTTGGTGGTAAAAAATTTGACTTAATTGTTGAACACACGTGGATATTGATAGGGGGTGAATTAGTATCTTCAAAAACTTAAACCCTTTCAAATCATAAACCCTTTAGCAATATACAAATTTAGACTCTTAGCATGATCAACAACTCATTCACAAATCAAAATCACTAAACCTAATTAGAAGTAATGAAATATGAGAAAATGAACACACATACACAAGACAACACCACATTTACATTGAAAACCCAAGAAGGGAAAAACCACAGAGAGGAATCTCTCAATATAGAAGCTCACTACTTACAAAATTACAATTTTAAGGCTCACTGCCTATGGACTCGTAGGTTAAGGTGCACAACCTTAGGGAAAGATACAAGAGACTTTCAGTAATAAGGTGCAAAACCCAAAGGAAAGATAAAAATTACAAGTATGAGATTCACCATCTCAGACTAGGATACATGAATATTTAAGAATTATAACATTTGTCAACAATACACTCTACTAACTAATGAATTAAAGCTCATTTCCCTTTAATTTTCACAACTCACTACTTTAATTCGTATTCACACATCTCCACTCTCTCTCAACTTGCAACAAAAATATTATTACATTTATATCCTCTATAAATCTCAAAATATCAATTAGTTCGGCGAAAAAGAATAAAAACAATGATTTCAACAAGTCAGCCATAGAAATATAATGTGGTCCTATCTAGAAGATGAGAGTACCAAAACAAATTTTATTACATCTTCCAATATGATCCCAAACAACTCACACATTGGAACACATCAACTCAATTTGGCAAGAAGGAAACATGTAGATGAAACATGTAGCACAATACTAGTCAACCCAAAAACACACTTGCAATTAAATTTACTCAATTTTGTCCTCAAAAAGATAGGTTGGGACCCAAATGCATCTTAAAAATAAATATATGTTGGCACATATCTGCAAACACAAGATGTAAGCAAGATAACAAGCCCTGTCAGCTAGATATCCACAAATTTCCTAGAAAACCAACTCAACACAATACGAGATATTCCATGAACATCCAAAAACATTTATAGACACTTCTTAAACACTAGCATACAATAAACAACAACCACAACAAAAACAAAAATAGAATACTTCATCCTAGAAACATATAAGATACCGCCAAGAGATAGAATACTAACAAACCAACTGGTGGGTAACACCATTACATGAAAATGGAACTAAGATACTACACAAGAATTGAGAGCACATCCACCAATCCATAGGAAAAGAAACATCATTGCAAAGAAATGTGGAGAATTTTCTAGATCAGTTCAGACAACCATCAAAATTTCCAATACATTACAAATACCAAAAACCTCCTTGGCAACATAGGTGACTTGAAAAGGAGTACAACATCCATAGAGCACAAACATTGAATCCCAAACCACAAGACCATATCTTCCATAGTGGAGGAATGTAGAGCATTTTCCTAAACAGCATTCAAAGCATATTCCTAAAATAAAAACTTTCACCAACTTGTGGACACCATAACTTCCTTGCAACAATACATACTTCCTCTAGAACAATAGAAGAGAGAATATAACATGATAGAGACCATTAGCAACATCTCTCCACCATCATCATTGCATCTAATCCTCATATTAATGCTTATAATCCTCATCTAAATATATCATCATGATATCATCTCTTCTGATAGCAACCATACTCAATACAACTTTACCTGATATCAAATAAGGCATGACAACCAACCATGAATATCACCACCCACAAAGGCATGACATAAAACCAATTCAACCAATTAACATAGAGTATCAATGGCATGCAACTGAAAGCACCAATGAAATCCCAAACTGAGTGTAGACATAGGCACCAATGACAACCAATGTTAAACAACAATCTCAAAAACATGTCCAATAATCTCCCCAAGTGTTGACAATCAATGCCAACAAACTCACCAAGTGTTGATATCACAACAGTCTTATAAATTGTTGACATCAATGACAACCAATACCAACAATATCCCCATTTGTCATTGATGGCAACACATGTTTGCACAATCTCCCCCTTTGACATCAAGGACAAAGGGAATAAATATATTCATTTGAATCATCATCACATTCTCCTCCTTTGATCAACAACCCTTCTTTTTCAAACAACTTTGCAAGCCCAGCAACTACACATATTCTTCAAGCAACCATAGCAGCTACCCCTATCAACAATAAATTAAACTTTCATGCTAAAATATTTAGCATCTTATCTTTTTCAGAGGGCTAAAAGGTTTACAAATCATAGCTCCCCCTGAGATAATGCTCTATCTTAGTTTAACATAATATCTTGTGTAGAATACACAAGTGTAGTATCATCCTTCTCATTTTCTTGACCTTTCTTTTCCTTCCAAATCTTTTCATTGCCCTTATTTTGTTGATTTAGGTACTCATCTTTCTTTTGGTTCTGAACAGGTGGCTTCACAAGGCCACTTCTACAAAAAAAATCCTTATTCTCAACCCTATTCCACTTGTAGCACACAATGTTGTGCTTTGGAACAAATTTGTTCCTCTTCACCTTAGTTTTGCACTCAGAAGCCTTATGACCAAAATTGTTGCAAGCATAGAAATAACCATGAAATGAAACAACATCATATCTTTGAGGCACAAATGATATTCTACCCCTGTAATCATTTTTTCTTTGGCCTAGATCTAAATTAAATAGCTTTATGCCCAAATTTATTGTAAGAAAAATAATGACCTTGAAAAGATTGATTGAACCTAGTATGTGCATGTTGTCTAGCACATGGAGGATCGTTAAATCTTCTTTGTCTCTAGACAAGAATGAATACATTTTCTTTCTTAATATCTTGATCTATCTTTTCATCTTTCAAGGCAGTCTTCTTAGGATCTTCAGTGGAAGCTTTCTCATCTTTTGTTTTAGACTTTCCTTCTGCTTTGAAGTTTTCATATAGATTTGTAGAAGCACTAATTATAGGACTTTTCCCTTTTTCAAAACCAAGACCAGACTTCTCTTTTGATGGCTTTTGAGAGTTAATCAACTCATCAAGAATCTCAAAACCTCATTTTAGCTTTAGACCTTTGTCAATTTTCTCTTTTTCTTTTTCTAGTTCTATCCTCAGGGAAACAATCTCTTCTTCAAGTTTGGAAGATTCAGTAATTTATCTTCCCTCAAGGAAATAATTTTTTCTTCAATCTTGGAACATTCATTAGTTCTATCAATGATATTAAAATTCATACACTCTTTAATTATTTTCCCTTCTTCAACTTGAACTATCAAATTTTCAATTTTCTTCACTGCTTTTTCAAGTTGAGACTGAAGCTCTTCATTATTTTTTCTTTCTTCATCTAGATCATTTAGAGCAGAATTAAGCTCTCTTACAAAATCCACTGGAAAATCTTCATTATTAAATTAAAATTCATATTCATCATCTTACTTTTGGAGCATGACCTCTTTTTCCTAAGATAACTTCTTCTTGGATACAACTTTATTCTCCATGTGTTCAAAGATAGGATCTACCTCTATTAAGAAAATATCAAGGAACCTTCCTTTGATACCAATTGTTGAAAACACTAGAATACTAAGAGGGGGGTGAATCAATATGCTTTAAAAAAAATCCCAATTAACTATTGTTGAAGTTAAGTTATTTAAATTAAGCATTGATCCACTTAACCAAAACAAACATGAATATCAACACAAACCCAAGAACACAGATAACACCAGATTTGCGTGGAAAATCCCACAAGAGAAAAACCATAGTGAGAAATTTTACTAGGAGCTACTATCATTATCCAGCTTCACAAGTAAAATTAGTTTACAACTTTTATTCTAGGCTACAATCCAAGGAAGCAACTACTATTTGACTTTATTTTAGGATCTTTCACCCAAGGAAGCTACTACTCCCTAATATGAAAAAAGAATAACTAAAATATTATTGGTTTATGGCTTCAACCACTAATAGTCAACATCTTTGCTCATTATGTCTGTAGCAGATCTTATCACACTCTACTCATGCACTCATATATCTTTACACACTTCCATTATCATCTCCATAAGTTTTATCTTCAATATATATCATTCGCACACTTTGCAATTACAAATTTAGTCAGCCATAAATAAGAAATAATGAAACTTGAAACATGTCAACTTACATCTTCATTGGTGGTATACAAAATGATAATACATTATTTATAATCCTTCTAGATGAGTTAGCATGGCTCATTAAACATATAAAAACTCTCCTTGAACTCCATCAATCATAATCTTGTGGCACACATCACCAACAAACTCAAGTCGACCACAACAAAAACATAATATCACAAATTGACTTGAAACAATTCTGTGGAATTGGAAACAAGAAATATATACATGTGCTTCAAACTTGAGATACTTTGAGATATGTAGAATTCTGACACAAACTCATAAAACTAATATATACACTATTCTACAAGCGCAAGTACCCAAACTTATGTTCCGATGAGGAATAGGCATCTGAAACTAACTATAACATACTGTCATTTGAAATCTAGACTTGCAGACCACCAAACCACTTGAAACATCAATACAAAATTCTCTAAACATCACTTAATATGTCCTTGGAACTTAATGGAAAAATATTCACATCTAGAGGAATACAAACCATTCCAACAAGCCCTCATCATCACATTCCACTACTAGAGCATAGATCAAAACTTTGTCACTTCTATCTTTCACTACAGAAGGTGTAATGACTTGAAATCTTGGATATAATTGTTGAACACCTAGAATACTAAGAGGGGGATGAGCAATATTCTTTTAAACCATTTAAACATTTAATCATTCAATTCATAACTTTTTCAACTTGTAGTAATGAATGAAAACATGCAAACATCCAACAACATCACATAACACATGAACACTAGGATTTTTGTGTGGAAAACCCAAAATGGTAAAAACCACTGTGAGAATTAGCTCACAATATATTATAACTAATTATAGTATATTACAAAAGTGCTCATTGTAGGTTGATTTCCAAGTGGACTCACTACCCACTAAAAGATAGAAGAGATAGAAGAAACTATGGCACATGTCCAAATTTTGAACTGTTACAATTACATCTAACATATGCATGAAATATCCAATGAAGCTCAAAATACAGACTCAAGACACTTCATACTAATTTGAATAATACTCTTCTCTACTCTACATTCTCCCTATATTTGCACTATTCACATCTAATTACTCTTATCTCATGTCACCACACCTAAAATACCAAAAATTATCCTTCTTATATATCTACTTCATCTATAATATCAATTAGGTTGGCCTATTTAGATGTAATAATAAAAATGTAACTTTTTAGCTCAAGATCCATACACACATGCTCCACGCCAGGATTAAAACCTTATAACAATATGAAATAGGTTAGAATAAACATAAAATAGTACTCACATAACAAATCAACACATAATTAAACTCCACAAAATATAAAATTGATTAGGTCAGCACCGGTAATGACCTAATATCAAAATCCACCGATTGTACACCCACATTCAAACACATAGACCTCCAAACTCTATGCCATTTGGAATATACACACTATTGACACTCGTAAACATATCCACAACTCTATAGAGCAGGATTCAAATCCATGGAGATTGTGGATTCATCAAAACATGTATACTACACGAGAAAACACTTGTAACTGCCAGTCCAAACTTCTATTTCTCATAACTCTCACACCAAGAGCCAAAATAGGATGAAAACTCTAGAAGTGTAGAGCAAGATCTTCATTAGTGGACCAATACAAACCCAAATACCGAATTTCTATACATAAAATTTACTTGTATTGACACTTATTCAATTTCTATATCAACCACTTTCACCATATCAAACCTTCTTACAAAATTTCCTTTCAAAAATCATCCTCAAACATTTTCAATTCATCCAAACTGATCTACACAATGGTCTCCATACAATAATACAATATTGAAATCAATGACAACACTGCAATGCATAACTATACACCTTGTTCTCATCCCACATGTTCATGTTTCCAACAAATTAATCAATGATAAACTCCTTATTGTTGGACTCAAGGGAACATTGAGAGGAGGGGTGAATCGGTGTTCAACAAATCTTAACTTTCATTAATCTAAAACTGAAACTATTTTTTCATTTCATTAAAGGAAAGATGCAAACATTCATAATACCATAACACACATATTTTTGGATGGAAACCTTGTTAGGGGAAAAACCATGGTGGAGGTTAATCCACAATTTTGAGTACTCAAAATATAATTGTATACAAAAGGGAATACACTTGCATTTAGGCACACTGCCTAGAGCTCACTGCTCAAGAGAGAGGCTCACTACCTTACAAAATTCATATTAAGACCATCTAAAGGGTGAACAAAGATAGTAGCATCTATCTATGACAAATTACAGTTCCGGTGAAGCTCATAGATTCGATTCTGGATCTACTTTTCAATTCTCCACTTCGCTCTACTCTTCTCCTTTATGCTCTTCGCATCACATACAGACGAACTCACACTACTATTTTTCTGAATTTCACACTAAATAATGATGTAATACACATTCACACTTCTTACATACATACACGCTTATATTCTCTCTCTAAATGGAAAAATCAATCTCATATATATATCCACAATCAAGGATTTATTCATCCATCAGTCAGCTTCATGAAGTATTAAGTTACTTTTATCTTGTCAATCAAATCCACCACTAAATAATTATGTGCATCCTCCAAATTCGGTTAAGAAAAAGAGAGGACCCAAATAACACTTAATTGAGCACAAATACTTTTAGTTATTTACATCTTATACATCCGCAATTACTATACTTGTTGGGTCAGCCTTTTAGCACAGATAATCAAAAAATTAGTTCACTGGATCTTCTAGACCATGTACCAAAGAGTGTACATCAAAAAAATCTTTTACCAAGGTATTACAAACATCAACAGACCTTCCTTAGATATCCAAAACTCAAAATATATATTTGGTAAGGTGTCCAATTCAACTTTTATGCTCGTAACTGGATGCGATGTTATTTACTCTACTCTGCCGGTAGAAAGCAAAAGTATACTGCAAATCAGATAGGTTGGTTGGGTTTCCATCAATTATAGCACTTTCAAGCCATATGCTAATGATCTCTCTAGCCATATGCCAACAATCTCCCCATTTGGCATTGATGGAAACACTTTGTGAAAAATGACTAAGTGTCAAAATCATTACGAGTAGCTGCCAAGACTTGTACTGCACTTTCTCCCCCTAAGATTTATGAGCCACTGCATTCTTTTCTCCCTTTGTAGGTCATGTTGCATTCTCTCCCCCTCAAGGCATTTTTCACTTCATTCTCTCCCCCTTTGACATCAATGAAAAAGCATGGATGCCATGTGCCAAAAAGACAAAAAGTAATGAGAAAATAGTGACAAAACACTGTTCAAAATCCTCAAGGCTTCAAAACTTCAACACATATATGCCGACAGTTATCCTCCTTTGATCAAAACTTCAAAAACTTGAAGACAATTAACTGTTATCTTTAGAATATTATCTTATGATTTTTCTTCACTTCCGGAAGAAATTTATTCCAACCATCTATTGTAATTCCAATGATAATCATCAAGCTATTGTTCTTGGAAGTATTGTTAATAATCTCAATGAGAGATTCAGGAATTGTAATTGCTTCTTCCAATTTCTCGCCATTCCTCAATATTTCCACCATCTACTCCAGCCTACATTCAATTAGATCATTTACCTTCCAAAAGGTATCCACAAGAACGTTCTTGGAGAGTTGAATTTTTGAGCGTTCTGACTATAGCTCCTAGATTCTTTTCCTGACGATACCATCTGGATCCTAAGACATGTCAAAGCTTTTACCAATTTCATTCAATTATGTTTCAATTCGATTCAACTTCTCTTGGTAATTGTTAACTGCATGGGGCCAATGGATGAAATAGTTGTAGATGCATGTCATTGAGTTTATGCATTGCCTTAACTCATTCATTTTATTCTTCAGCTTGGAAAGGGATAGTCTGAATTGTTCCTTCAGGTGAGAGATGACTTCACCTTCTTCTTTGCCTTTTTCCTTACAACCCATTGATTCTTTGTTGCACTCAATCATCTCTTTAGGTAGAATGTCCTTTATATTTTCCAATCTTATCTTACAGTGCTCAACATGAGCATTTAGAACTTCCAGAATCAAGTCTTGAACATATCATGGTCTGACTAACCATAACTTCACAATTTTCTACATGCCACCTTCACCTTGAATAAGTTGTTGTAGCTTTTCTTTTGTCAAATATTCTTCTTCCTCACTACTTTTTTCTAGTTCAGATTCATTTTTCAATGGATTCTTAGTTTCTTCATTAGATTCTTTGTCTAGAATGTCCACAATTTCTCTTTCTTTTCCTTTTCCCTCAATCTTGGGAACTTTTCTTTTTAGAGGGTTGTATTCAATAATTTCCTTTTCTCTTTTTTGTCTTTGATAATGCTACTGGAAGAGGAACTGACTTCCATTGTTCTTATTGGAGGGGAAATATTAACTGATCCACACTTTTCAAGCACATTCTTAAAGAAATTTTCAAATTCTAAATCCTAGTTAGCCAAGTTCTTAGAATAAGAGTATATCTAATTGAATACCGTTTTGTTTGATTTTCATACCACATTGTCGACTTTTGGCAAGCAATTCAGGAAATACATTACCAGACATATAATCAAAGTTCCAAACTTGAATGGATAACCTGATTCCTTTGTCAGTTGTACATTTTCCATGAGTTGATCCTTTAACATCCCACATAGGTCAAAGTCCTAGCCTTCAATTATCATTTTGTGAGCAATGAACACTGTGCCAGCCGATGTGGCTCCTTCTCAATTTTTGTAGAAGATCTTATATGTTATTTTATGTGCAATGTACTTCATAACAGGATTTTTGATTTCTTGCAATCTTCAAATATCTTTGATCTCTGATTATTCTGATTAGGGTTTCGACCTCTTTGTTTCGGATAGATTTCTTCCTGGGAACATCTCTAACTTTGCAAAATCTAGTTAAATTCTCAATTGCCTCTTTTGAAATGATGTAAGGCTTTTCCAAAGTTAAAACATCATTATGTAATCTTTTCAATATGAATTTCATTAATTTTGCATTCTCGAAGAATGGAAACTCACTCCACAAATCCAAATTTCCATGCTTAGCTTCACTCAATTGCTTTAATTCATTAGGCAGTAACAAAATCCTCATAGACCTAATCTTAGCACTGTGATATTCATCTAGAGTGATCAATCCTTTGATTTTTTCCATTTTCTTTTTGTATTTAGCATTTACAACCGAACACCAAACTGTATGAAGATTTCGAGAATAATTTGAAATACCTGATAGATCTCAAAATTTTCCGATGAATCGATTTTTCTACTTTGAAATCCACCTCCTTCTTCTCTTCTTCTTCTCTTCTTTGATGCAAAGTGACAAATGATAGCTTCACCCTGACTTTTATAGCTCACACATGTGCAATAAATGCATTTGCCCTAAGTTTTTTGGAAACTCTATTTTCCCAACCAACGACTGAGAAATATCCTGCAGAGCTATGAATTGTTTGAATTCTCGTCGCTAAATTATCCAAAACTTTTGTACATCATAAGTACACCTTCTTGAATATTTTCTTCATTCTGGTACCATCCATAGATAGGGGGGGATGTTTTTCTTGAAAGACTCCCCTAAGGCCAGTGGCCTGAAATCAACTACCAGAAGAGTTACCAGAGGTAGGTTCTAGTATGGAACCATTTTTGGCATCAGAATCATTTTTCTTCACCTATGTCTTCTTCATCTGGTCTCTGATTTCATCTATAGTTACCTTTCCTTTTCCTTTATCAATTTTCTCTTTGTTTCTGCCTCTGTATACCAGACCTCTTATGTCTACATTTTTATTTATGTAGAATCTCGCAATGTGACCATACTTGTTGCAGTTGTAGTACACAATGCTTTCTTGTCCTAACCATTTATTCCAATTATTTCTTCTATATCTACATTGATTACCAACATGTCCAAATTTCCCACATGTATAACATTCAAAACTTCTTCTATCAACAGAGTAACTTGACACATTTCTGAATTCAATTGATTTATGACTGAATTTTTTGCAATTGAAACACTGACTAGAGAATGATGAGACTTTTGAATTCATATTACTTCTACACTGGGCAATAATATGACCAAACTTATTACAAGAAAAACAATACCCATTAAACTTTTGTGTATTAGGTTGTCTTACCGAATGTCTTTCATTTTTGTTATGTCTGAAATTATTTTGTCCTAATCTAGAAATTTTTCCCTTTTCATATCCAAGACCTCTCTTATCATTTCCACTCTTCTATCCTTGATTCAGCTCATCAAGTTTTACTGAACTGATCTGAAACTTTTCTTTGTATTCATTTGCAATGAAAAGATCATTTCTAAGAGTAATGATCTACTTACCAAGTTCTTCTTCATTGTTTCTAGTTCTTTGAAGTATACTTTCCAACTGAGTGAATTCACTTTTTATTTTGTTCCATTCATCAAATTTCTCTTTCAAGGTTTGAGCAATATTTTCCTCATTTCTCTTCCTTTCTTCAATTTCTTTAGTCATCTTCATTGTCATAGATTCCATCTCATGTTTTAGGTTTGTATTGTCTCTAGCAAGATCTTCACATTCTTTAGTTATTTCCTTCAAGGTTTGATTCAAGTGAGCATCATCCATGTTTTCACTCTCTTTCTGTGTAATCTAATCACAGAGATCTTTCCTCTTCACCCAAGATTTCACTATCTAATCTTTCAATGACTGAATTATTTTCTTAGCATCCTTCAAGTTTTCTTTCAATTCTTGAACTTCTGCTTTAGACTGATCAAGGTCTTCAAGTGCTACCATAAGTTCTTGTTGAAGACTACCAGAGTCCATCACATTCCAAGATCCACCTCAACCTACAAAACTTCTTCAGAGGAACTGTGCTCTATTACCAATTTTTGGACTCAAGGGAACATTGAGAGGGGGGTGAATCATTGTTCAGCAAATCTTAACTTTCATTAATCTGAAACTTAAACTATTATGTCATGTCATTAAAGGAAAGATGCAAACATTCAAATGAAACATTCATAATACCATAACACACACTTTTGTGTGGAAACGTTGTTAGGGGAAAAACCACTATGGAGGCTAATCCACACTTTTGAATACTCAAAATATAATTGTATACAAAAGGGAATGCACTTGCATTCAAGCACACTGCCTAGAGATCACTGCTCAAGAGAGAGGCTCACTATCTTTCAAAATTCAGATTAAGACCATCTGAAGGGCGAACTAAGATAGTATCATCTATCTATTCCAAATTACAGTTCCAGTGAAGCTCATAGATTTGATTTTGGATTTGCTTTTCAATTTTGCACTTCGCTCTACTCTTCGCATCACTTACAGATGAACTTGCACTACTATTTTGCTGAATTTTGCACTACACAATGATGTAATACACATTCACACTTCTTACATAAATACTCACTTATATTCTCTTTAAATGGAAAAACCAATCTCATATATATATATATATATATATATATATATATATATATATATATATATATATATATATATATCCGCAATCAAGGATTTATTCATCCATCAGTCGGCTTCATGAAGTATTAAGTTAATTTTATCTTGTCAGCCAGATCCACCACTAAATCATTATGTGCATCCTCCAAAGTCATTTAATACAAAAAGAGGACCCAAATAACACTTAATCAAGCACAAATACTTTTAGTTAATTACATCTTATACATCCACAATTACTATACTTTGTGGGTTGTCCTTTTAGCACAGATAATCAACAAATTAGTTCACTAGATCTTCTAGACCACATACTAGAGAGTGCGCATTAAAAAAATAATTTACCAAGGTATTACAAACATCAACAGACCTTCCTTAGAGATCCTCAACTCAAAATATTTTTTTCTGGTAAGGTGACCAATTCAACTTTTATGCTTGTAATCGGATGCCCTATTCTTTACTCTACTCTGCTGGTAGAAACAAAAATTATACTACAAAACAAATAGGTTGGTTGGGTTGCCATCAAGGACAACACTTTCAAGCCATATTCTAATGATCTCTCTAGCCATATTCCAACACTTATTATACCAACTTGATAACACCTTCTCATCTCTATCAACTTGTCTTCAAATCCGCAAGACTAAATCTTGCTCTATGGAAGGATGCAAACCACAACTTTGTGTCACTGCCTTAGAGAATATACTATAAAATCCTTAGACACATATTTTGCTTCCTTTCACAAAGTCTTATACACCATACTATAAATATATGAATGTACACATGTTAGAACATGTGTACCCACCTGTGCATCATAGTTAGACATCAGTTTAATCACCATTCTTCCATATACTACAATGTTGACTTATATCAATTGATATCTTACACATTGACTATCTCGAGAGAATATGTAATATTTAGCACACTTTCTAAATCTATGAAAACCAATCTTCTCTATATGCAACAAGTGAAAGCCCATGTTCTTGATGGATTCCTAGTGCAAATCTGAGAAATTTTAAAATTTGACTTGCTGGTATTGGTGCAAGTTCATATCAAAGGAATAAATAGATTTTGAAAGCTATGAATTCAACTTCTCTAGCTCTTATATCCAAGTAGGAAGGGGCTACTTCATTGAATCTCTATAGACCCATAGCTCTTTGTAATCTGGTCTATAATATTATATCTAAGGTTATTTCATAGAGGCTTAAGCCTTGGATCAATGAGCTTATTTTAGAAGATAAGGGAGGTTTTGTGGTAGACAAGAAAATTTTGGATGGAGTAATCATAGCGGTTGATGTCATCCATTCCATAGCTACTTCAAGGGAGAAGGCTATTTTTATCAAACTAGATATGGTAAAAGCTTATGATAGGGTCAAATGGTCATTCCTTTAAAATATTTTTCTTTCTTTTGGTTTCAGTGATGCCTGGGTCAACTTGTTGGAAATCATGCCTCAAATTACTGGCTTGATATTATATTAGAAGTATCGTGTGTTTGTTCCTTTATCAATTTGACTCTCCTTTATCGGTCAGACCTTATTCTATGTCTCCTCGATGGACTGATATTACTTCTTTCTTTAGTGTGGTGTATGCTTTGTCAGAAATAGTTGATCACTTTGGAGGGAATATTCTTAATGTCTCCTTGAAACTTTGATGAGAGTGTACCAGAGTGACTTTGTTGTTTCATCAGGACATTGATTCATGTCTCCTCGACATGTTGATGGAAGGCTAGAAGACATTTTTTTGGGGTGACTTGAGCTCTTCAGCGGGACTTCTTCCAAAGTCTCTTTGATGAGACAATAAGCTAATGGTTTATGGAGGTGACATGGTGGTGGGGACCACATGGAGTGGTATGACCTTCACTAGAGTGACATCTTGGTTTCAGTGGGAGATGACAAATTGTCTCATTGAAATGGTGATATGTGTAGAGTTGTATAACCATTCATCTCGTGGGTGCCTTGGTGGGACCCGATCATGCTAAGTAGGAGAGTAGGGATTGGATGAAGCTGATGGAGGATGCATGACTGGATGTTTTTGCGTATGATGAGATTGTCGATATGACTTTGAGGGTTCAAAAATTTTGAATGAAGTATCATCGATAGATTGACGAGTGTTGGCAGTTAGACCATTTACTGCAATTTCTCAGGGAATTCAAATTGAATAGCTCCTTGGTGGTCTTGAAATGAAAAAAAAATGTTGTCTCAACATTATACATTTTGTAACATTGAATGTAAGAAAATTGTTTGACTTGAACTAAAGCAAGGTTGATCAGGGAGATGTTATGCTACTAAGATTGATATTGCGAATTAATGCCTAGAAGCAAAGTTATGTTACTTTTTATGTAAATGTTCTTTTACTATAATACAAAGTGATTTTGCTTGGTGTGTGGGTTTCTCTCCCATTAGGGTTTTCCCATGTAAATACTGGTGTTCAATTTTGTGAGTTGTATTTAATTGTCTATTATGTTACTTGTCAATGTGCATCTTAATAAGTTGTAACTTGAAATTGAGCGTCATATCTGCATTTATCTTCCAACAATTGGCATTAAGAGGGCATTTCCACACTCAACCTTCCTTACAATTTTTATCAGAGCCTATCGAGTTGTGTTATCCTTGTGGGTAGGATGGGGTTTTTATGCTAATTTTGTAGTTGGAGTCTTATAGAGAAAACTAGTAATCTAGCTTATAGATTGAGATGGCAAGCACATCTAGAAGAGTAGAAATTGAAAATTTTAGTGGTAACAATTTTGAGTTGTTGAAACTCAAAATGGAAGACCTTTTGGTGGATAGAGATCTCTAGATTTTAGTGTTTGCAACTAAACCATCAAGAATAAAACAAGAATATTGGGACCTCACAAATAGAAAGCCAAAGGATTGATAAGATTATGTTTGGCAAACTATGTTCTACTAAATTTCCATGAGGAGAAGACTACATATTCATTATAGAAGAAACTTGGAAATTTTTATCAAGGGAAGTCTCTCGTGAATAAGTTATCCCTAAGGAAGAAGTTATACTCCTTGAATATGGAGGAAGGAGCATCTGTAGCAAACCATCTAAATTCATTTAATATGATTGTTGCTCAGTTGGCGTTTGTAGGTGTAAATATTGATGACAAGGATCGATGTATGCATTTGTTGTGTTTCTTTCCTGACATGTGGGACCATCTGGTGATGGCTATTGGAATTACAATAACCACTTTCAAAATGGAAGACATGGTTGCTTCGATATTGTTAGAAGAAATGCAAAGGAAATCTTCTGAGATGGCCAAGGAGGCTCTTCCTATTCAAGGTAGATCAAAGGATAGAAGCAAGAAGAAGGAAAAAAAGCCTAAATCCAAGTCTGAAGGGAGATCAAAGTCTCTAGGAAAGAACTCCAAGGTGAAATGATAGACTTGTGGGAAAACTAGACATTGTTGATGGTGTTTTTATGCACTTCTCAACATGGGTAATGTGTAGGTGCACTACCTCTCTTGAAAGACAATCTTCCACAATCAAATTGCAGAACACTATCCCAAGGTCTCTCGGATGTCAGGTCATGACGATTCATGGAATATTTTAGTTGTTTGATGTGATTTGCTGAAATCACAAGGCGGTCTAACGTGATTTAGAGTTGTACGAGAATTGGGTCAATGAATGGAGTTCTTCGAATATGAAATCATTGCACTTTTTTGCAGGCTCAGACAGTGGTCTTGGACTCCATTGTTTCATTAGATTTGGCTTTACAATGTGCAATGAACCTTAGCACAGGTTGTTTCTAAAAAAAGGGAAAAGAAGCAAGGAAGGAGGAAGGTTCCTAGATCTACAACTACCGATGAACAGTGATCATGGAGGTTCCTATTGTGGACAGTTTCTTAAATAGGATTTCACTTAATCAGAATTCTCTCAATCTCATGAAATCTATGCTATCTTCTAAGGACTACAGATATTCATCATTCATTCGCCATGTAAATGTGAACAAAGACAAAGTTTAAAGAGAAGCTATGAAATTATAGTCCAGGATAACTTTGCACAGTCGCTTACCAATAGTAAATGACCAAAAGTATGGACAAGGATAGCATACACACAGCAAAAAGCTTCATAATTAAATACAACATACTAAGTCCACTGGAGCTAACTAAAGGATACAAGAATCAGCAAAATAACTGGAAGTAAAGTTTTAACTAATGGGAGAAGAATCATGTAACATGGAAAGAAATCCATAAATGCACCAAGTCAGTGTATTTCTATTAAAATTTCTGCAGCATTCCTTTACAACAACTCAACTCTCTTCAAATGAGAGGAGGAGAGCCCTATTTATAGTTTTCAAAAAGCAAAATGAGTGGCCAAGATTTCATTCTATTGTGTGGCCAAGATTCACTTTACACTAGGGTTTCACCTACCCCCAAATAGATTATATTTTCAAAACAACTTTTGTCTTTTCCCTATTTTGTCATCTAGTGACAATACTATAGAAATTTCATCTTTTGTTGATTGTCCTTTGTTGTAGCTACTCTTTTAGGAACTCTTCATCAATGATAGGGTTTCCCTCGCACTTCTTCAGAATTGCTTACTTCACAAACCTCAAGATCATTGGCTGAAGCTTGTCCACCTCAATAATATTTGATCGTAGCACCCGGTAGCTCCATTCTTGGGAGTTTCTAATGAGCTTCTTCCAGTCGTCATCATATTTGGCAGCATCACTTCTGAAAAGCTTAGATTGGGCGAAGGCTCGAGCAGCAAAATTCATGAAATCCATGGTGATTTCAGCTGACATCCCATCTTCCATGTTCTTTAAGAAGTGTGGCTTTATGCTCTCTGAATTAATTTCAATAGCGGGCAGCTCGTACCCCATCATTAGCTTGAGGTACCGAGCGCAATCCTCTTTGGCCTCTTTGGCCCATTCAATATCCAAAACCACTCGTTCCAGGATCTGCTCCAGCTTTCCTTTCTGATTATAAAAATCCTACTTACATACATCCACTAGCCAGTGGTCATCATCCTTGAGGACAAGGTCCTTCTCCCAAACCTCACTTGGCAACATGAGTATGGCCTCAATTTTCAGGTAGGCTACTTTGTACTTCCTTGGGAACCCCTCGCAAATCTGCCTCGTACCCTCAATATTTCTCTACACTTCCAATAACTTATTTACGGTTCGGACTGCCAAGTTGATGCCTATGTTTACCATGTCTAAGACCTGTCGGAACCATTTTTTAGTAGTCTTATCCAAATTCCTTCTGTTCTCCAATTTATTGATCTAATCTTGAGACAACAACTAAGGTGGGGCTGATGACGTGGTGGGTTGCTCATCCGGGGATGACCACTACTAGATATAGGTTGTTAGATCAACCACTTGCACTTTGAGTTTCTCCTTCGAAACCTTATCCTATTGGATAAGGTGCACCACCGTGGTGACCAATTCTTGGAGGTGGTCGACCTTCTTCTCCCTTGTGGCCACTCCCAAATCAATGGTGGAGATGTTATAGGTTATTCCCTGTTCTCCAACCATCAGTGTCACTATTTGTACCACCCTAGATCCGGAGGTATCCATGGTTACCTTCGATCTGATCTTTGGCCTTTTCTCTTTCTTGGTGCTTATTTTTGCTCTAGCTAGTATGGATTCTAGCCTTGCCTTAGGATCTTTTAGGGTGGGAGTCTTTTGCTTCAACTGCTTCTCTAGCCAACTGGGTATTTGGGGCTCTCCCTTGGGTGATTCACCTTGATTCTTGCTATCAGTTGTCTTGAGTTCAATGGCTCTAATGACAAGGGGGCCCTTCTCAGTTCTTTCTCCTCATCGGATTCATGTCCGAGCATTACACACTTAGTGGGAGACTTGGTGTGCAATTTCTTGTTGGAGGGATCCTCCCTTTCACCACCCTTCTCTTCTTCATTTTGGTTGTGTTCATGTTCCTCAGGCTTATCCTCCTACTCACCTTCATGGAGGGATGCTTCCTCATCATGTTCCAGGGTTTGGCCATACCTTTTAGTTAGAGACCTGTTGCCTTCAATCTCTGGAGCAGTAACTTATTTATCAATTGTAAGCCAATCTTATGCTTCCTTATCCTCAATCTCCTTAAGTTGCTTGCTCCACTCAGCTTCAAGCTTGGGATCATCTGTTTCTTGGACTAACTCGGTGTCAAGCTCCTTGCTGCCCACATTGGAAGATTCGTATGTCACCTCATCGATCTCCCAATGTTTGAACAAAGGGTGCTCATGGTATTCAAATTCTTCATCTTCTAGCCTCTTTGCAGCCTCTAGCTGTCATCACTCAAGCTCATCTGATATCTACATTATCGCCTCCATTCTAGGTAGTTCGGTAGGGGGACGGAGAGCTGGCATGTTGGCCATAGCCTAAGCTATTGCAGCTTGCACCATTGGACTAGTAAGCATCCCTGAAAGCTCAGATGGCATGTTTTGCATGTATTTTACGAAGGATTCCGGGAGAATGAGGGCAAGCATCGTGGCAGCGGAAAAAGAGGGAAGGGAAGGAGACATAGAGGAAGAAGAGACCAGAGAGGTCATGGTAGAGGATGAATCCACTGGTATGACCTACATGAGTGGAGAGGAGGAAGAAAGGTGGACAGAGATGTCCACCACAGGCGGGGAGGAAGCGGAAACTGCAAGCGAAGTATGTGAGGCAGTGGCAACAGCAACACCAATTGCAGTAGACAAGGACCTTGGCAAGTCAGACCTTTCCCCTCTGATCCCATAGAGTGGAGTATCACAGGCATCTTCGCACCCCTAGTTTTTTTTCTTTGTTTCTTTGGTGGCTCACCCTCTAATGCCTTTTAGGAATAAACCTTCAGTTTGGGCAATTTCTCACTAGCTTCTTTTCTCTTTTTGGTTTTGACTGATGGTGGGTTTTTGGATGTTTCCCCAGTTGTAGCGGTAGCCACCCCACCATCGGAACCACTCAATCCACTTTCTAGTCCCTTAAATGTTAAGGCAACTCCTTGTTGCTTCGGTCGGGCCACCTATTGATCGATCCATGCCTTCATTCGGACCTCGACAGGTTTGGTGAGTATGTTTAGGTCATCAACCTCTTGCTTGTCCCAATCAATCATAGGCAATGGAAAATTGGCGATGACACTATATCCCGAATAGATCACCGTGCTTTCATCTTCTTCAACCTGGTCTGCGACTGGGCACAAGTTGACTCTTCGTACATACAAGGTAGTCATGCGCATATAGTGTTGTAGCCGCACTTCAAGATCATCTTTGCAATTAGCCCAAAAATCCTCAACATTGTGGAGATGGCCATACTCATGTCCCAGTGCCCTTTTTGATATGACCATATGGGTCAATTTGGGGCCGAGCTGTATATTGTCGGAAGTGGTATTCGGCCAACTCCCTCTCTGAGTATCCCGCACATTAGGAGGTATGAATCTTGTACATCCCCTAGTTGAGCCCAATGGTGTAAGGTGTACCTGCCAGATGCTTGCTCCTCAGGATATTATGAATGTGCCATAGCTGCCAAGTCAGCTCCAATAGTATAATCCGGTCATTGGGGCACCAGGGCAGCTTGTTTGGTCTTTCTGTGAATCCCTGAGCACGGATGTAAGTGAACTTTGGAAATTGTATATATAGGAAGGTGTATTGCCTGAGGAGGGCCCTAGCACTGTGGGAAACTCTTCTCTGAAAGTCACCTCCTAGAGACTGAATGATGTAGGCGATGAATCAATTATTCACCCTACAATAATCCCTCTTGAAGTTTCGGTACTGCAGTTGAGGGTATTTATCATAAGGCTTGAGCTCTACTCCCGATGCCTCAATGGGTACTGCAGTCAATCCATGATAATGTCGCTGATTGGTGAGGGAGTATACCAGGTAGGATTTCATGTAGAACTTGGTGGTCTTCTTCACATTTGTAAACTATTCATGGAAGCAGTCACCGATTATCTCCCCCCAATAAAAGGCAGTGTCGTCACTGTGGAGAATTTTCTCCACAAAGTATAATACTCATTCCTCAAAGAAGGCCACAGTAGGAAGACCCATTACTTAGCTTAGCAAGGTCATACGGTCGTGGTAATCCTTGAAGAAATCACTACGAAAAAGCTCATGAGGGAGATTTCCAGCACTACCCCGCTTGTCCTTCAACTAGTACTGATTGATTAGTTTCTCGCATTTCAAAGGATCTTGCTCCCATAATGCCTTGCATTCTTCTATGGTGGGGGTCTCCATGCTCTTGAAGGCAGGAATGTGGAAAGTTGGCATTATACCAGGCGAGGACATATCTGCAAGGATATTCCCATCTCGTTCCACTATAGTTCTGGTGTCAGGTTGATATGCCTCTATGCATTCCATTACCAATTCCGGGGCCACCAAGGCTAGCGGGAAGCCTGCAGTTTTGGCAAGTCCATTGCTCCTTATCAACCTTGCATTTTATGTTTTGGGATTCAATCTAACTCTCTATGTAAACTCATCAATATCGACCTGACTGATATTGGTATCTGTAGATACCGAAAATTGGTCTAGGCCTACGACTACACAATTTGATATTAATTTTCTATAGGTTGTGGTCTTGATTAAATAATGATTATTATTTAATTAACCTTTCTAACACATATTTCCTCTATTAATTAAATACCTCTTTTTAATTAATTCATTAATTCATTATTAATCTTTATTCAACTTGATTACATATTTATTTAATTATGTTGTGAACTAATTAATTCTTCCCCCTTTATCTATCAATTAAATAATTTATTATTTAATTACCCCCTTTATCATACTTTTCTAACTATAATTAAATATCTTTATTTAATTATTCATTTAACCCGCTTTATCTATAATTAAATATTTATTATTTAATTATTTATATTATCCTTTTCAAATAGTCAAATTAAATAAATTATCTTTATTTATTTAATTGAAGTCTCTTATTTTCGAATGTTGAATTAAATTAATATTTAGTTCATATTTGATATTTATGTCACATTCCTCTATCATTTAGTTATTTAATTCATTCACTCACCTTCTGACTTGAGATCTATTTTTAGTTCTTCAGTTATCGCTGAATTCAACACCAATTTATCTTTGCGAGAAGACTCTCCGTTACAACTAGTCGATTAACTAGTTCTAACTCCTGTTTGCATTCGAATGCATTAGTCTTCAAGTTCCAACTTTGGCTTTTGCATACAAAGTCTATTTCTTCTATTTTTGGAGATTAAGATCTTGAACTCATGTTCTAGCTCACGTTCTAATTTAGTCTCTATCTTTAGTCTTTCTTGAACTCATGTTCTAACTCACATTCTAACTCATGTTCTATCTGACATAGAACTTGCATCGCATGGCATTCATCAATCTCATCCATTGATCTCTCTTTCAATCTGAGCCAATCGCTCGAAAACCTAAAATCTATAAAATGGCCTGTCAACATCATTATTCCTCCTCCCAAAATCACATACTTTTGAGAAGAGACTATTATTCGATATTTTGCTTAGACACTCGAAAAAGCTATACTTGTATTCAAACATAGAAATATGAGGGCAAGAATATTGAAAAGGAAAAATGGAGAAGAACAATCAAAATAATTCGAAGGGATGAACGCATATTCAGTGAGATCATTTTGGTTTTAATAGTTTAGTTTATTTCCTCATTCTTTGTTGTTAGATTTTAGATTATTATTCTAGATTAGGATTTAACTGTGTTATTCTAGTATTTACATAAAATCTATCATGTTACATTTGGTGAACCCAACGTGAACACGCTTCAAAATCCGCACATATTTTCGTCTTTCTGTTTTTCCGTTTTCTATTCTTTTTTGCAGGTTTTCCATACGGTGCACCGCATCTATTCTGAAAAATGACGCATCTATAGTTACGGGCCACATCTGTGAAAAACAACAACACATCTATCATCAAAAGCCACATCCGCGAAGTCACGAACCGCATCCACCTGTCAACAAATTTCGTGAACCGCATCTGTGGCTCAAAAAGCCACATCTACCTGGTAATACTTTTTCATTTTATTTTTTATCGATTTCCTATCCATCCATATTTTCACTTTTCACTTTTTAGCTTGTTTGGATTTTCGCTAATGTTTGTTTCAGTTGTGTTAAGGAGGAATAACATAGTGTTTGCAGGACAAAGCATAGAAGACATTTAAAAACCTAAGATAATTTTTTGTAGGATGAAAGCTAAAGAACAATGAACTACTAATGAATTTGCATGCAGGACCTAATGCCTTTGTGTTAATTCATTTTTTCAAGCAAGCTTTTGTTTGGTAGATAGATAATCATCGTTTGGGATTAAAATGAATTTTCTGATTGATAGATAGCAAATTGTCGTTTGGATTAAAAATAACCACTGTCTTCTTTGCTTGGTGCTTTGCATGTATCTGTAAGCCTTACAATTCAGTACACCGAAGTATCATCTCCCCTTGCGCAATCATGCAATCCTGGGTGTAAGAGAAATGGTTACTGACTCTCGAACTTGGGCCTGTCTCGGTGGGAAAAAGTACTCACCCCAAGACGACTCAGACCTGTAGCATGCTAAAGCCAAGTGACTTCCAGCTGGTATAGAAAAGTGGATTCTTGGGTAAAGCCCACAAATCATGTGCACTATTATGATGAGATGGATAGAAATGGACTCTCGCCAACGTTGGATAGTGTTCCATGAATGGAATGCCCTTATTAAACACATTGTTGTAGAGTTACCAAAATCCTACCTACTTGTTGGCGCAGCAGGGTTGGCCCTGTGAAGCCGTCTTATATTCTCATTATTTATGTGTGGAAATGAAATGTATGCCATGGGATTTTCATGGATACAGTAGCTTGGCTGCCCCATATAAGTGAGTGTCATGGAGGGGAGCCAGTGGGGTCAAGCTACTAGTCATTCGCCATAAATATGTGTAGCTAGAGAAATCCAAATAAGAATTCAACAAGTATTGTCCTAAAAGTCTAGGTTGTAATTGTTTTTCCGAGTTTTTACAGTCCTTCCATCACACAAAACTGAAAAAAAATTGATTGTTGTGTTTGTTCTTTGTTGTATTCATTAAAATCTTGATCAAACAAACAAAGTTAGTCAACAACTTTCGGGAAAATTTCAACTTTCCGAAAAAATTCAATTGTCAGAAAACCGAGTTGCATTTGTCAGTTTAAACACCGCATGTGTATTAGTGAGTCGCATATGTTAGGGGAAACGTCGCATCTATCTATCAAAATTTTCACTTTGCATAATCTACATATCATAAGTCGTAACTATCACTAACTGAGTCACATGTGTTCATGCAAACCGCATCTGTCAGTTTTCGAGTCGCATGTGTGCATGCAAACTGCATCTATCAGTTTTCAAGCCGCATGTGTATAGGTAAACTGCATTTCTCATAGGAACAACCACAACTGTTAGAAACACCGCATGCACAGTCAAAAGCCGCATCTGTCAAAATCTGAACCGCAACTGTTAGGTGAACTGCATGTGCCTGTCAACAGAAAACATCAAAAATCGCGAGTTGAGTCCAAAAACATCATTGTCACAATTTGCTTTAGATTCTTAAGATCAACCTTAGATTCAAAACTGGTAAATTTTTCTCAAAACCTTACATCATTAGGTGTCATATACGTCTTAGTTACCATCATTAGGTGTCATATACATCTTATTCATAGTCATCCTAAGTTGCATGCATATAGATACTCCCTAGGAAATTGTATATCACATAATAGATAACTTTCCTCGTCATTGGAAATGTTCATGTTACGGTTTGTCAAAATCATTGAACCTTGTCACTTTGGTCATATCTATTGGATCTTTTCAGCTCATTGGTCTAGTTTGAAAAATTCACCTTGTCAACTGTCCTTGTCATACAATCAGGTTCCTTGGTCAAAAACAAGTCTTTGCATGCATTTATCCCATAAGTGGTAGATTATACCGTCTTAGACTCATTTATCATCATAGTCTACTCGCATCTTGCATTTTGTCCGTCCTATCATATGTCATCTTAGTGTACGTCTTTTAGAAACCATTTTAGCTACATCATTTACTGTCAAAAAAATCCAAAAACATAGACATAGGTCATATCAGTTTTTAGGCATAGTCTGCATTACCCATTTTGAGCAACTTTTCATGGTCGAAACAAGGTCCAAAAAGAAACACAGAGCAATGACAAACCCCAATGAATTCATCAATCAGTTTGGAAACCAACAGTCAGGAAGCAAACAACCACACAACCCTTTGCTAGAAAAACATGTCACTAGAGACACACATGGTCAGATTTACATAGAAGACATAGACGCAGCAGTACAAGATCCTAAATTTGCATCTTTCATGGATGAATTTTTGGCAAATTATCCCCAATGCTATCTAGCAAAATTGCTAGCAGAAGGTCCCAAACTACCCATAGGATTTGATATTCGTACCTTGCAAACATAGTCAACTCAACCATCCCAAATTGCAACATCAATAGTCTCTATTCCCCAAATAACCGCAGCGATACCAACTGGTATACCAACTCAAACATCATCAATTGTAAACACAACCCCTTTCAACATAACATAAGGTTTACAATTCACTGCAGGGGCAACTTCCTCCAACCCCTTTGGCACCAACACGACTGGTAAGAGAACCAAAGTTGGAGGAAATATACTTGTACCAAACCAAATCATTCAGACAGGAAGCATTCCTATTCCAAATTAGACAATTCAGATAGGAATCATTCCTATACTAACTCAAACCATTCAGACAGGGAATATCCCTATCCCGAATTAGAATATTTTGACAGGATATATTCCCTCGCCTAATCACAATCGGTCACAGAATATGGCATATCAAAATACTTACATTGATTCAAATATCACAAACACCATGTCCTTGACGCAAGTCGATGTCCTTCAAAACAAGATGCAAACTCTTCAACAGTAGATGGACAACATGTCTATGTCTAGAAAATGAACTATCTCAACGCAAGACCTATGTCCATGTCCCTTTGACACCTTTCGCCCATGGATACATTATACCATTTTTGCCTAAGTATAATGGGAGAAAGAATCTTTTAGAATATATTAGAGAGTTCTCAACAGCATGCATGGACATAGCGTATGACCCCACATACTTGATGAGACTATTTCCATGAACCCTTGTCGGGATAGGACTAGAATGGTTCTCTAAATTACCAATGGTATACGATCTTGGGGTGAATTAGCTGAGAATTTTATCAAACATTTCACCTTTAACCTAGACAATGAGGTAACAATTGCAACCTTGTGCCACACGATGCAAGAAGATGGTGAAAATTTCACCACTTTCTTCCAGAGGTGGCGAAGTCTAGCTAGTAGATGTCTAGTTGAAATACTCAAAAAACAAAATGTCACAATATTCCTAGAGAACATCAACCCCAAATTGCGAAGTGATCTAAGGGTACATTGTTGTACTTCATTCTCAAACTTGGTACAAAAGGGAATCATCCTTGAGAAAGGCCTTATAGACAAAGGAAAAATGAAAGTACCAAGCAGAAATCCGGTTGTCCAACATCAAAACATGCCAAATGATAGAAACAAATTCTGGTCTAGAAACAAGAATGTTACAAATGACAGCATTGTCGATGCTAAACATATACATACAAGACCAGTTATCACCCTTAGAGGTTACAATCCCAATCAAGACATGATGAATAGTCCAGATCAACAAGCTAACTATGTCCAAAATTCACAACAACAAAGACCACAACAAAGGATATTTCCTACACGTGAATGTACACCTTTAGGACAACCAATCGAGACTATTTTCAAAGAGTTGATTAAACATAATCTTAACAAACCTTTGGAACCAAGATAATATGATCCAGGACAATTCAAACCCTCATGGTGGGATGATAACTCTTTTTGTGACTATCATCGAACCAAAGGGCACAACCTCCAACAATGTCATCAACTCAAGAACATCATACAAGACTTTGTTGAAAATGGAACCATAGAGGTTGGTGGGCAGAAAAAAACTAAGAGCAATGATCATAAGGTCTTCACAGACCCATTACATGACCACACAAAAGGAAAAGCCTCCATTTCAAGACCCCAGAATAGTCCACCGGCCAACTATAACAATACCAAGTATGACTATGGTAAAGAATGATCATAAATCACCTCCGAGCCGCAAATGAGAATGTCAATACCTTCACCATTAAGAAGCATCTAGAATGTAATGTGAACACATGCAAAAATAAGATCATTATTCCTGGTCCTTCTTCTGAGCCATCTACGCAAGCTTCCAAATTCAAATACAACCTTCTTGATCAATTGAGTAAAACCCCCACAAAAATATCTATCTTGGAATTGTTGACCTTATCACCCGGGCATAGAGCCATCCTTGACAAAGCTCTACAGAATACAACTGTTCCTATAGACTTGGATGTCAATCATTTTGAAGAAATGGTGGGATATTTGACCAACTCGCATCATGCCACATTTTCCCAACAGGATTACTCAACTGAAAAGTCAAATCATAATGACCCCTTACATCTTGAAGTCCTAGTCCATCAAAACAAAGTCCGACGAGTCTTGGTAGACGGAGGAGCGGGTTTGAACCTGTGTACCCTTAAATTGGTTAAGGCATTAGGATTCTTGGAAGACTATGTAGATACCTCTAAGATTATAGTCATCAAGGCTTACGATGATGAGGAAACATCATCCAAAGGAGTTGTCACACTCCCTATCTGAATTGGCCCAGCAATCATGAACACCAGCTTCCAAGTCTTAGATCTCACCCTTTCGTACAACTTGTTGTTAGGTAGACCTTGGATACACACAATGAAAGTTGTACCTTCAACATACCACCAATGTCTCAAGTTCCCCTATAATGGCACAGAGATCACCATTGATGGTGATCCAGATCCTTTTCAATATTGTACAAGCCTAAGGGAAATTCCACAATGGCAAGTCTCAGTTAACCAAGAAGCTTCATCATCAACTTTATCCCAATACGTTGACCCCTCGTGTCTCACTAAGTCCATTTCATTCAAACCACCATCATCCACTACTAAACTTGAGATCTAAGACAAGGGTTGTGGCGAATATAATTTAAAGGCATCATACTATGTTAGTGAAATGATTCCACCTAAGGCATATGGCCTACCCATGGCAGATAGAAGACAGTCAGTGGTCACATTTCATGTTCCCCCTACAATGACATTGACAAAATGGGGAGATTTAAGTGAAGAAATTGTGGATCAAGGTGATTCCTGGTTGTATCAAGAAGAACATGAATACCCCTCCCTGTCTATTCAAATAGCCAAGGACTTTGTATGAAAAAGGATTTAAGATAATGCAAAATTAAGGTTATGATGGGCACAGTGGGTTAGGACTATATCAAAATGGAAGGACAGAACCGATTATTGTCTACCCACAATCGAAATACTTAGGGCTAGGGTGTCAACCGCTTAGAATTGGGTTTCCTGGTACTTCGTCATCTTTTCAAGAGGAAGTGAGTGCTTGCACAGACATCGAGACATCTCATGAACCACTTCCCCCGATTTATGACAAACCCCCAGTTTACGAAAAACCTCTAGTCTATGATGAATCCCCTTACTCAAGCGATGGTGAATGGTAGTCCCTTTCATCTACTAGTGCCATGAACATAGATGCCTTATTTGGAGAGTTGGACCTAAACGTGAAACTTGTACCAAAACTATCTAGTCCTCATCCTAAGAAGCACTTGTCCAAACAAGAATGGCAAGAGAACTATTATTGGGAAACCCTTGATCATGCATCTTGGCCACCTAACAAGCCATCTTCTGACGAATCCGCCCCTACTATAGTCCCACATCAGAGTATACCTACACCTAGGAAGAAGAATAAGAAGGAGTTAGTCCAAAACTTTTGTGACCATGTCAATCATTCTATATTCACCTTGTCAGCAGATACCTTTAAAAACTCCGATGATGACATGCCCCTTATATATCCTGAACTTATCGACTAGGATCAACAAGGTACACCTATCATAGATACATTTGAGAATGAGGAAGCAATTGCTGAGTTCATGGGACTTAGAGAAGGCATACCAAGAGGGGATCATAAAGCAGGTTTTACCATAGACTTGGATGATAAAGCATACTTTGGAGAGTCTATTTACACCTCTAGTCGCAAAAATGAGAATGAAAAGGAAAAAGACAATAAAAAGAAAAATGATGAGTCCCTAGGTGAAAACCGAAAGGCGCCTTTGGATGAAGAAAAAGTCAAAATAAAGGACGTATCTAAGGGCAAAAACCTCTCAGAGGCACCTAAGGATAGAGGTTTAAATATTCTTCCCATTGAACAAGAAAAGTCATCGATGCTAGTGGAAGAATCTGTTGAAGTCAACATAGGTACAGAAGAGAATCCTCAGAAGGTATATTTTGCAGCTTCTTTAATAGAGATAGAAAAACCTGAGTTTAAGGACTTCTTCACAAAGAGACAAATAAACTTTGCATGGTCATATGCTAACATGCTTGGGCTGGATCTAGACCTAATATTGCATCATTTACCACTACAGCCAGGTATTAAGCCAGTCAAGCAGAAGTTGAGGAAAATGCATTCGCAAATTTCTCTATTGGTCAAGGTAGAACTTAAGAAACTCTTGGATGTAAGATTCATAAGGACAATAGACTATGCAAATTGGATATCAGATCTTCTACCAGTGACTAAACCAACTGGGGGCATTCGCATTTGCACTTACTTTAGAGACATCAACAAGGCATGTCCTAAGAATGACTTCCCTTTTCCAAATTTCGATATGATAGTAGACCTTACAGTAGGATACGATATGCTATCCCTCATGGATGGTTTCTCTAGATATAACCAGATTAAAATAGCACCTAAAGACCAACACAAGACAGCTTTCACGTGTCCATGGGGTACATACTGTTGGAATGTTATGCCGTTTGGCCTTAAGAATGCAGGAGCTACCTATCAACGGGCCATGACTATGATTTTCCATGACTTTGTACATACTTTCATGGAAGATTATGTAGATGACACTATAGCAAAATCAAAGACAAGGGAAGATCATTTGAAAGTCTTAGACAACATATTCTAGAGGCTAGAGAATTACAATGTCAGGCTAAATCCGAAGTGTGTCTTTGGAGTAAAATCCCAGAAACTGTTAGGGTATATCATCTCTTGCAGAGGCATTGCAGTAGATCTAGAGAAGGTAAGAGCTATCCTAGAAATGCCTCCTCCAGTCAGCATTGATCAACTCAGAACCCTACAGGGGAGATTATAGTCAATTAGGCGTTTCATAGTACAACTGGCGGATAAAATACATCCATTTCAGCATCTACTCAAGAAAGGAGTACCATTTGTATGGACATCTAAATGCCAAGAGGCCTTCCAGAAAATAAAGGACTATTTGCTTACTCCACCAGTCTTAATGCCACCTATAGAGGGAAAACCATTGATACTTTACATCTTAGCAACTCAGTCGACATTAGGGGCTCTTCTCACACAACACGATGATCAAGGTCATGAGAGAGTAGTCTATTATATCAGTCGTACCTTAGTGGGATATGAATTGAATTATAGAAACATAGAATGTGCCTATCTTAGGATAGTCTTTGCTACCCAAAAACTTCGGCACTATATGCTCAATCGACAAACAATGCTAATTGCAAAGATTAATCCACTTAAATACCTCCTAAGTCAAGCAGCTTTAACAGGCTGATTGGCTAAATGGGTTATGATACTTAGCGAGTATAAAATTCAGTATGTCGAAAGGAAGGCTATAAAAGGACAGGTGATTGCAGATCAACTAGTTGATGTACCTATAAAGGAAAACCATCCATTAGTGGTAGATTTTCTAGATGAATTTCTCTTCAACATTGACGTTAAAACTGAATGGAAACTCTACTTTGATGGGTCACATACAAATCATGGGTCAGGAGCTGGTATCTTATTTGTTACACCTCAAGGTGATACCATTCCCAAATCATTTAAGATTGCTTTCCCTTGTACCAACAATATAGCAGAATATGAAGCTCTAGTGACAGGGTTAAAAATGGCAGCTCAATGGAAAATTAAGAGCCTACATGTTTTTGGTGACTCTCAACTAGTAATCCAACAAGTAAATCATGACTATGAGACTAAGGATGAGAAGCTTGCACATTACAAGTGAATGGTTGATAGTTTCAAATAGTATTTCAATGACATAACTTTTCAAAAAATACCATGTATCCATAATAGAGTTGCAGATGCTATGGCAACCGTGGGTTCCTTGTTGGATATTTCGAGTAATGTGCCTAAGTTCGAGTTCTTGGTTGAACAACTTTTGGTTCCCGCTTATGATGTCCCTGATACTGCGATAGTGTGTACCATTGTTGTTCCTACGTCTCCTTGGTATAAAGACATATTCGATTACCTCACTGACCAAACCCTACCTCAAGACTTGTCCAATAACCAATGTCAAACCTTCATCTGAAAGTCAGCTAAGTACACCATAATTGGTGAAACCCTGTATAGACGTACCTTAGATAACGCCCTTATGAGATGTCTCGATGCTGAAGAAGCACAAACAACTTTGTGAGTGCTACACGAGGGTATATGTGAATCTCATTCGAGTGGTCCTACTCTAGCCCACAAGATTATGAGACTAGGTTACTATTGGCCTACAATGGAGAAAGACTCATACATCTTTGTAAAGAAATGTAGGCAATTTCAAATACATGGAGACTTGATAAGAGCACTAGCGTAGGAGCTCTGTCCAATTACTTCACCATGGCCCTTCACCCAATGGGCACTCGACCTCATAGGTAAGATACACCCTCCCTCATCCAATGGCCATAAATTCATCATCACTGCCACCGAATACTTCACCAAATGGATTGAAGCTATTCCCATGACATACATAACCGGCACACAAATATCTAAGTTTATCCTAAACTATATCATTTGTCGGTATGGTGTGCTCCAATCTATAATCACAGACAATGGCTGCCCATTCAAGAACCAAGAAGTATGCCATTTATGTGAATAATTCCACATCAAACACCATTTTTCCACCCCATATTACCCACAAGGTAATGGCCAAGCTAAGGAATCTAATAAGACTATTGTTAGAATAATTAAGAAGACTGTTAATGACGTTGGTCATGATTGGCACCTACAGCTTAATCCTGCCTTATGGGCTTATTGCAAAAGAATCCATACTCCCATCGGCGCCACTCCATTTTCCCTCATATTCGGGTCCAAAGCTATCTTACCTATAGAGGTTGAAATACCTTCTCTACGGGTATCCTTGAAGCGTCATATTGACGATGAAGAGTACCGTGTCTCTAGGTTACAAGAGCTAGAGATGAACGAAGATAGAAAGCACTAGATCATTTGCAAGCATATCAGAATCATCTTCTTCGTAGCTACAATAGGAAGGTTTTCAATAGACATTTTGACATTGGTGACCTAGTATTAATGGAGAATCCTAAGAACCAAGCTGACAGAGAGAAACCAAGTAAGTTTGAGCCTAACTAGTTGGGGCCCTATATTGTCACAGAAGCCTTTGGATCAAGAGCGTACCAACTCTCTACTCCTGAAGGAGAGCCGCTTTTGTCCCCTATCAATAGTCTGCATCTAAAGAGGTTCTATGCTTAGTCTCTGAGAATCCATGTCTTAATCTAGAAAAATACAAAAAAATAAAAAAAATAAAAAAAAGGTTACCTTGATGAAAACCTGGCAAACAGGCTTCTTTGTAACACCAAAAAAAAAATTGAGAAAATCAAAAAAAAGTAAAGAGAAATAAATCCATCCAATAGTGAAAACCGCTTCAGTGGCGCTATGGATAAGTACCAGGTGAAAACCTAGCAAAATGGTGCCATGTGTAGTCAAGCTCACTCTTTTGTCTACCATCATCCTAATCAGACTTTATCACCATCTCTCATTAAATAATGGTTGTCTTATTCATTCTTTGGAACGTTTGACATCTAACATCCATTTCATCACATTATCCACTCCATCTTCCAAATCATATTCCCGACTAGGGGCAAATCCTTGTTCTATGCCCTAACACCTTGTACATAACATCACATCATCGAAAATGTCCTAAAAAATCCCAAAAACATTAGAAAACTTCAAAAATCCAAAAAAATCAAAAACATATGTCAAAAAATCCCAAAAATAGAGTTAAGTCATCATGTCAAGTCAATCATGTCAAGTCGGTCATGTTCAGGCAGTCATAGTCGAACTACATTGCCTCTAAGACTGGGATGTAGGCAAGGCCATCAAGCGATGTGCCCCCGAGGCATTAGGTCTATCAATCTAGGTTTGTCATGTATCACACACATTTAAATCATGACGCTTTGTATATTCAAAGTCATTGGTCGTTTCAAACTATGAGGTCTCTGCGTGTACAACATAGGCAAGGCTAATCAATTGATGAGCTCCCGAGACCACACTAGGTCAGTCCAATAGGGTTCATTCACAGTCACTATCACACAATTTGCATATCATAGTTTAGGGTATCATTTCATGTCATACACTGTCTATGCACACACTTTTTATCAGTCAAGGAATCAAAACAAGTCATGCATCAACAAGGCAAACATCTTCAAGTCATCAAGTCAATATCAAACACATTGTCAAAGCGATCAATCTATGTCTTACACAAGATATGTCTTTCTTGTCAATAGGCGTCATCAAATTGTTATAGTATCATGTGGCTTATCACTTCAACATCATTAGGCTAAAATGTCTTATACGGCACGTGTCTTTTCTGAAACCAGGATTTTTCATGTCTTATACAGAAGTCACCAAGTCGAAACTAGACTCAACATCTTATGCGGTATGTGTCATTCTCTCACATTACGCTATGTCAAACATCAACATCAAACAATCCCACAAGATCAAGTTTTGGCGAATACATTTATTTGGCTTTATGACTTTATATCTTATTTTATCTTATCTTATTATTGATTTTTGCAAGATCCTGTTACTAGCTTTCTCAAGGATGTCCCTTGAAGGATTTAGAGAATCAACAATGTCTCAGGACTCTTTTTCTTTGGCCGTTGTCTGTCAACTGTCCTTTTAAACATTAGTTTTTGAGTCATGTTACTAGTTTCCTCAAGGATGTCCAATCAAGGATTTAGAGGAGCAATGACGTCTCATGACCCATCTTTTATTTATCTGTTGTTTGTGGTTTGTCTCGACAAAACGACTGGGGTAATCATTGTCCTTAGTATGAGTTAAGATACTCCTTGTCTGTGACTATCTATTTTTCGCAGATGGATGACTTTGTACACTATGGTCTATCTCATATCATAGTGTGTACTATCCATCTGTGTCATGTTCTGCCCAATGATGATAACAAGCAAGTATAGCGTATTTGGCAATATATCAAAGATTATGTCTTTTTCTCAATCAATCAAACTTCATTATATATTTTTCTCCATCAATCAAACTTTAATTATTTTCTTATTAACATTATGAATTGATTTCATCCTAACATTTCTTTTCTTTAACATAAAGATAAAGTCTTGTAACACCATACAAACATTAGATCATTTGCATTAGCATACATTTAATGAGAATTCCACATAGTTGCATTACATTGCATTTCACATCATTACATAGTAGGCATTGCATTTCATCATGACATAATAGGCATGTACATATCACCATCACATATAAATAAACATCATATAGACATTTGCATCCATTATCATAAGTGAATAGAAGACATCTATAACATCATTATAAAATGCATAATTCATAACATGTAGAAACATTCATTCATAACACATGTGTACACATCATCTAGGAAACATAATCATGTAGAAATAAAGTATCATCCATAACATAGAATTGCATATCATATAGAAGCCGCCAAAATCATATATATATATATATATCACTCAAATAGTGTGTCACGGTACAATGTCTAAATGTATCCATAAATAAAACATGAGCTCGCAGGCTCTTTGATCAAAATACACATGTCTACATAAATACATCCCTATCATCATGTCCCGCTACCCCTGCTGTCACGTGGTGATGGTGGTGGGAAAAGACTCAAAGGTGCTCTCTGTGAGGTGGAAGGCCTCTCATATGGACCTGTCCTCGATGGTCCTACCACCCCCTTGGTGCTCTATGTCCTCTGACTCCTACTCTAGGACCTCTGATTGCGCACCTCTGAAAAACTAGGAGCTCGTCTCTCTATTGGCACAATTGCCTCAAAAAGATACCTGTAATAAGTGGCTCTCTCCACTAATCTGACTAACTCTCACACCATACCATCAGATGAGGACCCACTGCAAAGGCGTATAACCTCTGTGAACTGCTGCTCTATCTCATGTCTTCGCGCTATCGCCTAGTCTCTCTCTATAAGAGCACTATCCCTCTCTTTATGAGCAATGTCCCTCTCTGCATATGCACTGTCCCTCTTCATGTAGGAACTGTCTCTCTCTAGTCTCATCGCCTCAAACTTTGTAGTCATAAGTTTGAGTCTCTCCTCCAAAGCCTCCCTATCACCATCCCTAGGAGCATCCTCATCCCGTCTCCCCTCTACAATCCAATCTCTGAGCTCTCTCTCTTGCTCCTCCAACGGTGCCTCCTCCTCAACATCATCCTCAACATCATCCTCTCCATATCTTGCCAAAATACCCAGAGGGTCTATAGCCACATCCATATCTACATCCTCTGCCACATCCTCTACTCCGACATCTACCTCTACACGCTCCTCAACCACTACCTCCGCTGCAGCATGCTCACCCCCAGCCTGTACATCCACTCTCCCTCTGATGTCTGCCATCAATACATCAACTGCTACTGCCTCCTGAATAGGTGCTTGTCCACCTGCATGACTCCCTCTCTATCCTTGTCTCCTGCCTCTACCTACACCTCTGCCATCATCTCCATCACCTCTACCACCAACTCTACCCACTCTGGCACCTTCACCTCTCTGTTGTCCTCTCGGCCCCGTGCCTCATCTATCGACTGGTACTGGATGGTCAGGATTTGTATAAGGAATTGGGTGATGAACCGCCCACCATGCATCGTATGCAGTCGTAGTCCCTAGATCTAATAATCCATCACTCCACCTCGAACGTAATGGTTGCAATGCCTGTATGTCTGCCTCCGCAGTAGCCATTGGAATCATGGGTCCCCACCATGGAACCTCTCTCGACGACCAAGAAAACTCTGCTTTACCTCGAGGCTCATCCTGAACCTCTCCAAACTATCTCATGACCCGCTCTAGTAGATGCCTCTCTATAATATGCACACTCAAAATAGTCCTCCCAATGAGATACTATGTCTATCTGTAGAATAGTAAATGTCTCTCATCATCCAGCAACTCCTCACAATCCATGTAAGATCTCCATGTGAACTGATCCAGAAGGTCAAGTGCATGTCTCCAATATCCTATGTCCCCAACATGTGTTTGTGTGATCTGTGTTGTATATCGGAACACATAGGGATGTCTCTCTAGTCTCTCTACAGTAACTGGCAAACGAAAGACAGCTATCCTCTCCCAAGCCCACACCATCAGTAAAGTAGTCCCACAACTCAATGACTATGCGTCTCTATAAACAATGTCGTGCAAATGAAAATATAGCATCCCGAGTAGACATGCACCCCATGCATATCTCGTCTCACTCTCCAACATTCCCACCAACATCTCCCCCCATCCCACAGGAAAGCCATGACCCCGTCGGTCTGGTAGAACTATACCCCCGATTAATGTACATAAAATGCAGTCAATCCTATCATATCTATCAGATAAAATTGGCCACCTGATCTTGTAGTGCTCAATCCCGAGCATCCTAATGTCATCTACCTAATAAAATATAGCAAGCTTCGTTAATCCTCGCTGGGTATCGTACATAACCCGCTCACCTCTGATCAACAGTCTAAAAATCTTGTACACATCCTCTAATGTGATAGTGGCCTCCCCAGTCGGTAGATGGAATGATGAAGTCTCAGCGTGCCATCGCTCACATAATGTCGTAAGCATCCCTCTGTTTTCCCAAATCGCAGGCATCGAGAGGCAATGATGCAAACCAAGTCTAGACAGCAGCCATATCTCTCCACTAGTCAGGCTATCTCTCAAATCGTATGTATCTGGACGTGACTCCCGTGTATATATAAGATCTAGTACAACCTGCATTTAAACCATGATGTCAAGAATTTTCAAGATTTACTGAGAAAAAAATTTTGAAATTTTTTTACCAATCAAATGCGGCTCACATTACAGATGCGGTGCATTTTTTAAAATGTGTTTCACAGAGCCTCACATGCGGTGCATATTACACATGCGTCGCATATTCTCCACAATCCGGTCATCTCAATGCACATGCAGTTCACTAAACCACATGCGGTGCATTTTTAACAAATGCGATGCATTTTTCATTACCCTCCTATCTAAAACATATGCGTTTCAAAAATGCATATGCGGTTCACTATACCTCATGCATCTATTCCTAATGCATATGTGTTGCATAACTACACATGCGATGCATTCCAATTCATATGCGGTCATTCCCTAGTCATCCAAAACTAGCCCTGACTAGTTTTTGCAAATGTGTCACTTTGCAGTCAGATGCGGCGAATACGATGGCATCTGCGTTGTTTACGATGCACCACATTTGCTTAATTACTTTTTAACCACCTAAAAATACATGCAAAAATAATTTTGACAAGTTCATTTACGGGTACACACCGGTGGTCTTGCGCCGGCTAGCCTCCTGAACGTTTGGATCCGATAACCTCGATGCGCAGCCTATGGAATGGGTGCCATTTCATCCGCCAGTCAGAGCAAAAACTCCTCTTTTTCTATATCCTCCGAGTGCAAATGAATTAGGTTTAGCCCTAATTTCTATTTATAGGTGGGTTTCAAATGGCATTTTCTCAGCCCTACTCTATTGGCCATGTAATCTTTCAACTTCAAACGACCCCTATTCATCCATATGAACTCCAAATTCAATTCCATCGACTCCATACCATTTCTGACTATCAAATTGACTTATTGGGAATATTTCCTGATTTTTTTGAAACTTTTCAAAAATTGTCAATTTTCTCGAGGGGGCATACCTTAACCTGTTTCATGCTGGGGCACGATCGGAGCATATTTTCTTTGACACAACGTTGTACCCACATTGTATCAAAGAGGGGCAAACTGTAGATACCGAAAATTGGTCTAGGCCTGCGAGTACACATTTGATATTAATTTTCAATAGGTTGTGGTCTTGATTAAATAATGTTTATTATTTAATTAACCTTTTCTAACACATATTTCCTCTATTAATTAAATACCTCTTTTTAATTAATTCATTATTAATCTTTATTCAACTTGATTAATTAAATAAATCATGTTTATTTAATTATATTGCAAACTAATTAATTCTTCCCCCTTTATCTATCAATTAAATAATTTATTATTTAATTACCCCCTTTATCATACTTTTCTAACTATAATTTAATATCTTTATTTAATTATTCATTTAACCCCCTTTATCTATAATTAAATATTTATTATTTAATTATTTATATTATCCTTTTCAAACAATCAAATTAAATAAATTATCTTTAGTTATTTAATTAAAGTCTCTTATTTTTGAATGTTGAATTAAATTCATATTTAATTCATATTTGATATTTATGTCACATTCCTCTATCATTCAATTATTTAATTCATTCACTCACCTTCTGACTTGAGATCTATTTTTAGTTCTTCAGTTATCTCTGAATTCAACACCAGTTTATCTCTACGAGAAGACTCTCTGTTACAACTAGTTCTAACTTTTATTTGCATTCGAATGCATTAGTCTTCGAGTTCCAACTTTGGATTTTGCATACAAAGTCTATTTCTTCTAGTTTTGGAGATTAAGATCTTGAACTCATGTTCTAACTCACGTTCTAATTTAGTCTCTATCTTCAGTCTTTCCTGAACTCGTGTTCTAACTCGCATTCTAACTCACGTTCTATCTGACACAGAACTCACATTGCATGGCATTCATCAATCTCGTCCATCAATCTCTCTTTCAATTTGAGCCAATCGTTCGAAAACCTAAAATCTATAAAATGGCCTGTCAACATCATTATTCCTCCTCCCGAAATCACATACTTTTGAGAAGAGACTATTATTCAATATTTTGCTTAGACACTCAACAAAGCTATACTTGCATTCAAACAAAGAAATATAAGGGCAAGAATATTGTAAAGGAAAAATGGAGAAGAACAATTAAAATAATTTGAAGGGATGAATGCATATTCGGTGAGATCATTTTGGTTTTCTTAGTTTAATTTATTTCCTCGTTCTTTGTTGTTAGATTTTAGATTATTATTCTAGAATAGGATTTAACTTTCTTATTCTAGAATTTGTAGAAAATCTATCATGTTACGGTATCCGTGACATCTCTCCAAAGAGTGGTGACTCTAGATTGTAAGGGCACCCCTTGAAACTTGTACCTCATCTGATCCTTATCCTCTTTTCCTCGGGGTGCCTTGGTTATTCCTTTCCCCTTTTCCTTGGAGGCACCAGAAGCTTCTACATCGGATTCCATAAATCTTGCACATAAGACATGAATTAGCAACATTATTATGGGAAAGCAGCCTCAAAAAAGCCCATGCACATCAAGGTTAGATCCACAATCTTCATTCATATTTGATAATCGTCTAACATTTGATAAAACATCATTAGAAAGCAAGCCAGGTGACCTGGGCTCCCAAGGCTGGAGTTCCCTTGGAAGAATGTCGTTTGGAAGGGAAAATGAGGTATGGGACTCCCAAAGGAATTTCTCGATGTTGGATTTGCTCAATTGAGGGTTGGTATGAAAGAAGACCTAATTTTAGCAAGTGGGTCGAAGTTCATTTTGGATTTGGAGGTCATTTGAGCCCTCATTTAGGCGTTCGGGTATTAGCTGCAAGAAGGCCGCTTGAAATGGTACAGGAAGAGGGAACTCTGGGCACCGGATTTTGGAGCTCGGATTGACGTCATCGGGAAGTAGTTACGGGTTAGCCATTCAAAACGGTGAAATGTAGGCGACAATCCGAGAGTGAAATTCTGGAGGGTAACCCCCAGAGAAAAACTCAGGAGTTAGGAAAGCCAATGGCAAACAAAGGGGCGGAACCTGGTGGTCGGAAGATCATTCAGGTTTGGTCGTTTGGAATGGCGACAATGGAATGGAATCCCAAAGGCAGAATTCTAGAGTCCGAAGTCTGAAAGGAGTTTGGTCATCAGTTCTTTCCTTAGAATTCACGCTCGATGAAAAGCGGGTTGGGGTTCGAGAGTCAGAAAGGCGTTCCGGGATGGCCATTCAGAACAAGGAAAACGACACGAAATCTCGGGGACAAAATTTCGGAGGTTGCAGTCTGAGAATGCTTTGGACTTCAACCTTCCTTGTAAATTCAAACAGAATTTATGTTCCCAAGGTCCGAGGTCTGGAAGGACGTTCAAGGCGAGTCGTCCGAAACGGTGAAGTTAAGAGGGAATTCCAGAAACAAAATTCCGAGGGTTGGAGTCCGATGACAGTTTGTTCCTTGATCGATTTTCAATTTTTTAATTTTTGGAATGGACTCCACAAGCCTGGCATCCAAGAGTCAGAAATTTGTTTGAGGAAGGCCATTTTAAACGGCAGGAGTACAATGGAAACCCACAAAGGGAATTCTGGAGGTCGGGACGCGGGGCAAGCTTGGCCACTGTCAATTTTCAGAGTTTAAATTTTGCATTTAGTGCGGATGGTCGCAGGGAGGTCCGGGCCTAGGAGATGCCAATGACTATTCTGAAGAACAGCAGCGGCAAGGTTAAGCTCCACTGTTAAATCCTGACGATTCTATGTGGTGTTCGTGGATTTTAATTGGTGATTTTTTAGGTGAAGGTACTAATCTACCAAATTTCAACTCATTTTACATTTTTTTACATTGTTTTGACCCACAATTTCATGAAAGGAGGACGAGGCACGCGGACAGCGGACGGCGAACATACCTCAAAATCCCGAAGAAGGATGTTGTTGAAATCGCGAAGAAGGGCAGAACGAGAGCTCGGGCGCGGGAGTAGAAAATGTCGGATGTTGGGAAGCTCCTCAAATTTCTCAATCACTTCAGTCGCATGAAAATTACAATTCAAAAATCCATTTATATAGCCAAAACCACAATTAATACAGCAATTTAATGTTTCATACAGTGGTCAAAAAGTTTGGTAAGTTCAAATCTCTCAGGCGGTGGTGGATGACCTGAAGTATGATGGCCACAAAGACGTCCATCCATGACCATTTTGAAACCTGTGCAACATTAAGTCACCCGACAGATAGGAACCCAGGGTTCAAGTTCCGGAAGTATGTCGCCCCTCCGTCGCAGAGAATGGCAAAATTCGGGTGGAATCTCAGAAACGGAAATCTGAGATCCAGAGTCTAGGGTCGGGGAAGACGTCGAACGCTAGACGCTAGCAATAGCAAAACCAGGACGAGAACCCGGAGAGGGAAATTGAGGGTCCGGACCCGAAAGGGGCCACGACCATCGGAAAGGTATTCTGACAAGCGAAACCTGAACTAACTTTAGATTTAGCATTTTTAAAGGGGGCCAAGTTTGGTCAAACTTAAGATGTGACTTTTGGGAATGTGTTGACCCTTTAGGGCACAAAAATGGGCACGCAAAATGAGGCAAAGCCAAAAGGGACCTGGCAAGCAAAAGAGGGAAGAGAGGGTCCCCGTTCCGAATAGGGCGTGTGTGCAACAAGTACAATAGACATATCTAAAAGGATTGCAAAGAGGAGAAAAGATCAACAACAATAAATCTTCGGATAATGATTCTTCTCAAAGCAAAGTGGATGCCTTCATTATTGCCTTGGCAACCCAGGCATCAAATGATGTCTGTTTGATTGACTCAAGTGAATCTTTTCATATGAAATATCACAAAGATTGGTTCACCAAATACAAAAATTATGTCAGTGGAAAGGTGTATCTGGCAAGTGACTCATGTCTGGAAATTATTGCTCATGGTAGAGTTAGAATTCAATTTCTTGACAGTAGAATCAAAGGAATTAATGGTGTAATGTACATACCAAGTCTGGCTCAAATTTTTCTTTATGTTAGTAAGTTGAATGATGTTGGCATGCAAGTTGCATTCTCAAGTGGTGGTTATAAAATAACTAGAGGCTCATTAGTGTTTTCCAAGGGTGCATGTATTTGCACTCTATACAAGTTGGGTGCACGTGTTGTTAAATGCAACAATGTCTATGCAAAGTCAAACAAAGCTACTTAGGTAGGGAAAGAAAATGTTGTTCCTCTAGGTACAAAATATTTGGAGGTGAAACTCCCTATAGATAAAACCATGTTTTGGCATCATAGACTTGGTCACATAGGAGAAAAAGGCTTAAAATCCTTGAAGAATAAAAACCTGGTTGAAGGGCTTGATGATTGTAACCTTGAGTTCATTTTTTGTGAACATTGCATGTATGGAAAGCAACACGATATTTATTTTTACTCTAGTCCTCATAAATCTTCTAGCATACTGGATTATATTCACTTTGATGTATTTGGTTCAATGAATTTTCCTTCATTATCTAAGTCTAAATATTATCTTTCTTTTATAGATGATTATTCAAGAAAGGCATTTGTGTATTTTCTAAAAATTAAATCAGAAGTGTTTAGTCAATTTAAGGAATTAATAACTTGGTAGAAAATCAAACTGGAAGGAAAATAAAATGCTTGAGGATGAATAATGGTGGTGAATTATGTTCTGCATATTTTGAAAGGTATTGCAAAGACCATGAGATTAAAAGGCATAAAACTGCACCTTACACTCCAAAGCAAAATGGAGTTGTTGAAAGGTTAAACAAAATGCTAATGGAAAGGGCAAGAAGTATGTTGAGAAGTACTGGCCTGGTGTAGAATTTTTGGGCTGAGGTAGTGGCTACAGCATGTTACTTGGTAAATCGATCTCCCTCTTTGACGCTCGTGGAAAAAATGCCTATGGATGCCTTATCTAGTAAGAAGCCCTCTTTGAGACATTCAAGTCTTTGGTTGTGAGGCATATGTTTATGTGTCGAATGAGAAAAGATCTAAATTAGAAACCAAGGTTGTTAAAATTATCTTCATAGGCTATGGCATTGGTGTGAAAGGATACAAGCTTTGGAATCTTGTTACTAAGAAAGTAGTATACAGCAGAAGTGTAATTTTTCATGAGTTGAAACCTTCTACAGTGAATCTACAATCAAAGATAAAAGAAGACAAGAACAAAGTTGTAGTTGAAATTCCCCTTACACCAAAAAAAGAGGAACTACGAACTCCATGTGTACCTAAATCTGAGGAGATCTCAAGTAGTTCTAAGAGTTTTGAATAGAAAGAAGAACCATAACCTCAATCTCAACCTGTGAGAAGGTCTACACAGGAAAAGCAACAACCTAAAAGGTATGGACATTCCATGTTGGATTCTTGTTGTGCCTATGCTTTGATTACTAGTCCTGATGAGCCTAGGACTATGAAAGGGGCAATTAAAATGTTTGATTCATATTCTTGGTTGGAAGCCATGAATGAAGAAATGGCATCATTGAAAAAATGAAACCTAGGACTTGGTACCTTTTCCTGAAGTTAAAAAACCTGTTGGTTGTAAATGGGTATTTAAAAAGAAAATTGGTCTAGATAGCAGTGTGGAACAATATAAAGCCACGTTGGTCATGAAAGGTTATTCCCATGTAGAGGGAATTGATTATAGAGAAATATTTTATCTTGTATCTAAGTTGGCATCTATCAAATTTCTATTATCACTTGCAGCTACATATGAATTAGAGATTGAGCAAATGGATGTGAAGATAGTGTTTCTTCATGGAGATTTGGAAGAAGAAATTTGTATGTCCCTACTGGAGCACTTCATTGAAAGAGGTAAAGAAAATTTGGTTTGCAAGTTAAATAAATCTTTGTATGGTTTAAAACAATTTCCTAGAATGTGGTACCAAAAGTTTGAAACCTTTATGTTGTCATTGGGATTTGTAAGATCAAAATCAAATCATTGTGTGTATTTTAAATCTGAAAATGGTTGGTTGCTTATTATTGCCCTACATGTCGATGGAATGTTATTCTTTAGGAATAGTAAGGGTATGATTTTTGATTTTAAATATCAATTGTCAGCACAATTTGAAATGAAAGATTTAGGTGCAGCAAGGTATATTATACTAATGGAAATCAAAAGGGATAGAGATGGTAGAAAGCTTTGGCTCATTCAGAGTAAGTATATCAATATTGTCCTTAAGAGGTTTAATATGATAGATTGTAAGCAGTTAGTTGTTCCAGTTTTGTAGGGAATGAAACTCTCTATTGAAGATTGTCAAAAATCTCCTACTGAGATGGAGGACATGACTAGGGTGCCTTATTCGAGTGTAGTTGGCAGTTTAATTTACACAATGGTCTATACATGGCTAGATATTTCTCAAGCAATGGGAGTACTTAGTTTATTTATCGCTAATCCAAGAAGACCACTTTGGGATGCTATGAAAAGAGTTTTTAGGTATTTGAAGGTAACTTCAAGTATGATTTATGTTGTTATGGTAACTCAAGTGGTTCACAAAGATCTATTAGCAATCATGGATATGTGGATTATAATTGAGCAAGGGACATTGACAATAGAAGATCCACCAATGGATACATCTTCATGTTACATGTTGGTGCAATTAGTTAGATGAGCAAGTGGCAAGTTGTAGTCACTTTTTCTACTACTAAGGTGGAGTATATGGTAGCAAATCATACATGTGAGGAAGCTTTTTGGCTCAGATGTTTGTGTTAAGATATTAGGTTTAATGCAGGGCAGATTACTATTTTCTATAACAGTCAGAGTGTTATTTGTTTGGCAAAAAATCCAACTTTCCATGTCAAGATGAAGTACATTGATCTTCAGTAACATTTCATTCATGATATGATGGAAGATGGAAAGGTGAATACTCTGGAAAATATTGTGGATGCATTGACTAAACCTATGAGCATAGACAAGTACAGGTGGTGTGCCAATTCAATGGGCCTTGGGGCCTATAACATTCAGTAATTTCAAGATTTGGAAGAAGCCAATAAGTCTTCGTCAAGTGGGATCATGTTGGAAATCATGCCTCAAATTATTGCTTGATATCCTATTAGTAGTATCATGTGTTTGTTCCTTTATTGGGCTGACTCTCCTTTGCCAATGAGACCTTATTCTACATCTCCTCGATGGATCGATATTACTTCTTGCTTTGGCGTGGTGTATGCTTTGTTAGCAAGAGTTGATCACTTCAGAGGGAGTCTTCTTAATGTCTCCTCAAAACTCCAATGAGAGTGTACCAGAGTGAATTTAAGTCATGTCTCCTCGACATATCCATTGAAGGATAGAAGACATTTTTCAAGGTGACTTGGGCTCTTTGGGGGGACTTCTTCCAAAGTCTCTTTGATGAGCGATAAGTTGATGGCTTATGGAGGTGACATGGAAGTAGGGACCACATGGAGTGGTATGACCTTCATCAAAGTAACATCCTAGTTTTGGTGGGAGATGGCAGATTGTCTCATCAAAATGACAATATGCGTAGAGTTGTGTAACTAGCCAACCTGTGGGTCCCTTGGTGGGACCCAATAATGCTAAGAAAGAGAGAAGGGATTGGATGAAGTTGATGGAGGATGGATGACTGGATGTATTGGCGTACAGTGAGATTGTTGATATGCCTTTGACTGTTCAGAGAGAGTTTGAATGAAGTCTCATTGATAGCTTGATAGGTGTTGACAGTTAGATTTTTTACTACAGTTGCTCAGGGAATTTGAATCAAACAATTCCTTGGTGGTCTTGGAATGTAGAATGAATGTTTATGATTAAGCTAAAAGGAATTTTTAAAGGGACCCTGAAACCCTTTAACAACAAAGATAGTAAATGTAAAGCATAAAAAAGTTTAGCATATAAGATAAGAAGTTGCCTACAAAGATAAATAAGATACCAACACAGAGACATCACAGAAAAACCAGTAGGAGTCCAACAAAAATCCAATCGTTAAGCCAGATTGCTCAAGATATCAGCCACTTCCTTTTCGAGATTTTTCATACTAATTGTTGCTTTCTTCATCTCCTGAATATCCTTAGGGGTCTTATCTGCCTTCCTTTTTAGGTTGGCTCTAGTTCATTTTCTTGGCCCTGAACCCTCAACCTGGCTTTTTTCTTTGTCTTCTTCCACATCCCCAACAGTTCTTGCCTGATGAGCCCTTTCCAAATTCTCAACCATCATATTCATGGTACTAGTGGTGGACTTTAGAATCTTGTGGCTCATTTCCAAAACCTTCTGAATTGACTCTTTGACATTCTTTAGCTTTTCCTCCATTTCTGAAAGCTTACCGTCATGATTGATCTTGAATTATTGCAAATCCTCCATAATTTTCTTATAGCAATCAACCATGTATCTCTTTTCATATTTTGTCCACAAATCCTTGGCTTTATCTTTGTCCTTTTTAGTATTATCCATCATTTCATTCTTTACCAACTTGTTGTTAAAGGCCCTTTGATTCAACTTTATCTCCTTAATCTCAAAGAAAACTCACCTAATCAATCAAAAAAATCCATGGACCCATTGTAGGAAATTGCAAGGATATCAGTAGGATACTCATGATCAACTTTAAAGTAGTGGTCATCCTCCTTAAGGTCACTGGGGTACAGAGAACTGTCCTCCCTATCTATAGGTGGGTAGTTGGAATACTCAGATGAATTGGTATGTTGAGACTCCTCTTGGTTGGTATCATAGGAGGGGTGCTCCACAACCTTCCTCTTACCCTTCCCCTGAGGAGAAACATTGGGTTTACCTTTCGGCTTCATTTTAGTTACATCAGACCCCAAGAAGATGACTTTTTCCTTGCCAGTAGAGGTCATAGCACTAGGTTTAAGAAGGGAATAGGCTTTAGGCTTATTTTTGTTATTACCCTTCCTTTTAGCCTTCAAAGGGTGCTCTTCCTCCTCCTCCATATCAGTTTCCCACTCATCTTTATTCGTATAGCTAGCACCCAAATCATCCTTATCAAATACAGAGTGTGGAGAAGGGGTTTTATGGGTAATAGCCAACATTGCTTTAAAATGTTCATAAATGAGAACAAGCAAACCCTCGTGAAGAATGGGGTACCTCATCGGGTTTGAATTATGGTCCTGAAGACTAGAATTCAAAGAAGTAGAGAGATAGAAAGGGAGGGAAACCCTGACCTGGTGCCGAAAATGACTCAGGAGCACAAAGTGATAGTCGAAAACCCTAGTATATTTGTCGTCCAAAGTAATATATTCCATAATCACTCTCAAGACCTACCGCCAAAGCAATTTAATTGTGGTGGAATCATAGCTACTTTTGGTAGCTCTCAGCAAATCCCCCTTCTCCTTATCAAACTTAGGAAAATTCTTAACCACTTGGTCGGAGAGATTTCATTCCTTATAGAACTTCAGCCCCTCCATGGACATCCCAATGACATCAAAAATTAGTTGTTCATCAATCACCACTTTTCTCCCAAAGAGTTTTATCCTACCATTGTTCCATTCCTTCGTAAAAAACTTGGTGATCTCTTGATCCCTTCGATGAATTTTTTCCAAGTAGCTCATGATGCCACCCCTCTCCAGCACTCCCCACACTTTCTCATTACTCTTTAGCTTCTTGCATTCCATTAATTCCAACCTATAGCATTCACCTCCCATGTTTTCAATGGTGCAACCCTTCTGCGAAGCCTCCAAAAGGCCACTAAACCTAATTGCCAAAATGGCCAGAAAGCATGCAAAACAACAAATATTAATGGGGCAGTTAATACTATGGTACTCCAACCCATGAATAAAAATTATGAGCCAACAGTTCCAAGACTGCATAAAAATACACACCTTCTCCTTAATCATTGTTTGGTAGGGGAAATTGGACCTTCCCATGGGTGCGATCATACATAATTAAGGTCATGAGATCAACCTCTAAACCATCACTCCTCTGCCACATCATCTTACTATTGGCCATAACCCCCTAACTGGCAAAGAAATTAGCCACCATATTAATCTCTTTATAGACATGGGTTACGAAGTGATTCTCAAAAGAGCTAATAATTTCCTTAGATAAATTAATCGAATTCTCTATAGTCTAAGATGGCTTTTGAAAACTTTTAATACATTGAATAATATTATTAGAATCACCTTCAATCCATACATTTTTGAGATTCAATTGTCGGGCAAGATTAAGGACTTGGTAAGCCACTATGGCTTCAGCGAGGTGGTTGGTCTAGGTGCCTAAGGGGAGCGCCACTGCTGAAATAAAATTGCCATTTTCATCCCTTATCACTCCCCCACACCTAGCTAGCCTAGGATTACCCTTGGCCACCCCATCAAATTTTATTTTCACCCATCCAAGGGGAGGGAAACTCCAGTAGATACAATCCCTAGGACCCTTAGTAGGTCTAAGATCATAAGAAACATTAGCCTTGATCAACCGCACCTTAGAAACTTTGAGATCATAGTTATGGCATCTGATCTTCCCTTTAGCATTCGAATTACAGTTTAGCATGTTGAAGTTCTCTCTCACCACTCTGATGATTTTCTCAAAGACCACATCCTTCGAGAGAGCAGAATCCCTGAAGATTCTATTATTGTGCTCTTTCCATATTCCCCACACAATGTGTGGAATGATATATCTCTAGAGCAGATTCAACACCTAATTATTTGAAGGAGCCTTCCACTGACAGTAGAATTCCCAAATAGATCCAGGAAAGACCCAGTTGAGATTCCACAACTGCAAAATCCTGCACCAAATTTTATAGACAAAGGGACAAAGAAGAAAAATATGTGAAACACTTTCAGCATCTATTAGGAAAAATAAAAACCACGCTTACAAAGATTATCATTATTCAATATTTTATTCTGGAGAAGAATCCACAGAAAAATATTGATTTTGGGTATAAGGTTATGCACCCAGGCCTTCGCCCAAATAGGAGGGGGAGAAATATGGTAGCAAGAGGCAACATTCGAGGAGACAAAAAATATCCCAGAGGGAGATAATTTCCAAACCAAATGGTCCCCCTAGCCCCTCGAAATCAGCACAATGGAATTAAGAAAAGACTATAGGGGGAGAAGTCCGCATTGATTGATGAAATATAGGCCCACTGATCAGTTCTCTAATAGTCCCCAAAAAAGATACCAAATTTGGCTTTACACTCCATGTGAATCCTAAAGGCAGGGATATCACAAAGAGGTTCATTCCAACCCACTTGTCTTCCTAGAACAAGATTTTTTTCCCATCTCCAAGCTTCCACATCGCTCCTTTCCTAGCAAGATCCCTAGCCTTAATAACATTATTCAAAAGAGAATAACTTGAAGGAAGGGATTGGGAACTAAGGAAGTATTTGATATAAGCAACACCCGTAAATATTTATTGTGCTAAATAGAATTCCACTCACGAAGTTCAGAAAAGGTATGCCACGCCTACTTAGCCAAAAGGGCTTTATGAAACACTCGCGGGATTTGTGGGCCAAGACCCCCATACTTCTTGGGCTTGCACACACTCTCCCAGGAAACCAAAGGAACTTGCTTCTTTTCCTCAATTCCCAACTAAAGAAAGCGTTTCTGCATTTTTCAATAATTTCAGCATATTTGGAAGGAATCTTGAACAGACTTAAAGCATAGACCAGAAAATTCTACAAAGAGGATTTGAGCACCAACACTTTTCTAGCCTGACTGAGGAGGGCCCCTTTCGATCCCGCCAACTTGCAATTGAACCGGTCCACTAGAGAAATCCAAAAAGATTCAGGTGGTTTAGATCCCAAAGGAAGACCCAAATAAATGGAAGGTAGAGAATTAATAGCACGGCCAATGATTTCAGAAATCTTCCTTTTCCTTCATTCAGGAGTGTTAAAAAAGAAGAGAGAGATTTTCCCCCTATTGATTCTTTGACCAGAAGCATCCTCATAAAGCAAAAGGGAGTTCCTCAAAACTCTAGCTTCTCCAATAGTTGCACTTCCCATGATGATAGTGTCATCAACAAATTGCTAATGAGAACACAAAATATTGGTTGAAGATGGCCTTAACCCTTTCAAACTACCTTCCTCCACCTTTTTGTGCAAAAGCCTTCCAAGACTTTCAGCCATAAGAGTAAAGAGGATAGGCAATACAGGGTCTCCTTTTCTCAAACCTCTAGTGACTTTTAAAAATAGGAAGGGGACCCATTGATAATGATAGCAGTGTTGGTAGTAGTTATCATTTCCTTTATCAATTGCACAAATATTTTAGAAAACCCAAAAGCTCTTAAAATTTTCAGTAAAAACTCCCAATCCACTCTATCATAGGTCTTATACATATCCAACTTTAGAAGGAAACCTTGACTCTTAGACACCTCTAGAGAATGAATATTCTCATGAACAGTAATGATAGATTCCAAAATATATCTTCTGGGGATGAAACCATTCTGCTAAGGAGAGATGAGAAGTAGGAGAACACCCAGCAACCTAGTAGTAACCACTTTAGAGATAATTTTATAAAAGGAGTTGCATAAACTAATTGGACAAAAAAATTTCAAATGCGTCTGCACTAGGGAGCTTAGGGATAAGAACAATAAATGTAGATTTAAGCTCCTTTAACAATTTTCTAGATCCAAAAACCTCTTTAACAGCATTAGTGACATCCTCAACCACAATCTCCCAGAAGACTTGGAAAAAGAACATAGGGAAACCGTCAGGTCTCGAGGCCTTATTGCCCTCAAACGAGAACACAGCCTTTCTGACCTCATCCATTGAAGGGATAGTAGTTAGAGATTTATTATGAACCTCATTCAGAATATTAGGAATAACATCAATGAGGTTTTGTTGAGCATTCACATCTAGACTTCCATCAACAAATAACAAGTCCACAAAGAACTAAATAGCTTCACTCCTTATCTCATCCTCCTTCTTAGTTCTTATACCATTCTTCATAATATTATTTATATGATTGGATTCTCTATGTTTCATGGTAGTCATCTGGAAAAATCTAGTATTCTTATCCCCAAAAGACAGCCAGACTAACCTAGATCTCTGTTTCCAGAATTCTTCTTCCTTAGAGATTATGGCATGATAATTAGTAAGGATTTCATTATCTTTGGAAAGGAGATCTCCTGCGTAGCCATCTTTTTGGATCCTATACTAAATATCCTTTATCTCCATCTAGAAAGTAGACTTAGAAGCAAAAATATCACCAAAAACTTCTCTATTCCATCATCTAACATTAGTTTTGACCTCACTAAGCTTCTTGGCCACCCAAAACATGGCAATACCACTGACCTTTATGTTTCACCATTCATTAATACATCTATAAATTTGAGGGTGAGACAACCACATTTTTCAAATATAAAAGGGAATTTTCTCTTACCTAAAACAGAGTCAGCCACAAAGCTAATGGGATAGGGATCTGAACCTATCCTTGAGAGAGCAGTTAGAGAGCAGAAATAGTCCTTCAACCAGTTAAATTTGAAATTAAATCCCTGTCAAGCCAAACTTGAATAAGATCATTCCTAGCCCTCCTATTGGACCAAGTAAACATAGCTCCCTTTAGGTCCACATCATGTAAATATTGAGAATTGATAAAGTCCATCAAGTCCAGTTTACTAACCATCTGAATCTGGGACCCTCCAAAATTTTTTGATTCGAGCGATGGAGTATTAAAGTCTCCCATAATAATCTAGTTCTCATTAGGGAAGCTAAGCCTGAGAGCCTCAAGTCTTTTCCAAAAATTCCTTCTCGCAGTCTTGTTATTGGGGGCATATATATTAGACAAAATCCAACTGAAGCCATCTCTAATGTGCCTGAATCTAGTAGCCACATGGTTGGCATCTTCCAAAACTGGGGTACCTTGGATATGATCCTCATTCCAAAAAAATCACAAGACCTCCAGAAGCCCCCTCTGAGCTCCTACCCTGAACACCACTATTCTTGAAGATTTTTATTCTTTCCACCCTTTCCTTAGGCATTTTGGTTTCCTAAATAATTAAAATATCATGCTTATGGTCCCTAGAAAAATTGTGCAAAATTTCTTGTTTATGGGAGTTGTTTAGCCCCCGAATGTTCCAAGACATAAACTTCATTTCTTTGATGGGGTACTATTATAGAATATCTTTGGGATGGTTCTTTGGACCCTGTCAGCAATTTTTTGGATGTATTCCTACTCCCTATGTCATCTTGTTGATTTTCTTCCTAAACCTCTCTAGGTTCCATAATCCGCTTTCGATCTATTTCTCATGGAAACCCCCAAAGTATTGCTCCCTTCTTTGTTCTTCTTCTCGACATTTGTGTATGAGCTATCCTCCTCAAGGTCCAGGTCCTCAAGACCCATGAATTCTTTCCCATCCATAAAGTCATCTCCTACAACATCATTAATGATTGGGGAATGCCTCAAGTCATTACCCATCTTTTTGGTCTCCTTCAAACTCCCAAAAGTATCCTTCACTACCACTAGAGAGCATTGAGAACTATCCCTCAGAGATGAGGGAGAATTCTTCTCCTTAATTGCCATAGAGTCCTTATCACCACTTGCTTTACTTCCTGCCTCTTGGCCACAGCAAGAAGTCTTCTCCAAGTTTCCAGACAAGCTTTCTAGATCCTTCTTTTCTAAGTTCAAGCTTTCATCAGAGTTTCCAATTCTCCCTCCATCTTCCTTTTCATCCTCACCCTGGGACCCCTTGGTCCTCAAGTCTGTGGTTTCTTTATTCTGACCACTAACAACACTTTCCAAAACATTCCCATTTAAAGGCACTTCATCATTTTTATCTTCCAGATTTGAGTTCTGACCCTCCCCATTCTTATCCTAACCATCCACAGAGTTATTCAACTCGCCCTTATTCCATCCTCCAAGGGTTTCTCCATCATTTTAACCTTCCATATTTTGGTCTCTTTAATACTCGACTTGAATTCATGTTTGGATGCACTGTTTGGGCATTTCCTAGCCCAATGCCCCACTTTTTTGCTATTAAAACACACAAAAGGGAGAGTTTCAAACTCTATCGTCTAGACCCACTTCCCCAGCTTTGATACAATTTCTATAGAAGATGGAGAATAAGTAGTCTAAGTAATACCCACGTAGATCCTAGCAAACACCATCCTTTTCTAGCCGAGGTCATGGCGTCTATGGATAACAGTTCTCCAAAAGAATTTTCTATTCCCCTAAAAACATCCTCATTCCAAAACTCCATAGGTAGGCCTGGTAAAAGAACCCACATAGGCACTACCTCAAAAGAAGTATCCAAAAATTCCATTTTCGGGGACCATTTCTTGATAGCCAAGGATGGCTTACCAATGACCCAAGGGCCACCACACAGCATAGCAATATTATCCTCTTCATAGGAAAAAGAAAAAGAGAAAAAGTCTTTGGGAAAGGCCGCAACCTCAATTTGACCTTTAGCTCTCCACTTCTTCCTAACAAAGTCCCTTACCACTTCAATATTTAGCCTTGGACCCATAAATTTTCCCACCAGCAAAGAAGCCATCAAAGAAATGTTATGATCTATCACTGGATCAAGGACAAGAATAGGAAACATCCCACTCGAAGGGACCGAAATATTTTTGACCATAGGGAAGGTAGACTTACCAACAAGCTTGGTACCAAACAGCGAAGTCCGTTTTCTTTTTGAATCCTCCCAAGCCTGGTCTCCCACCTCCTTCTCCACTTCCTAGTTTCCCAAGAACCTAGTCCCACCAACCCCTCCATTCAGAATAGAGCTAGAAAAAACATACCTCTGGGTTCCCTCATGTCCCCTAGGTCCCCCTGCTTCCCCAGGCCCCAGTCCTTAGAAACCACTCCCCCCTATTCCTCACCTACCAGCTCCCCTGCCACATCCATGGAAAGCCCTCCCCCTAATGCAGTACCAGCTGCCTTTGAACCAGACACCCATTGTTGACCAGGAGAAAATCCAAATCCTCTTTCCCGCTCACCCATCACTATCATTATTAATTTCACCGATATACCTTATTCATCTAAATCAATTAAATTTTTATCATTAATAATTTAATTAAACCACTTTCCCTTCTCTAAATTTGAAAAATTAAATCAATTATTCAAAATCACTTAACATGGTCAACAAATAAATATATCTTTATTTGTTAAATTCAAAAGAAACTTGCATATTCATCTCCAATATTAATTAATTATTCAATTAATTAATTATCCTAACCCCTTATTAATTGAGTAAATCATGACCACTGATTTCTCAGTCTAATTGGTTAACTACCCATCTATTTCCTAACTCAACCTAAATTTCTCGATCCCACTAAACACTCAACTTGACTTTCTCAATCCCACCAATCATTCCAATCTAATCCCACTGATTATCTAATTAAAATCCTTAATTGGATCAATTAGAGTATTTAATTGACCAATCTATTTCCTCTCAATGGTTCTCAATCATTGATTGTGATCTTTCACTATTGAATCTCAATCGTTCATCTAAAACCTGAAAATCTATTAAATAACCTTCTTCATTCTCAAAAAGGATCAGAGAATCTAGAGAATTTGTGTAGAGAGGTCATGCTTAATTGACTATCAAATTCTTAAGTGAAAAAATTTACATCTTTGATCACCATTAACATACATTTTGAAGCTTTTGAACAACAATGGAGGTTTTTTATTCATCCAAGCAATCTAACATCGATATGAATTACACTTCGACATGGGATGGTAGTGTCATAATTTGTAAATTTAGTTTATGCTCTCTTTCATGATTGCTTTGTTGAATTCATTGTTTTATAACTTCATTTCATGAGTAGGTTGGGATTTGTCTTTGCTTTGATCTCTTTCATTTGATTTCATTTTTGTTTCCTTTTGATTATTTTTCCCCTTACACAATTAAGTAGTGGCATTGTTTGGATTTAATTCTTTGTATTTTGGAAGTGTTTGGTGCCAACCTATTTGGTGTTGCATGATTAAGGTGTATACATTTTCTTAACGCCGACCTAATTGAGATTATTTTAGGTTGTGGAGGGTTTAAATACGAGAATTGTTATGTGTATTTATTGCAATGTGTGTGATGTGAAAGATGTGAAAGTGATCAAGTGTGTTTATCTGAGTGTGAGCCTTAATGCCTATGAATTCCTAATGCAGTGAGAAAAATTTGTCTACATTTCAGTTTATTTGATGAGTTGTTTTTGCTTCAGTGGAACTATACCTTCAACATATGAGAGATGTGTTATTACCAGTTCAAATTGGCAATAAGCCATCCCTTCTATTCTTCTTTCTTCTAGACTGTGTGTCCTTTGGTAGTGAACCATCGATAGTGAGCCTTTCTTTATCTTTCTGGGAAGTATGCCCTTGGTAATGAGCCTTATTGTATTTAGTGTTGCAATTCATATATTAGTGAGCTAATCCTCACTGTGGTTTTTACCTTCTTGAGTTTTCCATATAAATTTGGTGTTCTTATGTGTTTGGATGTGTTTGTATTATTGTTTCATATGTTTACATTCTACTAATGCATGTTAAGGGTTTAATGGTGGATAAGGGTTAAAGGGCTAATGTAGATATGAATTTTAATGAGGTTTTTTGACATTTTAAATTATACAACTAATTTACACCCCTCTCAGTTGTCCTGTGTATCTAACAAAGACCATCTATCATCCATCCATGTTTTAATTTTGATATAATGACTCCTCCCCACCAAGGCATGCCATCGATTACTACCATATAAACCCAACCTCTTCATGAATTTAACTTAAAAATTATCTAAAGGGATAGACACATCACACTTAACTCTCACCATTTCCTAAACCATACCAATGATTATGTGCCAAAGCTCATAGAAATCTTTTGCTGAAAAATTTTATGATTTCTTTCTAGCTAGATCTACCTTAGAATGAATGATGGGCCAATGCTCCATGCCACTTGAAGGAAGAAGACCTTTATTGGAGGCCTCCCCAAACTCCTCAAAAACTCCACCAAAGAAGAAGCATGAACACATGATTTCTTTCAGACATTCCACCATAAGTGTCATATATACCTACTAAAAGAACACTAAAAGAATAATTTGGAGGAGCTTTTCTCTCTATTTCCACAATGGAAACAAATATATGGTCCTTGAAACTCTCTTTTTTGGAGGTTATCCCAAGTGAGGCATCAATTCTAGGAAACAAGCCACAAAAATTAGTTGTAATTAGGCCAAGAAAATTTATTCCAAACATTCTTCCACCACATCACTTCCATCCCCCATATTTCTAGAATTTAATATCCTAATATCTGGAAGCCACCAAAAACACCCCCTTAGGACCAGGGATCCAAGACAAAGTGTCTCTCCTCCTAAAGGAGCTACAAAGTTCTACCAGCTAGAACTTGTCTCAACTATTCTTGATCTTCAGTTGCACCTCCAACTAACCACTTTGAAGGATCCTTCCATCTACAAACCTCCACATGCTCCAATATTTGTACAAGTTTAAAGTCTTCAACTTTAGCCCACTTGGCCTCTAAAAATCATTGGCATAGATCTTGTCGATGAGGTTACATAAAAATAATAGGGGGAAACCATCCCAAGAGTCATACCAAAAGAGAGCATCAGATCCCCTATTGCAAATCAAAAATAATCCCTTCTTAATTAGATGAGTACCCTTTTTTAGGGTGTACCAAATCATTGAACCCTTACCAAGCAAGTTGATTCTCAACATATCTTCCCTCGCTACCCCCTTCAAATGCTTGGAGGAGAGAATATTATCCCATGCTTGGTCCTAACTATTACACCATCACCAATACAGTTTAGCAACCAAGTCCTGACTAGTGAGGCAAGCTTACCTCAACCAAAGGCCTCCCTCCTCCTTTGGTCTATAAATAGTCTCCCACTTAACCAAACTCCACTTTGAATATTTGATATTTCTAGCCCATAGGAATTTCCTTGCTAAAGAATCAAGTTCCTTAATGAAACTTGAAGGAGAAACTTGGACTAGACACCTACAGATGGGAAGAGATTTGACCATTGACTTCAACATCAAAACTCTTCCAAAAAAGAGAGCCACCTATGAGTCCAATGGATAAAATTCACCTAAAACTTATCAAACATATTCTACCAAGTCCCCCTAGGAACTAAGCCAGCCGAGAGGGGAATGCTAAGATACACCAAAGGAAGAGCTCCAATATGAAACCTAATAATCCAAGCAATCCTTTGTTGAATGAGGAGTATTAAAAAAATAATATGGAGGATTTTCCTTCATTAATTTGTTGACTTGAGGTTGCAAGATAAATATCCAACAGTTGTCTAAAGTTGGATGCCTCCCTAACCTTAGCTAGACCCATAGTGTTGTATCATCAACAAAATGAAAATGGGACTAAGAAGATAGTTCATTGCCCCATCTACAACCTTGAATAATTCCTTGAATCACATGATATTTAATGAATCTTCCTAGGCCTCAAACCAACAAAATGAAAAAATAAGGTAACAGAGGATCTCCCTGCCAAAGACCTCTTGAAGCTCCAAACAAGGAAACGTGTTCACCATTAATAAGAATAGAGAAAGAGGTAGAGGAAATGCAACTCATCACGTAGTTGTGTAAGGAAATATGAGTGCAAAACACACCTCCCTAATGCTAATTCTTAGAAGAGAAATGTAGATATGACACTCAATTTCAAGAAACATAATGGACAATTAAATACAACTCATAGAATTGAACACTAGTCTTTACGTGGGAAAAACCTTATGGGAGAAAAACTCACACACCAAGAAAGATAACTTTGTATTACAATAAAAGTATATTTACATACAAAGTCACAGAAGTATGCTTCTAGGAATTGATTCACAATGTCAATCTTAGTAGCATAACATTTCCCTGATCAACCTCGCTTCAATTCAAGTCAAACAATTTTCTTACATTCAATGTTACAGAAATTAGGGTTTGGGGTCAAAAATATAAAATTAGGGTTTCATTTTTCCTCATTTGCACTCTGAATCTTAGGAAATTCTTTCCTTTGGAGATCTTGTTGCTACAATTATCAATTTGTGATGGCGAGGATTTCGGGTACCCTACACAAAGCAGATGCTATTCATTCATTTGGGAGGCTAGCTGGCATAGGTACTGTGGTACATACCCCTTCCTTTCTTGTTTTCAGATTTTATTTTTTTTGTAATTTAATGCTCAAAACTTAATCAGAAGATAGCGGTAATTTCATGTTTTTAGCACTATTGTCTCAATTTTACTGCTAGTGTACTAGGTTAGTTTATCGCGCTTGTAGAAATTCCATGCTATAGTTTAATTTGTTCGCTAGTGTAGAAACCATTTGCTATTATTGATTTTTTTTTGTGAAAAGTACACACTATTGAAAAACTTTTAGGAAATTAAATGCTAATGTATTTGTAACAAGCTGGGTATTGTAAATGGTGACCGCTATCATAGTAAACAGGGTTTCTTTCATAAAAACATGTTGCTATCATTCAAAAAGGGCTTGCTATTGTTAGACAATATTATTTTAGCTAGTTTGTTTGTAGTTTTAAGTTTGTGAGTTGTTTTTCTAGCAATTTGTTTTAAATTGTGGGTTGAATGTTTGCATACAGTTCTCAAACCATTGTATTCTAGGGAGCAATGACCATGATGGTTGTTCAATTTGATTGTCAGGTTTCAAGAGGTTGAGAGAGACTTCTTGACATTGTTGGTCATCGAAACATTTTTTATATGCTTGCAATCATATGTCATAGGGCAATGATGACCACACTTGTCAAGAGATGGCATTCTGAGATGTCCTCCTTCTATCTACCTATCGGTGAGGGGACAATCACCCATGAGGATGTTTGGAGAATTTTGAGGATCCCCATTCATGGCAAGTAAGTTAATTATGAGGTCAAGAAGGGTACTCTTTCCATGTAGTGAGTACTTGGTGTGTGACATCTACAAGTAGTGGATTTTGAGATAGACTTGTCTCCATTCATCAACGATGCCAACCCTTTGTCTATGGTGATAGTTGGATTGGTTATCAAGCCTCTAATGCTCGATTGTAGAGGCAAGGGATTTCCTATTGGTTTGGGTATCTGCATAGAGTAGATGATGGAGCACAAGACTAGATATGCATGGGTCCATGTGTATTAATGCATTTGTATAGTGACATGCACGAGGTTATATATTAGGGCAGCAGTTTTATCTCAACGAGCATGACTCTTTTACATGTATGGGCCTAGGAGAGGATCCCAATGACCAGGCCAGATGATATACTTGAGCAGGATGTCGATGATCCCCTTTCCTACAGATATTCTTATTTATCGCATTACACTTGGCCAGGTAGGTTACACTATTGGAGAGGAATTTTTGATGACATGACTGATTTTATCTCAAGGCCATAGCTAGCTTGTGAGGCTTGGATTGATGATATGGAGTAGTTGCCTTATTATAGATAGACACAATGGCTAATAGGTTGTGCTGATGCTATTCTTGAGAGGTATTTTCCTGGCAGAGTTCTCTGACAATTCAAAGAGAGGAAAATCAAATTTGTCAATTATTACCATGCATGCTTCAGGTGGATGACTTGAGAGGTTAGGGTTTGGGGGCCGACAACCTCCTCTATTTTAGTAGTTGTTGAATTACATGCACTTAACACATTTTGATGGGGATGGGAAGTTGGTCCTCTGAACCCAAGTATGACTCAAGATTTTGGTCAATGGTGGGGTCGTCAACGGCCATTATGGTTTATAGATCCTACTGGCATTGAGCGAGTGATTACGTAGGTCCGGAGGGTGGTTGGTGTTACTAGGAGGAGGGGTGACCATTAAAGGTTATGTATTGCAATAGAGAATTTTGAAAAAGCCCAGGGTGATGCGGATCATGATCAACATGATGGGATGGATGGGAAATAGCAACAAGGACCGTAGACACCACAGGGACATCCCCCATAGGGGGACATGGTAGGTTAGATAGCATATCTGACAATGGATAGAGATGCTAGGGCCAGAAAGAGGGATGTTGAGATTACTTGGTGCTAGGCCATAGTGGCAGAGGTTTCCATAGTTACTACAAAGTGGGATTCTCTCTGTTAGAAGAGAGATTCTTTGAGGAAAGAATTGGCCACTAATAGACAATATAGACTAGCAGTAGATATTTCATTAGCCTCCACTATTCCCTTGGCTCAGTATCAAGTTGAGTGAGATCAGCTCATGAGGGAGAGTACCTATTATCAGACCTTGTATGAGGCTTTTTTTCCTAGAGCACATAGGCATCCTCGCTTTCGAGAGTATATCAATGTGACAAGTTCCAAGTCAAGTGGACAATCAATCAAATAGCCACAATGATCTCCACAGGTCATGTGTCCTCAGCCTTCTCCTACTCATAGTCAACATCACAATGGGGAGTAGCCACCTTTGAGACAAGATCAGCAGGGCTGATTTTTTCATGATCCTATTTATTGTATTAGAGACACTTTGTGTAGACATTATATCTTGTATATACATTCATTGGCCTATATGAGGCCTCATATATATTTTGTATATTTTGTATCACACTTGATTTTTTTTTATGTATATGACATTCCCATGTTTGATGATATATATATGAGATATACCATTTTTGATGTGGCTTATTATGTGTTATGAGATGCTTGTGGATGATTAAAGATGCTTATATGTGTTGATGATTTATATATTCTCATGTTTTTAATACTTTTCTGATGCATTTATATGATATGGATGGACTTATGTTTTATATATGTATGTAATGGATGATAATATATGATGTATGATGTTTTTCATTTTATCATGGTCATGATATGTATTGATAAATTTTTGGATACAAGATGCATGTGGTACTAATGATAATGTGATGTAGAATGGAGTTTTTAGTTAGAATAAGTGTTAGTATGATTGGAGATGTATAGAAAATTGTTGTTGTTAGTCATTGATGAGTTTTCTTTTTCTTTCATAGAGACTTCATAGTTTTAGCAATCCTTATTGATGTAGCAAATAGATGTGATGCACTATGGAATTTGACTCTGAAAACAAAGAATATTTTTTCTTATACCAGACATACAGAAACCTTGTTAGAGTGTATGGGTGACAAGTTTCAAAACATTTCAGACCAGTTACACAGAGAGGTATGGAGTACCTATCCTACAACCGCTACACAAATTTCCCCAAAAATACTTCCACACAAAAAAAAAAAAAAAATTGTTTTCCATGGTAGTATCACAAAAATATCTAACAAATAGAACAAACATAAATCAAAAATCAATGCCCCCATTCCTTCCTCTCTAAATCCTTATGGACATCTTCGAGAGATCCTAGGAATGTGACAATAAGATAAATCAAAAAGATAAGATCATAAAAGATTAAAAAAAAAAGAATTGTATCACTTATCATAGATGTTTTGATGTTTCATGATGTAACCCATTGATGATGTCTATTGTAGAAACATTTTATCTGTTAAGACTCATGTTAGGATTATTGATAATGATTTTCAAAAGGTAGGGTAGTTAACACTTAAGCATTGTTTTAGTCTAATGATGATCCAGTTGTTTCAATCTTTACTTTAGAAGTTTCAATTTGATGTTTTTTTTCTTATTGGTTGTGTTTATCAAAGTTTGAAGGCGATGTTTGTTTATTATGAATGGAAATTTTATTGCAAGTAGGTGACAATGGAGATAGGAATTTTGAGATTTTTTGTTTTATTTAATGTTGTTTTTGTTGTTTTTGAAAGATTTAGAGACAATTAGGGAGACTTGAATGGACTAACCTAGTGCCTCAGGGGCTCATCAATGATGGCCTTTCCTACATGACAAATGTAGAGATAGTGTAGTTCAATTGTATTGAATGATGCTATTTTTTGGTGTTTTTTGACATTTTTACAAATGTTTTTTTTCTAATCTTGATAAGATATTTGATTTTTTTTGTTTTGGGTGACTAACCTAGGGCCTTAAGGGCTCATCAATGATGGAATTACCTATGTTATACATTTAGAGGCTCGTAGTTATCTTATTTTGACTCAATGTGGCTTGTCTTGAGACGACCAACAAATTTTTTGGGATTTTGATGATTTGAAATTTGTTTTGGATTTTGCTTATTTTCTAGATATTTTTTAATTTTGATAGTTTTTCATAGTGATGGGATGAACAAGGATCTAATCCACTGCAATTTTCCAATCAACTAACATTTTTCGAGAGGTTGCCCCTATTTCGAAATAATATTATGTTTACTAGGGTAGATGGATAAAGATGGTGCAACAAGGTTCAACACTTGATCAGTTATTGAGCCATAGTTGGATACACATTTTATCATGGGATGTATGGGGTGGATGTGAAAGATAGTGTTGATAGATAGAGATGCATGACTTATTTAAATGTAGTGCCTATTTACCAAGTTTTCACTATGGTATCGGTCATAGAAGTGCCACAAGGTGGTTTTCACTTAAAGGGCATTTTATTTGTCTTTACTGTTTTCTTGATTTTTATTTTTTGCTTGGGACATTTTGATGCGTGCAAGTGTAAAACCTTTTGATATGGTTGCTATTCAGAGATTTAGCTAAAGTTTCTTCTTTGGGAGTATCCAACTGATATGCTTTAGAACCATAGCTTGCTATTATGATTAAAGGACCTAGCCAATTTGGTTCAAACTTACCCTTCCCATCTTGATTTAGTTGGATCTTTTGATTTTCTTTCAATACCAAGTCCCCAACTTGAAAGCTTTTATTCTTTATCTTCTTGTTATAGCTTCACTTGAGTTGATTCTGATAAACCTAGAGATGGTTTAACACGCTCAAACTTCTTTCATCTAGGAGTTCTAGCTCATTAAGTTTGGATATATGATACTCTTCATTACTGACCATTTCCTCTAGTCATACTCGCAATGATGGGATCTTGACTTCGATAAGTAGGATTTCTTTAGATTTGTAGACCAAGGAAAAAGGTGTCGCACCTTTCAGTGTGTGAATATTTCTTTGGTAAGCCCATAATATGGGATTTAGCTACAAATTCCAATCACAATTGGCGTCATTAATAGTCTTTTTTATTATTTTTAGAATGGTTTTATTGAATGATTCAACTTGATCATTTCCTTGGGGATAGTATGGGGTTGAGAATCAGTGTTGGATAGAGAACCTTGAACAAAGTTTATAGACATCTTGGTTTTTAAATGAAGGTCCATTATCTATTATGATAGTTTGTGGAATTTCATACTGACAAATCAAATAATTTAAGATAAACTTGGACATTTTTTTCCCTGTCATGTAAGTTAATGGAATGGCTTCTATCCACTTTGTAAAGTATTTTTTTGTAGTTATAATGAAGTTGTGCCCATTGGATGAAGTGAGAGATATCTTTCCTATCAATTCAAGTCCCCACTATGAGAAAGACCATGGTGTAGTTATAGGTTGTAGCTCATGTGTTGGTGCGTGAACAAGATCATTGTGTCATTAAAATTGGTAACACTCCTTGAGTAATGAATGGATTATTGCTCCATTCATAGCCAATAATATCCTATTCTCAGTAACTTCTTTACTAGATTAGGTCCACTAGAGTGAGACCCACAAACACCTTCGTGCACTTCTTATAAAGTAATTTGTGCTTTGTCCATGTTGAAATATCAGAGTAACATACCATATAGAATTTTATGGTATAGGTTGTCTCCTAGGATGGTGAATCAATAAGTTCTGCAAACAAAGGTTTTCTTTTCATTTGTTGTTAAGTCAGGGGGTATCATCCCATGTTCAATATAATAAAATGTGTCTTGGTAATAAGGCTAGTTAGGACCAACAAAATCACATACAAGTTTTGATTCTAGGATATCAAATGTTGGTATCAGTAGTTGCTCCATGAGGAATTCATATTTGGGAATGTTTTGGGGTATGTCAAGGAGTGAACCTATTGTTTCCATAGCATCAATCGCTCTTTTGTTGATTCTAGGAACCTGTTCAAAGGTGATGACCACAAAGTATTGCTTGAAGTTGTCCACCATTCTTTTGTATGGCATGATCTTGTCATCCTTCATTTGGTATTCATCATTTACCTACAATATAACTAGCTAGGAGTCACCATAGACTTGTTTTTCCTTTATCTTCCATTATATGATCATCTTCAGTCCACTGATGAGTGCTTCATATTTAGATATGTTGTTAGTACACAAAAAGGAAATCTTGTAAAATTTGGGTATACTATCTCCCTAAGGTGTAAGAAATAGAATACCAACCCCTAAACCATGTTGAGTGTAGGATCTGTTGAATTACAAGGTCCGACAACTTGATTGATCGACTAGAAATATGATTTCATCTAGATTTTTTGATACTAGAGGCTGATGATCTTCCATAGGTGCATTTGCTAACTAATCTGCTATTACTTTTCCCTTGATGGTCTTTTTTTCAACATATTCTATGTTGAATTTGCTAAGGATCATGACCCACTTAGCGATTCTACCTATAAGGGTTGCCATTGCCAAAAGATATTTCAAGGGATCTATCTTGGATATAAACTTTATTTGTATATTTAATATGCAGTGTATAAGCTTTTTTGTTGTGAATATAATAGATATACATGTTGTTTTATGGGTGTATAGCTTAATTCATAGCTCACAAGGGTTTGACTGATATAGTATATTGCTCTTTCCTTGTTTTGGTCATCCAGTTGCACTAATAGAGCTCCTAAGGCTATTGTTGTCATAGATACATATAAGATCATTTCCTTTTCTTGAATTGGAGACATCAACACTAGGGGAGTGAGAAAATAATACACTAGAGGAGTGAGAAAATAATCCTTGACCTATTAGAAATCCTAATCACACCTACCATCCTATTTGAATGTTATGTCCTTATGTAGAAAATGGGTGAATGGATGGCATTTGTCTACTAACTATGCAATAAATCTTTTGATGGAGTGAAGCTTGCCTTGTCGGCTATGTAACTGTTTTAATATTTTTGGAGGAGGCATTTCTAGGATAGCTTTAACCTTGGTAGGATACACCTCAATGCCTCTTCTAGACACAATGTAACCCAACATTTTTCCAAATGTCACGTCAAATACACACTTCTTTGGATTAAGACATAGGTTATATTCCTCTAGTCTATCAAATACCTTGGCTAGGTTAGCTAGATGATATTTTCTTTTGATTCATTTTTCTAATATGTCATCCACAAAGTACTCCATGATGATGAGCAACATATCATGGAATATAGTGGTCATGGCTCTTTTGTATGTTGCTCCTGCATTCTTCAAACCAAATGGCATGACGTTCTAGCAAAAAATTCCCCATCCACAAGTGAAAGTTGTTTTGCGTTGATCTGTGGGGGCTATCTTTATTTGATTGTACTTGGAGAAACATTCCATCAGTGAAAGCATTTCATTCCCTACAATTAGGTCCACAATCATGTCAATGTGAGGTAGGGGAATTCATACTTAGGGCATGCCTTGTTTAGATCCCTAAAGTCTATTGAGAAATTATGTCTCAACTTCCAGCTTGAAGTCCTCGTTTTCATGCCTTGGTGATTTTGTGTTGTTTACAAAGTTCTAGCGGAGGTGGAGCTAGGATGGAACTTGGCATTGTTTTGTTTTCCTAAGTTCTGAGTCTCTGGCGGAGGTGGAACCGAGATGGAACTTGGCATTGTTCTGTTTGCCTAAGTTTCGGGTTTCGGTTCTCGTTCCTGCTTCGACTCCGCTTCCTACCGTCTGTTTTGCTTCGTAGGTTCTAGTGGAGGTGGAACCAGTTTTGGAAGTTGGCAATGTCCATTTGCTAGGTTCCTATTTTAGTTCCTATTCTGACTCCGAGCCCAACTCCTTCTTTCACAATCTGGTTCTTTTGGATGTTTGGATTCTACTCGGGGTGTTTTCCTCTGCCTTGTCCTGGTTTTGGATTGTTGTTTCTTGCAGTTGGCGGAGGCGGAACTGGAACCAAATTGGTTCCTGATCTTGGACTTTTGGTAAATTCCTGTTTCTATTCTTGTTTCATCCCTGACTCCGACATCGGTCTTTTGTGTTCCCATCTTGGTTTGACCCTAGGTTGACTTTACCCAATCATAACTGTTTCCGATGACTTCCTCTTTGCCATGGGCGGACGCGGAACCGAAATGGTTCCTGAACCTGAAATTCTGGTAGGGTCATGTTTGACTCCAGTTCCATCTCCGACTCCAACTCCGACTCCGAATCTGACTCTGGTAGTGTGTATTTTTGGAGGAGTCCTGTTCCGACTCCAACTCTGGCAGTGCTATTTATGACTTGAAGTCTTGGTCGCAACCCGATGTCTATTTGACCGTTTTGGTTGCTCTATCAGCTGCGATTGCTGATGGGTCTTGGATGCGTGGCACCTGGTTGAATAATGATTGGACAGATACCAATATAGTTATTGTGGCAGTTGCATTTGTCAACGAAGGGTGGCGAGCTCAACCATTTTGAGTAATGGCTTTGAATGCAATGACGGCTTGTTGCAGGAGATCTGTTAGATCCGACCAGTTACATGATTTGAGGATGGACTTCATTACTCTTCTGAGTCGGTTACATATGGATGAGAGATGTGTTATTTCTCATAAGTTAGACAAGTTGAGTTGAGTCGTGAAGTTACAGAGCAAGTTGAAGTCGCAAGTTGAAGAACAAGAAGGACGTGAGTTCTTGAAGAGGGTTTTGAACTGTATGTTGTGAAAACATTGTAACAGTGGATCTGAATCTCTCTGGGTGATTGTGAGCTGAGCAAAGAAGTCTGAATATTGTATGTAATCAATTCATTACTATAATACAATTGATTTGAATTTGTGTGGTGGGTTTTTGCCAGAAAGGGTTTTCCCACGTAAATATTGTGTCATCTTTGTTTGCTTATCTTTCTAGTTTCTCATTGCCATGGTTGTATGCATCTCTATAAGTTTTAGAAACTATTAGTTTTTTGTTTTTGCTTCTCTCCCCTGTAGTAAAGGTGTTAAGGGAATGTATTCCGCACTGTTGGGTCATTAGATCTGCATTCTTTTCCCTTCAAAGTCTGTGTAGATCTGTATGCCCCCAGTGGGTTTTCAAACTAGTACAAGGTTAGATACCCACTCAAGATAGTCGATGGTCTAATGAAGCTGATGTCTAACAATTTATGAAAACTCTACTTTGACCAAGAGTGTTATTTATGAGTTCATCTTGTGTAGCTTTTGTTTGATTGGTTTAGCTCCAAGGAACACTATTAGGTGATGTACTACCAAAGTTGGATCCAACCTCAGCATGTCTGCATATCTCTAGGAAAATATTTTTCATTCATTAATGAATGTCATGAAGTTGACCTTTTCCTCAAAATCTAAGGAAGTTGCATGATATGTTATTTTTCATGTCTTAATTAATGTAAGGGGGAAAATAAGTATAAGAAAACAACAATTAAATCAAATGAAAGAGATCAAAGCAAAGATAAATTGTAACCTACTCATGAAATGGAGATAAAAAATGAATTCAACAAAGCAATCATGAAAGAGAACATAAACTAAATTCATGAATTACAACATTACCATCCCATGTCGAAGTGTAATTCATATTGATGTTGGATTTTTGGATCAATACGAAGCCTCCATTGTTGTACAAAAGCTTCAAAAGGTATGTTAATGGTGATCAAAGATGTAAGTGTTTTCTCTTAAGAATTCAATAATCAATTCAACATGACCTCTTTACACAAATTTTTTAGATTCTTTGATCATTTTTTAGAAGGAAGAAGGTTATTTTATAGATTTTTAGGTTTCAAATGATCATGACCAATGATTCAAAACCTTTGAGAGGAAATAGATTGGTCAGTTAACTCCTCTAATTGATCCAATTAAGGATTTTAATTAGATAATCAGTGGGATTAGATTGGAATGATTGGTGGGATTGAGAAAGTTAGCTTGAGTGTTTAGTGGGATTGAGAAAGTTATGTTGAGTTAGGAAATAGATGGGTTAGCTAACAAATTAGAGTGAGAAATCAGTGGTCATGATTTACTCAATCAAAAAGGGTTGAGGATAATTAATTAATATTGGAGATGAACGTGCAAGTTGATTTTGACTTTAACAATAAAGATATATTTATTTGTTGACCATGTTAAGTGATTTTGAATAATTGATTTAATTATTCAAATTTAGAGAAGGAAAAGTGGTTTAATAAAATTATTAATGATAACAATTTAATTGATTTAGATGAATAAGGTATATCAGTGACATAATTAAATAAAAAAAAAATTATTTAATTAATCATGAGGAATAAAGTTATATTAGGTGATGATATAGTGAATTAATCAAATAATTAAAGATTATTCAATTAATAGAGGAAACTAGGGTTAATGATGTTAATGAGATGAAATGCAATAGTGATAATGAAAGTGATGTTGATGATGAAAAATGCAATTCAGGATGTGTGATATGCATTAGTTCATTTTTACATGTCTACAAATTGGGACCCAAATCTACATAAACATGCTTCTCAACACTTCCTCAACCAACAATTATCCTTCGAAATTAGCAATTGCACGCCAGGTCAGCCAAACCTACACTAACACTAACAAGCGACTCCAAACATACCCATCAAGACCCAAAAACATATCATTTACTGCATAACAACATTTTAAAATATCCATACAACATCTTAGAATACTCTAGCATCATCAAAATATTTTGCACTACTACAACCATCTAAAACTCAAGAACACCTTCACTTTGTGCAACCAGACACACTGGCACACACATCCAACACACTAGGTACCTTTTTGAAACAAATCAGCACCTAAAAATTTCATGGAAGGTAGATAAAGTCAATATAAGCTTGTTCTCAAATCTGCAACACCAGAAATTTCACTATGGAGAAATGCAGAGCAATCTCATTTCTCCCAGAAACCTTATTTTACCAGACAAACATACTGTCAAACACATCTTCCACTATAGTGCAATCCAAAACCTGAAACTCTAGATAGGACACCTTTGAACACCTCTGATCATAATGTCAAAATTGCATGAACATATCTTCATCCATGAAGAAATGTGGAGCAAAATATTGAACACCACTTTATCACATTAAACTATCTTTTATTCATTTTTTCCCAAACACACTTGAAAACCAAGTGAACTAACTTCATCAACAACATTAATAACATCTCTACAACACACCTTAAACATGCAACACTTTCCAACTACAACAATCTCCCCAAACATAATTTAGGCCAACAACCTCTGCAAGTAGGCTGAAATAAGACATCAATGACAACACCAACAACATCATGTTGACATTAATATCAACAAATCTAGGCTTCTGAAAAATCCAATGCTAGGGGTTGACATCATCAACACCAACAACATTCCAACACTCTCTTCATACAAGGGGTTAACATCAATGACAACACCTAAGCAACTCACAAATAACTCAAGCTTTCAACATCTCCAAACTTCCAACAATCTATCACTTTGTCATTGGTGGAAACACCTGCTTTCTAAAAAAACATCAATAAGAAAATAAACCAACATTAGTATTGTAATAAGTAGTACTCCTCCTAAATAAGACAATTCTTTAATACTCTTCATCCTATCTCTTCACAAACATCTTCTCTTGCAACATTAGCAACACCTGCACTCTAGATCACTCTCCTCCTTTGCTCCTCAGACAATACTTTTCCATACTCTCTCCCCCTATGGTCTTCAGACCATATTCACTTCTACACTATGGTTTTTCAACCACTCTAAGTTTCTCCCCCTTTGACATCAATGGAAAATATTGATAGACTCATCCAACTATTTTTCCTACATTGAATTCTTTTGCTCTCCCTCTTTGACAAGATTCAAAGGTAAACTAAACACCTGCACCTTATCTCCATACACTATTTGTAACACCAACAAGTAAATGCACTCACTCTTTACTACACACTCTATCAACTATTTCTACCTAATCCCCCCTAAGAGGTAGCCTTCAACATCAGTCCAAAACCAAGAATGTATCTTGAAATACTTTCTAGACATATATGCATACCTATGCATCTAGTTGAAAGGAGGGGAAATAACCCCTAACTTCTCTCAAAGATACTTAAAAGTATTTTTTGGAAGAACCTTTGTGAAAATATTGGCAACCTGATATCACATTAGTAGGCACATACTCCAACTTCACCTCATTCTCTGCAACTTTCACTCTCAAGAAGTGATACCAAATTCAAATATATTTTATTCTTGAATGTATTATCAAATTATTTGAAATATTGATTACAATTGTATTGTCACACATGATAGGAATAGGTTCATCATATGAAACTCTGATATCCTTCAATATTTTCTTCATCTACAACACTTGTGTATAGCATGATGTTGTTGCAATATATTCTACTTCTACTATAGATAATGAAACTGAATCCTACTTATTACCTAACCATGAAACATGTTGGGATTAAGGTGTCTAAACCTTAGAGTCCTAATGTTGATTAATTTAATGTATTATTCTATTTATTTGTTTTATTTAATTTCCTATGGTTTCATGTCATAAATTGGGACCCACTGGTTGGGTGGCATCCCCATTGGAAGTGACTAGATGACACATCATCATCCCAAGTGGACATAAGCATCCCACTTTGGAACCTTTGACTTATGATAGATTCTATGATACATCATAAGGCATCTTTATGCATGGAGAAATTCGGGGCCCAAGTTGGGTTATGGTAGGCTGTAAGAGAATAAAATATTTTGGTTAGGTATGATGGATTCTCTTACTGATTCTATGATGGATTTTCTATGGAAAATTTATGAAAGATTTTGTGACAGTTGTAAGGCATTTGTCATGGGCTACTATGAGCACATTTTGTGCACCCAAGCTTGGAGAGAGAATATTGTATGTTATGATGGTTGTAAGGGGTGTAAGGGAATATCATAAATGTGTCCAAATACATGTATATGGTGTGGTATATTGTGCCATGTGTATTTGGATTCCCATCCTCTTCTAGATTATTCTCTTGGCTTGTATTCTCTATATATTATATGCCTTGCATTGTAGAATGTATAGTTTGTTTGCAAGTAACGAAGTGCTACCAAATTCACTCCAAAACAAGTGTTTTTTTAAAGCACTTGTTGAATAAGATTTGTACTTGGAGTTGCATTATAACCTCTATTTGATTTAATATAGTAGTACTGTTCTTTTGGAGGGTGGTGTTTTTTACCCAAAAGGGTTTTCCCCACGTATATCTGGTATTTGTTATTTATTTGGTTTGTTGTTCTATCTCATTATTTCTATGTGTTTCTCCTTACTATAACTGTATAAGGTATTAAAAGGAAAAAAATTGTAACTTTCCCCTACTTAGATTAGTGTAGGAAGTTTTTTTTGCTCACCCGACTTCCTTTCAATTAGTATTAGAGTTTGGCCAACCTTGATTCCATTATTGGGTTAGAAGGGTTTTTGAGCTAATCTTTATTTTAGTGGGAGTTTTGCATAACTATATTTTGTGACCTTGTTGTAAGAAAGATATGGCAAGCACATATGGGAGGATTGAGCTGGAGAAGTCTAACGGTGATAACTTTGAGCTTTGGATGCTCAAGATGGAAGATATGCTTGTAGATCATGATCTATGGACTTCTATTTTTGGAACAAACCATCGAGCATGAAACAAGAAGATTGGGAGTTCATGGATCAGAAAGCCAAGGGTCTCATTAGACTCTGTTTGGTTGATTCCATTCTCCTAAATGTTCATGAAGAGAATAATGTAGCTTCTTTGTAGAAGAAACTTGGAGATGTTTATCAAGCTAAATCCTTCGTAAACAAGTTATTCCTAAGAAAGAATGTGTATTCTTTGAAGATGGAAGATGGAGGATTGTAGCAGACCATCCAAATTCCTTTAACACATGTTGATTGCTCAACTAGGTTCTATTGGAGACAATATTGATGAACAAGACCATTGCATTCTCCTATTGTGTTTGTTGCAAGACTCATGGGATCACATGGTGATGGCTATTGGAAGCACAACAACCACTTTAAAGATGGATGAGGTGGTTTATTTTTTATTATTTGAAGAGATCCAGAGAAATTATTTTGAGATGGCCAAGGAGGTCCTTGTTGTTCATGGTAGACCGAAGGAGAAAGGAAAAAAGAATGACAAGACATCAAAGTCAAAGTCTCTAGGGAGATCTAATTCTCTTGGTAAGAATTCCAAGGCAAAATGTTGGAACAATGGTGAAAGCAATCACTTTCAAAAAGACTGCAAGAAGGAGAAGAAGAAAAATAGGTCTTTCTTTGATTCTAAATTCAACAAATCATTCCATGATGAAGCAGAAGCAACCCATGCATTGGAAGATGTGTGGTTGATAGATTCAAGTGCATCCTTTCACATGACATCTCATAGAGGGTTTTTGAAGTATGAAGAGTACAAGTGTGGGAAGGTGTACCTGGGTGATGATAATCACCTAAAGATCTTTGGCCATGGAAGACTCAAAATTATATTTCCTGATGGAAGACTGAAGTGGATTGATGGTGTCTTGCATATCTCAAGCACAGCATGAAACCTACTTTCTATAAGTAAATTGAATGATTCGAAAGTGCAAGTTTTTTTCTCTGGTGGAGGATGCAAGATGACAAGAGGAGCTATGGTGTTGGCTAAGGGTGTTTGAGTTATAAATTTGTACAAGTTGGATGCATGCATAGTATAATGAAATAGTTCTTCTAATGTACTGAAGAAGAGACCTTTGGATTCTTCATCCTCACCATCAGATCATGCAGTGAAGAAGTGTGTTGCAACTACATCCAATGGTCATCATTTTGGGTACCTAAGGGTGCTCATTCCATGGAAATGAAGCTTCCTAGAGAGAAGACAATGTTATGGCACCAAAAACTTGGTCATATTGGTGAAAAGGGTCTTAGAACCCTAAAAAATAAGAGCCTTGTTGAAGGCCTTGATGATTTTAATCTTGAGTTTGACTTTTGTGAATATTTTGTTTATGGAAAATAGCACCATGTTTCTTTTAAATCTAGTTCTCACAAGTCTTTTGGGGTTTTGGAAAATGTTCATTCAGATTTTAGTCTTGTGAATGTTCCTTCATTATCAAAATCTATATATTTTGTTTCTTTCATAGATGATTACAGTAATACATTCATTTATTTTCTTAGAAGTAAATTTGAATTCTTTAATCGATTTAAGGAGTTTAAGGCCTTGGTAAAAAATTAGACTAGCAGAAAGATTAAGTGTTTGAGGAATGACAATGGTGGTGAGTTTTATTCCATACAGTTCAATGAATTCTATAAAGAGAACATGATTGAGAGACATAAGATAACTCCCTACACTCCACAATAAAATGGAGTTGCAAAGAGGATGAAAATAATGTTGATGGAGAGGACTAGGAGTATGTTGAGTGGTGCTAGCCTTGAGCAGAAGTTCATAGCTGAAGCAGTAGTCACTGCATGTTATTTAATCAATAGATCTCCTACATTGGCGCTTGTTGAAAATTCACCCATGGAGTTGTGGTCTAGTTAAAATCCTTCAATGAGACATCTCAAAGTATTTGGTTGTGAAGCTTACGCTCATTTTTTGATTGAAAAGAGGTAAAAGTTGGAGAACAAGGCAATTAAGTGTATCTTTATCAACTATGGTGTTGGTGTGAAAGGGTACAAGCTTTGGGATCCAAAATCTCAAAAGGTTCTCTACAGCAAAAGTGTGATTTTTAAAAAGATGAAACCTTCCATTATTGAGCTACAACTAGAAAAAGAGGAGAAAATGAATAACGAGGTAGTTAAAATTCCACCTACTCTGAAGAAAGATGAACTATGCACTCTTATTGGACCTATGATGAGGACATCTTAATCAGCTTAGAAAGTTCTAAAGAAGAAGAAGAACATCAACCTCATCCATTGACGAGGTCTACATGAGTTAGACAACAACTGGAAAGGTTTGGTTATTCATTATTGGATTCTAGTTGCATTTTTTCTTTTATTTCTAACACTGATGGGCCTAGGATTGTTGGAGAGTCTATGAGTATGAGTGATGTAGATCCCTGGATGAAATCCATGGATGAGGAGATGGTTTCATTAAAGAAAAACAAGACTTGGGATCTAGTACCTTTCCTTTTTTGACGTAAAACTATTTGTTGTAAATGGGTTTTCAAGAAAACGTGTGGTCCTAATGGAAATGTTGAGAAGCATAAGGTATGGTTGGTCACCAAGGGGTTCTCATAAGTGGAGGGAATTTATTATGGAGAGATATTCGCTCTTGTTGCAAAGTTGAAATCTATTTGGTTCTTGTCATCACTTGCAACAACATATAGTTCAAAAGTAGAATAGATGGATGTGAAGATAGTATTCCTTCATGGTAACTTTGAGAAAGAGATTTGCATGTCACAGCCAGAGCATTTCATTGAAAAAGGTAAATAAAATTTGGTTTGCAACTGAACAAGTCTCTTTATGGTTTGAAGCAGTCTCCTAGAATGTGGCACCAAAATTTGATACCTATGTATTGTCATTGAGATTTCAGATATTTGAATATGACCATTGTGGGTATTATAAATTTGATAATGGTTGCATTCTCATTATTATTTTATATGTAGATGATATGTTGTTTATAGGGAATTTTAAAAGTGTGATTTCAAATTTGAAGTTTCAGTTGTCAGCACAGTTTGAGATAAAAGACCTAGGTGCAACTAGGTATATTCTAGGAATGGAGATCACAAGAGACAAAGCAAAAAACAAGTTTTTTTTAAGCCAAACCAAGTATGTGAACTATGTGTTGGAGAGATTCAATATGGAAAATTACAGATAGTTATTTGTTCTTGTGATGCAAGGGATGAATCTTTCTATCAATGATTGTCCAAAATCTCCTACTGAGATGGAGAATAGGACCAAAGTACCATATGTGAGTGTAGTTGGAAGTCTAATGTATGTGATGGTGTTTATGAGACTATACATTTCCCAAGAAGTGGGATTCCTTAACTGTTTTATGGCTAATCATGTATGGGTGCATTGGGATGCAGTTAAGAGAGTGTTCAAATATCTACGGGGTACTTCTAAGTATGCCTTGTGTTTTCATGTTTATCCTACTAGACCTCAACATTCTGTGAGTATTTTTGGATATGTTGATTCAGATTAGGAAGGTGGCATTAACAGTAGAAGATCCACCAGTGGTTACATGTATATGATGTTTGGTGAGCTATCAGTTGGATGAGTAAGTGGCAAGTTGTAGTCGCGTTGCCCATGACAGAAGTAGAGTACATGGAAACTACTCATGCTTGTAAGGAAGCCATTTGGTTTAAGATATTATGTTCTGATATTGGTTTAGATGCAGGACATATTACTATTTTTTGTGATATTCAGAGTGTGATTTTCCTAGCAAAGAATCCTACTTTCCATGCCAAAACAAAGAAAATCAATGTTTAGTATCATTTTGTTTGTGATATGGTAGAATATGGAAAGGTGAACTTGGAAGAGATTGACACTCTAGCGAATGTTGTATATGCAATGATGAAACCAGTGAGCATAGAGAAGTTTAGATGGTGTGTTGATTCTATGGCCCTTGGGGCCCTAAGCAGATGATTTCATATGACTCTCGACAGGTCTTCGACAAGTGGGAGAATATTGGGATTAAGGTGTCTCAACTTTAGCATCCTAATATTGATTAATTTAATGTATTATTCTATTTATTTGTGTTATTTAATTGCCTATGGTCTCATGTCATAAATTGGGACCCACCGGTTGGGTGGCATCCTTGTTGGAAGTGAGTGGATGACACATCATCATCCCAAGTAGAAATAGTCATCCCACTTTGGAATCTTTGATATATGATAGATTATATGATGCATCATAAGGCATCTTTATGCATGGATAAAGTTGGCGCCCAAGTTCGGTTATGATAGGTTGTAATAGAATCAAAAAATTTGGTCAGTTATGATGGATTCTTTTACAGATTCTATGATAGATCTTGTGGTAGATTTTATGGTGGATTTATGATAGATTTTATGATAGTTGTAAGGCATTTGTTATAGGTTATTATGAGCACATTTTGGTTGCCCAAGCTTGGAGAGAATATTGCAGGTTATGACAATTGTAAGGTGTGTAATGGAATATTGTACATGTGTCCAAATGCATGTCTATGGTGTGGGATATTGTGCCATGTGTGTTTGGATGCCCATCCTCTTCTAGATGCTTCTCTTGGCTTGCATTATATATATTGTGTGCCTTGCATTGTTTGTTTGTAGGTAATGAAGTGATGTCAGATTCACTCCAATATAGGTGTTTGTTTTTAAGCACTTTTTGAAGAAGCTTTGTACTTGGAGTTGCATTTTAACCTCTCTTTGATTTAATATAGTAATATTGTGCTTTTGGAGGGTTGCGTTTTTTACCCGAAAGATTTTTCCCCACGTATATTTGATGTTTGTTGTTGGTGTGTTCTTGTTGTTCTATCTTATTATTTCTATGTTTTTCTCCTTATTGTAACTATATAAGGTGTTAAAGGGAATTTTTTTGTAATTCTCCCCTACTTAGATTAGTGTAGAAAGTTGTTTTCACTCACCCAACTTTCTTTCAAAACCAACCTGCTTCCAAGAAAGAAAGCACCACCACTTGTAATTTTCATATCATCTACACATCTAGCCCAATATGCATCTGTATATGCACTCAAATAAAATTCAATTTCCTTAGGATAACATAAACCATCATTCGGAGTGCCCTTAAAATATTTGAATATCCTCTTCACTATTAAAACATGAGATTCTTTGGGATCTTCTTGAAATCTACCCACAAGGTAAATTTAATGCATGATATTTGGTCTAGTATCAGTAATGTATTGTGATCGATGACATAGTATAGGTTAACTAAACTTGATCCACAAGGATTTGAAGCATATTTAAGCTACTATGCATCAGTCCCAATCAGATCATTCAATGTAAACTAAGCTAAGAAGCCATTAAAACTAGCATATTAGAACACAAAATTTTAATAAAAATCTACGCTAAGACATTGAAACTTATCCTATTAGAGGAGTGGTATCGAATTGATGTGGAATGGTGACCCTTTCCCAATCCCTTGGATAATGAGCTTGTTTCAATCAGTTCTATTGAAGAGAAACGACGAAACAAATGAAAGATGCATTGTAAAACATGATGAAAGCTATTTTAACATCATATATGCTAAGATGATCATATGGGTGTATGCAAAGCTATTCTAAATGTATGCAAGATTTAAAAGGTTAAAACCTTAATTTCAAAATATGCTAATATGATGCAAGTTACCATGGAAGCCATTAATGGATGATCTAAGCTAATATGATGCAAGAAATTAACCTAAAATGCTTTTAAAACACAAAATATGGATGCAAGATGAGAGTGATTTTAATAGCATAATTTTACTATTAAAATATGGATCCCTATTCAATAGATGCAAGCTCTATTTATAAAATAGGCAAAATGAAACTAATGGTCAAGATCAAAAGGATCAATCAATAGTTAGAATGGAAGGAAGATGGAGGCATGGATCATGGATTCCCATCAAGGGTTGAGGATGCAAGATGATATATTTAATCAGGGGCTTACATTCATCCAAATAAACACACTTTCAAAACCTGCACAAGAAGTCTTGTTGAAAGTTTGTTTCAAAAAAGGAATATTCCCTTTTTCAAATGAGTGTAAAGGGAAAGAATATTCCCTTTTGGAGGAAAATTAGTCATTTAGTTAATTAAGACCAAATTTGAATGTGCAAAGGGGAAGGAATATTCTATGAGAATATTTCTTTTTGGAGAAATGTGCAAAGGAGGAATATTCCCTTGCAAGTGGGAGGATTAATTTTAACAGGATGAAGGGTTAGTGCAAGAGGTGGTGAATTAACCTAATTAGGTCAATTAGATTAATAGATGAAGGTGATGCTATTAATTAAATATCTAGGCTAATTTAATCAATTAAGAAACAAGAATATGGGTTTTAAGATGAAACGGTGTTAGTATATCATATTCAAGTGCATGATATCATTCAGGACATTTTTTAAGTGTCTACATTTTGCCCCTTTTAAAGTGAGGTACATGTTACATTGGTTCAAACACTGATGCTTTTTGGATTAAAACTGCTACTCAGAACAAAAAATTAAAAAAATTGATTTTTGGATTCCCCACTATTGCCCCAACAGAAGGAATAAGTCAGTTCCCTGCCCCCTCGAGAAATCTGATGGAAATTTTAAATTTTGGGTTGATTTCTCGACAAAGGTAAAATATAGGTTCAGCTCAAAGAGGACTAGAAAGCTTAGATGTCAGATGTAGAAAAATTTGATGATTAATTGATTATTATCGGCCATGGGTAGCCTCATGTATATTTTAATATATCACACATATTTGACACTTGGATAGAACTATTAGTAAAGATAGAAGAATAAGAAGAATAGGACTGATAGAAGAATGAGAAGTATTAACCATTGATTTTAAGATTGATTCTAAAGTCCAACAAGTCCATGATCCAGCAAGACTTTATTAGATATAGTGATGAGAGTGATGATTTTCTCATATCTTTGAATTGGGATTTTTCATCATTCCTTATTTTTGATATAACACAGACATGATGCATCATGGCATTGATAACTAGGATGGCATTGTATCCAATGTAATGGACTTTGATTCTACAAATAGATAGGATAGTTTTTATTCGCACCTTGACATATGGAAACCTCGTTGGAATTTATTTTAGAAGTTTGGAATAGTTTGGATAATGATTGATGCCCCATTCCTTTCTCTCTAAGTCATTGAGACATCATCGAGAGGTTCTCATAATGGATCATTGAGATAAATCGTAAGAAAAGATCAAAGACGAATAGTCAATGCTATCTATATCTCTTGCTATTTTAATATAGCTAAGGTGATTTATGATGTTGATGTCCATCGCAGGAAGGATACATCCTAGGACATGTTGATCATATGTTTTGATTATGATTAGGTGTATGATAGCTTGTTGATATAAACTCTACTAACTCATTTACCTATGACCTATACTTTAGATTTTGACACTTAGGTTTTTACTTTATGACTTGATATTCTTGCTTTCTATTTGTTTTACCAAACATTGAAGATGATGACCAATTTATTATGGATGAAGGTTAATTGATGGTGAAAGTGAAATGGGTTGGAAGGTTTTGAATTTTCTAGAATATTTCAATGTTTTTCACATTTTCTAATGTTTTGAGGCTATTTTTTATCTTTTTGAAAGTTCATGTGAATATTTTAGGTTTTCGATAATTTGAGGTTGTTTATGGTTTTTCTCTAAGATATTTGATGTTGTTTAGCTTTTTTGAATTTTTTCTAAATTTTCAAATGTTTTTGGAGTTTTTTGAGTTTTTGTGAATGTTTAGAGGTTTTTTGATATTTGAATGTTTGAGGATTCTCCAAGTTTCAACTAAGGACCTAACCTAAAAGACTATCCTAGGGGCCTTGGGGGCTTATCAAAGATGAGCCTTTCCTATGTTATACATGCAAAGACCACATAGTTTGACTGACTCAACTTATTGATGATGAGATATGAACGTTTGATGGATTGCCAGTTTATTATGGCAGACTCCTAAAGGACTAACCTAGGGTGTCTCAGAGGCACATCAATGATGGTCTTACCTACGTTCAATCTCAAAGACATGTAGTTCGACATGGAACTATTTTCAGTTTTTTGATGTTTTGACCTATTTAGGGATATTTGATGAGTTTTGGATGTTTTGGATTTTGACTTCACAGCTTTTTCAAATGTTTTTGGATTTTAGTTGTATAAGATTTTTTTTTTAAATCATTTCTTTAATTTTGCAAGTGTTTTTGGATTTTGATTAAGGTTTTATGAATGTTTTTGGGATTTTTGATGAGATTTCCAATAACCTTAGGACATACAAGAACCCGACCTGATCCATAAAAAATTTCCCCCAGTGTGATGAAATAGACTACCTTGATATAGGCAGGACAATCTGACCTTAGAAATATGCCAAGTAGCACTAAAGGGGATATGATACTTCACAATATCAAGCTATGATACGAACATAGATGGGTGACAAAATAAATAGGATGAATGATGTAATGGATGGAAGCGATGCAAAGAATGATAGGATAAAGAGCCAAAGATAAATGGAGGTGCTTTATTTATGCAAGGCACCTATTTGCTAGGTATTCACCAAGGTACTTTCCCAAAGCACCACTGAAGTGATTTTCACTAGAGGAAAAAAAAATTCTTTACCATTTTCAATCTTTTTTCTAATTTTTTGGGATTTTGATCATCTTTTGACTTTTTTTTATTTTGGGATTTATACCCTTCAAGACTAGGCATAAAAAATTTTGAGATACAGACTATTGGTCGGTTCCTCCAAGGGTTCACCTTCAGGCATTGATAATTGATATGCTTCTGATCTGTAGCTTGTTGTGATGACAAATGGGCCTAACCAGTTAGGCTCAAAATTTCCTTTGTTGTCCTAATTTGGAAGATTTTTTTTATTCTGCTTTAGAACAAGATCCCCTACTAGGAAATACTGACTCTTGATCTTCTTGTTATAGCTCCATTTTAGTCGGTTTTTATATACTTTCAAGTGATTAAGGGCATTTAGATGATGCTCATCTACGAATTCTAGCTCATTTTATTGAGATACTATGTATTCTTCATCAATGATCATGTTTTGTAATGAAAATTGTGATGAGGGAAGCTTGACCTCAATAGGCAAGATGGTTTTTGATCCATAGACCAAGGAGAAATGGGTTTCACCTATAGGTGTGTGGATATTGGTTTGTAGGCCCAGAGGGAAAGATTTAACTGTATATGTCAATCACAACCAGCTTTATTGATTGTTTTCTTTAGGATTTTCATAATGGTCTTGTTTGTAGCCTCATCTTGACCATTGCCCTAGGGATAATATAGGGTAGATAATTGATGTTGGATTTTAAATCTTTAACATAACACTTTCACATCTGAATTCTTGAAGGGTGTTCAATTATCAAAAATAAGGGCTTATGGAACACCATAACATAAGATAAGGTGATTCAAGATAAACTTAGCAATTTCCTTCCCTATTATATAAGTCATAGGAATGGCTTTGACCCGTTTGGTAAAGTACTCGGTGGTTGTTATGATGAACTTGTGGCATTATATGAGGTGGGAGTAATCTTTCCTATGAGATCAAGCCCCCATTACGAGAAATGCCAAGGTGTGACCATTGGTTGCAACTCCTAAGTTGGAGTATGAATAAGATCTCCATGATGTTAACACTGGACACACTTCTACACATACTAATGGGCTTCTCTTTCCATGGTTGGCTAGTAATACCCTATCCTCAACAGTTTCTTAGCTAAATTCATACCACTAGAATGGGAACCACATATGCCATTGTGTACTTTTGTTAAGGTGGTCAGGGCTTCCTCTTGTTTGAGACATCGTAGTATTGTTCCTTCGATGCTTTGGTAGTATAATGTATCACCTAGGATCATGAATTGAGATGCCATTTTAACAAAGGTCTTTTTAAGATTGGAGGTAATATAAAATGGGAGGTTTCCTTTGTTAAGGTAAGTGAATATATCATGATAACACGGGGAACCAAGACCAATAATAACACACAAATTCAAATTATAGGATTTTGAAAGTTGGTACAAGAATTTGTTCTACCAAGAATTCACATTGAAGGACATTGTGTGACATATCTAACAAGGATCTAATTGTTGCCATAGCATCTATTGCTCGGTTCTTCATGCGAGGAATCTGCTCAAAAGTTATGTCTATGAAAAAGTCCTTAAGACTCTCTACCATCTTCTTATAAGGAGTAAGCTTATCATCCTTGGTTTGGTAGTTTTCATTGACTTGGTTGATAACCAGTTGTGAGTCCCCATAGACTTTTATTTCTTGTATCTTCCATTGAACTGCTATCATCAGACTGGTTATTAGGGCTTCATACTCTGCAATGTTGTTAGTACATGGAAATGATATTCAGTATGACTTTGGAATACAATCACCTTAAGGGGTGATAAAAAGAATACCCGCCTCTTATCCATGTTGGGTGAATAATCCATGAAAGTATATTTTCCATTGATCGGCTAATTTGACAAGGAACACTAATTCATCAGGAAATTCAGATATCAAAGTGTTCTTTGCATAGATAGGTGATTTTTCTAGATAGTCTATGATTACTTCTCCTTTTATTGCCTTACACTCCACATATTCTACGTCAAATTTAGTCAAGATCATTACCCATTTGGCCATGTTCCCAATGAGTTTTGCTTTGGATAAAAGGCATTTTAATGGATCGATCTTTGCAATAACCTTGATTTGATGTCACAACATGTAGTGTCTAAACTTTTGTGAAGTAAAAAACATCACTAAGCATGCTTTATCAATGGATGAATAGTTCATTTCATAGCCTACCAAGGCCCTACTTATGTAATAGATAGATCTTTCATTTATGTTTCCATCATGTTGTGCTAAAAGAGCACCTAGTGTTGTTGATGTTGTTGAGATATATAGGATCAATGGCTTGTTTGGTATTAGAGACATGAGCACTGAGGTGTCAATAGGTAGTCCTTGATCTGATGGAAATATTTATCACACTTCTAATCCCACTTGTAAGTTGTTCCTTTATAGAGAAGATGCGAGAAAGCATGGATTTTGTCTAATAATTGCATTATGAACCTTCTGATGGACTACAATCCTCCTTGTAACCCTCTCATCTCCTTCAATATTTGTGGTGGTTCCATGTTTATGATGGGTCTTACTTTTGTTGGATCAATCTCTATCCCTCTTTGTGAGATGATGTAGCCAAGAAGCTTCTCTAATGTAACCCCAAAGATACATTTTTTTGGGTTTAGTCGTACCTTATACTCTTTGAGCCTATCAAAGATGGGTCCCAATACCTCTATGTGCTCACCCCTTTTCTTTGACTTGGCCAAAATATCATCTACATAGTCTTCAACTTTTATGTGGATCATTTCATGAAAGATAAGGTTCCTTGCTCTTTGATAGGTCATTCCTACATTTTTCAACCTAAATGGCATCATGTTCCAGCAATATGTTCCCCATGGACAATTGAATGCAATTTTTTGTTGATCCTCCTTGGTGATCATGATTTGATTATAGCCTAAAAAACCATCCATGAGTGATAGAATTTCATGTCTAGCTATTAAATCCATGATGATGTTGATGTTAGGCAGAGGGAAATCATCCTTCGGGCATGCTTTGTTCAAGTCTTTTAAATCCGTGCATATTTTGATGCCCCTAGTGGGTTTAGAGATTGGTACCAGGTTTGAAACCCACTAAGGATAGTCTATCAATTGGATGAATCCAATATCAAGAAGCTTTTATAACTCAAGTTTCACCAAGAGTGTTATCTGAGGGTGCATCTTTCTTAATTTTTGCTCCATTGGTCTGGCTTTAGGATAGATCAAGCCCTAGAATATCTATGTATGACCATGCAAATTTATCTTTTTGCTCATTCAAGAATGCTGCCAGGTTTTTATGTTCTTCATCCAATAAGGATTCAGCATAAAAAATTATATTGGGTGCTTCATCAATTCCAACATTTACTGGAGTAGCCTTCTCTACTAGCACTGCTAACTTTTCTGGATGAATTGCACTAAGGGGAGATTGAATCCCTCATCCTTGGGCACCTCATAGAGGTTTTCACCTTCAGATGCATCCTTTATTTTTACTATTTTAGGATCAGGGAGTGCCACAATGTGGTTTTCACTCAAATATCTGCATGTTGTCCATTTTGTGACTGAAGGATTCAATCGTCTCCCTGTATTGCACCCTTGTTTCTAGCTCTATATCAAAACCAGCTTTGTCATCTGCCCATGGTAAGTTGTTACGGAGTCCCATGAATTTTGAGATCGCTTGATCATTTTTTAATAAATCTAGAATCGGTGGTCCTCATTGGTCCCAATTAATTAGTTGTGGGTATACTAGGCTTATTTCAATGGTTTCACTGTTTGGGGTAAAATATGTTGTGGCTATCATGAAGAGAGACTTATTCTCAAATAGATCAGCAACGTCAAGGGGGAAATTGTCTAGGGTAGTATCACACAATGTTGGTAACCAAGAGGAAGCCTCAACCCATTTAGCAGAAATACCTTTGCCAATAAGGGTAACCTTGCTAGTAGTACATCCTAGGCCAATATTATTTGGACATTTGTTAGGAATGATGGGTTCTAGAAAACAATTGTCATTTTGACCTGGTTTCTCATTCTTGTTGTACTCCCATCCTTTCATTAGTTGCAAGCCTTTGTTTTCATATTCCATGGGAAGAATGAGGATGGGTCAGTCATATTGATACAGTAGTTTAGAGACATCCTCCTCATTGACATATTCTTTGTTCAAATCCCCCCACTTTGTGAAGGTGGTAGCTTCCATTTTTATTGTTTTAGCCATTTTGTTGATAGGTGTGGGTTTCCCATGAGATTTGGGAGAAAGAGGTAGTTCCCCAAACACAAAAGTATCCTTCGTTAGTTTATAGTTTCTACAACCATCATCCTGGATCACTACTTTGATGTCAGGAATGCTCTGCACAATGGATGTTTTTGTTTTCTTAGGTATATGCAAGGGATGATAAGTCAACAAGTGAGGAGGAAGGTGTAGGCCCTTCATCATTTTTAGGGATTTGGGGTATTTTGTAAAACTTGGCCTCAAGGTTCTTGAAGTAATAAAATGGCTCAGGATATCTATGGATGGTAACTTCTCTATCCTCAAAAGAAACCTTTACACATTGATGATAGGTCAAAGCTACAACTTTCAAGGCATGGATCCATGTTCAACCAAGAAAGATGTTGTAGGGGAGATCAAGGTATAACACTTGGCATGTATTTTTTGCAATGACAGGTCCTACTTGGATGGGTAGTGCAATGATGTCTTGCAATACCCACTCTTGATTGCATATGCTTTGATGGTTGTACTCTTTACATTCTCAATAGCATCTTCTGAATAACCCAAGTTCTTGATCAATTGAAGGGTGAAAATGTTCAAACCAATACCTCCATCTACTAAGACTCTTTTAACCTTGTTCTTATGAACAATGACCTCAAGGTGTAAAGAACAGCTATGAGATGGTTGTGATGGTATTTTTTGTTCCGAGAAGGTGAGAAGATGATTAGTGATATGCCCTACCATAGCTTGAGACCACTTTGTATCAATATCCTCAAGGATGGATGATGTGGATAAAGCCTTCTCTAAGATTCCCTATGTGTGGGGGATATCCTCAATATTTCCAAGATAGAAATCTATGTGAGGGTCTTCTTAAGCTGATCTAGGAGACAGTATTTGCTAGGGGTTGATACGGGTAAAGTAGGTTGTGACCTAGATTGAGATGGGACACCTTGGATGGTGACTTTGCCACATCGTGTGGTGATTCCAAATTTCACACTAGGCCCTTTGATGGTGACAATGGTGATGACACTATCATAGGAAGCGACTACATTGGAATAGACATGTTGCATGTTTGTGTAATCCTTACTATTTCCATTGTTGTTTCCTTTTCTATTATTTGGAATGGAGTTTGTGTATATCTTGAGATCTTGATTATCAATTGTTACTTCAATAGATGTGTATCCATTCTCAATAAGGTCTTGGATAATATTTTTAAGCCTCATGCCATTCGATGTCTTGTGTCCCTTAATTTTGTGAAAGTCAAAATATCATTTTCATTGTACCAGGGTGGTTTATCCTATGGTTCTTGGTAGTTTTCAAAATTGGGAAGCATTATCAAGTTTGAATCTACCAATTTCTTCATGATAGTTTTATTAGGTTTTGACAACTATCTGTATTTTTGTTTCAAATAGTTCTTTTTGGGAGTTCATCTTTGTTGTATTTCAATGTTATTGAATTGATTGTTTTGTGATGGTATAACTTGTTGTACGATTGGTTGAGCATTACTTGTTTGATTATTGTTTGGCCTAGGAGCACTTAGGACCACCTTAGCATCTACCATGCCATCATTGGTCACATTCTTGCTCTTAGCTCAGACACAAGGCTTGTCATTTGAATTCTGTGATGGGTGGTTGTCTTTGTATGCCTGAGTATTTCCCTATGAGATTATAGCATGCTTGATGTTAAGGGCTCTAGGGAATTTTTTTGTAAGAGTTAATGTACTACATCTTCAAGAGGAAGGATATATCTAGATTGATATTTGCTATGATGATCCCCAATTGTTGTTCAAGAATATGCCACTTACTTTTGTTGGCTCTTTGCCTCCATCGTTGTAAGAAATTGGTGAAAGATTCTTTTTTTTGTTTTTTAAGAGTGTACAACTCTTTTAGGCTTACATCCATGTCAAGGTTAAAGTAGAACTAATATATGAATCTATCAATTATTTCTCGAAAGGTTTTTATACCTGGAGGCAACTAAGAAAACCAATCAATGGTTGGGCCTATCAAGATTCGTGGGAAGAGGCACATCAAATAAGACCCAGTGTAGGCAACCTCCATGCATATGACATTAAATTATTTGACATGGTCAACATGACTTCCTCTCTCTTTGTATTTATCAAACTTGGAAAACTAGGAATGAATGGTACTTTGAGAGAGGGGGACCACCCACTACAAGGCCCTAGGTCACGAAAGGCCAAGAGCGGAAAGGTTGCCCTAACCCATATCGTTTTAAAGGATAGTTAGGATGACAAGGATGAGAATAATGAGGATTATGCATCCTTGAATCACTCTGCAATCCCGAATCTTGGAAGGAGACTAGATGAATCGTCCTTTAGAGTCAGACTCATGTCTCAGATAGCTCTCTATTTGAGGACAGAAGCACAATTCCAAGACGACAGCATGGCATGTCAGCATCTCACAGGTGCACTGGTGTCCGTATGGCCAAAGAACTGAAAAAACATAACTCACACTCAAAAGGAGAGACTACCAACCTAGTCTAGAGATATTTAAAGTGATAAAACAAGATTAAGTAAAGAGAAATGTAGATACGAATATGATAAAGGAAATGTATTACCACCAAGGTGATGAAGACGATCTTGTACAATGCTCTCTTCACCAACTCGCTCCAAGTTCTCTCCACCTACACACAATAAAGGGAGAAATTGTTGGGGTTGTATAGGGGCCTACCTCAGTCAGACCCTCATCTTGGTGTTTCCACCTCCACGAAAAGAAAATTTTGGAATAGTAGAAATAGATGATAAAGGAAAGAAACTACAAGCTACATAACACAAAACACAACAAGCAGTACGTGCTTACTCAATTGAAAGCAAAAGGAGAGATTGTAGGAGCTTACCGCCTCTGTCCAAAGTGATCAAGGCTCATGGAGGAGTGAACGAGAGGGAATCAAGCCTCTATTTCCATGGTATTTGTCTTGTGCTCACCCTGTTGGAGTGACGGAGTAGTAGATTGTTGCAATGGAGTAAATGGTGCTACTGTAAAGCTTGGAAATGGATGCAAAATGGTGGAGAAAATGCTCAAATGATCTTGCAAACTTCTCTCAAAAATTTTCTTGAAAAATGCTAAGGATGGAAGAGTGAAGATTATGAAGAGAAGGGTTAAAAATGACCATATTCAGATCGGCCAGCCGAAGAGGCACGTTACTCTTTGACCCCCAATCAAAAATGTAACACCTCTACAGTCTCCAGCCATAGGAATCTGCTAGGGACGTAAGCACTCTATGTGGAAATTTGCATGTCGCATGGGCGTCCCCAATAGAAATTCCCCCACCGACACACAAAATAGGCACCAAGTGGAATGCAAGCAGTGGTCTTAAGTGGAATTAAATCTCCACTTTTTATTTTCTAAAGTGATAAGGGTCAAAAGGGAATTTGTGTTAGGGGTGCAAATTCATGTTGATACATTTTTCCCCACTTTAGCGAGCATGAGCACTAATGAGTGCTTCGGTAAAGTAGAGTAGTAAAGAAGTAACAGAGTAAGAGATGTATACCTAAACTGATGAGGAAGTAGAACATGGTCTGGAGAACTCGAGAGTGCAGGAAAGGGCTTCATAGCTCCGTGAAACTACAAAGCTAAAGCACATTAGTACCTTACAGGTTTTCGGTCCTACAAGGGTGGTATCCTTCAAGAACTCTCACATGAAGGAAACCAATAAAATCACCTTATAGCCTCGTAGACCTACAAGGAAGGTATCCCCCAAGAACTCTCACATGAAGGAAACCAAGAAAGGAGACTCCACAGAGCCAAAGATGGTGTCATGTTTACCCACAGATAGAACACATCAGGAAGCAGCCACATAGGCTAGTGAATGGAAAATCACGCAGACCATCGCTAATTTGTAAATATTTCAAGGGGTCCCTTGAGAACCCTTCAAAGGGAAGGAGGGTCCACTCAAGGGACACATTGTTTGAAAAGTAAGGTCTAGTCGGGCTGTCCTCAAGCTAGATGTAAGGATGTGAAGACGATCTAGTCAGGTTGCCCCCAGACTACACGTTGAGATGTAAAACAGATCTAGTCAAGTTGCCCCCAAGCTAGACACCATATATTTTTTATTGAAAACTTTCGAAGGGGTCCCTTGGGAACTCGGCATGAAGAGGTAGGGTCCATTCAAGTGACACGTTGTTCAAGAAGCTTAATGCCTTCCTTCTCGAATCGATTCGTCATCAAGGAATCCTTTTGAAAGATGTTCACTTCATCAAGGAATTCAAAAGGAGATGTGCTCATGCGAGGGGAAGACTAAGACTGTTCCCCCTTCAGAGGAGAATCTCCAAGTCCTTTCTTTATGAACTCGTGATGAAGGAAACATGTTCTATTAGGGTTCTAAGTTGAGAATGCAATTCTAACGAGGAAGTTGTGAGGGATCTTCGAGGAAAGAGTCATTTGGAAACGAATGTGTTTTCTAAAGACCAAGTAATGTAGAAGATCCATTGTCATACATGAAAGGGACAACTCAAGCAAAGACAAGAGAAAGATAAAATAAAAAGTAAAGAAAATGGGTCTCGCACAGAGGGCACAAGGGGATTTGGTTACGCAGGGTCAAATCTACCTTTATTTATATATAGTAGGTAACTGTGGTAAGAGGCGAACGATCATCAATCCCCAACCAAATCAAGAAGAATGCACGAAAGACAAAGTAAAATAAAAAATTGGGTCAACATGGAAGGAGGGCTAAATGCTCTTGACGCTTTGCATCATCCCCAATTTACCAAAAGTTAATCACAAACATAGAAGAATAGAGATACATATAGAGGAAAGTTTACAACACCAACACCACACCTATATCCATGCACCAACAGGGGTGGCGAGGGTCATCCAGGCCCATATAGCATGATCACGGGGGAAGCACATGTCATGACATGCACACATATCTAATCTAAACATCAAGAAGAGAATATCCCCCTAACATTGGTTGACCAAGAGGTCATCAGCTTCCCACTCTAGATCATCGAAGGAAGGAAGACAAGCCTACAATGATGAATGTTAAAGAGAGGAGCTTTTGATCCTCCTCGTCACTTAGCTCCTATGGGTCCAGGGTCAATGACCTAGCGAAGATTGCTGACAGGATCGGGACTTTGTCCACCAAGTTAAACATGCACTTGACAGGAGTGCCATTTTTACCTCTTCGGACGAAGGAGTTTGCACCCGAGGTTCACTGCTAGGCTGACTGAGAGACTCAAGAGAAGTGAAAAACTCAGGGGAAGTTGGGACCAGTTCCATCACCAAGACAGAACAAGTCATTTTGGGGCCACCTTTTGGAGAAGGTGGGCTCTTCTTACATCCCCCATTACTAGAGGGGCCACACTCTACTTTCTTCTTCATCAGAGGAGGTGAACTCCCCATGGATCAGATAAGGAGTGGTGAGGAAGAAGAGGAAAGAACTACAGTAGACACAACTGAAGTGTTAACCATTTCCATGGATTGGGAAAGCAAAGACCTCCAGGATGGAGGTCAATAAGGGTGGCTATGTCGAAGGAGTGATGAACACTTGTACCCTTCCAAGTACATGTGCTCTCATAGCAGGAGTCGAAAGAGATTCAAGGATAGAAGGAGGGAAAGAGGAGGACACAGCAGGAGGTGCGGTCTTCTCTCCCTCCTTTTGTAAGGATACTTGCTTAGCTAGGAGAGCCTTTCATCGGTACTTACGCTCATGTGCAAGATGGTTTGTATGGCTCTTTGCATCAGAAGCCGAAACTTGTGAAGGGACACAAGAATCCTGCTCAGCCATGGCAGTGTCCTCCACGACTGTCTCCAGTGGAAGGGCAGACTCCTAAATGGAAGGAGGAGAGGCGGGTTCATAAATGGCGGGAGGAGTTGACTCTAACGCCTCGGCAGTGGGCCTCTTCTCATTTACTATTTTAGGAATAGGAATAGTAGGAGGCCGCGGAGGCCAAGACAAAGAGGACTCCCCATGGCAGGCTTTCTATCTTCCATACCAAACGAGCCTAGGCTCTATCGGTAAGAAAGGAAGCTTAAATGCAGGACGCTTGGCCTTTCACCAAGTGGGCACCATGGGATTCTCTCGCAAATGTGAGACAAAAGCAGATGGTACCATGACAGGACGAGAGGAGGCATCATGCTAGACCATGGAGGAGGAAGATGGAGGACCTTGAGACCATTTTTCTTCTTCTCTTCTATGTGCCTTGATGGCATCAATATCAGCCTTTAAGCAAGCTCTATGCGAGATAGCATAAGATGAAGGAGGGCATCTCACTTTTATCCTAGTGCACCCTTTCTTGTAGTTTTGATATGTGCGGTGTAGGAGGTTCTTCCTAGGTGGGAGAGGACCATAAGTAATCTAGGGTATAGCTGCCAAGTGCAACCGGTGGTCTATATCTGGTGTCATGGACAACATGTACCGATCCTCCATGAAAAAATTTTAGGCATTTGTGTATGATCGAGGGAACTACCTTCATAGCTACTAGCCAGGGGATGCCTAGCTTCACTCTAAAGAGTTTAGACCCCGGGATGATGTCAAACTTAAGGCTTACAAAATTAGGTCCAACAAGGAGTGATAGGACAATACTCCTTATAGGAGGTACGAAAAATTCTATCATGTGTGTGGATGGTACTTTCAGGTGCATCATATCCATCCTTGTGCAGGAAGTTAATCAACATTATCTCCTCAGTTATAATATTCACTTGCGATGTCGGATCAACAAGAATGCCTACTATAGTGTTCCCATTTATCCTTGTAGGAATGTAAAGAGGAGATGGATCTCTATTAAAGCCCATCGGCAAGTCCTATGAATTAAAGGTTATGCTCGTACCGCTACTCACACTCTGCGTAGAGGGAATAGGTTGATTAAGGAAAGAGGCCATCACGCACACCAGATGGTACTTCTACAGAGCCTCCTAAGGTTTACGGGATAAGGTAGTAACCCAGTTAAGGTTTCAATTACGCAATACTTTGAAACCTTCCAACTACGCCTACTAGGGGTCATAGGTTGGGTTGTGAGGCGACACCCTCACAACACTCACACCTACAACACTCCTAGGATATGAGGAATGGAGCTTTCAGTATCGCAGAACGGAACCAAAATGATTCACGTTGGGTTCACCAAAAATGTGAGAGAGGGGGACCACCCACTGTAAGGCCCCAAGTCACGAAAGGCCAAGAGCGAAAAGGTTTCCCTAGAACACCTCAGTTTAAAGGATAGTTAGGATGATGAGGATGAGAATGATGAGGAATATGTGTCCTTCGATCACTCTGGAATCCCGAATCTTGGAAGGAGACTAGATGAATCAGCCTTTAGATTCATATTCATGTCTCAGACAACTCTCTATCTGAGGACGGAATCACAATTCCAAGACAACAACGCGGTGCACTAGCGTCTCATAGGTGCATTGGAATCCATACGGCCAGAGAACCGAAAAGATAGAAATCACACTCAAAAGGAGATACTACCAACCTAGTCTAGAGATTTTTAAAGTGATAAAATGAGATTAAGTAAAGAGAAATGCATATACATATACGATAAATGAAATGTATTACCACCAAGGTGACGAAGACGATCTCGTACGATGCTCTCTGCGCCAGCTCGCCCCAAGTTCTCTCCACCTGCACACAATATAGGGAGAAATTGTTGGGGCTATATAGGGGCCTACCTTAGTCAAACCCCTGTCTTGGTGTTTCCACCTCCACGGACATCCAAGTTTGGAATAGTAGAAATAGATGATAAAGGAATGAAACTTCAAGCTACATAACACAAAACACAACAAGCAGTATGTGCTTACTCAATTGAAAGCAAAAGGAGAGATTGTAGGAGCTTACCGCCTCCGTCCAAAGTGCTCAAGGCTCATGGAGGAGTGAACGAGAGGGACTCAAGCCTCTGTTGCCACGGTGATTGTCTTGTTCTCACCCTATTGGAGTGACAGAGTAGTGGATTGTTGCAATGGAGTGAATGGTGTTGCTGCAAAGCTTGGAAATAGATGCAAAATGGTGGAGAAAATGCTCAAATGATCTTGCAAACTTCTCTCAAACTTCTGCTTGAAAAATGCTAAGGATGGAAGAGTGAGATTATGAAGAGAAGGGTGCAAAATGGCCATATTCAGGTCGGCTAGCCAAAGAGGGATGTTACTCTTTGACTCCCAATTGAAAATGTAACGCATCTACAGTCTCCAACTACAAGAATCTGCTAGGGATGTAAGCGTGCCATGTAGACGTCTATGTGCCACATAGGCATCCCTGACAGAAACGCCCCCATTGACACACAAAATAGGTGCCAAGTGGAATGCAAGTAGCGGGCTTAAGTGGAATTAGACCTCCACTTTTGATTTTCTAAAGTGTTAAAGGGTCAAAAGGGAATTTGTGGTAGGGGTGAAAATTCATGTTGACATAGGTACCATTGCAATATTTTGGTTGAAGGGATGTGGGCATAAGTTTTTTTGTGTATGGGGTTTTTTCATTTTTCCCATTCAAATATCATGCATTTCTTGTGTTAACACTTTAAGTTGTGATGCTACATCATCTTGTGGATTTTGTGGAGGAACATATGTCATGTATTATGGGATGGCGGATGGATTGTATCTGGGATTCTAATATGATGGGGTGTTGTATGATGTGTATGGTGGTGTAAGATATTATGAAGGTGATTGTAGTGGAGGGTATATGTTCCTAATGTGTTCATATTGGTGTTGTTTTGTTGAGGGTTATAGTGAAAACCCTATTTTTTTTGTTGTTGTTGTGTGAGTACTTATTTTTATTGGGCATATTATTGGGCTAACAAGGCTTTTTGTTGGGCTTGCTATTGTTGTTGGGCCACTATGGCTGCTTGTTGTGTTTTTTATTGTTGTTGTTGGGCTGCTAAAGCTGCTTGATGTTGTTGTTGGGCTACTAAGCCTACTTGATGTTGTTGTTGGGCTACTAAGGCTGCTTGATATTGTTGTTGGGCCAAATTTTGACCGGTAACATAGTATAGGCTAACTACACTTGATCCATGAGGATTTGAAGCGTATTTAAGCCAATATACATCAGCCCCAATAAGATCATTCAATGTAAACTAAGCTAAGAAGCCATTAAAACTAGCATATTAGAACACGAAATTTTAATAAACATCTACTCTAAGACATTGGAACTTAACCTATTGGGGGAGTGGTTTCAATTTGATGTGGAATGGAAACCCTTTCTCAATCCCTTGGATAATGAGCTTGTCTTGATCGATTCTATTGAAGAGAAATGACAAAATTGATGAAAGATGCATTATAAAACATGATGAAAGCTATTTTAACATTATATATTCTAAGATGATCAATATGGGTGTATGCAAAGCTATTCTAAATGTATGCAAGATTTAAAACATTAAAACCCTAATTTCAAAATATTCTAATATGATGCAAGTTACCATGGAAGCAATTAATGGATGCTCTAAGTTAATATGATGCAAGAAATTAACCTAAATTGTTGTTAAAACACAAAATATGGATGCAAGATGAGAGTGATTTTAACAACATAAGTTTACTATTAAAAGATGGATCCTTATTCAATAGATGCAAGCTCTATTTATAAAATAGGCAAAATGAAACTAATGGTCAAGATCAAAAGGATCAATCAATGGTCAAAATGGAAAGAAGATGGAGACATGGATCATGGATTCCCATCAAGGATTGAGGACGCAAGATGATATATTTAATCAAGGGCTTACATTCATCCAAACAAACACACTTTCAAAACTTGCACAAGAAGTCTTATTGAAAGTTTGTTTCAAAAAAGGAATATTCCCTTGTTCAAATGAGTGTAAAGGGAAAGAATATTCTATGACAATATTCCCTTTTGGAAGAAAATTAGTCATTTAGTTAATTAAAATCAAATTTTAATGTGCAAAGGGGAAGGAATATTCTATGAGAATACTCCTTTTTGGAGGAATGTGCAAAGGAGGAGTATTCCTTTGCAAGTGGGAGGATTAAATTTAATTAGTAATTTGATAATTCAATACAATGTTTCAATTATGCAAATTAGGGGAATTAAATTATATTCATTAAATAATGATTTAATGAAAAAAAGGGGGATGTAATATGATATTTAATTAAATAGCTTAGGGTTATTTAATTAAATAAGAGGACTTAGGATATAAATTAGATAATTTGATTTATCGAATTTAATAGGACAAAAGGTTAGTGCAAGAGTGGATAAATTAACCTAATTAGATCAATTAGATTAATAGATGAAGTTGATGTGATTTATTAAATAGCTAGGCTAATTTAATCAATTAAACGACAAGAGGATGGGTTTTAGGATAAAATGGTGTTAGTATATCATATTTGAGTGCATGATATCATTTAGGACATTTTTAAGTGTCTAGAAGTATAATAGTCTACCAATCATTGATCTATACTTCCTGTGATCTATCTTAGGAGATTCATCATTCTTGCTCAGCTTACAACCAATAACCATAGGAGTACATACCAGTTTAGAGTCATCCATTCCAAACTTCTTCAACATTTCCTTAACATATGATGAGTCTAGTTTATGGTCTAATTATTGATAGGGTTGGTGTCTGTTTCCTCCAATTGTCATAAGACTTTGATACTTGGTAGTTGATATTTTCATAATATTTCCTTCACTATATACTTTGGACATGAACTTATTTTCATAACTTTCAAATGATATTGACATGTTATATGAACTGATTGTGTTAATTTTGATGTGATTAATGAATGTCACTTTAAGATTATTATGGATATGCAGTTGTTGTGTGTGCTAACATTGTCATGCAGATAATTAAAGGCCTACAAATAAGGAAGATTATGCTAGTTGATCATGTGCCATATCGGTCAACAAGGTGGTCATTTAATGGAGAGAAGACTCTTGGTGGCTGAAGATTCCTCATGCAAATCAGATTGTAAACACCTTGTAATGGTCTTAAATTTTGTTGAGCAACTGATGGTGTTACTGTTGTGTCAGACTTGCATTAAGGAAAACATGCCTAATAGATTTCGTGCATGTGTAGCCGCCTCTGCTCTTTTCCAAATTTTCCTTAATGTGGCATCCTTCGTGTCTGTTGGAGTTGACTACCTTGCTAGGTGTTTAAATAAGGCTATGATGTTCCTTCAGAGCTCTCTCTCTCTCTCTCGCTCTCTTTTTTCCTCATGGAAGAATGTTAATTTGATGATGTAATCACACTCTTGAGCTTTTCAATAATACACTCATGTTTCTCATTTATACTCATGTTTTCCAATAAATGAAATGAAGTAATAAGTTCGTGCATTTGAGTCTAAGTAATAGGGAATACTTATCCAAGGGGGACCACTTGGTCAGTATTATTTCTTGTACCTTAGTTTAGTTTAATTTTTATTTTATGTTCAATTATTAGTTAAGAATCTGACACTGACTATTCTTGCAGCCACTAGAATTCCATTTTGTGACTGTTCCTACAGCCAAAGCAGAACAAAGTAGTTTCCTATTTGTTCGCTCAAATTTTTATTTCTCTCATGCATTTCAATTTAGACTAGTTATTGGTTGATGTTTAGCATTTATTTTATTTCCTTCCAAACAATTTTCTTTCAGTTCTGAGTCTTTCCTAGCTATAGGATGAATGTGGATACTTTGGATTCCTAGTGCACATACAATGTTGAACCATTTCAAGTTTACATCCTTGGTTTGACAATTTAAATGCACCTTCATGATGATTGAGATAGCTATTCAGGTTAGATGTCCAATCTTTGAATCACAACTGTAAAGGCTTAGTTGTTAAAATATTATAGGAGGTAGACATTTTTGGCATCATTATCGGGGATGGTGTCAAAATAGGAAGTTCTTTGGAGTCATTGATAGTTTTTCTTGGTGTAGTATTTCTGGGAGTTTGTTCTTAATATATCCCTCTCATTTAGAAGAGTTAAGACCCCCTATTCTTTTACCAATTCTTTGTGTGAGTTGGTTGAGAGTGAGTTGATACCGTATGTATAGAGAAAGGAGAAGAGATGCTCATGGAAGATTCCTTCCTAACAATCTTGATTTATTCTAGATAGTCGAGTATCAGAACCTACCAAGAAACGAATAAGAAGAAGAAACACACCTCTTTGTTGATACATTTCTAGATTTGACCATTTCTTAGGTTTCGTCTAAAAATCAAAATTTGATTGAAGACCCCTTTGCTTTGGAACTTCATCTAGCAAGCATGGGTGATACAAATGGAAAGAGACCTAATAGACCAGATTTTCCTTTCCCCATTGCTCATCAAAATGAAGTATACAACCTCAAAAATATCCCTACTTCAGTCCTTCCTAAGTTCTATGGACTTGTCATAGAAGATCCTGATACATTCTTGTTTGAGTTTGATATACTCTGTAGGAGTTATGACTATGCCATTAATGCCCATAGGCTTAAGCTATTTCCTACCACTTTGAAAGAAGTTGCATTAAGATGGTTCATGAGCCTAGGTAGAGATACTGTGGAGACTTGGGAGTAAATAAAGACAAATTTCATTTAGAAATAAAAAGAGTATTGCAGAGGTAGTGACATGAGAGGAGATGACATTTTTAGAATGCAGAAAAAGGAGGATGAGAGCTTCGAGGATTACATTTCAAGGTTTATGTTTTTCCTATAGAAATATCCACACCATACACTCAATGAAGAATCACATAAGCTAATTTTATTGAGATGAATTAATGATAGCTGCATAGATGCCTTGGGCCTAATGGGAGAAGGAAATATCACCCAAGTACCTTGGAAGGCTATCAAGAAGATATGCCAAAACTATTCTAGGGAAGCTTCAAAGAAGGGGAGAGCTTACCAATCCTCTATAGGTAAGTCATCCACAAGTGAGGTTTTAAGGATGGAGATTACTGACTTGCTGGCAGAATTCAAGCAAGACATCATAAATAATCTAGCTACTCAGTTGGATTCACTTCAGGCCAAAAAGAAACAAGACGAGGCAGAGACAATGTTGGCAAAATATTGCCCTCATTGCAAAAAAAATGACTACAAATGCAAGATGATAGCTATTATTGACAGCAAGTAGCTAGCACTCGAGTTCAAGCCCATCCAGGGTGAAGATGATCAAGTCTACTATGTTGCACAAAGGATTCCATAGGCTCCAAGACATGGTATGCCACCAGATACACTATCTTTTGTTGGGCTATATTTTAATTCTTATTTATCTAGTAATCAATGCAAACCCCCATATCCATCCAATTATGGAGGATATCCATCACATCCTTAGAGTAACCCTCCAAATGCTTGGACCAATCACCAAAACTCTCCAAGCCAGTGGCAACAACCTCGGGGGAATTGGCAACAGTTTCAAGGAAATCGGTCGCCACCTCTAGGAAACTAGCAACAAACATCTCAATGGAGGGGAGGACAACAATGGCCAAACCAGTCAACCAATTGCATGCAGCCACCTTCTTAGACCCACCAACCTGCTATAATGCACCTAAACCTACTCAGCTACCAGCCCAGCCCACACCTAACCCAAATAATAAACCACAACAACAGTCGGTATACTTTTTTGATCCAAATCAATTCCCTGCATATGTTGTGAGTGTAAATGACATTCGTTTGTGTTTAGGAACTACTTTTCCAGCTCCTTCCACACCCATTATCATTGAGCTTCCTTTGGAAGAAGAGGAGCCTTTGAATGTCCCCATTCAATCTTGTCCACCTAAAAATCCTGAACCAGTCCCAATCAAGTACACTGAACTTGAACCACCATTTCCCTAGAGGTTGGAAACTGTGAAAGAAAAGGAGGACACAAATTTTGACATTCTAGATCAGTTGAAACATATATGTGTCAAGATACGTCTATTTCAGGCCATAAAAGATGTTCCCATATATGGCAAAGCAATCAAGGAGGCATGCCTTAAGAATATAGGGAGGAAGAAGAAATACCACACTATAGTTCATGTGGTGAGACAGCTTGCTGACATCATGCTTGGGAAAGTGATTTTTCCCAAGTATAATGACCCAATGAGTCTTATGGTAGGAATTTTTATAAATGGGATGTAGGTAAAGAATGCTTTGATTGATTGGAGAGGAGTAATAAATGTGATGACTAAGGACATCCTGCAGCAACTAAATATTGTAAGCATGAGACATACTCCTACTATCCTGTAGCTTGTTGAAAGTTCTATTGTTACACCTGATGGTATAGTGGAAGACCTAGTGGCAACTTTAGACTCTTGGGAGTACCCGATAGATTTTATGATTCTTTCTCCTAAAGCAACACTAGGCGGGTACCCCATTATTCTTGGAAGACCATGGTTAGCAACAACAGATTCTTATATTGGATTTTGAACAAGAGACATGACCAATTCTGATGGAAAGAGAACCAAAAATCTTATTCTCTACCCTCGCGCTCAGCCATCCCATGATAAGGATAGTCTAGTATGGCCACATATTGGTGAAGAGGCCGAGGAAGTCAATTATGTGGCACAACTTATGATGTTAAGAAGTCCTTTCCTGCAGCTTCAAGATGAAGATGAAGTATTGTCTCACATAATTCAAAACCATTATAAGGTAGAGGAAGTATCGTCCTCTCATATATCTAATTTTGTTGCTACAGTGAAAACACTCCTGCCCGCTTTTCCTGTAGTCGTTCTTCCTGCAACCACTTTTCCTACAAATGCCTTTCCTACAGTCAAATTTCTTGCAGCAACAGGTATGTTTCACACATTACTTCCACATGAACTCAAGGTACCAAGAATTAGTGAAGCAATTATGGTAGAGTTAACTACACAAATGCAAGTATCAGAAGGGAAATATTTGAATATCAACAGTAAATTGAGTGAAGAATAGTAGTTGTCATTGGCAAACTTACTAAGAACCCACCAAAATGCATTTGCATGGGACTATCATGATATGAAGGGATTGGATCCTAAACTTTGCACTCATAGGATATACATAAGAAATCATTGTACACCGGTAAGGTAGCCACAAAGAAGAATTAACCCTGCATTGAGAGAAATAGTAAAAGGGAACTGCAAAAATTGCTAGATGCAGGATTTATCTACCCTATTTCAGATAGCTAGTGGGTGTCCCCATTGGTGATTGTGCCCAAAAAAGGAGGGAAGTGGTGAGTTTGTATTGATTACAAGGAACTTAACTCTGCCACCAAAAATGGCCATTTCCCCTTACCACTCATAGATCAAGTTTTGGACTCACTTGTAGGAAAGAAGTACTTTTATTTTCTTGATGGATTCAGTGGCTATAATCATATCCAAATTGCACCAAAGGACCAAGAGAAGACCACCTTTACCTATCTATGGGGAACCTATGCTTACTCTATACTTCCATTTGGCTTATGCAATCCACCTACAACTTTTCAGAGGGTAGTCATTAGCATATTTTAAGACATCTCTCATGATTGCATGGAAATTTATATGGATGATTCCACTATCTATGGTGTTGATTTCAATGAAACATTAGAAAATATTAAGAGAGTCCTACAAATATGTGAAGACCATAATCTATCTTTAAATAGTGAGAATTGATTCATGATGATGTAGGAAGGTGTATCACTACATCTTTCATAAAGGAATTCAAGTAGATCCTGCAAAGGTTGAGGTGATTACCAATATGCCTATCCTTGCAAAATAAAAAGATGTTAGGAGTTTCTTAGGACATGTAGTTTATTACAGGAGGTCCATCAAAGACTTCAATGGACAAAAGACTGTGACAAGGCATTTTTTGACTTGAAAGCAGCTTTATCTCATGCTCCTATGCTCAAGGGACCTAATTCGGAGTTTATTTTTCACATCCATATAGATGCATTAGACTATTCTATAGGATCAGTCCTAGGACAGAAATAAGGAGCTATTGGAAACGCCATTTACTTTGTCAACAAAAATTTGCAAGGAGATGAATTCAAGTATACAGTGATAGAAAAAGAAATGTTAGCAGTGATTTATGCTTTAAACAAATTCAGACATTACATAACAAGCTACCAAATATTTGTGCACACTGATCATGCAGCCATTATATACATCATGAATAAACCTTTGATTACAGGAAGGCTAGCAAGATGGTTACTGTTGATGCAGGAGTTTGATATAACCATTGTGGATAAACCAGGGAAGGCCAATGTTGTTGCAGATTGTCTTTCAAGGCTGGACACATTAGAGGACAATCAAGTCATAGATGATTATTTCCCTAATGAGCACTTATTTTCCATTAGTATGCAAACACCCTGGTATGCTAACATAGTTAATTTTTTGGTCACAGGGAGAGTCCCTCCCCACTTCTCTCCAAAAGAGAGGAGAGTGCTCATTAAAAAATCTTTTCCTTTCTCATGGATTGATGGATGTTTGTTCTATACTAGACCTGACCAGGTCATGAGGAGATATGTGAGGGAAGATGAGACATATGATATTCTACATGAATGCCACAATGAACCCTGTGGAGGACATTTTGCAACCAAGAGGACAACAATGAAGATTTTGAACACAGGATATTACTGGCCAACACTCCACAAGAATGTAGGGAGATATACAAGGAATTGTGACAGATGCCAAAGGATGGGTCGGCCAACCAAATATGATGAGATGCCACTTTACCCCTAGGTAGTAACCAATCCATTTGATAAGTGGGGACTAGATTTTGTAGGACCCATTGATCCTCCATGAAAAGGTCAATCCTATATTTTGGTATGCACTAATTATGTGACTAAATGGGTAGAAGTTAAGGCCATGAAGCATGCAAGAGATAATAAGGTTGCAAAAATTTTGTATGAAGAAATTTTCACACGGTATGGAGTTCTAAGAGAAATAGTGACTGATCAAGGGACTCAATTCACTTCAACCCTTGTTACAGCACTAGTCAATGAGTACATCATTAGGCACAAGAATTCTACTCCTTATCACCCCCAGGCCAATGGCCAAGTTAAGGTGACCAACTGAGAGATTGAGGCCATTCTGACCAAAATGGTGGTTATCCATAAAAAGGATTGGGCAAGCAAGCTACCAGAAGTTGCTTGGGCTTATAGAACCACTTGGAAAATAACTATAGGATTCACTCCATTTGAGTTGTTGTATGAAAAGACAGCCATGATGCCCATTAAATTTGATCATAAGACTCTTAGGACTATAGTAGAATTGGGAATGGATATTTTGAAGCACAAAAAGATCGAATCATGCAGTTGAATGCTTTGGATGAGATGAGGAAGGTAGCTTTGCATCACACAGAGGTATTAAAGACTCGGCGAATAAAGTGGCATGATAAATTCATCAAGGATAAGAAATTTCAGCCTAGAGATTGGGCACTGCTCTATGACTCAAGATTTCAGGATAATGTAGGAAAATTACATACAAGGTTGCTTAGACCTTATGAGGTGGCTGAAGTATTTTCCAATGGATTTGTTTAGCATACTACCATTGACCCTATCAGGTTTAAGCTGCTAGTAAATGGTCATCGCCTAAGATTGTATCATAAGGCAACTTCTAAGCAAGAGTTCTTGCAACAATTCACTCAGCATGCAACACCTGAACTTCCTGTAGCTGAAGGAAATGGAGCTAGTGTCCCTTCTTCTGGCTAATTAAGGTATGTCACTTCTCATAATAAATATTCTCACTTTGTGGGGGTCTACTTCTTCACCCATCCGCCCATTCATTCCACCTTTCTCTCTCTTCCACCTCGCCACCATCATTTCACTTTACTTCATTTCATTCCACCTTATTCGCTCCACTTTCATTAATTGCTCAACTGATTTCTCGAAATTGACTAGTAATTTCTCCATGCTCTTTGCAATAAATCTTCCATGAATTTAGGTATGTGCACATCAATTATTATACCTTAATTGTATTTTAGTGCATTTATTTAATTGTTGTGAATTAATATGGAATGTTCACCATAGCATGCAATTATTCCATGTCCCTGTCAAAATGACATTCCACCTCACATGTGAGGACACATGAAAATTTAGGTTGGGGGGGACATGTCAATGCCATGTCTTCATGTCTATCTGTACTCGTTCACATAAGAAAAATTTAAGTTATTAATCCAATTCAAATTTTGAGTGAGATGATGGCTTGTATGTGTGAAATGCAAATCCTTCATCACCATTTTCCTTAATCATAGCCTACATTTATTACTCCTTTATTGCTTCAATTGCTCCTGTAATAATCTTAAGCCAGAAAGGTAAAATTTAGATGACACCAGCAATCAAAAATTTAATAGATTTGCAGGAAGGAGAATTTTGGTGTTCAGACAAGGATTACAGGAAGAAAAAATATGTAGAGTGACTATTTAATTGTAGACAATGGGAGGTGGGTTGATTCGAAATGAACCCACGGTTCATGATATATTACTACAAGATGTGCCTTGCCTGGCCGAGTTTAGAAATTGTGGATGGCTAGATTATTTCTTAAAGCTGAATGGTTTTGATGAATATGTTGCATTAGAATTAACTCAAACATTGTCTGAAGGAAAGGCCATGGTAAAGGGCTAGAATTCACAGCTACGAAGGAAAGAATTGCAGAAGTTACAAGGTTGCCTGCCAATAATGAAAATTACCCTACTGCCAGGGACCTCAGGTCGGCTAGGGACAAATTTACAGAACCTAATGACCCTCCGTTGAGTGTGGAAAAACAAGGAGTGAAGAGGACTTCTCTACCTTAGCTATGGAAGCGGGTAGCAATTTATGTTGTCAAGTATATCACTTGTGAAGGTCGCCAGTTGAATTTACATTTTGTTCATTTTAAGCTCCTAAGCCACATGAGGCATGGAAGGAGAATGAATGTGCCCAACATGTTATACCACCTTCTTTCAATCATGGAAGCCAAGACCTAGAAAGGTAGAGACAATTTCGTTTCCCACCATTGTTTGATCAAATTATTAGTTGAAAAGTCTCTACATGATGTGTCTGATATTTTTTGGGAAGAATTTTTAAGTATTGATCAAATTAGACCAAAGAATTTGCAACCTAGGGTTTTTCTGCAACCCCGTAGGGTTGCGAGGAGAAGGAGAAATGTTGGGGCCACTCTTGGTGCCTCAACTTCTAACACAAGCCCTAGTGGAAACCCTCCTGCAGCCAAACAAACTATTGAGATTAGTTTTTTTGAGGCAGAGCATTCTGATAAAGAGAGTTCCTCTCCTGATTCTAAGGATGATGTCCCTCTAGGCACCCTAATGAAAACTAGGGCACAAAAGAAGAAGGCGGAACTAAAGAAAGGAAAAGCTAAAAAAAATGGCAGAAAAAGAAGTTCCAAGCTCCAAGAAATGGAAGGTTGACACTGTTCATCTTGCAGCAAAAGAAAAACATGAATGCCCTCCCAAAAAATCAAGATCAGCTAGGCCATGTGCCTCTAGAGGAAATCCCTTAACCTAGAAAAATTCCACAGGATGATGCAAAAGCTCCAATGGAGAAAGTAAATGTTGAAGAAAAGGACGTGTTTAAGGAAGCCACAAATTTAACGCTGATAGATCTTACTGATATTGTAGAGCAAGTTGAAAACCAAGCGTGTGACGAAAATTAGGAACTCCTATAGCAAGAGTTCCTGCAGCATGAGCAAGAACAAGAACAAGAGGCCCTACAGATTGAAATGAAAGAACAAGCAGCACCCCTACAGCCATAATTGGTTGAGCAAATAGAAGCCCTACAACTGGTACTCTACCAAAACCAAGCACAAGTGCTAGGTAAAATGATGGTAGGAGTACATAGGCCCTCTGATTTTTCAATGAACACAGTAATCCTAAATTTATGGAAAGAAATAAAAATAAGGGAAGAAGAATGGAAAGTAGAAAATGCAGGCTAAAGAAGGAAATTGAACAGAAAGATGAGGAAATTGAGGATAAGAATGCAAAAATTATTGTTTTGAAGAAGAAGGTGGATGACATGAAAACTTTGGTATCACAAATATTAGAATGCAGGGCTCCTCTGAGGGTCTATGCCCTATTTTTAAAGGAGAGGCATCTTTCTTTCAAGCTGGCAAGAATTGTTTCAGGTTTGAACCCCTCCATTGAGACCCCTACTAAATTTTACAATGCTTTTTGGATTGCTCCCCCTGAGATGAAATTTTTTTTGTGTGAATTTTATTTACATAATTTTTTTGTGACAAAAGACCATGAGTGGAATCCACTTTTATATGTTGGGGATGTCTAATTAAGGGCATTCATGTCCTGGATACACAATGAAGTAAGTTGGGGAAAGCAGCACAGGGCTTATAGAAAAATTGAATCCAGCATTCCCCTATCCATTAGGACTGAATCTAGAAATCCAAGAAATATTTTTAAGGATTGGCATAGAATTTTATACCGACCAAGCTATAGTTGTAGGATCCTGCCTCAAAGAGAGGCATTTTATAAAGAATATGAGAAGATGGAAAGAACCGCGGGAGACTCGGTAATGGGATACATGTCCCAGAGGTGGAACAACCTATCCGATGATTTGAAGCAAGAAGAGCCTCATTCCATGCACAACTATGTTGTAGCACTTAAAAGAGTTGATAGATATATGCAAATTGGAAGAACAAAAGGGCAATTTTGGCTTCCACTGATTTTTCAACCACCTATCCTACTATGGTCTATGTCAAACTTTAGATATTACAGGTATGACATAGCTGATGAAAGACAGAGATGGATCAGGCTGGATAGACAACAAGGATTCTATTGGGATCCTAATTCAGACATGACAGAAACTGATGTGGGACAACTTGCATTTGCCAACTTTAGGGAATTAACCAAACAAAAGCACAACTCTTCCTCTGTTGGAGGACCATCAAGACATTACATTGGGGGGAATGATGAGTCTAGTTTATGGTCTAATTATTGATAGGTTTTTTGTCCATTTCCTGCAATTATCATAAGACTTTGATACTTGGGAGTTGATCTTTTCATAATATTTCCTTAAAACTATAGACTTTGGACATGAACTTATTTTCATAACTTTCAAATGATATTGACACACTATATGAACTAAGTGTGTTAATTTTTCATATGATTAATGAATGTCACTTTAAGATGATTATGGATATGTAGTTATGTGTGCTAACATTGTCATGCAGATAATTAAAGGCTTGCAAATCAAGAAGATTTTGCCGGCCAGTAGTGTGCCATATTTGTCAACAAGGTGGTCATTTAATGGAGAGAAGACTCTTGGTGGCTAGAGATTCCTCATGAAAATTGGATTGTAACCACCTTGTGATGGTCTTAAATGTTGTTGAGAAAGCACTGGCATTACTGTTGTGCTAGACTCGTGTTAAGGAAAACATGCTTGACATATTTTGTGCATGCATAGTCGCCTCTACTTTTTTTCGTGTTTTCCCTGATTTCATGTCCTCCACGTCTGTTGGAGTTGACCACCTTGCTAGGTGTTTAAATAAGGCTCTAATGTTCCTTCAGAGCTCTCTCTCTCTCTCTCTCTCGCTCTCTTTTTTCCCAGTGGAAACATGTTAATTTGATGATGTAATCGCACTCTTGAGCTTTTTAGTAATACAGTCATGTTGCTCATTTGTACTCATGTTTTCCAATAAATGAAATGAAGTAATAAGTTTATGCATCTGAGTCTATCTTAGTTTTAGGGAATACTTATCCAAGGGGGCCCACTTGGTGAGTATTTTATCTTGTACCTTAGTTTAGTTTAGTTGTTATTTTTTGTTTAGTTATTAGTTAAGAATCTAGCACTGATTGTTCTTGTAGCCACTAGAATTACATTCTATCACTGTTCCTGTAGCCAAAGCATAATAAAGTAGTTTTATGTTTGTTCACTCAGATTTTCATTTATGTCATGCATTTCAGTTTAGACTTGTTATTGGTTGATTTTCAGCATTTATCTTATTTCCTTCCAAGCAATTTACTTTCAATATTGATTCTTTCCTAGTTGTAGGATGAATGTGGCTACTTTGGATTCCTAGTGCACATACAGTGCTAACCCATTTCAAGTTTACGTCCCTGGGTTGAAAATTTAAGTGCACCTTCATGATGATTGAGATAGCTATTCAGGTTAGATGTCCAATCTCTGAATCACAACTATAAAGGCTTAGTTATTAAAACATTATACGAGGCTTTTAACATATTTAGATTGTGATATACCTTTCTTTGATTGATTGGTCTACAAACCAAGGAAGAATTCATCTCCCCACACATTGACATTTCAAATTATTTCTACATTTCCTCTACAAAACATTTGGACATACCTTCATTTCCTCTGAATATTATGTCATCAACATATACCACCACAATTAAGATTTGTTATCCTTCAACTTTGAAATACAGATTGCTATCTGCAATACCTTTTTTGAATCCTTGATGCAACAAGTACTTATCTAACCTTGCATACAAAGATTTGGGAGCTTGCTTTAGTCCATACAATGATTTCTTCAATCTACATACCATATTTTTATCTTCTAACAACTGAAAACCTTATGGTTGTTCAATATACATCTTCTTCTAATTCACCATTTAAGAATGTAGACTTCACATCCATTTGACATACTTTGAAATATTTATGTGTTGCAAAAGCTAAAAACATCATGGTAGCTTCCATTGTTGCAACCAAAGCAAAAGTTTCCTCAAAATCTATACCTTCAACCTATGAGAAACTCTTACACACAATTCTAGCCTTGTTATTGACAACTTTTCCATCTTCATTTAGCTTGTTAGATGGAATACACAATTATTACCAATCACATTCTTATTTTTTGATCTTGGGACCAATCCCCAAGTCCAATTCTTCTTTATTTGTTCTAACTCTTCCTTCATTGCTTTGTTCCATTTCTCATCTTTGCATGTCTCAGTCATTGTTTTTGGCTCCACCTCAGAAAGTAAATAGAAATTTACTTGTTCTTCTATCATAGTAGCTTTTCTCCTTGTCAACACACCTTTCTCTTATCTCCAATGATCTTATCTTATGAATGATTCTTCTACACATACTTAAGAGTCTTAAGATTCTTCCTGAAGCTTCTTCCTTTTCAACTGTCAACTCTTTTCCTTTATCTTTCGCCTTTTCTTCTTTATTGCAATGGGATTCATCAAATTCATATCCTTCTATCAGTACTGAACTTTGATGTGGTTCTTCATCCACTTTGACATTTGTACTCTCAACAATCTTCTTTTATATTTTATTATAGCACTGATAGGCCTTGCTTCTTGTAGATTATCCAAGGAAGATTCCTTCATTAGCTCTTTCATCAAACTTTTCTAAGTTTTCTTCATCTCTTCTGATATAACATTTTCTTCCAAAAACTTTAAAATATTTTACAGTAGGAGGTTTACCATACCATAACTCATAGGGATTCTTTGAACTATTCACTTTGGCTTGACCTCTATTAAGAATGTAGACTACAGTATGAATTGCTTCTCTCCAATAGACTTTTGAAAGATAAGCTTCCTTCATCATTGTCCTAGATACTTCTTGAACTGTTATGTTTTTCCTTTCCACAACCCCATTTTGTTGAGGAGTTCTAGGGGTTGATAGATGCCTTCTTATTCCATGATCTTCACAAAAATTGTTAAATTCATTTGAAGTAAACTCACCACCTCTATTAGATCTCAAACATTTGATTTTTAGATTCATTTCATTCTCAACCATAGCCTTAAATTCTTTAAATTTGTCTAGAGGTTCTGATTTTTCTTTGAGAATGTAACCCAAGCCATTCTAGAATAATCATCAATTATTAACATGAAATACCTATCACCACATGATATTTTAATTCTGGTAGGTCCACATAGATCTATATGCACTAAATCCAAGGGACCTATGGTAGAATATTCTTTTGTCTTGAATCTTGTCTTTGTTTGTTGTCCAACTTGACATTCTTTGTAAATTGCATTGATGGGCTTTGTAATCTTTAGAAAATATCTCACAGCATCAATAGAACTCATCATCACTAGGATATCAAAATTAATGTGACCCATTCTTCTATGCCATAGCCAACTTTTATTAGTTTGAGACCTAAATCACTTTGCACCACTACCTTTGAGTTGATAATCATTACCTCTTTTCCATGTTCTAGCAACAACCAAAATACTAGAGCTTTCTTTTCTGATTTCACAACCACCATTTTGAAATGCAAAATTATATCCTTTGCTACACATTTATCCTATGCTTAGAAGATTATGTCAGAGACCCTTGACATAAAGAACATCATATGTATTATCCTTTCCATCAAAACTAATTGAACCTTTTCCACAAATCTTAGCAGATGTATCATCACCAAACTTAACAAGACCACCATCATACTTTTAAAGCTTAAAAATCTTACTCTTATAAGTTTTCATATTATTTGAGCATCTACTATCAATGATCCAGTAATTCTTCTCTTCTCTAGCATGAAAAGCAGTCAACATAGTTCCTTCAGTGTTATGACATGTTTTTGGAGCACTTTCCTTCACACATGTTTCAAGATTAGTAGAGTTAGTTCCAACATTTAAATCCATGAACAAGTGTTCATCACTTTCTTCATCTAGATAATCTAATTCTTCATCATCAGATACACCATTTCCCTTCTCAACATAATAACTCTTCTTGATAAATTTACCTTTATGATCCTTTTGTTTGTCATTAGTAACTTTGACTGGACATTTAGATGCATAATGACCTATCTTTCCATAATTAAAACATTTGAAAGGTAGCTTACCTCTGTATTTTCTAGTACCCTTTTTCAATCTTCTCAAAAAAATTGCTTACACCTCATCAAGGTCATCTAGATATAATCCATCATTCTTTTCCACATTGTAGACTTTAAAAGTAGTTTATTTGTTTGTAGTATCTTGAAAAAACTCTCTCATTTCAAAAGAATTAAAGCACAAAACATCTGATCTCTAGAATAATTATCCAAATTTTGAGCTTTCTCAATAGTATAAATTTTAGGGCTATAATCTTTAGGTAGAGTTCTTAATACATTTTTCACAAATTTTCTTTCCTCTAGCTTTCCACCAAGACCATTGATGGAATTAACAACTTTATCAACTTTAAGCATGTAGGCATTAATATATTCTTCTTCAAGCATTCTTAGGGTTTCAAATCTTGTTTTATAGTTTTGCATCTTCTCTTGTTTAACCTTGTCATCTCCTTCATAGATTCCTTCCAACTTTTTCTAGATATCTTTAGCAAACTTCAAACTTCTCACCTTTCCAAGTTCATAATTAGAAAGACCACTCAAGATTGCATTCCTTCATTTTCCATCATTTTCATAATATTTGATCTTATCATTTCTTATTAGACCATTTGTAGGCATCATATAACCTTCTTCAATAGACTTCTAAACTCCAAATCTAGGAGAAACCAAAATGGGCTCCATCCTAGCTTTCCAGTATGTAAAATTTGTTCCATTGAACAAGGGAGCTTTGACAGCTTTCCTATGTTCCATTTGGATCTACATCAAGTGGTTAAGCTTCTCCCTACGAACCACATCTCTAATACTAATTATTACATGCACAAGACAAGTGAGAGGGGGGGTCAATCAGTTGTATACTTTAAAACATCAAAAACCCTCATTAACATTTAGATTTGCATTAGCCCTTTAACCCTTAACATGCATTAGAAAAATGTAAACATATGAAATAGTAATGCAAACACATCCAAACACATAAGAACAAAAAATTTACATGGAAAACCCAAGAAGGGAAAAACAACGGTGAGGATTAGTTCACTAATATATGAATTGCAACACCAAATGCAATAAGGATCACTACTAAGGGTTCAATGCCCAAAAAGATAAAGAAAGGCTCACTGTCAATGACTCACTACCAAAGGACTCACTATCCAAAAGAAAGAAGAATAGAAGGGGTGGATCACTACCAATTTTAACTCCTAACAATGCATCTCTCATATGCTAAAGGTACCGTTCCACTGAAACACAAACAACTCATCAAATAGACTAAAATATAGACACCTTCTGCTCACTGCATTAGAAAGTCATAAGAATTAAGGCTCGCACTCAAATCAACACACGTGATCATTTTTTCATATTTCACATCACACACATTGCACTAAATCTACACAAGAATTCTCCTTTCATTTATACCTTATGTGACCTAAAACAATCTCAATTAGGTCAGCCTTAAGGAAACATATACACCTCAATTGTGCAACACCAAATATGTTGGTACCAAACACTTCTATAATATAAAGAAGTGAATACAAACCATGCCACTACTTAATTGGGACCCAAATCTACACAAACACACTTCTTATCACTTCCTAAACTAAAAATTATCCTTTGTAATTAGCACTAGCACATTAGGTTGGGCAAACCTACACTAACACTAACAAGCAACTCAAAACATACCCCTCAAGGTTTGGAAACATCTCATAGATTAAACAATAACATTCTACAATATCCATACATATTATAATACTTCAACATCATCAAAATATTATACACAACTACTACAACCACTTGAAACTCAAGAACACCTTCATTCTATGCAACCAAACACACTAGCATAGACATCCAACACACCATACAACTTTGCAAAACAACTTAGCACCTGAAACTTTAAGAGAATGTAGTTACATCAAACATAAGAATGTTCCTAGATCCACAACACCAAAATTTTCATTGCAAAGAAATGTGGAGCAATCTCATTTCTCCCAGACACCCTATTTTACTAGATAGACATACTGTCAAACACATATTCTACTACAGTATGATCTAGAACCTAAAACTCTAGATATGACACCTTTGAACATCTCTAATTCTAATGTCCAAACCACATGAGCGTATCTTCAACCATGAAGAAATGTGAAGAAAAACATTGAACACCACTCTATCACATTGTACTCTCTTTTATTCAAATTTTCTCAAAAGCACTTGGAAACCAAGTGAAATAAATTCATCGACAACATTAATAACATCTTTACAACACATCTTCAACATGCAAAAATTTCCAACTACAACAATCTCCCCAAACACAATTTAGTCCAACAACCTCTGCAACTATGTTCAAGTAAGATATTGATGACAACACCAACAACATTGTGTTGACATTAATACCAACAACTCCAGGCTTCTAGAAACTCCAATTCTAGGGTTTCACACCATCAAAACCAATAGCATTCCAACACTCTCTTCATACAAGGGGTTGACATCAATGACAACACCCAAGAAACTCACAAACAACTCAAGCTTCCAACATCTCCAAAATTCCAACAGTCTCCTCCTCCCTTAGGGGTTCTAAAGATCAATATGAATGGCTCTTCCAAGGGAAATCCTCAACATGTTTGGATTGGTGGAGTTAGGGGAGATATTTTTGGTAATGTCATTTTTCTTTTCTTTGTATATAGAGGCCAACACACTAATAATTTGATGGAAGGTCTTGCCATCCTTACATCACTAGAAAGGGTTTTTGCACTTGGTTGGCATAAGATTATTTGTAAATTGGATTCACATATTATGATAAACATGTTGAATGCTCAAAAGGTGGATGGGAGTAATTGGAAGCTAGCTTCGATAACTAAGAAGATTCTCCAATTAAGTTCCCTAATGGACTCAACCTCTTTTGTTCATATCCCTCAGGAATGGAAAAGTGTGGTTGACTACTTGGCTAAATAGGCTTATGAGAATATAGGTGATTGTAAGGTGGATGGGAGTAATCAATAGTGTGGTTGTTTGATTGGTTTGGTTGGTTTTTTTTTCTCTTTGTGATGATTGGGTTGTTTCTCTATTTGGATTGTATGTTGACTTCTTGATTTAATAAAAAAAATTATCCTTTTTTCCAAAAAATTGATCCATGTACTCAATTCACTAAAATCATGTAGTTAGTTAACTATTCATCAATTCCTCTCATGGATTTTGATCCATTGATTTAATTAGTCTCTCTTTAGACCTCAACTATTGATTGATATCAGGAAATCTTTAAAACAAACCTATTATTCATCAATTTCCTCTATCTCCTAGATCATTGCAAATAAACTATACTCGATTCATTAAGTGCTTTATGCTATTGTGCTACCCAAAATCTGAGAGAAAATACTAATACACCATTCTCCAAGGTAAAGAGAAGAGAACAATGGAGCAAAGCAAAGGTTTCATGTAGGTTTATGGTATTATTTTTTAGTGATTCTTTTATGCTTCATTGATATGATCTAAATTGTTGTGTTTGATTATGGATTTTGATTGTTTGTTGTTTGTTATTATTTTCCCTAATCATTTTCTAGGTCATACAGTTTTTAAATTACACCTTGAAGAATGAATTTGTAGTTGCTCTTAGATTTTTAGCACAAAGCACTTAGACATGATAATGATAGCAAAAGTATGTAAATTTTTAGATGAGAAAATGAGATGGATGAAAGTTGAATTTATAGATTGAGTGCAATATCAATCAACAATTGAGATCAGATAGAAGACTCAATAGATTAATAAGTGAGAATACTTGAGAGGAATTGATTGAGAGAGATGTGGAGTTAACTAATTGTATGATTTGAGCTAATTGGTTGTATGGAGCAGTCAAGAGAATTGATTGATAAGATAAGTACGAGTGGTTGTTAGTGAGACTAAATAAATTAGGTAGAAGACTAAATAGATTAATGGGTGGACTAGAATTGAGGTGAAGTTAATTGATGAGGTGAAAAGTGCATGGTGATTTAATAAAATAATTAAATACATTAATTTTTTAATTCATAAGAAAAGTGGGAGAAATAAATAAAATAATAATTTCATTTATTTTTAGAAGAAGATAATGTTTGGAAGGATAATTAGTTTAATTAAATAATTATAAACAATTATTCAATTATTAAGATTTAGAAAAGATTAATTGAAGATGAATTAATTAAATAATTATAAATTATTTAATCAATGTGCAAGAGATGAATAGTTAATAAATTAATTAATATAGAGAAGAATGATGAAATAATGAATTATTTAATTAAAGTAGAAATGGAGGGAAATTTAAATTTTTAAATAATTAAATAATTAAAATTATTTAATTATCAAAGACGAAGAGGAGATGATGTTAATTTAATTAAATAATGAAATTATTTAATTAAAATTAGAAGACAAATTGATGAGATATGATGATGGAAATTGATGTTACTTTGGAAGAAATGAGTTAGTCAATTTTAATTGTCTGCACTATTATTGATCTTTTAGAAATCTATCCAATTTAGGTCATAATTGACATTATGTTTATGCAAAAATTAAGACAAATATTAATGGTGGATGGGCAAGGTTAATAATTATTCTCCTATATTGTACTTTTTTCTAAAACTATTATTTTTTATACATATTATAATGAAAATAAAGAAATATTTCTTTGGTTAGAGAAAATTGTAAGATAAATAATAATATTTACATGACCAAAGAAAATATAATATATAAATAATTTTAAATAATGTTAGTAATTTGCGTCATAATAATGTTATAATAATTAAGAACATTTAGATTTAGCTTGTCCAATTAACACATTATTCACAAAACATAGGTTTTTATTACAATAGAGTAAATATTTTAGTATATCAAGTTTTGATTAAACCTTTTCTTTGATATTATTTATAAAAAATATCTTTTTCCATTATATTTTCATTAAAAGGTATTGCAATTTTTTATTATTATATTATGTGATCATCTTAAAGATAAATTCTTCATCTAATATGATATTTTTTTAGTTCCATTAACTTCCAATTTGTGGACACTTCTCCTAGTACAAGCTTATCCTAATCAACTAAATAATTACATTGTATAGTTAATTCACCTCACATAATGTATCACACCAAATTAAATAATTTTTTAATTAGCCCCTTTTCCCTCTCACACATAATTCATTATTTAATTATCTTATTTTCTACCTCATAATTCTAAAATAATTAAATAATTTGACTTTTGCTTCATAGTGGGAAAGGCAAGGGTCGGCAATATTGTGCCAGTTCCTGCTCGGTTGACTTGGGGTATAGGAATGGACTTTGCCCCTAACCTCCTTGAGGTTAGATAATTTTTAAAGTATATAACTCTATAACTATGTTGTATCCTTCGAGTACTCAGAATAAGCATGTCAATTGGGTGGATGAAGACAAACAAGAAAGACCCCCCTTACCATCTAGTGGCACTAATTTTCCATCTACTAACTCTAAGGAAAGGTCTTTCACCCCATGGCATGACCATGGTATACTGCCAACCCCAAAGGTAAATAAACCTCATTCCTCAGGTCATTATTTTGGCAACCCTAACCACTATCAGAAAGAGGGCTTTAGCAAAGTGACAGGCTCCCATTATCAGTGAGATCTCCCTTATTCAAGACCAAAATTTTCAATTCAGAAGGGCTACACTAATGGCCCTAATAGGAATTAGGAATCTCGCTCGCACAACTTCTTCGTTGCTAGATCTAATTGCCAATCTTTTAATCATGATAGAAGGTATGGTCTGGGAAACCCTAACCCTAGGGGAAAGGAAAATTGAGGATCAAAACCTTAGCACTTTGGGGGTTTAAATCAATCCAAATGGAAACAAGGGGAGGATAGAAACGCATCAAGGCAATCGAGGAATTACCATTCTTCAAATGGGAGAGAGGATGCTCAATAGGCAGTTTTTTCTTCTCGAACAAAATTTTCATCCCGCCAAGAAGCTCATGAGTGGCAACCTGTTCCCTCGATTCTGATATGTTTGGATACCCAGCATGTGGATTTTGAGAAAAATGGATTTTTTGTCCAATTATGGGGTGAAGACATATCTCTTTACGAGCTTCCCACCTAGATAAAAGAGAATTGGTATGATTTTTTTGACCTAATTGTAGTTTCGGCTTCATCCTTTTTCATCCTTTACAAGAACTCTATTGTTAAAAGTAAAATCTTTCATAAAGGGCCTTTATTTAATCATATTAAAGATAAATTCTTCATCTAATATGACAATGTTTTAGTTCCATTAACTTCCAATTTATATGTGTAGACACTTATCCTAGTATAAGCTTGTCCTAATTAACTAAATAATTGCATTATATAGTTAATTCACCTCACATAATGTACCACACCAAATTAAACAATTCTTTAATTAGCCCCTTTTCCCTCTCACACATAATTCATTATTTAATTATCCTATTTTCTACTTCAAATGTCTAAAATAATTAAATAATTTGACTTTTGCTTCGTAGTGGGAAAGGAAAGGGTAAATAATATTGTGTCAGTTCCTGCTCCACTGACCCGACATATAGGAATGGACAATTCCCCTAACCTCCTTGAGGTTAGATAATTTTTAAGTAGATATCTTTATAACTATGTCATATCCTTTGAGTACTCAAAATAAGCATGTCAAGTGGGTGGACAGAGACAACCAAGAATGGCCCCCATTACCATCTGGTGGTACAAATTCTATGTCTACTAACTCTAGGGAAAGGTCTTTCACCTCATGGCATGACCGTGGTATACTACCAACCCAAAAGGTGAATAAACCTCATTCCTTGCCTAACCATAATCAGAAAGAGGGCTTTAGTAAAGCGATAGGCTCCCATTATCAACAAGATATCCCTCGTTTGAGACCAAATTTTTTAGTTTAGAAGGGCTACAATAATGGCCCTAATAGGAATCAAGAGGCTCACTCATGCAACTTCTCTACTGCTAGATCTAATTGCCAATCTTGTAATCACAACAAAAGGTCTGGTCCAGGAAACCCTAACCCTAGGGGAAAGGAAAAATAGGAATCAAAACCTTTGCACTTTGGGGGTTTTAATCAATCCAAATTGAAAAAAGGGGAGGATGGAAACCCGTCAAGGAAATCAAGGAATTACCATTCTTCAAATGGGTAGGAGGATGCTCAAAAGGTGAGTTTTTCTTCTCAAATGAAATTTTCATCCCACTAGGAGGCTCATGAGTGGCAACCTATTCCCTCAATTCTGATCTGTTTGGATACCCAGCACGTTGATTTTGAGAAAAGATGGAGTTTTATCCAATTATGGGGTGAAGACAGATCTCTTTCCAAGCTTCACACCTAGATAAAAGAGAATCGGTATGATTTTTTTGACCTGATTATAGTTTTAGCTTCATCCTTTTCAAGAACTCTATTGTTAAAAGTAGAATCTTTCATAAAGGGCCTTTATTTAATCATTTTAAAGATCAATTCTTCATATGATATGGCAATGTTTTAGTTCCATTAACTTCCAATTTATATGTGTAGACACTTATCCTAGTACAAGCTTGTCCTAATTAACTAAATAATTACATTATATATTTAATTCACCTCACATAATGTACAACACCAAATTAAACAATTCTTTAACTATCCCCTTTTCCCTCACACATAATTCATTATTTAATTATCCTATTTTCTACCTCATATGTCTAAAATAATTAAATTATTTGACTTCTAATTCATAGTGGGAAAGGAAAGGATCAGTAATATTGTGCTAGTTCCTGCTCTGCTGACCTGGGGTATAGGAATGGACTAATTTTTAAGTAGATAACTCTGCAACTATGTCATATCCTTCGAGTACTCAGAATGAGCATGTCAAGTGGGCAGATGAAGACAAACCAAGAATGCCCCCCCTTTCCATCTAGTGGTACTAATTCTCTGTTTGCCAACTCTAGGGAAAGGTCTTTCACCCCGTGGCATGACCGTGGTATACTACAAGCCCCAAAGGTGAATAAACCTCATTCCTCGGGTCACCATTTTGGAAACCCTAACCACTATCAAAAAGAGGGTTTTAGCAAAGTGATAGGCTCCCATTATTAGTGAGATATCCCTCATCTGGGACCAAAATTCTTAGTTCAAAAGGGGTACACTAATGGCCCTAATAGGAATCAAAAGGCTCACTTGTGAAACTTCTCTACTACTAGATCTAATTGAAAATATTTTAATCACGATAGAAGCTTTGGTCTGGGAAACCCTAACCCTAGGGGAAAGGAAAATTGGGGATCGATACCTTCACACTTTGGGGGTTTTAATCAATCCAAATCAAAACAAGGGGAGGGTGGAAACCCATCAAGGCAGTCGAGGAATTACCATTCTTCAAATGGGTGGGAGGATGCTCAAAAGGCAATTTTTTCTTCTCAAACAAAATTTTTATCCCACCAGGAAGCTCATGAGTGGTGACCTGTTCCCTCAATTCTGATATGTTTAGATACCCAACATGTGGATTTTGAGAAAAATGGAGTTTTTGTCCACTTAAGGGGTGAAGATAGATCTCTTTCCAAGATTCGCACTTGGATGAAAGAGAATTTATATGATTTTTTTGACCTACTTGTAGTTTCGGCTTCATCCTTTTTGATCCTTTTCAAGAACTCTACTATTAAAAAGTAAAATCTTTCATAAAGGGCCTTTTTGGTGTGGGAACACTTTGTTTTTGGTTTTTTATTGGAAGGCCGATATTTCATTGGAAGACCTTAAAATGTTACCCCTCCTTGTTTTCTTATCCATGTCTTGCTTGACTTTTGAATATCTTGAGACCTCCTCAATTAGGAAAATTGTCTCTCATTTAGGGGATTTTTTGAGAAGTGAGTAATCATAACTAATGGAAAACCAACTCTCAAAGTCTGGGAACTGGTTAAAAACCCTTCTTCCATTCCCGCATCAGTGAAGATCATTTCTAATAAGGGGGAATGGATTCAAAATATAAAACAAGAATTTTCTTGGCTGGAGGCCAACATTTTGGTGGATTTTGACATTTTTTCTAGGGCTAAACTAGTTGATTTTTTGGCTATAATGGGGGTTTGGCATACAAAAGGGTCTTCTTCTAGATCTCCCTCACATCATTCTTCCCCCTAGCTGATCCCCCAAAATAATGATGACTCTTGTGTGGGAATAACAGAGTGTTCTATTTCAGTGATAAATAAGGGAAAAATCCCTCTCTCTCGTAGAAAATATCCAACCTCTAAAGGATGTCTCTCAGTTTGAAATTATTTTAAATGGGTCCACCAAGGATGACAAGCTATTAGAAATAGTCAATGAGGTTAAGAATAAGGTTGGGTAAGAACTCATAGAGGAAATTACAGATTAGGTCCTAGGGAAGGTTGATTCCCCCATGGATCTCCCTATTTCTCAATCTAAATTAAAGAGAAAATTGTGCTTCAAACAAGATTCCAACTAGCCACAAGGCACCCCTGCATCTCCTAATTCTCATTTTCTCTCCTCCCCTTTGATTGTAGAAGTTTTCATAACCAACTTCAGACTCCAAGAACACCTGCATGCAAATGGATACCTATCACAAGGAAGAGAATGGATGGAGAAAACAAACAAGGGTTTGAAGCTCTGAAAAATGGAGAAATTATCTTATCAAAACAAAAAGGAATTATGAAATATACAATGGATCAATCCTTAAGAAGGATATCATGCAAACCCTAAAAGAAACCCTAATAGGAAAACATTTATTAATTAATATAATTATTAAATGTCACTTTATGTAAACTAAAGTGAAATCTTAAGGAGGGAATAAAGGTAAATTAATCAACATAATTAAGTTAAAACCTTTTACTCTAACACTGATATCCCAATCATAATCCAATGTCAATTGCCTTATTTCTCCTAAAATAAAACATGGTCATAAATCAATCAAAGAAAAAAATAATCTTGAAATTGTTGTTGGCCTTCAATCGACCTTGGAAATGAACCTTAGATCAACATCAAAGAAATTGGAAGTTGCACCTGGTGGTTGGTCTTCTCTACAAAACAACCAGTTTGATTCAATTACAGGGTGTAAAACCCTGGAAAGGAATTTGAGAACAAGGAGATATATTATCTCTCCTCAAGTATAATGAGGGTCCTTTAATGGAATGTTAGGGGCTTAAACACCTCTAACAAGAGGCAAATAATTGAGAGTCAGATTTTTGGCACCCTTTTTTATATTATTTTACTTCTAGAGACTAAGTTATCTACAAATGTTGCTTCTACAATTTTCAATTCGTGCACAAATTGGGGAATGTTAGCCTCCCCTGCTCTGGAAGGTTCTAGAGGCCTAATTATTTTATGAAATAAATTCAATGTTAATATTGAGCACCTGGAAACTAAGGCCAGCTGAATAGGATTTACTGTTAAATGCTTGAAGACAAACAAATATTTTATACTCTTTAATATCTATGGGTCGTGTTCTTTATCTAGTAAAAGGTAAGTCTAGAAGCAACTTTCCCTTGTCTCTACTTCCTATAATGATACTTATAAAAAATTGTGGGGCTTTAAAGCTATAAGACATGCTACAGAAAAATTAGGGGGAATTATTTTGTTTGTAGCTGTTATGGAAGTTTTTAATAGTTTTATCATGAAAAACAAACTTTATGATTATTCACTAAAGAATGGAACATTTACCTAGACAAATAGATGCAAGGATTTTTCTCAAATTGTGAAGAAATTGAACCGATTTTTTATTTCTGAGAACTGTTTAAACTCCTCTTGGGATTTCTCAACTATTATTCACACTTTGGGAGGCTCTGACCACTTTCCCATCTCTCTATCTATTTTTGAAGATAGATTACAGTATAAAAGTTCTTTTAAAATTGAAGCGATGTGGTTCAAGGGCATTAAGTTTTTCCCTTCTCTTAAGGCCTGGTGGATGAATTGCCCCTTTTTTGAAGGATCAAGAATGTTCCAAATTTGTAAGAAAAAAATTACAATTTATGAAAATGAAAATCAAAGATTGGAACCATAATCATTTCAAGAATATTTTTTCTAAAAAATCAAGGATTGAGTAAGAATTATTTGATTTGTATAAAGTTGTAATCAAGAAAGGCATAGACGCCTCTATGTTTGAAAAAGAAAAATGTTTAGAATCTGAACTTGATGAAATTTTGACTAGGGAAGAAAGTTATTGGAGACATAAATCAAGAGAAATATGGCTAAAATAAGGTGACAAAAATTTAAAATTCCTTCATGTTGCAGCAAAAATCAAACACCAAGCAAATAGAGTTGTCAACATAAATTTGATTCTAGTAATCAAATTTGGACAGACAAGGAGATTGGTGAAGAAGCGATTTCCTTCTTCAAAAATCTCTTAGCCCCCATAAAAGCAAGTTAAATCATGGTCGGATAATGATATTATAAGAAATATCCCCTCACTGATTTTTGAAAGCCACAATAAATTATTGATGTTAGAATTCACATTAGAGGAGGTTAAGGAAGTTGTTTTTCTTTGGAGGCTGAAAAGGCTACTGGTCTCGATGGTTTTACTGCCTTGTTTTTCTAGAAATGTTGGGATTTTGTGGGTAGGGATGTCTTTATAGGATTGGAATAATCAAGGAGGAATAGGTGTATCCTAAAAGATTTTAATGCTACATTGGTTGATCTCATTCCCAAGAGTTCAGACCCCTCATCCTTTAAATATTTCTGCCCAATTGCACTATGCAACACTGTATACAAGTGTAGACATGTAAAATTGACCTAACACTTATTGCACACCCTAAATGAATTTTTCCCATCATTGACATCATTATCATAAAACACCACTGCATTTCACAAAAAATGCATCAAAAACCGTAATTTCCCTTATTAATTGAATAATATGACATTATTTAATTAATTCACTTTTTCATCATTTTTTACTAATTAAATAAATTTCATTTATTTAATAAAGTCCCAAAACCCTATTTCTGCTATTAATTGAATAAAATGATATTATTTAATTAATTCACGTTTTATCATTTCGACCAATTAAATAAATTACATTTTATTTAATAAAGTCCTAATCTCATGTTATTTCTGCCTAATTAGTTAAATAACACCAATTATTTAATTACGTCACTAAATCACTTTATTCCCTTAAGTCAATTGAATTATTAAATCATAACAATTTAATTATCTCACTTTCCCTCCAAGTTTGAATAATTTGAATAAACTATTCAAAACATTATCAAAAATAAAATCAATATAATGCAACTTTGTTTGCAAAAGTCAAACTTCATTTGCACATTCAACTCCAAAATGAATGAATGAATTAAATCAATTAATTAATCATTCTCAACCACTTTCCTGATTGAGTAAATTATGATCCCCTAATTTCTCAGTCCATTTATTACTAATCAATCTAATTTTTGATTGATCAATCTAATTCCTAACTAATCAATCTATCTCTCAATCCCATAGATTATTAAATCTATTTCTTCAATCACACAAATTGTGTAATATACTTTGCACAAATCATCCATGTCTAAATCCTCTCAACAACCTTCAACTGTCAATCTTCATTCAACATTGTTTAATCCTGATCGTCCATTTCAAATCACAAATTCTATATAACAAACCTCTTTCCTCAAAAAAGGGATCGAAGAATCAACATCATTTGCATAATGAAGTATTGTCGATATTCACAATCATCATTAACAAAGCTTTAACATATCTTCGATCAACTAATACTCGCATCACATCAAAGCTTCTTGCACGCAACAATGGAGGCTTCACAGTGATAAGAACAACCCAACATCTTGCAAGCACACTCCGACACGAGACGGTAACCTCTCTTTGTTTTGAATTCAATTTGGTAATCTAGGATTTCATATGTGTTTTCAATAGCTTAGAAAGTAATTTTGTGAGTGAAGGAATAGATCTAGATTAGTTTTTTTATTTAGATTAGATCTCTACTTCATTTGCATTTTTCTTGTTTACGACCCGTGATTTTCCCCCTCACACATTCTGACATGCCCGGTGGGACCCAAGTCCCCAACACTAACGATTTGTGGGTAAATTTTGAAGTTATAGGTCCCAACGGTGCTCTGAAAAAATCTTCACGCACAGGTTTTTGGAAGTTGTTGCACTAAATTTCATGGAATCTGCACACTTGACCCTAAAATATGTGCACTTGACCCTAAAACTAGCGCACTTGCATTTTTCCAATGCCTTTGTCTTTTGAAAAAGGGCACACTTGCTATTTTTCTACACTATTGCTCTCTAGCAGAGGGTGCACTTGCTAATTTTTTTGCACTTTTGCTCTGACAAACCTGTGTTTGAGATTTGCAAGTTTAATTTGATTTTTTAATGCTATCAAATGCCTGTTTGGAATGTGTGACAGGTATTAACAGTTATGTATGCAGGATTGAGAAACCACTAACACTTTTTTTGTAGGGGATACAAACGATCAAAGGAATCACAATTTTCACAACTGCTTTCTCTAAATTAGGAATTTTTATTTGGTGCATAAAAAGAACAACACAAATGAACACTTCATTTTTGGTGCTCTAAAATTGAACTATTTCAAAGCTTTCTAAATTAGGAACTTTTTTTTGGTGCATAAAAATAACAACACAAATGAACACTTCATTTTGGGTGCTCTAAAATTGAACCATTTCAAAGCTTTCTAAAATTAGGAATTTTTATTTGGTTCATAAAAAGAACAACACAAATGAACACTTCATTTTTTATGCTCTAAAATTGAACCATTTCAAATCTTTCTAAAATTAGGAATTTTTGTCTGGTGCATAAAAAGAAAAACACAAATGAACACTTCATTTTTAGTGCTCTAAAAATGAACCATTTCAAAGCTTTCTAAGTTAGGAATTTTTATTTGGTACATAATAAGAACAACACAAACAAACAATTCAATTGGTGCTCTAAAAGGTTTTTAAGCTTTCAAAATTTGGAATGTTTGATTTCTATTTAAATGACCAAAATGATTTCCTTTTGTTGACGTATGCTCATATTTGTTTTTGTTGACCAAGTAAGACTAGGATCAATTTAGAAACACTCAAATTTTGGGCTTAAAAATGGACAAATCATTCATTTTTTTTGCACCTTTGCTATTATATTGACTGATATCCAGAATACTTCAACCATTGTTATGTTTTTCACACATTATTTTGGGGATAGCACCACTCAAGGTGCTTAAAAAGAATCAAACTACTATGAATTGTATTTCGTGCATTCAATGTTTTACAAGCTAAGTGTTTGTCTTCTCCCCTCGCACCTTTTGGTGATCTTGGGTCAGCGAAAACATCTTAAGTTTTACACTTTTATTTTCAAAGTATACCTTTAGAGGGCTTGCCTATTGAGACACATCCCATGTTGGAGAACTCATAGGCAACCCAAGTGGTAATCTCATTTTCGACTGCTATATAAATAATTGTGGGTGTGAGGAAAGTTCTCACCTGTAGGGTGATGTTATTTTTTACCAAGGTTTGTCTCCCCTAGTATCCATGTGATACATTAAAACTTGAAAGGGCTAGGAGACCTCTTAATTGAGAAAAACGCCACATGTATAGACATATAAAACTAATAATCCCAAATTTTTACTAAGAGCCAAATGTTTGTAGAAGCTACCCTTTTATCCAAAAACATTCTTTGAAAGTAGTGCATCAAAATCTACTTTCGAGAAGTTACTTGCCATGTCCGAATTCAGGCCCACGCCATAAGTTGCATGTAAAATAATCCCCTTGGGGCATGAGCAAGCCTACCTAAAAGGATGGTTCCTATCTCTAGGGTTGTAAATTCTATTTTATGTTAAACTTGCCAAAAATATTCAAAACAAATTTGACATCAAACTTTGTGCTTGATCTAAAAAGAATACATCCAAAAAAACACTAAACATGATGATTGAATCATAAACCCTTTGACTTAGTTTATTCTTTTAAGAGAATCCCTATATTTTCACTCCTTAAGGATCTCCTTAAAGGTTTTCAAATATTTAGGCTTCAATTTTAGGCTACATTGGTTCAAAGTAAACGTTGGAAACTATGGCTTGGGTATCGTGATTTCACAACCTAAATCCATAGACATATAGGTCACACAAGTACATGCTTTTTGAGTCAAGTCAAAGTTGTTGTATCACTTGCCATATCTGGAAACAGATCGAAACATCCAAAAATTGTTAAAAAAACATAAAAAAAATTGCCCAAATATTGAAGTTGGAAAACCAATTTACACATAGGTCACTTCTGATACTATTTCTAGTGCACTTGATCCAAAATTGGGTGCACTTGCCAAAAAAATCCCACTTTTTCTCTTTGTTCTAGAAACTTCATTGATGAAAATGAGTTTCATTTGACAGAATCCACACACTTGATGCAGAACCAGTGCACTTGCTTCTTTTTGCTTACACTTGCTTCTCAGAAACTAGCGCACTTGTCTATAATCTACTTGCAATTTCCAAGAAAGCTCACTTTTGGCTGAGTAAACACCAAATTTGACAAAAACATATAGAGGCCACACTTGACATTTCAACTCGCACTTGCTTCTCAAAAACCAACGCACTTGACACATTTCAAGCCATAGTTGATAAATCTAGCTGCTATTGCTCACATTTTGTTGCTTTTTTCTCAAAACACATCACTTCTACTCTATCTTGTTGGCAATCAGAAAAATGAATCAAAGTTGCTTACAAGATCCTTGTTAGAACAAAACAATTAGAAACCTAGATAAGTCATATAGTCCTTCATCCACCCTTAACATCCATCTTACTTTTGGATATAAGAATCAAAATAAACAAACCTAGATTATTTCCTCACTCGCACTTCTAAAATATCAACAGTTACTTGGAACTCACAAATATTTCAAGTAAGATTTTCTGTAACATATTCTCTAAAAGGAGAAGTGAGATATCAATCCAGGCCTTTCATTATTTTGATTTCCAAGAATAGTGCCACCTCCAAACAACACTCAAACCTTAGGGTCTTGAGCTTCATAACAAACCATATCAAAACATCCACACTTCCACCATATGACCATTTGGTGACCCATTTCTCTAGTTCAACAACCAAACCTCATAGCACCGATCCTACAACCAAGTCTCACACACATTGAAGGTGAAAAACTAATATCATTAGAAGTTTAAGGACCTTCATATTTTAGAAAAATGAAACACCCAACCAGTGGAGAAACACAGCGAACATATTAGATAAAGAGGAAGAGAAAGTAGACCTAGTAGTCAGAAGACTTGTGTTACCACCTCCTATGTGGCAATAGATATACACCCTTCATGATCTCTGGAAAGAGCAAAATTCTTAAGCAGAAATCCATATTACAACTTTCAAAGAACCACCCTACTCTAAAGTTTACCAAAGGGTACATCTTGAGAAGATATCGCACCCATCAAAATCAACTAGACCATTTCTATTTACACTTTTCAATGGTCCAACCACCCTTAGATCTAATGCACTGAAAATAAAAGCAATTTTGTTTTCCTTAAAACAAAAAGTCCACAAAAATAAAAGAATTATTTTTCCATAGCTAGGAGTCATGAAAAAGTTCACAAAATCTTGGTAGTTGTTTATGACAACTACAAGATCACAAAATAGAAGAAAAAATGGAAGCAAACAAAAGCAGTGCTACCATACCACCGAAAAACACCACGAACAATGGAAATAACCCATGGGGATATGAACCAAGTGACCTTATGATAGGGTATTGAGCATCATAACATCCTAAAAAATATGTCAACATCAATCTATTACCCAAATCACTCTTATCAAGGGTCACAACATCAAGTAGGGAAACAACATCAAGGATTTCAAAATCACCATCAAGAAATAAATCCAGAACATCAAATTGCCCTAAATGAAATTTATAAAAAGATTGAGGAACTTGAACTAGATCAAAATATGACATAGCATCAATGACTTGTTCAATGTCAAAACATTACATATCCACAAAAAATGAACATCATTCCACAAACACCTCAATATCTACATCAACAAAGCTTCCAATATCATCAAAATATTGATTCATATCAACAAAAAAATCATCAACCACAACATCAAGTGAGTCAACAAAAATAATGGCCAAAAAATCAAAATCAAAGCCATCAACAATATCAACCCACAAATCAGAAATATCAACAACAAAATCATCAACTACAACATCAAGTGAGTCAACAACCATAATTGCCACAAAATCAAAATCAAATATATTAACAGTGTCAACCCACAAATCAGCAATATCCACATCAAAATCATCAACTACAACATCTTCAAGATCATCAATCTCAAAATCAACAAGAAATTCCATCTCAAAATCCATCTCCACCACAACAAGACTTTCAATCAAATCGTACTACTAAATGTGAGTACACTCCTTTAGGGTAGCAAATTGAGGGTGTGTTAAACCAATTATTCAATTACAAACTTATCACACTTCCAAAACCACCATGAAGTGGTGAACCTAGCATCAAATTATCATGGTACGATAACAAGATCTATTGTAAATACCATGGAGTAAAAGGTCATGATGCCTCGGAATGTGTTACACTCAAAAATCTCATCCAAGACCTTATTGATCAAGGATAAATAACTATTGAAAATTATATTCAAGGTACATCTACCAATGAACCCATTGACAATATCTCAAACTCAAATGTTGAAAACAACGATCAAGAACTATCTATCATTGATCACATTGGCAATGTCTCTGCATCATCCAGTGAGCAAGACGACATACATCAAGAATTTTATCCCAAGCATAATCAAATTCAATCACTCAAGTCTAGCAATGATCTCATCCAAGATATATTGATATCATCCAACCTCATAGTAGTACATATTGATGATCAAGAGACTCTTAATCTAACATTTATACCCAATGCAGAAAATCTAAGCCAAGAGCTATCACCCATATGTCCATTTTTTGAGGAAATCCAAGGATCCTTTACCAGAAATCCCTTCTTTGAAATTAATCCATGCTAAGAATGTGATCCAAATCATATCAAATATGATACCACGCAAAGTCAAGATCAAGAATTCCTATCATCAAAATACTACAATGACTTGGCAGATATCTTCCAAGACATCCAAGTTTTCCAAAAGAAGAATGCGTTCATATACCAAGCACACATACATCTACCAATGATATGCTTACTCCTAATGGACATGTACATGATCTTAATCCAAAACAAGAGTCTCATACTCTTCATATCATAAACAAGGAAAAGAGTCACCTAATCTTAACATCTTTACACATGATCAAAGCATAGCAGAATCTATAGACATATCTAAAATTGATCAAGAAGAAGCATTATAATCATAAACATCCTCTAGGAAATGAAGACATCGAGCATGAAAATATGGAGCACAGTATCTTAAAATTAGCAAAGATAACTGACAATCTTGAGTAGTAGAACATTGGGTATACAACAAACAAAGAAGCACCAATATATTTTGAAGGGCCATCAAAATTTGATATTTCACAGGATGAAGTTGACAATATCAATCAAGAAGTTATCCCACATATGAAGGATCCTATCAGTGAGGAATCTATCACATTTGAAGATCCACAACAAAGCAGAGAAGGATTAACACCTTTTTTCCAACGTAAGACATATCCTATTACAAATAAAATTTCTCAACGGATTCATTATCAAGACAAAGGATTAGGCCTACATGAATAGGGTATCCTAGAACCAGTGTAGATTATTGGAAATCCTAAGCATCAAGGTCTTGGTTATTTAGCAAATAATGGATCTAAACATATCAATGTTACCTCTATAATACTTGGGGCAACTTTATCTAATGCAAGCATCAACATAGGGGGCACAAAGAGTCCTTATGATGAAATCTCTACCAACGCTACAACTAGCCATGTCATGAATCATCATCCACGTATTTTACCACCCTCTCATTGGCCCCAACAAAAAGAGAAAAATATATACCTAAGAAAGAAACAAGTCATTGAAGCAAAAGAATTAGTAAAATAAAATGGACAAGAATATTTCAAATGGATACAAAAGAAAAAGCAAGAAAATCATCCCTATCAAACTTCATTAGTCAAAGAAACTATGGGGAAAAATCAAAAAGGGAGGTTCATCCATAAAAAATGTCCAGCAATGCAAAAGAAATCTTTAAGAGTGACCTACAAGGTATATCAAGATGTTGGTCCCAATTGAATCTTCATATCCACCCATCATTTCTCATCATCCCAAGTTTGGAGAGTCAACAATTCCAAACCATCAACCAATCCATCTAAATCTCTTTTACCTCAATGCATTTCGCCATCCATGATATCCAAATCTTGCATTAACCATGTGTTGGTAGAAACTCTTCATCATAAGGATTCTAAGGGAACTCTATCACAATGTGCAAATCAAGGTAAGGTTAAGTTTGGTATCGACAAGGAAGACAATAATTATAAGGGTTTACACTCAAGCACCCATATCTTGGCAAAACAACTCCTCCAAGTAGGATATCATTGGCACATCATGACAGCATCAACAACCATATCAGCACCAGAAACGTCTACATCAGCACCACCATGTGGTTCAACATGAGAAAAAAATTGTGACCAAAATGAAAACTTAGTAAACAGGCATCTTGTGTTACATCAAAAATCAATTAAAAACCAAAAAAATCAAGAAAATAGTCAAGAGAAAAATCATCCTCTAGTGAAAACCACTATAGTGGTGCTTTGGACAGGTACCATGATGAAAACTTGGAAAAAATGCATCATATGTAAGAATCAAGCATATACATGCTCCATTTCAGGTGGAAGCATCTCAGCCTATCCATAAAAAATCCAATCCATTTTTATCCAAACCCAATTTACCTTGATCATGACGAATGTTTGGTGTACATTTTACACTTGCTTATGGAAAATATCTTGGCATAGGTCACTATCATTGACCCTATCCTACCCAAGATTATTTGAGCCATGATGCATTATCCAAAGGGGCATACTCTATCCAAACATGTTATCTTATCACAAGATAATCCATCACCTACATTGCTAAATGTTGGGGGAAACTACTTACATATTGCTTCATAATAAATCTTGATCTATGTCTTCTAGCTCACATTGTGATCTAGGCATTGTCCAAACAACAAGATGTGCCACATGGTACCCTTCCCATTTCATTCCGACAACAAGGTATCTCACCAATGCACCACCAAGGTAACCTTCAAAACATTTTGTTCCAACAACAAGGTGTACCACCAACACACTACCAAGGTAACCTTCAAAGATACCAACAATGTGGATTATTCCTTCACTCAAAAATTCTAAGATATCAACAGTTACTTGAACCTCACAGCTAGTTCAAGTAATCTTTTCTACAACATGTCCTCTAGAAAAACAAAGTGAAATATCAATCCAAGTTGTCAACATCTTACACCCTAAGCAAAAGGGTAAAAATCCAAAAAAATGGAAAAGATAAAAAAGAGAAAAAAAATAAAAATAAAACATTCCTTGAGTGAAAACCACTTTGTGGTGCTCTTAGAACAAGTACCGTGGTGAAAACTTGGCAAATAGGCATTATGTTTGAATAAGACTCGCATCATTATCTATCAGTACTATCCACAACATTCACCCATTTGTCCCATAATAAAATATATGTCTAACCATGGCTTGGTACTAATTTAGGAAAGTAGTATTGTCTCAAACTGGGGGCAACTTCTTGAAGTTGGTCATGGATTAGATCTTTATGTTTCCTATCATGGTCAAAAACAAAAAAAAATCAAAAACATCTGAAAAAAACAAAATCAAAAACATTTGAAAAACAACAAAAATCTAAAACATTTGAAAAACATAAAAAAAATATATCTTTGGACTATTCCTTCACTCAAATAGTCTAAGATATCAAAATTTTCTTGAACCCCACAACTAGTTCAAGTAGGTTTCTCACAACATATCCTCTAGAAATAGAAGTGGAATATCAATCCAAGTTATCAATATTGTTTAAAACCCAAAAACAAGTTTATTCTTTGGTTCAAACAGTTGAACTATGTGGTCTCTGCAAGTGCAACGTAGGCAAGGCTTATCTCTGATTAGCCTCTAAGGCCTTAGGTCAGTCCCCTTAGGTTTCTATCATGATTTATTTCAACTTAGTAAACAAACTCAAAATCCAAAAATATTCACAAACAGAAAAGGTCAAAAACATTCAAACCAAGTGAACTACGAGCCTCTACATGTACAACATAGGAAAGGATAATCTTTGATGAGCCCCCGAGGCCCTACGTTAGTCCCCTAAAAACAACAAAAAAAACATCATAAAACTCTAAAAATAAAAAATTCCTATCTACATCATCACAATCAGCAATAAACCCTTCACCCATAAATAACAAATCGTCACCTTCACCCTTTGACAAAACAAACAAACATCAAAAGCTAGAACTTTCAAGCAAACAATCAAAAATATTTGATTACAAATAGAAATAAACAAGGCTAGAGTATCAACTACCCATCTTTTTGACAAGTCACCAACAACATCTTGAGATATGCCTTAACGGATCTGTTCCTATGATAGACATGATCAACAAACGGATAATAGCCCTACCCCAAATAGATATGGCAAGTGATATTGCAACTTTGTTTTTATCTTTTTCTAGTCTTATCTTTTCGATTTATTTTATTGAATCATTCCCAAGATCTCTCGAGGATGTCCATAAATATTTAGAGAAGAAGGAGTGGAGGCAATTGAGCATCATCTAGATTTGTTGTTTGTAAGATGTTTTTGTAATACTACCATGGTGAATACTTACTTTATTGAGTTTATAGAAGTTTTTTTGAAGCATTTCATGAAGCAGTGGCATATTAGGTGCTTAACACCTCTTATGTTACTGGTCTAACATATTTTAACATAACCCAATCATATACTTTAAACAAAAAAAATTGTATGTCTAGTATGAGCAAGAATATTCTTTGTATGTTGATTCAAAGTCCATGCAATGGATACAAAGTCACCTTAGTCATTAATACTCTGGTGCATCATATTTGTTTGCTACATCAAAAGGGATTGTTCAAAATGTGAAGTCTCCAAGAAAAGTGAAAGCAACTCATCAATACTAACTACGTCAAATTTCTATCTATCATCAAATATTTCTTCTAACTAACATCCATCCTACATCATAATATCATTAATACCATATCCATCCTACATCCACAATTTCGTTAATACATATCATGATGATAATAAAGCAATGAAAACATCAAGTATCATGAATAGAAGGCATACATCCATCATGCATCCATCATATATCGACATCACATAAACATCATATATATAAAATGGTGTATTGATCATCCATAATAAAACATCATATGATATAAAGTATGATTCATCCATCCACATCATATGTATACATAAAAGAAGTACAAAAACATATATAAGCATACATCATCATACATAGTCATCCATGATCATCACATAAACATATAAATGAGCTAAATTGAAGAAGGTATATCTCATATATATCATCATCAAAAAAGGAGAATGCCATAGTAAACCATCATCATGTGAAATAAGTGTGATAGGATAATACAAAATAATACATATATATGATACCTCAACTGGGCCAATGAATATATATACAAAAAATCATGTATGCAATATGTCTCTGAACAAACAAAATCATAAAGATCAAGTACATACATAACACTGCCCGAAAAAAAGGGAGGACTCTATAGACCAAGTTATGGACCACCATCTAGATCTAGTTGTCTAACAGAATGACCAGTTGACTCGGCACCACCTCCCGCAACACTAGGCTCTCTGAATCTGGTTTGTCTTTGTGCCAGAGAAACAAAGGCATCATAAAGAGTCTGGTAGTATTTAGCCCTTTGTAATAGCTAATCCCACTTAGCATGGAGACTATCTCACTCGGTCCTCAGACTATCCCTCTCTATAGTGACAACTTGTAACTGTGTCTCGATGATGAGACATTTCCCAACCATTGTATCTCGCTCTGTGCAAACACCATCTCGCTCTGTTGTCATAGTAGCAAGTTATTCCTTTGTAGCATGCTACTGCCCTATCTCTGTAACCAACTAAGCACCTCCATCCCCAAGTGGTGGAGGGGGACCTAGAAACTGTCCATGACTTGATGTCTAATCACCCTATGCCCCATTGTGTCGATCCCTACCAAGCTACTCTGCTAGAACCTCAATATAGTTCCACTCCCTGTGGTGACCTGTAATGCTTACTCTGCCTATGGTGGGATCACCGCCAGGCTCTATAAATCTCAATGGCACATGTTGTGCCCACCACTAATCGAAATCAAGAGTAGTACCTAGATCTATTGAACCCACTAGCCAACCCCATCCAACTAGGGCAAGCACTCTAAAAGTAGCAATGGAAGCATCTCTATCAACTTGATGACTCTATACCTAGACCTCTCTAGTGGTCCAACAAAATCGAGCCTCATATGGATCCAAAAATTGGCCCTATCTCTCTCCAAACTGCCTACACACTTTGTCAAGTATCACTCTAGAAGAGAATGAGAGTGACCAATCAACCATCTAGTCTATCAACAGTACACTAGTTGCTCTTGATCCTTCGGCCATGCATCACAATCCATATAAGGCCTCCAAACAAAACCTGACATGTCATCGAACACACGGTGCTAGTATGAAAGCTCCCCAAGAAAGGTGTAATGTAGAAAGTCTCCATAATGATAGGAGCACAGATCACCATCAACACGATCTTGTATACCATCAAGTCGTGTCACTGCAATGTGCTCCCAGCCCATGCATGTAAAAGAGAGACACCTGCAGAAATGGTTTTCCCACCCCAATATGCAACCTCATGCATATCTCTATATAGGTGGGCGAGAAGACAAGGATACCATGCATATCTAGTCCCATGCTCAAAAATATCCTCAATACATATACCCCATCCAATAAGGATCTGGCGACCTCTCTGATCAAGAACAACCAACCCCAAAACCAAACCGCAAAGAATAAGGGAAATAGGATTTGCACTGCCAACAAACTCTAATAAATCAATCTCAAATTATTGAACCTCCAAGTGTCTGACACCAAGCACGCGTCACATGGCATGGGTACCCCATCAAACATGGTATGTAATGAGCTCATCATGGATAGGTATGTGGAGGATCCTCCACACATCCTCAAGAGTAATGGTGGCCTCCCTTGTACATAAGTGGAATGAGGAAGTCTCTGAATTCCACTGCTCCACAAGCATGGTAATCATCACCGTGTGACATCGGAAGGGAGGCATGTAACAAATATGATGTAGCCCGACTGTGTCTAGAAAATATCACTCCAAAACATCAAAATCAATAATTAGATCAAATAAATCCCGAGGTTGTCTCTCCCTTAACTGTAGTGGTTTAAGGACCACCTGCAATCATTCAAAAGCAAATAAAAAAGTCAAAAGTGAGGAGATACATCAGGTGCACCAAAATTAAAAGCACAAAAGTTACTCAAAAGTGCAAAGTTAACACAAGTGCACATAAAATGAAGTAGAGCATTCAAAAGTGAAAAAATAAATCAAAAGCACATTTCAAAGGTGAAAAACTAAGTCAAAAGTGCTAAAATAGGTCAAATGCATAGAAACAGAGTAAAAGCAAGCTTTCCAAAATGACAAATGTGCTAAAACTGATGCAAGTGCACTGAAAACCTAAAAAACTCACTTTTGACTAGTTTTATTTTGTGCATAAATTACGAGAACATGAAAATATGAAATGAGAATCGAGATGGTACATATCGAGGAACGAATGCCTGCAGGTTATCCCAACTCTTGAACCAAGTCTGAATGATGTGGGGCTCCCTGAATCAACACCATAGCTCCTCAACAACTAACAAAATGAGAAATTCAAGGACAAGAATTCACTATATGCTCAAAGTATAAATGAGGTAATTAAAACCCTAATTACCTATTTTAACCCTCCAAAACCCTAATTTTTACCTAGGAAACCCTAACATTTACTTAGGGAACCTTCCTACATTCAAATTAAGAGTTTCCAAGAACATTTAAATCAAAACGAAAGACCTATAGATTTAATTTTTTGTCTTAAACACATCAAAACTAAAATTGAATAGTGTCATGAGCCTGACCTCAAAAATGGACTTTTTTGGCCAACCTCTCGAGGGGGCAACACAGAGTCCTACCATCATTTCATTCACCATCAAGGCACAGTGGGGCATAATTTGTTTTCAAAATCTTGACCTCAACATCGAATCCTTGAAACAAAGCAACCCGTACTTTGTATCAAAGAGGGGCAAAATGTAGACATGTAAAATTGACCTAACACTTATCGCACACCTTAAGTGACATTTTCCCATCATCAACGTCATTATCATAAAACACCACTGCAGTTCACATCAATTACATCAAAAACCCTAATTGCCCCTATTAATTGAATAATATGATATTATTTAATTAATTCACTTTTTCATCCTTTTTGACTAATTAAATAAATTTCATTTATTTAATAAAGTCCTAAAACCCTATTTCTACTATTAATTGAATAAAGTGACATTATTTAATTAATTCACATTTCATCATTTCGACCAATTAAATAAATTACATTTTATTTTTAAATAAAGTCCTAATCTCACGTTATTTCATCGTGATTAGTTAAATAACCCCAATTATTTAATTACATCGCTAAATCACTTTATTCCCCTAATTCAATTGAATTATTAAATTATAATAATTTAATTATCTCACTTTCCCTCCAAATTTGAATAAACTATTCAAAACATTATCAAAAATCAAATCAAACAAATGCAACTTTGTTTGCAAAAGTCAAACTTGATTTGCATGTTCAACTCCAAAATGAATGAATTAATTAAATCAATTTATTAATCATTCACAACCACTTTCTTGATTGAGTAAATTACGATCCCCTAATTTCTCAATTTATTCCTGACTGGTCAATCTAATTCATGATTGATCAATCTAGTTCCTAACCAATCAATCTATCTCTCAATCCCGTTGATTATTCAATCTATTTCTTCAATCACACAAATTGTGTAATCTATTTTGCACATATCATTCATGTCTAAATCCTCTCAACAACCTTCAACTGTAAATATTGATTCAACATGGTTTAATCCTGATCGTCCATTTCAAATCACAAATTTTAGATAACAAACCTCTTTCCTTACAAAAAAGGGATCGAAGAATCAACATCATTTGCACAACGAAGTAATGTCGATCTTCACAATCACTATTAACAAAGCTTCAACATATCTTCAATCAACTAATACTTGCATTGCATCAATGATTCTCGTACGCAACAGTGGAGGCTTCTCAGTAATATAAACAACCCGACATCTTGCAAACATACTCCAACAAGGGATGGTAACCTCTCTTTGTTTTGAATTCAATTTGGTAATCATAGGATTTCATGTGTTTTCAATATCTTAGAAAGTCATTTCATGAGTGAAGGAATAGATCTAAGTGTTTTTGTTTTATATTAGATATTCATTTCATTTGCATTTATCTTATTTACGACCCATGATTTTCCCCCTCACACAACAAGATTCTTACAAAGGCAATTGTTGCAAGAATCACCAAACTTATCCCCTTTATAATATCTCAGGTTCAAGGTGGCTTTGTCCTGAGGAGAGAAACACCTGAGGGGGCGATTTTAGCTCATGAAGTTTTACATTCAATCAATCTTGATAAATCTCCTGTAGTTATCCTAAAATGGACATGATGAAAGCCTATGATAGAGCTGACTGGTATTTTTTAATGGCGACTCTAAATAATTTTGGGTTTTGTTCTAGTTGGTGCAAATGGATTTACTCTTGCCTTTCAGGTGCAAGATTATCCATAATTATAAATGGATCTCCAATTGGTTTTTTTGCACCCATCCAAGGGGTTAGACAAGGGGACCCCCTCTCCCCATTTCTCTTTATTATAATGACCAAGGGTCTGAGCAGATCAATCATTGTAACTCACTCAAAAGGATTTTGGAAGGGTATAAGTGTCAGACTATTCCCCACTCCAATTTTGCACTCCTTATTTATAGATGACAAAATTTTATTTTGTCATGCAAGCATGGTTGAAGCATGAACAGTTAATAAATATATCTTTGATTATTGCTTTTTTCAGGGCAATCTTTCAATCTAGATAAATAAAAAATATTCTTCTTAAATGCTAACCCAATGGTGGAGAATAGGATCAAAAAAAATTGGGGTTTTAATTGTGAATCACTACCCTGCAAGTACCTGGGCATTCCCTTCTTCATAGGAAAAGAAAAGCACGACTTCTAGGATAGGTTAATAAATGTGATATCCAACAAAATTCTACAATGGAAATCTAAGTGGCTCTCTTTTGTTGGTAAATTGGTCATGCTCAAAGTAGTTCTAGACTCTTTACCAATTTATCTTATGTCTGTATTGAAACTTCCCCAAGGTAAAGGAATAGTACTTCAAAAAAAAATTAGAGAGTTTCTCTGGGTTGAAAATGTCACTTCTAAAAAGAAACTCCTTCTGGTGGCTTGGAATTCGTTATGCTACTCTAAAGCACAGGGAGGAGCAGGTGTGAGATACTTGTTTCTCCAAAACAAGGCTCTTGGAGGCAAACTAATTTGGAAAATCTATACCAAACCTAAAACCAAATGGTATCAAATATCTAGATTCTTTACAGGATGAAAGAATTTTCACTCATAAAAATCTTCCTAAAGGTTCAAAAGTCTGGAATTTTATCTCTTTATATAGATTTGTCCTTCTTATGTGCCTTTCTTGGGTTATTAAAAAGTGAGGAAAAGGCTTTGTTTTGGGATGATGCTTGGAATGGATTCAAACCCCTTAGAACCTTAGGAGACTGGGTCCCAATAAAAGCTATTCTTAAGCCACTCTGGGGTGATAGAGTCAGATAATATTTGCATTTTGTCCCGGGTGAACAAGATCCAATTGGCTGGAAAGACTTTGACTTTATTTAGGTCCTAGACCACTTGAAGCTGTCTCTTAAAGAGGAACTCAAGAAAAGACAAAAAAAATTGTCTTTGAAACAAGACACAATTATTTAGAACAAAAACAAATCTGGTAACTATAGATTAAAAGATGGATACAACTCTTTAATTTCTTCCAACTTGTCTAAGCCTTGGCCCTTTAATCTATGTTTGGTACCAAATGTTCTCCCAAAATTAGGAGCATTCACTTGGATTGCATTGAAAGATAGAATACTAATTGTAATGTGCTTGGACAGGATGGGCATTACTCATCTTTTTCCTTGTGTTTTATGTGGCCAAGCATATGAATCTTCAAATCACCTTCTTATTGGTTGTGAATTTGCATATCAATGTTGGAGTTGGTTGTTGGGAAAACTCAGGTGATTAGGTCCTCTCCCCAATTCAATTATGAACCACTTTCTTGGTTGGCCTTCCCCTCTTCCCAATTCTACTTTCTCTTGCATTTGGGAGATTTGTCCTTCTATAGTAACTTGGAATATTTAGAAAGAAATAACATAATTTTTAGGGAAAAAACTTTGAATATTTCACAGGTGTTACAGAAAATTGAGCTTGGTATTTCTGAAATGATAATGTCTTGTGTTTTTAGAAGCTTGAGTGCTTCTAAAACTTTCTCCTTGTGGGACTCTTTTTTTTTTTAAATTGGCCTCTTATTAAACAACCAAGTGTTGGATCAATTCAGAATAACAGGCTGAAAGTCTATAGGAAATTAGTCAAATGGATTTCTCCTCCTCAAGATTTCATAAAAATCAACTTTGATGGGGCTTCTCGAGGCAACTCAGGAAAATATGGGGCAACGGTGGTACTAAGATACTAGCAAGGCAATTTTCTAGGGGTGATTTGTGAAAGGCTTACAAAAGGAACCAATAATGTTGTGGAGTTTAATGCCCTAAGATTAGGCATTGACTTAGCCTTGAAATTTTCTATTCCTCACATTATTGTGGAAGGTGACTCTATGGTGGCAATTTCAGCAATAAAAAATAAGTCTAGTGAATCCTGACACTTAAACTATATTTTATTGCCTATTTTTCTAAACTAGAAAAGTTCACTTCCTTTAAAATCACGCATTGCTATAGAGAAGTAAATACTTGTGCAAATTCTTTGGCCAATAAAGCAATAGACACCTTCATGGAATTGAAAATATTTAATGGCAAAGAATGTATGAATATGTTTACTTAAAAATCTTGTTTCTCGCCCCCTCTATCATCTGGGCTTCATCCACTTGTTGCAACCTCTTCAACAACTTGCAATAGAGATCATCTTTCTGTGCTATCGAGTGGGATCACAATTTCCAAAATCCATATTGGGCTTTAAATATCACTCCTCATACCTTACCCCTACACATTTGTTCCTTCAAAATGGTAGATTTTGTTTTAGTTTGATGGTTGCTTCTTATCTTATGCATTGGTCCCTCTTCATGTGAATCTATTTTGATAGCTAGCTTACTACTCGGGTGGCTCCATATTTCATTTTTGTCATCTGGATTTTGACACCTGTATGAATTTCTTCTCCACTCATGTCCGCTAGTGTGAATTCATTTAGGCTAATAGACATTGGTGGAGGCTATTATGGATCACATTTTATGGTGGAGTTATTTAATTATTTGGCATTAAATATGCTTTGTTTGGTATATGAAGTTTATTTGGTCAAAATTTGGAAATTCTAATGTTCTCTCTCCAGTTCTATTTTTGGAAAGGCTTTGGTGACAATTTTTTGCTTCATTTCAGTCCGCCAGTGTGAGATTTCCTCATGCTAATAGACTTTAATGAATTCATTCTTAGCATTATCCGCTATCTTCCTGATAATGTGATATACTCTAATTTGACATTCGGTTGCTCAACTAAATATTTTGAGGGAACCTAGAATTTCTATCTTAGTAATTTGGTACTCACAAAGGCATAATAATGGTTTTTGCCTCTACACCTCTTCTAGGTACAATAAGATTCCAGGGTATTAATTACACCCTTGTGTGATTGTTTTTCCTCTAACGGGTGGTGCAACTTTGGAATCTATTAAAATGGCATTTGGTTATCATATTTCTTTATTTTGGTTAGTTTTTAGTCCTATGAACATGGATAATCTCTTCAAGGTTCTTGTTCTTCCAAGATTGCATGAAGTTTGTGATAATCAGCCTCTTACAACTGGAAAATTGAGGAGAACCTTTGTTTTAGAATTCAAGTAGGTGGAAGATGTAGTTTCATTGGTGCTTAGTTCATATTGGATGGAATTCTATGTTATGGCACTACTATATGAGTTTGCCTCCAAATTTTTTTCAAACCTTATGGACATCCTTTGATCTCTTGAAATGGTTAAATTTCTAGTTGGTACTTATTTATTGCCTCACATTTTTCCACTTTCATATTTGCAATTGGCTCTAGAAAATTATGATATTTTGCATGGCTCAAATCTGGTAGGGGATATTCTATGTCATGATCATTTACTCTCTGGTAGGCATCTCTTGACTCTAATTTTTTCAATGATGCATGGCTTAATTGATGATTGTCCACATGAGTTTGAATGTTATTTATTCAGGTTGAGATTTCATTATGGTAACTTAGTATGCAACTCAATTCAAAATATTTTCAATGTCGTTCATCTTCTTATTCACCATGCTCTTATAGAGCCTCATGAGGAACCCTATTTTCCTCCCCCAGTTGACATTGCATCTTCAAAAAAAAGTGGCACTTAATCCTTGCTCTGGTTTGGTCTCTTGGTTGTGAGGATTCTAAACTACTTTATCTAGAGCTTTTTGGAATTTTGGTTACAGGTTGATATGGTTGATTTTGTCTTAGTTGTAGGGTTTCTAATTTTCTTATTGCAGTTGGTTCTCTTTTCTTTGGCCTGATTTTGTGTTTGTAGGCCTTCTCCATCGACTAAGGTTGTGGCTCTCCTCGTGTCTTTAGAAGTACTACAAGCTTCTCTTTTGCTTTAAATTTGTTTGCTCCAATTCACTCTATTTGATGTTCTTGGTTGGTTCTGCAATTGTGTTCTTTGGCAATTATTGTCATGGAGCCTTCATTTGAATATGTTTTTATTCTCTCTCCTATGGAGTTTTTGTAATCATTTCTTCATATGGCTATTATGTCGGGCCTATCCATCTGATTTGATAAACTGTTATTTTTGACTAATTCGCTTCTATCGAGCCTCACTATATCTGAGCTCATTCTCACAAATACCTCTTCTAATGGAGGAAATTTTGCAACCATGTATCTCCTTTTAATTTTACTAAATTTTAGTGGCATTTCCATTTTTGTTTTAAAAACCAAAAAATAAATTGATTATATTCCTTCCACCAAATTCCAAGAACAAAGTGGGTCCTAAATGGACCTTTCCCCAAATTCTCTATGGTTGCAACAACTAATTTTTTTTAGTAAGCGCATCCTAGCCCTTCACTTTCAAACAACCTCCATCATGAACCTTTTTCTTGCCTCAATCCTAAGAAAGTCTTCTCATTCATCCTCCACCATTGATCTTCTTATTACATCTCCACCATCTATTTTCCTTCCTAAAAATATATAAATTGAGACATCATCTTAATTATTTCAATCAATCCATTTTATGCTAACTATATGGTGTCAGAATAGGTAACTTTTGTGCACAAGAGCATCCACATCCCAAATCATTGGAGCAAATCAAACTTGCAAATGAAGTTTTATGGTAATAATTATTTAGTTTCTTTTGTTTGAGCTTCCTTTGCATGCTCTATTTGAGGTTTGTTCTAGCTTAGGATAGGAAGATTTTACTTGCATTTGTTTCCTACTTGCATTTCTAAACTATGGATTACAATGTGCACATATGGTTTTGTTTATTTTTTATTCTTAAAATTTAGTGTAAGATTTTTGGTTCATTTTTTAAACATTTATTATCTCTTGTTGTATCATTTGGTTATTTTTTTGTTATAAATAGTGATGATAGAATGAAATTGTAAGAAACTTATAAATTATTTTCTATCAATTGTAGTTTATATTTTATTTAAAAGAAAGTTTGGGTCTCTACTACTTTTTAATCATATTAAAGTCATTCAAAAAATTAGTTCTCATAATGAATAATACATCTTTACCAATCACACTTTAGAGACATATATTAGTCATTAAATGACACTTGTTCATAGGCATCATCATTTATTTTTTATTGTTAGCCAAAACAATGAAGATATCTTTAACTTTCAAAGAGGCCCATATTTAAAACACATAATCTATGTTTCTTACTTATATTCTCACAATGATACAAATTTATATTAAAAACACTCATTTTTTATAAAAAGGGGTAAAAATTTATTCAATCAGAGATCCAAGAATACAAGGAGCAAGACTAGAAATAAACAAGGCCCAAAAGGTATCCAACAAGTCCTCAAAACTAGGAGAACAAGAACTTATTCAAGGACCATGAATATCCTCATGAATCAACATCTTCAATTTCTAGGCATAGTCATCGAGAAGATGTTTCCAATCATCAACCTTCCAATCACCTCTAAATGTAGAAGCCCGTTTAGATAAGCAGTCAACAACATTGTTCCACTCCCTCAGGATATGGACAAAGAACATTTCCTCCAAATAACTACTTAACTGATGAATTTGCTACACAATCAAAATCAATTGCTAGTTCACCCCATCAAAACTATGTTTGGTTAACAAATTAATCAAAATCTAAGAATCTAATTCACAAATAACCTTGCACCTACCAAGAGCACACACCTTTTCCAAAGCAATAAGAATAGAAAGAGCCTCCTTGAGATTATTATTCTGATGGCCTTGATACTTGGAGAAGAACAGGAAAGCCCCATAGCTATCTCTTCTCGCACCTCCCACACTAGCATAACTCGGATTACCCCTGGAAGAACCATCAGTAATAATTTTCAAGATCTCATCAAGAGGTAGAGACCACCTACCATCTTGTTGGTTTTTCTTGTTGGGGTCTCTCCTTCCTTTTGAGCAAGTCCCAGTGTTCAATACATCTAGACTCAAACCCTACATCACCATAACCTCAGTAACACCCAGAGCAACCCCAACCTCACATTTAGCTAAAATAGTCTCTTGAAGCATACCAAAAACCTGCTTCCATACTTACAACTTCATCAACTTTATATCTTGAAAAATCTTACGATTCCTCTCCAGCCAAATTTTCCAAAGATGCATGAAGGCCCAATAGTCCATGCCATCTGGAGAGGGAAAGAGTGAGCAAGGGGCCTCCCCAAGGTTCTCTAAAAATCAATGAGGGATAAAGCATGCATACAAGAGTGTTTCCACACTGCCCACAAAAAATCTAGATAGAGTTGGAGAAGGTGCATTTAAAGAGAAAATATGAAGAGGACTCTTCACTACTACCATACAAAAAGAAAATTTAAGGACCCTAAAAGCCTCTCTCTAGAATATTATCCCAAGACACCTATTGTGAGCAACTAACCAAAGTAAAAAGTTACACTTAGGCCAAGTGAACTTATTCCAAACATGTTTCCACCAAGGGACTTCATCCTCCCCATATTTTCTTCTATTTGTAGCACTTAAAAATGTCTTGATGGATCACATTGGCTAACTAACACCATTTCGCCTTAAAACCCATCCTCTTTTTGCTTAATTGATTAAATTTGCCTAGCTATTTAATTAATTGCATCATTTTCATCTATTAACCTAATTAATCTAATCAAATTAATTCATCCCCTTTCATGCTAACATTTTGTCTTATTAAATTAAATACATCAAGTTATTTAGTTTAAATCCCTAAAGTCCTCTTATTTAATTAAATAACCTTAAGTTATTTAATTAAATGTCATATCACCCTCCCCTTTTCATTAAATCATTTTATTTAATGAATATTGTCTAAATCCCCTAATTTGCATAATTGAAACTTTATTTAATTATCAAATTGCTAATAAATCTAATTCCCCCCACTTGCAAGGGAATATTCTAAGGGGAATATTCCTCCTTTGCACATAACTCGAAAAGGAAGATTCCTTCCCCTTTTACACATTAAAATTTGGTTTTAATTAATTAAATATCTATTTCCCTCACCCATAAGAATATCTTAAAGAATATTCTCTTTCTTCACTCATTTGAAAAAAAGTAATATTCTTCATTATAACAAACTCACAAGACTTCATGTGCAAGTTAACTTATAAGACTTCTTGTGCAACTTTTGAAAGTGTGTTTTTTTGGATGAATGTAGGCCCTTGATTAAATATCAACCTGCATTTTCAACCCTTGATGAGAATCCATCCCTCCATCTTCTTTCCTTTTTGACCATTGATTAGCTCTTTCAATCTTAGCCCTTCATTTTTCATTTGCTTTCCTATAAATAGGTCACTATGTGGAGATAAATGGATCCATATTTTAACATAAAACTTATGTTGTTAAACTCATTTACACTTGCACTCACATTTAACATCATTTTAGCTTTATTTACTTGCATATTAGCTTATCTTCCATGATAACATATATGCATACATTTAGCTTATTTGTTAATTAGGATTTTAATCTTTTGAAGTTGGCATACATTTAGAGTAGATTTGCATACACCCATTTCGATCATCTTAGCATAAATCATGTTAGAATAGCTTGCATCATGATCATTTAGCTTTAAATAATGTTTTCATGCACATCTATCAATGGTTTCATCAATTTTCTTCAATAAAACTGATTGAAACAAGCTCATTATCCAAGGGATTGGGAAAGGGTCACCATTCCACATCAATGCGACACCACTCCCTCAATAGAATAAGTTTCAATGTCTTAGATTAGAAGTTTGTCAAGTTTTCATGATTTAAATGTTAGTTTTAATGGTTTCTTTGTCCTTGTTTATAGTGAATGATCTTATTGGGATTGATGCTTAGTGGGTTAAATATGCCTCCTCCCAAAAGACTTAGAGCATCCCTTTTACCAAGATTTGAGTCAACAAGAGAGTTCAAACATTATAAATCTCAACACAACTCTCCCATAGGTGGCCCATAATTTATAGTGACAACAAGATCACAACACAAGAGTATCATGGAGAAAACAAAAGTCACATCCATCACAAGTGATCCAAGGAGCTATTCTACCCCCGCAAAACAAATCCAAGATCCAATAGGACCATATGAGGTAGAAGATGTCACAAACAATCCACTGTAACTTATTAAAGACAAAATCCTTGAGTATGAACAAAATCATCCAAATTTTCTTGCATAAAAATTGACACTAGCATTAACCCATGGGTGATCCCATAATACTAGTTTACAATTTTTGGCCAAATTGGACATTGAACTGAATTTTTTTAACTAAATCTTCACTTTCAGGCACCTATAGTGGCTAAACCGTGAAGAATTTGAAGATGATGCAAAATAGTGATTTGTGACATTTTATCTATAGATTCTAAATTTTTTATTTTTTATTTTTTTGAATCAGATTGCATTTCTTTTTCCATCTCATTTGAAAACTAGTTTTTATCAATAAACACCATTTTTAAGGAGTGATGCTCACCGTATACAACATAAATTTTTTTTACGAAGGATAAAATTCTATTTTTTTTAAATTAGATTTGTAACTACTATATCTAATAAGTTCATTTGGTTTCATAGTGTTTTATTGAATATTTTTTCCTTAATCATGTTTTGAAGTCAAACCACTTACAATTCAGACATAGGCGAACCGTATACAACATAACTTTATTTGTATGTATCGAAATTCAATTTTTTGTTTACTGGATCAAGGACATCAATACCTAGCCCGAACATATTTTTCAGAATTTTATTTTGATAATTTATTATTTTTCCATATGCACAGAATAGAGAGCTTGATTTTCAATGAAAAACCTATGTTTAATCAAACTAAATAAATAAATACATAATAAAACCAAAACATATTAAAATTATATTCGATGGATAGCTCATTCTGAGGACTACCTAATCTAGTTGGGTTTGTGAAGTCTCCTCCATTTTCATCCTCAACCCGAGCTTCGAAGGGTAAAAATTTGCAAAAAATTGGTGCAAGAGGGGGAGAAGGGGGAAAAAGGGGGGTTTGCTCGAACCCTCCTTCGAGCAAACCTCCCTTGACATTTTGAATGAAGGAGAGTTCACTCGAAGGGAAGTTCAAGCGAACCCCCTTTGGGTTCACACGAACCCTAAGTTTGTTCGAACCCCCAAAACCCAAAATTTTCTTCATGGGGGCATTTTTTGCATTTTTCCTTCCTCAATAGAATTGTAAACCAGTTTTTTGGGATCACCCCCAATCTACAATTCAACCAACCCCATCCCTTGTTCCAATTCAACCCTTAACATCTAGTCTTGCAACTAGGCTAGGAACCAACCTTGGTCTCACTTCATGTCTAGGAACAAACACAACTTTGTGTATTCACAACATGACCATTCCATTAACTGCCAACCTTCCCCAAAAAACAAGTTGAACACTAATATTTGGAAAAACACTTACATTCCATGATGCCACAACAACCTCAAAATTTTGAGCACAACTATCTTCATCCACCACCACAAATACCCCAAGTGTGCCTAATGTTATGCAAGGTAATGTGAACCAAGTCCCTCAAGTAGGACAACAAGGGCAAGTTAACACTCTTACACAATGTCAACCCTAGACAAGTGGTTCTAGCAACCCCATCGACACATCAAAATAAGTGGTTACCCAAGCTACTCAAGTCAATCCACCATCCACATCAAACCCATCTATCATCAACCCAAATCAAAGCAACACCTTGGTCACAAATCCCATCAACCCAAGTAATACCTTGACCACCCCTCTAGCACAAGGAAATCCTCAAGACATGGGACAAGGGAACTTTTTCAATCAATGGACCCAAGCTCCTAGAGTGGCATTTCCATCACAAAATCTAATGGCACCATCCTCATCTTTCCCCACAATCCCCTTCACCATACAAAATCAAATGGGAACTCAAACCTACATTCCTCCATCTCAATCCACCATCTTACAAGGAATGTTAAACCAAGGGAACCCTCAACCTCTCATCACCAATCCACTACCCACTCAAAATATCAACACCCGAAATCCATCACAGGTGTCCCAACAACAACTAATCCCACATTGCAAGCACATGTCCTAGCTTTACATCAAGCACAACAAGCTTATCAATAAGCCATCCAATAGTAGCAAAAACAACAAGTAGCCTTAGTAGCACAACAACAACAAGCTCAACAAGTCATCAAACAACAACAAAAACAAGCAACCTTAGCAATAGAACAACAACAAGCCACCTTAGTAGTGCAACAACAACAACAAGCCCAACAATCCGCCTTAGCCACACAATAACAAGCTCAACAACAAGCATTGCCTACTCAGAAATATTCCCAACAACAACAACTAGTCACACAACAATAGCAACAACAGGGTTTATACTATAATCCTCAACAAAACATCATCAATCCAAATATGTGAGGAATATATACATCAATACCACAATCACCTTCACAAAATCCCAAACCACCATACACACCATACAACACCTTATCATATCAGAATCTTGCATACAACCCATCTACCATCCCACAATACACAATGTATGTTCCTCCACCAAACCCGCAAGACAATCACAACTTAAGGCGTTATTACAAGAAATGTAGGATCTCTGGATGGGAAAGATGAAGAAACCTCATACACAAAACTTATGTCCATATCCATTTGATCGAAACATTGCAATGGTACTATTCCTTCCTAGTTTTGAAATCCCCGAATTTGATAAATACAAAGGGAGAGGAAGTCATGTGGACCATATCAAAGAGTTCAATGCCATGTGTATGGAGGTCACCTATAATGATTCCTATTTGATGCGCCTTTTCTTGCAAAGTTTAATAGGTCCTACCATGAATTGGTTTTCTCAATTGCCTCCAGGCATCAAAACTTTCCAATAAATCATTGACAAATTCATAGATTACTTGTCCTTCAATCTTGACATGGATGTAAGCTTGGAAGAGCTGTATACTCGAAAAAAAATAAAGGAGAATCTTTCACCAATTTCTTGCAATGATGGAGGCAAAGAGTTAGTAAAAGCAAGTGGCCACTTCCCGATGAACAACAAGTGGGCATTATCATAACAAATGTTGATCCAAATCTATCCTTCCACTTAAAAATGCAATGAATTACCTCTTACAATGAACTTGTCCCTAGAGACCTTAACATTGAGAGAACCTTAATCTCATAGGGAAACACACAAGTGTATAAAGACAACTACCCATCCACTAGTTTTAACAACGAGCCCCGCTATTGGGTCAAGAACAAAAATATTACTAGTGATAATGTTGTTGATGCAAAGGTGGTCTTAACTACTCCTAGGTAAGAAAACACACAAACCATGAATACACAAAAACCATACATGCAACCACTAAATAATCAACCAACAATCAATGTTGCAAACACTTAATGTGGACAACAAAGAAAAAATAGTGTTCCTAAATGACAATTCACTCACTTGGGGAAACCTATGGAGGATGTCATGAAAAGGTTGATATAGTCTAACCTTATCACAATCCTAGATTTCTCAAACTTTCAAGAGCCACAAGTCAAACCTCGTAACTATAGAGACAATCATTTTTGTGAATTTCACCGATATAAAGGTCATAACACACAAAATTATTTTAGACTCAAACATCTAATAGAAGATCTTATTAAATTAGGAGACATTGATGCGATCAAAAATTTGGGAATGAAAATCTAAAAAATTTACGCAAACCCTATGCTTGATCATGGAAAAGCAAAAATTAGAAAAGGCATCAACCTCAAATAACATAAACCATACCCATGATACCACAGTGGGACATATTTATTTATCACAACATGAGCAATCAAACACACATCAAGATATTGTTTTAAAACAAAGTCCAAATCCATCAATAAATGTTTAACAGTATTTTATATCGTAATGACATCAAGTGGATATTAGATTGTGATATCTCTCCTGCATATGACTCAATGATTAGGCATGTTGAAGAAGTTCCAAATGAGGTAGAAAAATCACTTGTTGCACCCATACCTTTCGACTGTTGCGAAGAGTCTTTTACCGATGATATATCATCCACTCGAGGATCATGTCAAGAGGAGGCTCTTGAGGATAATGAAAGTTACTCTGAATCAAGTTAGGATCAAGAATCCCTATCCCAAAGTTTCACCAAGAGCTAAGGGACATCTTCCAAACCATTTTAATTTCCAAAGATATCCCTGATATCACCCCTAAGATGTTTCTTTCTGATGGACAAATAGACGTTCTTCATCCAAAATAAGCGTCTCCCACTCTTAATATTTCTACACAAAAGAAAGCAATGGTTGAGACTCTTGATTCTTATAGTGATTGTGCATCATCAAAATCTTTTGAGTCAGCATCAACATCTTTTGAAGCAATATCAACAACTAACAATGTCATAAATTATAGAAAATAGTTCCTATTCCTGATACCCATAACAATATCATGTGTTCATGACAAGTCATATTCAGTGGTTATGGATCAAAGGATATATTATAAGGGCAAAGGATTAGGTATCGATAATACCTTCACAACACTGGGGACAATCTTGTCTATAGTAAACATCAACATATGGGGCACAAAGAATCCTTATGATAAAAATACTATCAACACTACAACTAGTTGTATCATGAGTTGGAATTCACCCATCATCTCATACACAAATTGGGATCAACATAAAAATAAGAATTCTTATCAAAGAAAGGTGAAGCTCATCAAAGAAAATGAAGCAGTAAAGCAAAAAGGGCACATCAAGTACAAATGGATACCAAAGAAAAATAAAGAAAATCGTCCCTCAAAAACTCCATTAGTCAAAGAAACTATGTGGCAGAATCAAAAAGGGAAATGTATTCATCAAAAGAGTCCTCAAATAAAAAATCAAGCTTCTCAAGCAAGGAATAAATTATATCCAGTGGTTGGTCCTAATTCCATGAAAACCTCAATTCCCACCCATCATCGCTCATCTTCCCAAGTTTGGAGAGTCAAAGGTTCCAAACTATTGACCAATCCATTTCATATTCCTTCATACATGTCACCATATACTCCATTCACAATATCCAATTCTTGCAGTGACCGTGTGTTGGCAACTAACCTTCATCATAAGCATTCTGAAGGTACCATATCGTGATGTGCGCACATAGACAAGGTCAATTCTGGTATCCACAAGGCAGATCAAAGTTCCTCAAGGTTGCATTCAAGTGCTTCTATCTTAGCAAAGCAACTTCTTTAGGCAGGATATCGCTAGCACATTATGATAATGGCCTCTACATCAGTACCACCAGGTGGTTCAACACGAGGGTAAAACTTTTCAAGAAAACCAAAAAAATAAAAAAATCAAGAAAATAGTCCCCTAGTGAAAACCACTTCGGTAGTGCTTTGGGCAAGTACTATGATGAATACTTGGCAAATAGGTGTCATGAGTAGAATCGAGAATCTATATGATCCTTCTTTGATAGAAGCATCTCACCCTTGTCATGATAAATCCAATGTTCCCTCCATCCATCCAATTCAGTTTTATCCAGATATTCTCATTTATCTTGATCTTGACAAAGATTCAACGTCTTTTTCAACTCTACTCATGGTAGACTCTTGATAGGATCTTTACCATTTTATCCCATGAAGTCTAGTAGCCCATATCCAACATGATAAACCTTTGTTAAACTTTTCGCATATACATTGCCTATCTTGGTTTGTCCATTGATCTATGAAACATTGCTAGACACTAGGGGCAGGTTATTGCACTCTTGTTTTCAAATAAATTTTGGTCCTTGTCTTATATCTCATAACATGACATTGACATCATGATCTAGGTATCGTTTACCTCCAAATCTCTCAAAAATCCCAAAAACATTTGTAAAATTTCATCAAAAAATCCAAAAACACTTACAAAATCAGAAAATCCAAAAACATCCAAATTCCTACACAACTAAAATCCAAAAAAAATCAAAAATTTGTAAAGTCCAAAATCCAAAACATCCAAAACACATCAAAAACCCTAAAAAGGTTGAACATCAAAAATCCAAAAATAATACCTAGGTATTGAACTACGAGTCTTTGAGCTTGAATATAGGCAAGGCCATCACTGATGTGCCCTCGATACACCCTAGGTTAGTCCTTTAGGAGTCTGTCATAATAAACTAACATCCCATAAAATTTTCATATCTCATTGTTAAATAAGTCGATTCCGTCGAACTATGGGTCTTTGAGCTTGAACGTAGGCAAGGCCATCATTGATGCGCCCTCGAGATACCCTAGGTCAGTCTTTAGGAGTCATCATAATAAATTGGCATTCCATCAATTGTTCATTTTCATCATCAATAAGTCAAATCAATTGAACTACGTGGTCTTTGCGTGTATAACGTAGGCAAGGATAATCTTTGATCAACCCCTGAGGCCCTTAGGATAGGTCTTTTAGGTTAGGTTCTTGGTTGTAATTCAGAAAATCCCTAAACATTCAAATATTGGAAAAAATCTTAAACATTTGCAAAATCTCAAAAAATTCTAAACATTCAAATATCAAAAAGCCCTAAACATTTGAAAAGTGGAAACACTAGAAAACATTGAAAAACTCTAAAAAGCCTCAAATAATCAAAAACCATAAGCATTCACATAAACACTCAAAAATACAAAAAATAGCCTCAAAACATTTTCAAAATACCAAAACATTGAAATATTCCTAAAAAACCCAAAACCGTCCATCCCATTTCGTTTTCACATGCAATAAACCTAAACATCCATAATAAATCAATCATTACCTTCACCCTTTGGCAAAACAAGTAGAAAGTAAGTATCACAAGTCATAAAGTGAGAACTTAAGTGTCAAAATCTAAAGTCTAGATCATAGGTAAATGTGTTAGTGGATTTTGTATCAATGACTTATCACACACCTTATCCTAATCAAAACACTTGATCAACATGTCTTGGGATGTATCCTTCATGTGATGGACATCACTATCATACATTGCCTTAGCTATATTTAAACTAGCAACACTGACTATTTATCTTTGATCTTTTCTTATGATTTATCTTATTGATCCATTCTAAGGACCTCTCGATGATGTCTATCAAAAAAAATTAGAGAGAAAGGAATGGGGCATCAATCATTATCTTTCATTTGTTGTGCTTGTGGGTATTCTTGTAAAATAATCTTGGCACATACTTTCTTAATTGTGTGTTGGGAGGTTGTTTGGATTAGATTATTGACTATTGTGTATGCTTTGGTCCGAGATATTCTAAAAAACTACATTCCAACGAGGTTTCCATATGTCAAGATGTGAACAAGAACTATCCTATCTATTTGCAGAGTCAAATTCCATTACACTCGATACAATGCCATCCTGGTTATCAATACCTTGATGCATCATGTCTATGTGTTATATCAAAAATAAGGAATGACAAAAAAATCCCAATCTCAAGATATGAGCAAATCATCATCATCATCATCCACCCCATCAACATATCTAATAAAGTCTCGATGGATCAAGGATATGTTGGTTTTTTTGAATCAATCTTCTGAATCAATGGTCAAAAGTCATTCATTTTAATTCTTCTACTTCTATCCATCTTATCTTCTTATTCTTTTATCTTTACTAACATTTCTATCCAAGCATCAAATCTATGTGATCTACATCGAAATATACATGAGGCTACCCATAGCCGATGACTGTCTATACATCATGAAATATGTCTACATCAACATTTGAGCTTTCCAGTAAATATTTTTCATCCTCTTTACCAACAATCCCTCTTTTTTTGGGGCACAATGGGGCATCTATATTGTCTTCAACTCAACAATCTAAAAAGTTGCAGCTCTTTGATTCAAAAGCAACCTGAAATCTCAAGAATCTCAAGCATAAGTCTAATTTTCACCTATCATGAGCCCGATCGAAACACTTTATTCCCTAATCGATCTCTCGAGGGGGCAACCAACCATCTTTCAATCATATTGATATCAAATCATGTAACAAACTTTGTTCCTAGCCTTGCTAGCAAATCTTGATCAAATTATCAAATCAATCATCATTGGGATATATCTTTCCCTACCAATCCTTATGTTATTCAACACAATCCTTGCATTGTGGTGAATCCTCAACATTGTTATCAATCAATCAATCAAATCAATCAACTTTATCTTGGCTATCAACATCTCAAAGAGATCATCGATATCTATTTATGCATTGTCATTAGCATCGAAATTAGCATAAGTCTTTGAACCAATGCAACAAGTACATTGTTTCAAAGAGGGGAAAAATGTAGACACTTAAAAATTTCTCGATGGATCACATTGGATAACTAACACCATTTCATCCTAAAACCCATCCTCTTTTTACTTAATTGATTAAATTTGCCGAGCTATTTAATTAATTGCATCATTTTCATCTATTAACCCAATTAATCTAATCAAATTAATTCATCCCCTTTCATGCTAAAATTTCGTCTTATTAAATTAAATACATCAAGTTATTTAATTTAAATCCCTAAAGTCCTCTTATTTAATTAAATAACCCTAAGTTATTTAATTAAATGTCATATCACCTTCCCCTTTTCATTAAATCATTTTATTTAATGAATATTGTCTAAATCCTCTAATTTGCATAATCAAAACTTTATTTAATTATCAAATTACTAATAAATCTAATTCCCCCCACTTGCAAGGGAATATTCCAAAGGAATAATCTTCCTTTGCACATTCCTCCCAAAGGAATATTCCTTTCTCTTTTGCACATTAAAATTTGGTTTTAATTAACTAAATATCTATTTCCCTCACCCATGAGAATATCCTAAAGAATATTCTCTTTCTTCACTCATTTGAAAAAAAGAGAATATTCTTCATTATAACAAACTCACGAGACTTCATGTGCAAGTTAACTTACAAGACTTCTTGTGCAACTTTTGAAAGTGTGTTTTTTTGGATGAATGTAAGCCCTTGATTAAATATCAACTTTATTTTTCAACTCTTGATGAGAATCCATGATCCATGCCTCCATCTTCTTTCCTTTTTGACCATTGATTAGCTATTTCAATCTTAGCTCTTCATTTTTCATTTGTTTTCCCATAAATAGGTCACTATTTGGAGACAAATAGATCCATCTTTTAACATCAAACTTATGTTAAACTCATTTGCACTTGCACTCACATTTAACATCATTTTAGATTTATTTACTTGCATATTAGCTTAGCTTCCATTAATGGCTTTCATGATAACTTAGATGCATACATTTAGCTTCTTTGTTAATTAGGATTTTAATCTTTTGAAGCTTGCATACATTTAGAGTGGATTTGCATACACCCATATCGATCATCTTACCATAAATCATGTTAGAATAGCTTGTATCACATTCATTTAGCTTTAAATAATGTTTTCATACACATCTATCAATGGTTTCATCAATTTTCTTCAATAAAATTGATTGAAACAAGCTCATTATCCAAGGGATTGGGAAAGGGTTGTCATTCTACATCAATGCGACACCACTCCCCCAATAGGATAAGTTTCAATGTCTTAGATTAGAAGTTTTTCGAGCTTTCATAATTTAGAATGTTAGTTTTAATGACTTCTTTGTCTTTGTTTACAGTGAATAATCTTATTGGGATTGCTGCTTAGTGGGTTAAATATGCCTCAAATTTGTATGGATCAAGTGTAGTTAACCTTCACTATGTCATTGGTCACACTATCCAATTCCTGATAACCAACTGCCACCGAGTAAGCTCTTTTTTGGATTAGGAGTCCAAGCCAAATATCCCTCCTCTACAAAGAGTTGCAAGTCCTACTAGCTAAAATTTGAGACAAATCAACACAATCTGCTTCAGAGCCCCTCGGAGGCCACAAGTGGTGCTCTTTCCACTCAAGCACCTCCACTTGACCCAGATTCTTCACAACCTTGAAATCACTCACCTTCACCCATCTAGCCTCCTGAAACCACAAGCCAAGGTTTTATAGATGAGGAAAGGTGGTCATGAATGAGGGATGACCATCCTAGGAGTCAAGCCAAAAAAGAGGATCATCACCCTTGTGACAAATCCAGAACAAAAATTGCTTGATTAAGTTAGCATCTATTTTTTAAAGCGTGTCCCATATCATAGACCCCTTACCATCTAGGGAGCATCTAGGAAAATCTTCCCCAACAACTCTCCTCAGATATTTGGTGCTGAGGATTTTAGTACATTGTTGATCCTAATTAGTACACCATCTCCAGTATAGCTTGGCAACAAAACCCTGACCAGTAATAGCAACCTGACGTAGACCTAGACCACCATGTTGAAAAGGCCTATAGACAAAATCCCACTTAACTAGATTCCATTTCTTGGAATCTAATTTGCTTGCCCATAAGAATTACCTAGAGAGAGCATCAAGCTCTCTATAAAGCATCTAGGCACACTTTGAACCATACATTTGTAGAGAGGAAGCACTTGAACCACAAGTTTTAGAAGCATAATCCTCCGAAAAAAGGATAACCACTTGCAAGTCCAATGATTGACATAGCCCCTGAACTTATCCAAAACGCTTTGTCAAGTTCCTCTTGGTAAAGGGGCTACAAAGAAGGGAACTGCCAAATACATAAAAGGGATATTACCTATTTAAAATCTCAAAATATGAGCAATATTATATTGAATGAGAGGAGGAGAGTTGAAGAAGATAGAGGATTTCCCTTCATTAATCCACTTACTATAAGCTACAAGATAAATATCAAGAACCCATTTGAAGTTGTTCGCTTCCTTGATTTTGGCAACATCCAAGAGTGTAGTATCATCCACAAACTATAAGTGAGATTGAGGAGGCAAGCCTTCACCCCAATGCCATCGTCGAATAAGCCCTTGACTCAACTGGACTTTTATAAGTTGTCCCAAACCTTCAACCATAATAATGAAAAGATAAGGCGATAAGGGGTCACCCTGACGAAGACCCCTAGATGCACCAAACAAAGAGGTAGACACGCCATTAATTAGCATAGAGTAAGAAGCTAGTGTGACACAACTCATCACCCCATTGATCCATTACTCATGAAACCCAAAAGCATAGAGAATCTTGCGAAGAAATGACCATTTGACCCGGTCATAAGCCTTAGCCATGTCTAATTTTACAAACATGGCCTTCTCTCTAGATACATCCATGGAATGAACTATCTCTACAATAATAATGCCATCTTGGATATATCTGCCTACCACAAAACCCCCTGCTCCTCCAAGATAAGTTTGACTAACCAGGGCTTCAATCTCTCAGTAATTAGCTTAGAGGTGATCTTATAAATCATATTACAAAGAAAAATTGGCCTAAAAAGATCAAGGGAATTTGTGACTTCTCTCTTGGGAATAAGAGCCAAAAATGTAGAATTCATGGCTTTCAACATTTGTTTACTATTATATGATTCCTGTACAACCTCCAGAAGATCCCACTTGATAATCTCCCAAAATTCATGAAAAAATTCAGTTGGGAACCCATTCGAACTAGGGGCCTTACCCTTTTTCATACTGAAAACAATCTCCTCCAACTCATCTAGTGAAATAGGTCGATTGAGTGCAACATTTTCCTCAAAGGGAAGGAAAGAGGGAATACAAGCCAAAACCTAGTTCACATCCCCCACTTCTTCGAGAGAGTCCTCTATGAATAAGGAAGAGAAGTACCTAGTACCTTCTTGAGAGATATCTCGAAAAGAGGATAACTGAGCACCTTGGGAGGAAACAATTGAAGAAATTAAATTTCCACATCCTCTGGCTTTAACAAAGTTATAGAAGAAGGTAGTATTCCTATCTCCCACCTGAAGCTAGTCTATTCTTGAATTCTATTTTCAAAACAATTCCTCTCACGATTCCCATTCAAATAACACCTTCAAAGCATCTGCTTCATCTTTGAGGGACTCCTGGGTAATCCCATAATCTCTATTATGCCTAGATATGAAATCCAAATGGTTTTACACTATTGATTTATCCTTAAAGACATTCCCAAAACATTCCCTTTCCACTTCTTTAATTGATATTTCACAAATTGAAGCCTCTTGATGAAGGTATACATTGCAATACCATACAGAGGCATACCTCTAACCCACCATTCTTTTATAAGGTCCTACAGAGAAGGCTCACATAACCAAATTAACTAGAATTTGAATGAGGGTTTCTTAACACTATCCCTCCCATGTGCTAAAGTTTTATAGGCCAGTGATTTGAACCCCTCCAATAAAGAATTTTCAAACTAGAGATCCGTTGATTTCCAATACAAAAAATAGAAACCAAGAACCTGTCCATCCGCTCAAAGATAGAATTCTTCCCACATCTCTTGTTATTCTAGGTGAACATACCATTGAGTGGCTTTATATTAATCAAGTTCAACAAGGCTATATTATCTCTAAACATCAACAAGGAAGACTCCAGACAATCCAACATGTCCCTCTTTTCATAAAGATTGAGAATAACATTAAAGTCTGTAGCCATAACCCAAGGGACCAAGGGAATAGAGGATCACACATACCTTATATGATCCCATAGGTGAATTTTACCAACCAAATCAGTCAGAGTGTCAACATTAGAGAACAACAGGATTTCCCCTCAGTCAAAACTTGAAGCAACCATGGACAAGGAGTGCCTACCTGAAATCCACCATAGAGGGGAAATATTTTTCTTGTCCCAAAGACATGCAATCCCACTAGTACTACCTTGTGCTTCAATGCACTAACATTGTCCTTGCCACCAAAGCTTGGAGGTGATCTTGACCATACCCTCCATTGACAACTTAGTTTCCTAAATAAACAAAACATCAGAGGAATGCGACTTGATCATTTCTCGAACAACCTTTTATTTGGGGATGTTGTTCAACCCCCTCACATTCCAAGAGAGAACAATCAATTTTGGGAGTTAGAAAAATGAGAGTCAATAGTCTAAATAGACCCTAACTCCACCAAATTCTCCCCCATTGCTTTAATTTTGTCTTGATCTTTCTTTCTCCCCACCTTAGAGGATTTCTCTGAGTTTCCTTTTTAACAGGTTTTTTGTTGCAAACTCAAAGGAGTAACAATTTTGTTGCTTTGCCAAGTTCCAAAGAAACTACCTTTGTCATTGAGTCCTGCAAATCCAAAACCAAACCATAACCCAACTCCTTATCCCTAGGTAAAGCCACCTCCCTAATACACAACCGAGCTTGATTAATATCCATCTAAGAGTCCAACCCAAAAATGTCCATACTCGAATGCTTCCCTTTCGGCCCCAACTGGCCCTCGCTTAAAATATCTGAGCTAGGTAATAGATTCTCTTCAAGTTGATCCATGTCTTTCAGAGCCTCAAATCAGTTGAATGACACATTTAGATTCCTATCCTTTAAATTTCTCTTCATACCTCTTCCCTTATTACGAGGCTTAATAGGGATAAATCCCTCCTTATCAGTACCCCCAAATAAAGAGGCTATCCCTTTATTTGGAGGAGGAGGTGGGCAAGAAGGAAATTTGGAAGAAGTTGTGCCCTCAAACCCCTCGAAGAGTTGAGTTTAGGAAATTTCTTTTGAAGGTGCCCATATTCATGAAAAATTCAACAACAAAATGGAAGAGCCTCATAATCCAATTATTGAATCTAAGAAGTGGACCCAACCTGAATATCCATTAAATTTGACAAATGGTTAGTGAGATCAATTTCAACATAGATGTGTGCAGATGAAATTACCTTTTTATCCAACATTTGATGAGACGGCCCCATCGGTTTGCACAAAAGTAGGGAAATCATGTGCAAAATGTCATTCCTCAAAATCTCTAAAGGTAGCAAAGGGAGCCTCACCAAAACTAGAACCTTTGATGGGAGCTCTTCAGTTGGATTAAACCTTATATGCCAGAGTTTGATAAACAACCCCACCTAATTGTAGAAATAAGGACCCCCTTCAAAAGCCTTATTCTGATCTGTCATGTAGGAAAATGCCACCATGAAATAGCTATTAGCCGCTTGCATAACTTCCATATCCCATTTAGGATTCCACATCTTATGGGCTCATGAATCCAAAAATGGGAGAGGCACAAATACTCATAAACTTGCATATCAAAGCATGGTTGCTTAAATAGTTAGCCTCTTCAACCATTGATTCCGATTGGATTACCAAAATGGGTCAAAACGAAATCCTTTCTAGACATCCATTCACTTTTGATGTACACAAAGGCCTGCCCTACAAAGACCCACCACCATTTAAAGTCGTATTTTAGAAGTTTATTATATCCAAGGCATGATCTGATGAATCAAACCTCGCAACCATTTCTGAAAAAGAAAGGCCACCATGCCCACCCAAACCCAAACCATGCTCCATGCTAACTCAACCCAACCAAAAGAAAAAAGAAATACAAAAAACCATAACTTGTAGAGAACAAAACCCTATGACTCTTGCAAAAACACCACTTCAAACGCTACACAAAACCCACCCACACACCATTCATCAATCCCAACACCTACGCACAAGAAATACATGCATGCATGGAGAGAACAAGCTCATGTAGGCATCATCTTGTTACAGGTCATGAGCCCACACAAAAACCTGCACTAGACTGCTCATTGTACCTTCTTCAAAATAAACTCATTTTATTTACTATAAAAACCTATTATTTAATGAGAAAACTAGTTTATAATTTTTTTTAATTATTGTTAAAGTGTACTATAATGATATTTAAAGATCTCTATCTAGGTCCCAATATTATTGACAGTCACATAATGAATACTTTGGTAAGTAGGATTTGAATGGAACCCCTTCAAAAATAGAGGCATCTACTTTGTATATTACCTAGATCTAGATGTTTAGGTATGTCAATTTTAATCTTTGAAGGATGTATTTGATTTGATATATATATATAAGGATATTTAAAAGTAGTAGGTACAACTATTTTTATTGATTTTAGTTTTATTACTACTTCTTTCATAATCTTTCATATTGTTTTAAAGAGGGGTAAATGCTTTTGACCCAAAGCTATGAACAAGTGAGGTCACAAACGAGGGACCTCATCCCCAATATAAATTTTGAACAATTACACCCCAATGGGGTTTGAACATTGATGGTAAGAATAAAAAAACAACTACTCAACCATCACGCCATGCCACTATTGGCATAATCTTTCATATTTATTGTTGTTAATGCATGATATTTAATTGATAGAGAGTTAGCCTAAATTTGCTATATAAGAGACATGTTTAATTATTATAATAATCATTATAAATATCAAGGTTTGTTCTTATTATTGACTGTAGGTTGACCATTTATTTCTTTTGTTCTATGAGGTATGGATTGATTTATAGGTTTGGTTCTTGTTAGATTCTATATTATGTTAATCCTTTATGACTTTATTTAAGATTATTGAGCCCTTTCAAAATCCTCACTTTTACAAAAAACTATATTCTATAAAATACATTAACTAGTTATTTTTTATTGTGTTGTTAGTATTGACATGAAGAATGAGATATTCATGATACACTATATCTTGAGAGATTTTATAACAACCTTTATTTGTTTTTACAACTTATTCATATCAAGAGTACAAGTTAAAGTTGCTTAAATAATTGACCTCTTTTCACTAAGACCCAAGAATTAAGGGGTATCCATTCCACCGGTTGTTCAAGACATGATCTCAACTTCATCCCTTTAAAGCATCACTAGCCTTGCACTCAATAAGGCTTGATCCCTAGTAGACTCTTTGCGAGTTATTCAACTTCACCAACAATCTAATAACCAATTGACAATACATAATATTTTGATATTCTAATTTTTAAATAATATAGGAAAACTATATTTATGTTAATTTATCTTGCATCTTGATGATGTGCCTCCTTTTTTTGTTTTTAGGCTCCAACATTGACTTTTGGAGACATAATTCTATTCCACTGTCTCTTATATGGATTATGTATAATATATAAGTGCACTATTTATCAATTAATTATATAGTTATTTATGGAAAATCAATATCAAATAATATATGGCTTATTATTGTTTTTTTATTAACTAATTTAAACTAACTAATTATTTTTATTATTCTACACCTCTTAATTATACTACTAATACAACACTTAACTAAATAATCACTTTGCTTTCTTTGCAACTTGGTAGCATATGAGCCACCTAACATAATACAATTTGATAGACTGTGGGCCCTCATATATCCTACACCTTTTCATGGTTATCCTATGACAAAAATTATAATAACCATGATCAATCAAAAGAATTGTATAAACTCTAGCATAACCTATCAAATCATTTATTTAATGATCTTCCTACTCTCTCTCTCTCTCTCTCTCTCTCTCTCTCTCTCTCTCTCTCTTCCATTTTGGAGCTTTTTTTGTTTGTTTTTTTACACGAGTGTTTGTTTCATGTTTCTTTTGTACTTAAGTGTATGTCTTGGCTAACACACTCATTCGTTTAGTTTTTGTATAATGTGTGTTATGTATAGGATACCTTAGTTATTTTTACATGTCTTCTTCTTAGGGACATATCTACTTAAATTGAAAATTTTGCATCATTTACAATATCGTTGGATAATATTTGTGATTTTCATTTTCTACTTTAGCATGCATATTTAGCGTAGTTCATATGCCTGCTAAAGTGAGGGAAAAATTTAGTATCATAAATTGCATACCCTTGTAATTTGACACTACATAATGTCCCATCTTTAGTACTCTGCTATAAATAAAATTAATTCCAAAATGCTAGCACCTAACTTCTCCATTTTTGACAATTTTATGATGTTCCTAGTTCTTAGAGTCCAAAATTTTCTAGATGGGAGTGCTCTGTGTGGACATTCATGTGATGTGCTAGCATCTTACAAAAAAATGTGATTCCAGTGGTTGTTGGAGTGTTATTTTCCCACATATTTTTTAGATGTAATGTGCTACCTTCCCACATATTTTTTTAGATGTAATGCTCTTGCATGCAGTCACGTTGAACAAAATCAACTCGACATGGTATTTTTTAAAAAGTTGATTTTCTCTCACACACTCTCACACATTCGACTCTCACAACTTTTGAAGCTCTTTTATTTTTATCACACAACAAGCTTTTCTTATTTTGCATGATACTTTGAAGCTATTTGATCACCATCTTCATAGAACTATGAATAATAACAATCTTGAAGCAAAATATTTCCGTTAGAGGTTTTTAAAAATATTCTAGGTGATTTTGTTCTATTTTTTTGTTCCCTTTCTTCTATCTCTCATTTTATGTTATCAATTAGAAATCTCAAATGTTAACATATTGTTATTAAATCATAGTTTATATCTCAAACTATTCTATTTTTATTTTGAAATTATCATACTTTCATTTTTACAAATATTATTCAAAATCTTGGCTATCATGGAGGTAGAAATACCAAAATGAGGGTTTGACTAAGGCAAGCCCCTAAACAACCACAACAAAAATTAAATGTCTCTTTTCTTTGTATGTGTAGGTTATTTGTCAAGAAGATAAGCTTAATCTAGTTGTTTTTTTTTAAATTTCTCTTTTCATTTTCTTTCCATTTCAATAGTTAATTTTATCATCATTTTTGATACATAAGACATTTCCCATTCATCATAAATCTATCATTTGCATTATTAAGTGTGTAGGAACAAATTTTGGACATTCTATGTTTTATATTTTGTATCTATGTTGAATGACAACGTGATGTGAGGATGTTAGCACTACGCATTGGTGTTCATGGCTAAGATTTCTAAAAAGATAGAATATTCTTTAAGATCAATACTTTATGTATCTATATAAATTAGTTTGTAATTTTCATTGTGCAAAGATATAATTTCACTGGTTATTTATAACTAGATATTTCAAGTTGTAATTGAATGTTTTATATTTCCATTTGCAATTTATAGTTATAAAAAATTATAAAATGATAAGTTAAAGCAATCTTTAAAGCTATTGCTTCATCCTAGTGTATTATGTGAATGATAATCTTCAAAGACTTGAGTTCTTTCCATTAGATTACTTTTACATACAAGACAATTACAATAGAGTAAATATTTTAGCATATCAAGACTTGACTACACCTTTGCTTTTATATTATTTATAAAAAATAAAAAATTCCATTGTATTGTCATTTAAAGGTATAACAATTTCCTTGTTCTATTATTATATTATTTAATCATTTTAAAGAAAATATTCTTCATCAAGTGTGAATGATTTAATTCTATTAAATTCCAATTGATGTGTGTAGACATCTAATATTTTCCTGGTACAACCTTGTCCCAATTAACTAAAAATTATATTATCTAGTTAATTCACCTCATATAATACACCCCACCTAATAAAATAATTGTATAATTAGCCCCTTTTCCTTCTCACATATAATTTATTATTTAATTATCTTATTTTCTATCTCATATGACTAAATGATTATATTTTTTCCACCAAATTCTAAAAATAAAGGGGCTCCTATATGCACTTGTCCCCACATTCTCTATGGTTGTAACAACTAAATATTTTTAGTAAGTGCATCCTAACCCTTCATTTTCAAACAACCTTTATCACAAGCCTTTGTTCTCTCTTCAATCCTAGAAAAGTCTTCTTATTCATCCTCCACCATTGATCTTCTCATCATATCTCCACCATCGATTGTCCTTCCAAAAAATCTATAAATTGAGACACCATCTTATGCTTTTCAATCAATCAATTTTATGCTAACTATATATTTTCAAAATAGGTAACTTTTGGCCTGGTTGGGTTAAACCAGTTGCTAAGGATTCAATGAAGGTGGATTGGGAAAAGCTAAAGGAAGGATGGTGGAAGGTAAATTTTGATGGAGCATCTAAAGGGAATCTTGGACCATCAGGTGCAAGGTTCATTGTTTAAGATTGGAGAGGGAATGTAGTAGCTTTGGGGGAGAAGAAGTTGGAGGATGGAACTAATAATGTAGCGAAGGCCTCGACAACTCTAGCAACCATTAAACTTAGCAAAAACTTAAGTGCTTTGAAAATCCACCTTGAAGGAGATTCACTCATCATCATCCAAGCAGTAATGAAGGGAAGCATAGAGGCATGGCGCCTTCAAAATCCAATTGCAAAAATTAGAAAGGAGTTAACTTCGTATGAATATTTTCTTGTGAGTCATATAAGAAGGTTAGGGAATGGAGAAGCCAACACTCTTTCAAAGTGGGCTTTAACTTTTAATAAGATTGGTGAATTAAGAGTTGAAGACTTTAGACATGTGATTTTAATGGATTAATTAAGCATAAGATGGCAAGGACACTGCAATAAATGAGCATGAATGTTCACAACTTGAAGTATTTGAAGTAAATGGAGAAGTGTGGTGAAGGATGGCAGTGACATCCCACGGACGAGCGATATTTATTACTGAGTGTGCAACTTTTATTTCACTTAAGTCCTTTGGCCCTCGATTCAAATGACAAAATTTATGAGTGGCATGGTGAAGAAGGCTTTGTAAATAGGGATTGTGGTAGTAGAGAAATTAAAAAACTATTCCAATGGAGGCAAAATTTACCCTCCTCTCTAGGAGACAATTAAATCCTTTTTATGTGGATGCGATAGAGAAAAGACTTATGGGTATGTTCTTGTTTACTGATGGAAGGTTGGTGCAAAGTGTGAAGATGATTTTACGTAGAGCCTTTGGAAATTTGAAGCATAGGCACAAGACGAATATGGATGTGTATTTGATGATCATGGCATGGGGATTGGACTTAGGGGAAACAGTAGTCACAGTAAGAAAGGTGAAGGAGAAGATAATACACAAAGATTTCCTAGATGGGATGGATACAATCCTTGAATGGGTAGTGCGAGGTGAAAGTATGGACATCCGAGAAGGAGTGGAGAATGCTGAATTTGGAGGGTTTCAAGGACTCATACCATTTGTGCGAGAGCCAGAGGGGGCATTTAAAGCACATTGTAGGGAGGAAGCATGACTCAGCTGAAAGGATCTTAAACTTTTTGTGGAGCTAATGGAAGTTGAAGAAGTAATTGCATAGGAAAAGGTGAAAATGAAGAGGATGGAGAGTGGAGGAAGCTGTGCTCAGAAGAGGAAGGCGAAAGTTGCGCACACGAATAGAAAGGGAGCGCGCAATTCAAGCTAAGCTAGAAGAATTCTCTAAGTTTTTGTTAGTCTTATTTTATTAGAAACTTTTGCAGTAAGGGTTGTTGGCTTTTTGAAAATGGTAGGGATGATTGATGTTTTTAGTCTGTAGAAGTAAGGTGGTAGTTTTTTTGGCAAGGTCGCCGATTTGATGGAAAATCCAAATCTTTTTGAGATGCATGTAGGAGCATAGAGGTTTAGGGTATTTATGTCAGCATGTTAAAATGCCTTTTATTATGTAAACTTTCTAAACTGTAGTTCAGTTTTTGGGTGGATGAAGGAGTTATGAAACTAATGATGTAATCTTAATTATTAATAGTACAAAAAAAGCTTATTATCGAGCAAAAAAAAAGGTAACTTTTGTGCACAAGAGCATCCACATCCCAAATCGTTGGAGCAAATCAAACTTGAAAATAAAGTTTTATGTTAGTAATTATTTTATTTCATTTGTTTGAACTTTTGCATGCTCTATCTGAGGTTTGTTCTAGTTTAGGATAGGGAGATTTTATTTGCATTAGTTTCCTACTTGCATTTCTAAACTATGGCTTACAATGTGCATATATAGTTTTATTTATTTGTGATTCTTAACATTTTTTTTAGACTGCAAGAATCAGTCGAGTATCCGTCCCCCTATAAACTGCAGTGCGCCTAGTAAACTTTTTTCACGTGATCGGTGGCGCTAGCGTGACACACCCTATGGTACCACGGGTTTGGGGGAGACTAGACCTTGTGAGCTCTTTCCTGAAACAAGATGCTTTAGCCAATCGAGTTAGGCCCCTCGCCCCAATTCTTAACATTTATTGTAAGATTAGTGGTTCATTTTTTTAACATTTCTTATCTCTTGTTGTATAGTTTTTTTTTTTAATATATAATGATGATAAAATCAAATTATAAGAAACTTATAAATTATTTGCTATCAATTCTAATTTATATTTTGTCTAAAAGAAAGTTTGAGCCTTTACCCTTTTTGATCAAATTAAAATCATTCAAAAAACTAATTCTCATAATTAATACTATATCTTTATCAATCACACTTTAGAAGCAAATGTTAATCATTAAATGATACTTATTCATAAACATCATTTTGTTAACCAAAATAATGAAAAGATCTTTAACTTTCAAAAATATCCATATTTAAAACACATAATCCATATTTCTTATTCATATTTTCAAAATAATACTTATTTATATTAAAAATAAACCCATTTAATTTAATAAAAAATTATTCGATAAAAAAATATACTATAAAAATATAGAATTTATTAAAGTGTAATATAATGGTACTAAAAGATCTCATCTAGGTCCCAATATTATTAACATTCACCTAATGAATACTTCGGTAAATAAGATTTAAATGGAACCCCCTTCACAAATAGAGGCATCTACTTTGTCTATTAGCTAGATCTAGATCTAGATCTAGGTGTTTAGCCATGTCAATTCTAATATTCGAAGGATGTATTTTATTTAATATTATTTTGAAAGAAAATTATAAGGAAAATTTTAAGAATAGGTATAATTATCTTTATTGATTTTATTTCATAATCTTTTATATTTATTGTTGAGATATTTAGTTGATAGAGATTTAGCTTAAATTTTTTATATAAGAGACATGCTTTATTATTATAATATCTATTTTATAAATTTTAAGGTTTTTTCTTATTATTGATTGTAGGTTGACTATCAAGATCAAGTTTTTGCTATCTACTTTTTTTTGTTTTATGAGACCTAAGTTGGTTTATAGGTTTGATTTCTTGTTAATTTGTATATTATATTATTCTCTTTCTTTATAATTTTATTTAAAATTATGAGCCCCTTTTAAAACCCTTACTTTTACTTAAAAAAATTCTCATTCTATAAATACCATTAATTAGTTGTTTTATTAGTATTGACATGACGAATGAGCTAGTCACAATACATTATAAATTAGGAAGTTTTATAACAATCTTTAATTATTTTCATAACGTATTCATATCAAGAACAAAAGTTAAAGCTGCATAAATAATTGACCTCTTTTCACTAAGAGGTAAGGATTAAGGGGTATCAATTCCATTAAAGTCACTTATCTCGACTTCATCCCTTTAAAGTGTCACTAGCCTTGCACTCAACAAGGCTTGATTCCTAGAGACTCTTCGTGAGTTATTTAACTTCACCAATGGACTAATAACAACTTGACAACACATGATATTTTGTTATTCTAAACATATAATTTAGCCAAACTATTAAAATATAATCAAGTAAACTAATTTTCAAATAATAAAGAAAAACTATTTGTATTCTAATTTATCTTGCTTTTTGGTGGTGTGCATCCTTTTGTTTGCTTTTAGACTTCAACATTACTTTTGAAGACATGATTCCATTCCAATTTCTTATATGAATCATGTATAATATATAAATGCACTATTTATCATAAAAATCGTATAATGATTTACTAATCAAATGCTAAATGATTTATTGTTATGTTTGTTATAACATCTCTTATATGGGCGGTGGGCTTAGCTCGATTGGCTAAAGCATCCTCTTGTAGTCAAGAGGTCATGAGGTCTAATCTCCCCATCATCCTCGTGGTGTGTGCTGTGCCGGTCATGTGAGTATATAGGAAGTTTCGATTCTTGTAATCTAAAAAAATAAAAATAAATCTATAAATATATAAAAAAATCATCTCTTACATGTATTATTTATAATTTATAAATATAATAATTATCATAAAAATTATATAATAATTTATTAAAAAATCAATATCAAATACTAAATGATTTATTATTATGTTTACAAATTATAATAACAAAATTAATTTAAACTAACCAATTGTTTCTCTTATTCTCCACATAACTCTTAATTATACCACTAATACATCACTTACCAAATGAACTAATTTTTATTCCCCTTAACAATTAGTAAATAAATAAATAAACAAGCTCTTGCTTTCAATAAAGTATGCAGAGCTAGTTTTATGTATCAAAACTTTGGTAGAAGGGCAAGCATCAAGAAAAAGACAATTGAAAGAAAATGGGAACCCATGAATGAAAAGTGGTACAATGAGCACACAACACAGTGCCCACCTCTCACTAAATGTTAGAATTCTTTGTCGAGAAGTTGCTGTCAATTCGAAACTTGCTTTGAAGGTAACTCCTTCCATGTCTCAATGATTCATTGATTTTTGCTTGTAAAACTTGTTTGGCATCTTCAATGGATTTGATGGAATACACCGTAACCAATGCTTTGGGGTCGTCGTCAAAGAACACATGTTGTAAGGGAGAGTGACGTCAGAGAAGGGCTGTGAATACTTGGTGTAGATCCATCCGTTACAGTTACAGTGGAGGGAGGGAGGTAAAGAGGAGGAAGCATCTAGAGGAGGATGTACATCATCACACGATACCCGCACCGCAGTTAGATGGGTGAGGAGGCAGGCGAGAATTCATAGGTCTCATCGTGCATTAAATACAGTTTGCGTATCTTTGCACAAAATCCAATTTGAAGGGCGCATTTAAAATACTAAGCATGAAAGATTTGAGTCCTCTGCCCAAATCTGTGGTTGAATCATACAAAGAAAGCCTAAAAAACAAAAGGCCTGACTTTTCTCCATACATCAACGTCAGAAGGGCAACTGGATTCTCATGTTTAGGGCCCCAATCAGAGGCGGGACCCACCTGCGGAAGAAACAGCAAGCTAGAGTACAGAGGAAAAACAGCAAGTCTCTGTACCCTGTACCAATATTTATCAGAATGCCCTTTCTTTCGTTAAAATAAAACAAACCCCCCATAGACGGTAGAGACCTATTCAGGCTACTGATAATTTAGGAAAATTATAGGGCACCGCACTAAATTTATAATACACACGCGGGCGAGTAGCAGCGAAGCAAGCATTTAAGGTGGGGTTGGTGTTTTATCGCGGAGAAAAACAATTAAAGCTTCACATCTGAAATTGCGGAGCAAAGAAAGACACAGACAAGGAAAAGGGGAATACCTAAAAGGAATGATACCTAACTAGTTGGAAGGAATAAATATATATAAATAAAGCTTGTTGGATCTCGTAAATCCCGTTAAATTTGTGTAACTCGGAGTAATAATAATAAGCGAACCGCTGCAAAGGCTGTTTCTGGTGCCACGGATGATTATGCTTACTTTGACTCTTCTTTGGTAGCTTGCGGAATATTTCATCATTCATTCATGCATGCGATATGCGTCTTGCATGTAGGTAGTAATGTGATGCACTGGTGCTCAGAAAACAAAACAAAAACAAAAACATTTGGGGTTGGGCTTGTTAGTTACCGTAGAATAGATTAAAGACTAGATTAGAAAAAATAGAATACAAATTTGGCGGAAAATAGAATTGGTGGTAGCAGTCAGCCAGTCAGCCAACCAGCAGCAGGATAGGAAGGCTTGATATGATATGATGGGCTTCGTGTTGTTAGTGCTACTACTACTACTAGTAGTAATACTCCCACCACCATCACCACCACTACATCATCAACAACAACTACAACTGAGTTATTGTTGTTGTTGTTGTGATGTGATGATAATAAGTTTCATGCAAACAAAAGCGAGAAGAGGGTGGGGGTGAGAAACAAGAAAATTATGCATGCTTGAGACAAGCTATCGGTAGTATTTGGCCAGGGCGGGTTTCGTGCCCTGGGCGTCTAGTTTCTAAATCTTATCGGCTATAATCGGTCTCCTCTATCTGTTAATGCATGGGGGTGGGTGCTTTTATTTTTAATTTTTAGCGCTTCTGGTTCCTGTCAAGGATATTTAATACACCATCATAACAGACGCCTTCCCACCGTGCGCCCTTCAATCTACGCCTCTCTTTGTCTCTACGCCTTCCGTTATTGTCTTTAGGGTTTCTTATTTCCTCTGCATGTACGCCGATGCGCTGTGGCAATTCCGGGTCTTGTTTTGGGTTCTTTAGGGTTTGAGGGATCGACTGAGGGGTAATTTTTAATTTTGTGGCCGAAGTTCGTTGAGATCTGTTTTCCGCGGGTGCCTTCAGATCCGGTGACTGCTGTTATTGAGAGAACGAAATATATGTGATTTGGGGTTTGGAAGAAGGATTCCAACCCTCGTTCTCTACTTTACGCCTTTAAGTCTGAAGGTTGTCGCTCTTTTATGTACTGTACCTTCAGATCCGGCGATTTATTTCTGTGCGAAAGAGAGGGTTGGAGAATCTGACTCACCACGCAGGGATCTCCTGTTTTCAGGTGCGTTCTATCTTTAATTTTGGTTCTAGACCTTTTGCAGCCTGTTTTTATTTCGAATAGGATAGCGTTTACGCCTATTAAGGCTTAAGGATTTTACATCTGTTGGGTGGATGCAAAACTCTGTTTGAAAGCATTTCTGGAGTTGTGCCTTCTGTATGGAAATTGTATTTGAATTGACCTATTTAACGGGTTTTTCGTGGATCTTTTTTCTTAAAGAATTGTGAGGAAATTGAGTCTGCCAGGAAGAGATCTTTGGGGTCTGAATCTTTTTGGATTTGCTTGTTGCAGATTGCAAGGTTTTGTTGTTCTGTCTTACAGATGGTCGTTTCTTTTGCTATTTGTTCATTGTTTCTTGTTCAAACTTTATGTATGCAGGCATGTTCTTCTGGTCTTTGTTTCTTATGGTAATTGTGTCTTAGTAATCTGCTAGAATATTTTTAGCCTTCTGCTAAGCTTGGCTGTATGCTTCATTTCGGTGACTTCGATTGTGAATTTGTTCTTTCCAAATTCTCAGGAGTGTATGGTCCTTTATTTCATTGTTTGTTGTTCTCTTTTCTTTCAAACGTTGCCGGGGAAACTATATTTGTGCTCGCACGTACTTCCGGTCTTTATTTCTTACGGCAATTATCTCTTGTAATTTTCCATCCTATTTCTAAGCCTGGCAATATGCTTCATTTGAGAGACTCTGCTTGTAAATTTGTTCTTTCAAAATTATTTGAAAGACTGTACCTGGTACTTTCCAGAGGTTTTGTTTTGGAGTTTCTTCTACTTGCATGTGGATTATATTGTATACATTAAGTAGTGAGAACAGGTTTTAAGGTTTGAGATTTCTGTGTGTAAGTTCCTTTCAGTTTCTTCAATTTCTATCGCTGTGTGAGTGTTATTCTGGTCTTGCTTACAATATTAATAATGGCTGATAATGTCATAATTTTCCAATTATTTTGTTTTATGACTATGCTCTACCGTAAGACTCAGTCTAACTGTATGCAAATTTCTTTGTGGGCGTGTTATTCTGGTTATGCATATTATTATAATAATGGCTGGTAATGTCAAAAGTTACCTTTACTTTTCATGTAGGAGAGTTCTTTTTAGGAAGAGCCTCCTCTTCAGTTTCATTATATGCCCCATCACAGTTAATTTGAGATGGATTTAGTGTTTAAAAACCTTTGATCGTGTTTGGTAATTCCAAGAATCTCTGTTACAGATTTTTCCAAGCCACAAGTAGAGATTAGATTGCAAATTAACATCTTCTGCAGGCAGCACTGTTAGGGATTTTTGGTCATATCCGTTAAGTATTTTTATTTTTTTTGAAATTTCTTTATTTGCGAGTTTATCATTAGAATTTCTCTGCTTGCAAATTTTTCTATTCATGCTTTTTATGATGATTATGTATGATAATATGCTGTATTTTTAAATTTCATTTCATTGACCACTATGGTATAAAGTAAGATCCTCCTCCCTGTCAGCCTAGTTATGTGCTTCTTATTGAAAAATTAGGAGAGGAATTTAGTGTTAGACTGTTAGTTAATACCAGAATTTTTTAATCCAGAATTTTTTTTACCCTAACTTTAAAGAAAGATTAGGGTTTCAATGCACTACTTCTGTAGGCCTTACAATTTGAGTCTTCTTGTCATAGGGTCCTTACACTTTTTACAATTCTATTTGTTCCAAGTTTTTGTGCATTGTTTTTTGTTCGTGTATTTCATAATCATATCAATTATGGCTCTTATAATAAGAGATAGAAGTACGAGCCTTCTTGTGGGTCTGGTTGCATGCTTCTTTTATGGAATTAACTATTAAGGAGTTATATAAATTTTGAATGTGTTTAATTGTTTACTGGTTTAATAATTGTCAACACTTTTGTTCCAGAGTCTGTCCCTCAAGCAATAAAATATTTCTGTGTGCATGTTGGCCATGATTATCAAGAAACATGCCTAGTTATTTGGTGGAACTTTCGATTTTTTGTGTGTAAGAACCTCCTTTCTGGTCTGGTTTGAAACCCTTTTCTGAAACTTTAGAATGAATTTAGTGTAAGAGTGATGAATGTGTAGATGTCCACTTAGCAGTTAAGAATTTTAGTTCTGTAGTTTTTCTCCAGAGAAAAACAAATAGTAGCTCATAAACTACTTTTGCAGGCCTTTCAATTTTAGTTATTTTGCGATTGTTTATTGTTTTATGATTTATCCTGTTATGAGACAGCTTTTACTCTGAAATGTATTTGTGTTGCCCTGTTAAGCCTTTATTTTTGTTGAACCTTCAACCATTTTTTAGGATTTTCTTTATCTACTGTGGTGCAAAACAATTCAGGCATGAATATTACTAATCTGTGACATGGATTGACTTGTAGATCCCTTCTCCACACCCCCTGCCCTCCCCCCCCCTCTCTCTCTCTCTCTCTCTATATATATATATATATATAATGAGAGCTACTTTTAGAAAGTGCTGCAATTTGGTTTCATGGCTTGCAATGTTGGAACATTCTGCAAAAGAACTTGACAGAATAATTGCATATTATTACCTCAAATATTTATCTTTTTTTACATATTTTCAGATTGACAAAAAATGGAGTCTGAGGAGGACAAAATATCACCGGAGAACAAGAAAAGAAGATTAAAGACTCCATTCCAGGTCGAGGGTTTAGAAAATTTCTATGCAGGTAACTGTTCTTTTTATACTTAGAATTTTGAAGCTTATTTGAGTCGTGTTTTTCTAGGCTGGATATTGTAGGTTGAAATATTGATGTTTACAGTTTTAATAAACATTTGAGATAAATTTCCCTCTGTGGCTCGTCTTCTGTATACTGATTTTCAATTTACATCGCAGAACATAAGTATCCTTCAGAAGCTATGAAAACACAACTATCTGTCCAGTTGGGATTATCGGAGAAGCAGGTACAGGGATGGTTCTGTCATAGAAGGTTAAAGGATAAAAGACTTATGAAGGAAGAAGCTTCTGACAATGGAAAGCAAGATCCACAGAATGGCTTTGTACAAGATTATACTAATGGAGTTAAACAAGATTCTAGTAGCAGCGGGAAGAAGGTTGAGCATCAGAGCTATTTGACAGCCAAGCAAGCAGGAAATCCACAGGTCATGAATGCTACGGATTATCCTGCTGCTGTCCTGGCATCAGAGCTTAGAGATCAGGATTTATTTACAGTAAACCATGATAATATGGAAGACACTTTTGCAGGAAGTAGCTCAGCATCACAAGAGAGATCCTCATTGCACAGTGGAAATCCTACTGAAATTGGAGCAGCAAGATGTTTGTCACAGAATGGCAACCGCCGCGAAATGGAAGCTAAGAGGAAGAAAAACGAGGATTTTCGTTTGGACCCACATTTACAAGAAAATTTTGAACACGAGGCTGTTTCTGCTGTTAAGAAACAACTGGGTGAGGAATACAGAGAAGATGGTCCACCTCTCAGTGTGGAGTTTCACCCCATTCCTCCTGGTGCCTTTGATGCTCCAATGGGTAATTGTCTTTCCTAATATCATCATCAACATTAATTTATGATAGCTACATGCTAATGAAAGTGTTTTAGTGCATGCTGTGAATATATCTTAATTAATGAGTCAGATTGTCAACTCATTTCGTTGAAATTGCTAGTTTGCATTGCTGACTCAGTTGCTGATTCCTTTTTATGAACAGAGTCTTACTACCATGGCAAAACTAATGCCCTTGATGATCTCCACAGAACGTCGAATATGGTGAAGGAACAAGAAACGGGCAAAGTAAGTTCAGGATTTTCAAATTGATAATATATGGTGTATTACTTTATAGAAAATTTTCCTTGTATCGCTTCTGCCAAGGTTGTCTTTGATTATTACTTTTTAGTTACAAGGGCCTTGGATAATTGGATTCTATAATTGCATTTTGTTAAGGCTTGCATAGTTTTATGAATAATAAAAGGTCAGAAAGAATCCATTTTGCAGAAACATTCATCAGTTCAGAGCATGAGAGACATGGGCAGGTGGATAATGAAGCATAGTTAATTGAGAACAGTTAATTTATTAAATGAACTAGTTTAGATTTTTAAAGACCTTCAAGCTGCCTAGATACTCTAGGCAACTCCAGGATTTCTAGGCCTAATATTGTAAGGTATGGTGAAATCAATTTTTCTTTCTCCAAATTTCTGAAGGAAAGAAATCAAAGGAGACTTTGAATTAGATCTCCAGTAGATATGCTAGGCCGCCTAATATTGTAAGGTATGGTGAAATCAATTTTACTTTCACCAAATTTCTGAAGGAAAGAAATCAAAGGAGTCTTTGAATTAGATCTCCAGTAGATAAGTTTCTAATTTTCTCTTGGAGAGTTTGAATTATAGGCCTTAATTTCAACATCATATGAAGGTTGGAGCTTTCCCTATTAATGGGCAACCAGAAACTAAGCTGTGGGGTTAAATTGTAAATCTGATAGCATAAGTATTGAATATCCACTTAACTTTGAAGTTTTGGTGTTACACCAGAGCAGAGGAACTCGATGCAAAATATTGATATTGTTCAAGAAAATAGTGTTACCAAATCTTTCCTCCATACATGGTATTAGAAGTCTGGTAGTTGTCAACATTGTAGATAAGAAACAATTTTTATTTTGACGTCCTGCTGGAACTATTTATTTTCTGCTCCAGTGGCAAGGTTCTATCATCTTTCCTGGAGCAAGGGCCTGTTGGGACAAGGTTTTGTGATGGACAGATCCTCCCTCACCCAGAATCAGGGGATGACAAGAATGGCAGTACTAATGGTCATATTTTCAGATTGGATGATTATGCATGATGGATTGGCTTGAATAAACTTCAGGTGATTAATTATTGCATATATCATCAGCATGCCAATGATACACGCATTTTTACTTTAATGTATTTAGAGGGATTATGGACATTGTAATTCATGCATGCACACTGACTTGAACAAAGACTGCCTTTGGAATGGAGGGGAAGGCCCCATGTGTTAGGTGAAATAATTTTCTGATGTGGTAAATGGTCATCAAATTTATACTAAGGGATTTGTATGAACACACTAGCTCCATTATAATCCACCCTTCGCTGCATAGTAACGTTTGCAAGTTTCCTCAAATGTAAGGCATGCTTTAAGATTCCGAAGTGAATCAATTGAAGAGCTTGAACAAAGCTTTCTAGATGTTTGGTTGAGCAATTTATCTGAAATACGATGTTAGAGGTGGTGTTCCACACAATAAAAAGCAATAATAAAGAAAATAAAAAAGTCAATAATTAATAAATTAAAATCTAAGTTACCGGTTCGGTTTTGGGTTCGGGTTCGGGTTCGAGAACCCGGTTCGCCGGTTCGGGATTTTTTTTTTTTTGATTTGGGTTCGATTTGGGTTCGTTTTGGGTTCGGTAATACAAAAACATATAAAAATCAGAAATATATACAGATTTGCAGCAGTAATTAAGTTCAGAATACACCACCATATTAATAGTTAAATAACATAGCAAAAATGAAAAACACACCACCATTTTATACTCAAATCATCAAAGTTCAAACATAAAAATGTAAAGTGTTTACAATCAGCCATTAATAATTAATAATTATTGATCATTGATCAATCTGAGTCATATGGGTCATCAAAGAAAGCAGCATCATCATCATCATTAGATGCTACATTATGTGTAGAACCACAAATAGCATTAGTGGCACTCGCACAAGCACTGCCACTAGCACTAACACTAGCACTCTCATGCTCAGCGGTTGCTTCAGGCTCATAGTCATCATCAATATCAAGTGCAGCTAAGTGACTTGTGGAAGCATCCAAGTCAAGCTGCTCTGGCTCAATATCCCACCTCCTTGTGTCTCCTTCTTTGTAGGAAACTTGCTTGTGTGTAAGGAGGCGCAAGTTTGAATGCACATACACCAAGTCCTCTGCCTTTTTCGAATGTAGCCTATTGCGTTTTATTGAGTGGATGAAGGAGTATGTGCTCCAATTCCTCTCAGAAGAAGATGAACTAGCAACCTATTATTATTAAGACCAAATTAAATAGTTAGGAGTTACAAAATTTAAGTTGATTTAACTAAACAAAAATATTAATTAATAATTTAATATAAATATAAAATTAAAATTACAAAATATAAAACTTACTTGGGATAAAAATTTTATTGCAATAGGTCCTAGGTGCCTGTATTCTTGCCCATGGAAGTACCACCAACTATGAGCATCCACCCTAGCCTTGTCTCGAACAACATCAAGATTATGATCAACACTACCAGAGCATGCAAAAGCCATGAACTCGGCCCTCACTCGATCACGTTGGTCACGATCATTGAAGAGTCTACGAATTGCTGCCTTGTACCCTTGACCCACTTCAACATCCCTCTATGGAGCAACTCTTGCTGAAGCAGAAAGTATCTTTGGACTATAATATTTGGGACTCAATGCAAAAGCAAGAAGATGCAACGGAGTGGTCATTTTGTTACATCTATCAACAATGATTTCTTGTAGCTCTTTGAAGAACTTTTCTTCGGGATCTTCCTCTTTTGCATTGATGATGATTTTCATCTTCTCAATCATTGAGTCGATACCATCATATATTCACCCAAACAAGGTCTATCCATGTCAGTGTAACGGATCATGCTCAATATGGGCTCAGTGAAACTGACGAGATACTCAACAAGGTCCCACCAACTATCATCTAGGATCCTTTGCTTGATCCTATTTGCCCTTTCACTGATAGATTGCTTCCATATGGCCCGATTAGGGTTGATTACCATTGCAGAGAGTGCCTCACGAACCTTTATAAGTCGTCTCAACACAATTGTGTTGGAGGCAAAACGAGTCTCGGCAACCTGTTTGAAAATCAAAATTAAAACTAAAATATAATTTAAATTTACAAAATCAAAATTTAAAATTAACAAAAAATTAAAAAATTAAAAAAATATTGAGAATTAACTTACCTTCAACAACTCCAATTTTGAGAATTGTCTAAATATTCCTTGTGTCATATGGTGGTTGGTGACAAACATTTGAATGTCTTCGCCCTCAGCATACACCTGTTTGATCCATTCAATTTTGGATCCAATTTTTTGTAGCATTAGATTAAGGGAGTGGACAGCACAAGGTGTCCAAAAAATGTGTGGATACTTCTCCTCAACCAATAACCCAGCAGCCCTACAATTTTTGGCATTATCAGTTACAACTTGCACAACATTTTTATGGCCCACTTCTTCAATAGCTTGGCAAATGATGTTAGCAATAAATGGACCATCCTTCACCTGTCCTTCACAATCCATTGCTCTCAAAAACATTGCCCCTTTAGGGGACACAGCAATAACATTGATCAATGGGCGATTTTTTGCATCTTTCCATCCATCAGAAACAATGGTCACCCTTGTTTCGATCCACGAATCCCTTATGGGCTTCAAAGAGTCTGCTACATGTTTCACCTCTTTCTCCAATAAGTTGCAACGAACCTTCTCAAAACCTGGGCCCTTATACCCCTTTGGAGCCTCATTAATAGATTTCACCATTTTTTGCCAATATGGTGAACGAACAACATTGAATGCCAATCCATTGGCATAGACACATCTTGCTATGTCTTGATCAGCAATCTCTCTTGCCTCATTCTGAAATGAAGCTTCCAACGGTCCCTTAGATCTTTTTTTTGAAGAGGGCGTGGTTTGCTCTTGAGGGATGTCCATAAATGGATGGCTTCCTGTAGGTGGAAAATAAGAAGGTGGTGTAGGGGGTTTCATGAAACGAGATCCTTTCTTCAAAGGATGGCTTGTTTTACCACTGGCTGCTCTTTGGTCTGCCTTTTCTTGCTCAGCAATATATTTCAACACTATATGATCTGGAATGCCTTTCTCATTTTCAGCTGGACAATTTTTTATGCCTGTTTCAGGCATCCCACACAAGTGCCCTTTCACTCGACTGTATGAGCTCGAATACTGAACATGGCAATGACTACAAATCCAAACATATCCTCCACCACCTGGAAGTTGTTGAACCATTTCTACATATTTCCAAAGGGGAGAGTTTGGGTTTGTTTTGAAACGAGATTGGCTTGAGCCTGAGGAGGTACCGGTTGCCATTGTAATATGGAATACCTAAGGCACAACATATTGAAATTTTGGTATTGATTGATTGAATTTGAAACTAACAGACTTAATTAATTTCAAAAAATGAAAAAATTGAACATGTGTTATAGACATTTAGAGGAATGAAAAGTAAAACAAAACTAAAACTAAAAAACAAAACAAAAGAGTTGAAGTCCATTTGTTTAAAAAAAATGTAAAAAAAATAATCAAAAAACTTAAAAAAACCTACCTCTTTTGAAGAAAAATCTTGCTCAATGATCTTCTTGGCAACGAATAAGCACTTGCAAGTGCTTAGGAATAGCACAACAACCAACTTCGAACAATCTACAATCAACCTTCAAGTCTATTCAAGCTTGTGCAAGCAAAAGAGAAAGTTCAGCAATGGAGGCAAAAAATCCTTTTTTTTCATTCACAAATTGGTAAATGACTATCACTTTACCTATTTCATGTTTTAGAGGCACATATTAGGGTTGGAAAGAATAAAAAAGTATTTAAAAGTCAACAAAGACTTAAAAAATTATTAAAAAAATGCAAATTCGCGCTTTGAAGTCTGCCTGGGCACGAAATTCTACCCGGGTTCGAAAAATTTGAACCCTGGCCGGACCCACAGTCCAGGTTCCGAACCCGGAACGAACCCACAGTGATTTTTCCGGACCCTGGGCGAATTACTTCGAACCGAACCCGAATTTCGAACATCTTCTGATTGGAAGAGGTCAAGAAACCTGAATTGGCATACAGAGTATTTGCTTAAGCTAGTTATTTTGAATACGGATGGGTTGTATAAAGAACAGATACACATAAATAACAAAGAAAGTAATTACGTTTATGAGAATTACAATTTTTATAAGGGAGGTGTGGTAAGACGGGTGAAGTCAAATAGGGGCAAACAATGGAAATAATTTTAAAAGAAAAATAAAGTTTTAAGTGATTGCTACTACTAGCTCAGACACATAAGCCTAGGCTTAACATGATCTAAGATATGTGTCTGAACTAGTAATTAGGTAACTTCTTTCAATACCTATTATTCGAAAAGGCCTTCTGGTAGCATATGAGGAAAGAGCATTTATAGGACAATCTTAAATTAACTATTGAAATAATAGAAGAGGGATGTCTTTATTATCTTCTCAATATTTTGAAGGAGTGTACTTTACTTGAGTTAATAGCAGATATAGCAATTGTTTTCACTTTTCTGTACCTCCCAAAGTCGTCAGTGATTCTGTTAAATTAATATTGCCTTTGACTCGTTTTTGCAGGTTTTCAGTTCACATAGGTTCCATGTCCCCTATCCACCACAAGTGAGGCCAGGTTACACCTCCATCCCATCTGGTCATAAATTTGAACGAGCATCTCCAAAGTTTGAACGATTATCACCAAACTTCGAGCGGACTCTCCTATCTAAAAATGAATTGTTAAATGGCAAATCTACTTGGAGACCTGTAAGTAGTAATGTACAGGGAGGTGATAACTTTCATGTCCCTGACTTGAATTCTTCAATGCAGATGGATGAAGATTCTCCTGGTGAATCTCCATCATCTGGATTTGCTACTAAAGGCTATCCATCTCGTCACAAACAAGATAAATTAGTAAGGCCAAGCAGTGAAACATATATGCCACTTTTATATGGCAGTAAGAATGGGACTATGCCTGGGAAAACTGGAACCATGGGCAAGGAAATGCCTATTTCTCATCCACATAATGGTATTGATCCATATTATAATGTATCTGGAGTAAATGCAATTGCGAAAGCTGCGACTCCCCTGGTACAATGTGGTGATCTACCGTCATCTCAAGTAGAAGATAAAGCACATACAAAAAAGATGACCAAGGTATGGCAGGCAGCATTATATCAGAGGTGGCTTGTTTGTATTTGAAGCATTCCTTTATGGATAGATTATTGTCTTCTAAGTTATAAATATTGCCCCAGATATTTAGATTTGTTGTATAGGGTGAATTTTGATGATTTAATATGGGTTTATTTTTTGGTATTTATTGTAGAAAGAAAGGGTCCGGGAAGAAAGAAGAATCCAGAGAGAGCATGAACGTGCACTGAAAGCAAAGCAGAAATTAATTGAGAAGGAAGAGAAGAGGGTGAGTAGTGAGTACATTGTAGATAGTAGTATAGTGGGGCCTTGTAATACCTGTTTGAGGTAGAAAGCAAGTTTAAGAAATGAACCTTAGCAAGCTCCATGTTCATTAGTTATGCAATTTAATTTCTTTATTAGAACTTTTTTTTTTTGTCTTTTGTGAATGCTCATCCAATTTTCCACAACCAGATTGAAAGAGAAAAGCAAATGGAGGAAAATAAGAGGCAGAGAGAGGAAGCCAAGTGCCAAGCAGCTGCAGAAAAAATGTCAATGCTAAAGAATCAAACAAAAGGGTTAGTGAAATAATCAAACGAATAGTGGGTAGGAGATTCAAAGATTAGTTGGGAGTTGCTTGTGGCTAGGTTTAAGATCGAGGCAAATTACAACATTGCTGTCATTGTTTTTTTTTAAATTCAAAAGTAAGAGTATGTCTATATATTGTGCTGCTGACAAGCAGAAAGTACCAACCGTAAGTAAATTACTTTGTCTCATCTCAGCAAGTGTTTTTTAACTAATTGTTATGTTTTGGTTGTGCTGTTCCAGACATGCTGGTGAAATGCCTACCAGTTTCAGTGAAGATGATGCAGCAGATTCGAGCTCATCTATGGAGTAATTTAAAGCAAAAATCTGAGAATTCTTGTAAAATAGTGCAAGCAGCTACAAATTGTAACATGATTGATTTTGTTAAAAAAAATAAAAGATCTTGGAGTGTTGCTGCTAGATTTAAAGCTGAAATAGTCTATTAGCCTGGCAATTCACACTAAGCCAACAAATTTCTCACCAGCTGGTTATGACAAGAAATTTACTTACAACAGAATTTTTTTTGAACCCAGATCGAAATTCTTGTAAATGAAAATTCCAAACCTTCAAAACCTTGTGTATAGTACCTTCTTGCTGGTTAGTGGCTTTGGCTAGTTATTTATGGAGCAACTAGTAAATTCTGTAATATTCGTCAATCATCAGTGAAAAGAAGGCAATTTCTCGACTGTGTTGTACAGTGGTGCTTGAAGGAAAGCATTTCAGTGCTAATCAAAAATTTAAAGAATTTCTGAAATAAATATCCAAAATAATACACGAGCATTTATATTCCTGTTCAATTGAACTAAACTAAAACCCACAAAAGTAGTTAGATAGCTGTCTGATGAAAATTTGAAATAATTTCTTAAAAGATTTTAATAGATTTGACATTTTCATTATTGTAGCTTGCAGGGAATACCTATAGGGATTATAATTGGAATCTTTTTTTGATTAATAGGAGACCATTCTTTTTAGTTTTAGTTTGTAGACTTTAAGTGAGTGCAGTTATGGTGGGGCCTGATAGGGATTAATTTTTTTGGGCCACTTTTCAATTATTTAGAGTTTTTAGATTCTTGTAGGAAAATTTATCTCTTTATGTATTCTGATCTTTTTGTTTGTAAATCAGAGAAAGGGAACAAGATGCATTTGACAAGGTCTTGATTTATGATGAATGGTAGACACCAAAATATCAAAGAGAAACTAAATATTTATAGCAGAGGATCAATTATTGTTGGTTTTTAATCAAATGTGGGGTTTTTCTAATGTTGAACATATTTTATTTTTTTCTATTCACGGCACTTTGCCAGAATGTTAGGGTTTAATAACTTTGAAATTAGACAATGTATAAATTACTTTCTAAAAAATATATTTATAAAATGAATGTATTATTGCATAAATTAAAATTTATGAGTTTTTATAAATTTTGAAGATATTAAAACTGTAACAAAATTTATGGGACCACCTGCTTGAAAATACCACTAAATAATTTCGGTCTTTTGTGTTTTCTTAATAGAAATATATTAACATTTTAGGTTTGAAGAATTTTCACTAAATAATTTCGGTCTTTTGTGTTTTCTTAATAGAAATATATTAACATTTTAGGTTTGAAGAATTTTCATGATTTAATTATGCTTTAATATTAGTTTTCAGTTTATTCATTTGGACAATAAGGGAATTCTTGTTTGAAACTAACCTTTTAGATTTAGTCAGCCAATTGGTATATATGCTTTTGCTAGTTATAAGCAAAGGTTATCATCATCATCCCATAAATGTTGCTCGTAATGTTGCAAATTAAGCTGCAGCTTGTTTTTGTTTTGTGGAATTGATTGTTTTTATCCATACGGCTGTTTTATGTAATTTTAGTGCAAGTCATGATACCGAGGATGTGGTTTCATACAACTTTTAAAGATCAAGTCACTTTTGAGTGCTGTTTTAGTTTCTCATGCTTACTAGCTTCACATCGGCTCAAATTACTTGAATAGTTTGATAAGCCGTCGGCTGAATGCCATTTTTTGAAGTGAGTAGCCAAGAAATCAATTGACATCTGCGTAGTTTTCAACGTAAATGTATTCAACCTTGCAGCTCTGGTCCTTGACATTTGGTGGATGGTGAGCCAACGGTCTACCTAATGTTAATTCTTGCCATGGGGTTTTGGTGTTTATGCCATCACTACTAAGAGGAGATATCTTCATTCATTCAACGTGTCTTGAAACACATAAAATGTTCATGAAACTTTGAAAATATCAATCAAGAACAGAATATAATAGTTGTACGTGGATCAGTAGAAGGTTACATATGGTCATGAGGTGATACAAGCACGTTGTAGTCAAATATGGGTGAAATAAGTTAAGAATACATCCAACCAAGGTATAGTTTTGTTAGACTAACAAGTACCAGCCAGGTGATGACCTATGACGTATATTCTGTTTGAGATTAATTCACACATTCAAACATAGGCATTAAGGCACCATTAGTACAGCTTACTTAAGATTTACATAATATAATGAAATATTAATAAAAGAATATTAAAAAAAATTGAACATATTCTTGATGGTGAAATTGGAGGATTTACGTTAAATTGGTTTAGATAAGAAAGATAAAGCCATGATGACTATCTCTCTTTCATGACAAGCTTTTTGATATAATTGTTGTTGAAGTTGGATGAATTTACTCTTCTTCAATGGTTTGGCGAAAATATCCACCACTTGATCTTTTATTCTAATAAGATCAATCAAAATCTTTTGGAACTCCAAAAATTCACAAATATTGTGATATTTGATCTCAATAGGCAGTCCTTGCAAGAAACAAGGCAATTTGAATCACACTTTGTCAAAACAAACTATACGCACAATTTTTAGCACATGCACGTGATCTAGCTTCTCTTGCAACCACATTGCAATGCACTATTTCTGCTATTGATTTTGAAACACTTCTACATCTTGGAAGACATAAGATTAAAGATTCTCCCTACATGAAGACATAACTTGTAATTTGAATTTGTGTAGCTATGGAGAATGCATTCACCTCCTCGAACTTAAGTCTAAATTTTAAAGAACCCTTCACATATCTTAGGATACACTTTGCAGCTTTCATGTGACAATTGAACAATTTCTACATCAACTTGGCTGCCAATCCAACGACAGAAGAGATATCAGCTTGAGTGTGTAAGATACAACAAACTTCCCACTAGCATTTGATATTTTGTAGGATCTACCTCTTCTATCCTTGTATCCTTTGTCAACTTTATATGAGGATTCCACAATTTTGACAACTTTCACATTCTTCATCATGAATCTTGTTAACAATTATTTGACATAAATTGACCACAAGATAACAAACTTGTTCTACTCATGCCTAATTACTAAAGCCATAAAATAGTGAAGCCGGCCCAAATTTGTCATCTCAAATTGTAAGGCTAACTGCTTCTTTATTTCAATAATCAAATCAATATTGTTCCCTATAAGAGTTAGTTCCCCATATAAAGAACAATAATTATAAATTTCCAATCAATGTACTTAATATATAGATTGTTCTTCTTTTCAAAGTTTTTGAAGCCCAACTCTTGAAGATATTGACTAATATTTTCATACCACATATGAGGTGCTTGCTTTAAACCATATAATGATTTCATTGACCGACAAACCAAATGTTACTATCATCCCTTCATAAATCTAGGAGGTTGATGGATGAAGTTCTCTTTTTTCAAATCACCAAAAAGAAAAGCACTCTTAACATCACAATTATACTTAGCTGCAAAAATAAGAATTGTCCTCACCATGGTGAACCTTGCAACTAGAGTAAACATCTCACATCTCATTCTAGTCAATTCCTTTAGTTTGTGAGTACCCCTTGATTACAAGCCTGGCTTCGTATTTCTCAACTTACATTTTTGAGGTGAATGTGGTCGTATAGATTGACTTTCAACTGAACTACTTACCTTTTGGTAAGTTGCACGACTCCCAAATATGATTATTTATGAGAATCCAATTCATCTTGCATTGTTACTGTACGGTGAGAAATTAGGATAAATAAGCATGAACCATTAACAACAACCACAAACTAATAAGATTCAACCAATCCAAGTCTAATCTATCAATAAAGCACAAAGTAACATAAGAAATTAAAATAAATAAAAACGATACCTTCTTAAGTCAACATCGAATCATCTCCATTGTAGACAATTCTTCTCCATTTTGCTTAACAAGCCTTTGTTGCTCTCAAAAATTATGTGTGCATAATTTGCAATAAGCTCAAGTAGATATGATAGCAAAATATCAAAGATTCATGGTTCACCTTCAAATGAGAATGAATGTTGATTTTATAGAAAATGTCAGATATGATGGACGGTCTAGATTTGAGGAAGAACTGAGAAGATCGATGGTGGACAATTAGTGAGAGGAATTGATTAATCAATTAACTGGCTACAACTGGTTGCTTGATTTTAGTTAACTGTTTGCATGATTTAGTTAAGTGAATTAATTGATTCATTAACTTAGACTGAGTGGGAGTGAACTGAATTGATGAGAAGTGGACTGAGAGTAATTCTTAGTCTGAAGATGAGTTGGAAATGCATGAGATTTAATAATTAATTAAATTAATTATTAAAGGAATGTGCAAGATGAATTAAATAAATAGAAGATTTAATTTAATTTATTCATGGAGAATGGATAATGTTGAAGAATTAATGGATAATCAAATAATTAACGTTATTAATTAATTTATGAAGGGATAATGGACAACTAATTTGTTTTAATAGAAAGGGGGTAAAAATTTATTCAATCAAGATAAAGGCCCCCACACTGGAGGTCACCAAGAATAACCAACAAATTAGAAACCATAAGCATAAAGATCCCAAACCACACACCTACAAAATCCAACTCAAGAACCACAAATATACTCATGGAGCAACAACTTCAACCTCTGGGAACTATTTGAGGGAAGGTGCTCCCAATCATTAATATGTCAATTATCCCTATATTCAGAAGTCCATTTCGCCAAACAATCAACAATCTTGTTCCATTGCCTAAGGACATGGACAAAGGAAACCAACTCCAAAGAAGTGCTACTCCTGTGAATTTGTTGAACTATAAAATCCAACAACCAATTCACCCCTTCCAAGGAACCCTTATTCAACATGGCCACCAAAATTTGTGAATCTAACTCACAAATAATCTTACACCATCTCAAGTACAACCCTTTTCCATAGCAATAAGGATAGCCAAAGCCTCCATAAATTTATTACTTTGGTACCCTTGAAAAATTAAAAAAAGAAGATGAGAGATCTTGAATCATCCCTATTGACACCCCAACCCTAGCTAGACCAAGATTACCTCTGGAAGAGCCATCAATATTATTCTTTAAAACACCCAGAGGAGGTGGTGACCAACAACCATCATGCTGGAAATTCTTACTAGAAGGCCGCCTGCCAACAAAACTAGACTTCCTTGAAATTCCACCAACTAAGCCCAACCTGCGCAACACTCCCAACTCTCCAGCCTCCAAAGGGATAACCACTTCACACCTAGCTTGGATAGTTTCTTGAGTCATGCTAAGGACCCACTACCAAACCTAATCCAAACCCCCACCCTTAAAGAACCTGGGATTCCTCTCCAACCAGATTTGCTAGAGAATGCAAGGACCTATACCCCAAGCCACCTGAAGACACACCCTCTTGGTAGGAGGTCTCCCCAAAGTCTTCCAAAACTCAACCAAAGATGAAACATGCACACAAGGCTGCCACCAAAACTCCCACCAATGGTGACAGATAACCCTAGAGTAGGGATGTTGGTGTAGGTTTTTTATTTTCCTAATGAGTTAATTTATTTTCCCTTAGTCGTAGGTTTTTCCTACACTTTTATTAAGCTTGCTTAGGATAATAAAGTGAGTTTATTATCAGGAGATAAGTGATGTGGTTTTCCTTTCCTTAAAGGGTGAAACCCTTTCTACTTTTGGTGCCATCCTCCACTTTTTGTGGTTGATTCTTATTGGTTGCATTTTCCACTTCCATCCTCTCCTTAATTCTATATAAAGTCACTAACTAGCTTGTATTTGTATATGTATCGATCTTCTTGCAATCTTTGCATTTATTGATTCAACTTGGAAGATCTTAATGTAATTCTATCATATTGATATTGCATAATCTCTCGAAGTCCTGGTTTGCATTCTTCATGTTTTTACAGTTTATGTAACTTTGATTTTCTCTTAAAAAAATTCTTGGGTTATTCAATCTATTTTAGATTTCTAACATGGTATCAAAGCTTTTGTTTTGAGAAATCTAAGTTCATAGATTCCTAATTAAGAGATTGAGTTTTCATGTAAAGAACTTGTAAATTCCTGTATGCTCTTCTCTTGCGTTTTGAACGATTTGGGGAATTAGAAAGGGTTTGCAAAGATCTAATAACCCCTTCATATTGTATATATATTTTGTGATCTATCCAGATGTTTGCAACATTTATGGTTATACTAGCAACATTTTTTACTATTCCAACGCGTCTAGAAGGCTCGAGAATGTCAAGATCAACTTTCATTTCATCCAAATTGGAGATCATTTGACAACGTTGCAAATGGGGGTTTGAAGCTTAGATTTGGTGAATAGGTTTTCCTAGGAGCATTTTCAATCAAAACGAACCTTGCCATTGTGTGCAGGAGGCCAAGGAGACAAATTTTGATATAAAATTTTCTTATATTTGACAAAAGTTGTTTTTTGGGGCAATTTTTTTACCTAGGGAGTCATACGACCCTCCAAACTGTGCAGGTACAGTAGTACAATTGTTTTATTATTATCTTGGTATATTGGAAAATGCTTTGTAATCGCACTGAACTATAAAGTGCCAACCTTATAATATTTGGGGGGGTGATTTTTAATAATAGTGAAAAGGGTGGGAGTGTATTGGTGTTCTTATTTGGTGTCATTTGCACTCATTCTTGGTGGGATTATACATGCACTTTGTAATCATGAACTGAGATACAGTTCCATTTAAGGGGGTTAATCATGTTTCTTAATTTTCATCCTTTTGTTGTCTGGATAATTTAGAGAACTATTTTTCTTGGAAACAAGGGATAAAGAATCACTACCTTTAGCAGGATCTACTACCCTATCTCCTTGGACTCGTTCCTGAGCCAGGTGACATTGATAAGAAGAATGCATGGTTTAACAATAATGACATGGTCTATGGACTAATATGTCTTACTATTTCTAAGGATACTTTACATCACATAGAGCACACTGAGTGCCCTGTCATTGCTTGGACCGTCATCTAGCAGTTGTATGGAGACATTGAATCTTCATTTGAAAGTGATGTTTCCTTAGAGAACCAGGCTATTGTGGATGATATTGATACTCTTTTTGACCCATTTTGTGTGGACACATCTTGTGTGGATGATTAATTTATTAATACCCCATCACCATCACTTGTTGCAGATTCAAATTCTAGAGATGCTTCTTCGAGGGCCTCCAGTGATTCATTGCAGTAGGATTAGTTATGTCTTCTAGATTTAGTCCATTGGGACCAATTTCTACCAGACATCTCTTATTTTTTGTAGAGTCCCTCATTTAGGATCTAAATGACACTATTGAGGACATACGTCTTCTCTTTGAGGACCACTCTTTTGTCCTTGCATTTGTTGCTACTTTAGAGTTCAGTGTTGCTTCTTCAAAAGCTTCCAATGACTTCTTGCAGTAGGGCATCCATTGTCTTCTTGATTCAACTTTGTGGGATGATCTCTTGACAAGAGTTTTAGACTTGTTTGTGGAGTCTCACATTTTAGATTTGGAGGACACATTTGAGGGCTTATCTCTCTTCTTTGATGACAGTCATTACACAACTGTTGTCAAACCATCATTATATTTGGATTACGCTCTACATCAGTCTCTAGGAGATTCTAATTTGTCATCTTCAACAGTGTGGCATAGAATGCCTGATTTGATTGTGACAACTTTTAGCATCAACATGGGGATACTTGAGCCGACTTTGGAGACTTCATACATCTTGCACATTCTTCCCACACATTTATTTCATGACTTGGGAGATAGCTTGCGCATACCTTTTATTTTGTTTCTTCCTAAGGGGAGGAACATTGTTCAATGATCGTGGACCTTCTCCATACAGTTTCAAGCATCTACCATTGGATCTCTTTGGGGGGAGGGGGGGGCAGGAGTACTTAGTCCTCATATTCTCTCTTTATTTTGGTGGGTGTTCTCTCTCTATTTGTGAGTGGTATTCTTCTTCTTTGGGGGGAGTTTGATATGCACATGGGTACCTAACATGACCTCATTTTCCGGGACCCATCATATTTTACATCCTCTTAAACTATGCTTAAGGGGGTGTTGGTGTAGGTTTTTATTTTCTTAATGGGTTGATTTATTTTCCCTTAGTCCTAAGTTTTTCCTACACTTTTATTAAGCTTGCTTAGGATAATAAAGTGAGTTTATTACTAGGAGATAAGTGATGTGGTGTCCCCTTCTTTAAAGGGTGGAACGCTAACCACTTTTGGTGGCATCCTCCACTTTTTGTGGTTGATTCCTATTGGTTGGATTTGTCACCTCCATCCTTTCCTTAGTACTATATAAACTCACTACCTAGATTGTATTTGTATATGTATTGATCTTACAATATTTGCATTCATTGATTTAGCTTGGAAGCTCTTAATGCAATTCTATCATATCAACATTTCATAATCTCTCGGAGTCCTAGTTTGCATTATTCATACTTTTCCAGTTTATGTAACTTTGATGTTCTCTTAAAAATTTCCTTGGGTTATTCAATCTATTTCAGATTTCTAACAAGGGACACTGAAATAATAAATGTGAAGAGGATTCCTCACTATTCCCACATAGAACATAGATGGTTTAGGCCCCTAAAATCTCCACTTCTGGAGATTATCCCAAGTTAGACACCTGTTACGAGCCACTAGCCAATGGAAAAAATGCATTTAGGCCATACAAATTTATTCCACACATATTTCCACCAAGGAACAACCTTCCCACCATAATTATACCTATTCCAACTTTTGATACCCAACAACCACCGATAAAAATCCCCTAGGGTCTAGACCCCAAGTCAAAATATCCTCCCTCTACAAAGAACTACATATTCTACCAGCCAAAATGAGAGATAATTTCTCACAGTCCTCCTCAAATCCCCCTACAGGCCAATCATGAGCATCCTTCCACTTAAACACCTCAACCTTTCCTAGGCTCTTTGCAACTTTAAAGTCTTCCACCCGAGACCAACCAACCTATAGAAAAGCCAAAGATTCTGTAAATGCAGATGCCTGGTCATGATAGGGGGATGACCATCCCAAGAGTCAAACCAAAAGAGAGCTTCATAACCTCTATTACAAATCCAAAATAAGCCCTGCTTGACTAAGCTAGAACCCTTCTCGTGAGTGTTCCAAATCATAGATCCTTTACCTTCAAAGGATAATCTAGGCACATCTTTCCCACCCATCCCTTATAGATATTTTGAGGAAAGAATCTTGGCCCAAGCTTGATCCTGACTAGTGCACCATCTCCAGTAAATATTAGCCTCCAAAGCCTAGCCAATAAGGACTTCCTACCTCAAACCCATACCTTCACACTACTTTGGTCTACAAATATTCTCCCATTTAACCAAACTTCACTTCGAGGAAGCAAGATTACTAGCCCACAAGAATTGTCTAGATAACACATCCAATTCCTTAATGAGACTGACTGGGCAATTTGAACCATGCACCTGTACAAAGGGAGAGATTGAACCACATATTTTATTAAAAAAAACCTCCTAGTAGAGGACAACCATTTATAGGTCCAATGACTAACCCAGTCCCAAGATTTATCCACCATGTTCTTTCAAGTCCCTCTTGGAAGGGGAACAACAGAGAGAGGGATTCCCAAATACACAAAAGCTAGAGCACCAATCCAAAATCTCAAAATACATGCTATTCTTGACTGAACCAAAAATGGGGTATTAAAGAAAAAAATAGAGGACTTATCATCATCGATTTTATGACCTGAAGCTACAAGATAGATATCCAAAGCCCACCTAATATACCAGTCACTTCTCAAACTCTGGCAACTCCCAACAAAGTTGTATCATCCACAAACTATAAATGAGATTGGGGAGGCAGCCCATCTCCCCAATTCTAACCTTGAATTAGTCCACGTCTCACATGGGCTTTCAAGATTCTCCCCAAGCCTTCAACCATAATATTAAAAAGATAAGGAGACAAGGGATCACCTTGGCGAAGACCCTGAGAAGCTCCAAACAAAAAAGAAGGTTCCCCATTAATCAACAAAGAATAGGAGGCAGACATAACACAACTCATTACCCATACAATCCAACCTTCACCAAAACCAAATGTGGTGAGAAGATTTCGAAGAAAATCCCATTTAACCCGGTCATAAGATTTGGCCATATACAACTTAATAAACATAGCCTTCTTCTTGGAAATCTCCATAGAGTGAATGGATTTCATAGCAATAACCACCCCATCTAGGATTTTCTTACCAACAACAAAACTGTCTTGCTCTTCTGAGACAATCTTGCCAAGCCACGACTTAAGTCTCTCTACCATTAATTTAGAAATAATCTTGTAGACCACATTACATAGGGTGATTGGTTTGAACCAATCAAGAGAATTAGCTCCCTCCCTCTTAGGGATAAGGATAAGGAAGGTAGAATTCATTGCCCTCAACATTTGTTTGCTACTCTAAGATTTCTGCACAACATCTAATAAATCAAATTTGATAATCTATCAAAACTCCTGAAATAATTCAATTGGAAAATTGTGAGGACCAAGGGCCTTTCCTTTTTTCATCATAAATATAGTCTCTTCTACCTCTTCCATCAAGATAAGCCTAAGAAACATATCATTTACCTTAGGAGAGACAATTGGGGGAATGCATTCTAAGATAAGATTTTCTTCCTCCACCACATCAGGAGAATCCTCCTTGAACAAGGAAGAATAAAATTGAATAACTTCTTGTGAGATATCCTTAAAATGAAGATAGTTGCTGCCCATGGAAGGACACTAGAGAAAAAATCAAATTACTATTTCTTCTAGCTTTAAGGGTGATCTCACAATATCGGTTTACAATTTCATTGAGGAAGGAAAATTGCAAAAATGCTCCTATGAAGAAAATTTCAAGTTTTTGGAGGTTCGCATGAAGGGGGTGTTCGCTCTAATCCCCCTTCGAGTGAACCACCTTTTTGTGATGTGACCATTTTTGCATGTTTTTAAAAATGAAATCAAAGGGAAAGTCAAGACAAAATGAGGTTCGCTTGAACCCCCCTTCGAGCGAGCCCCCTTTGCTTGAAAGGGTCAAGGGGGGTTCACTCAAAGGGGGGTTCGAGTGAAACCCCCCTTTTTTTCCCTTCTCCCCCTCGTCTACCAAATTTTTGCCTTTCAAAGCTCGGGTTGAGGATGAAAATGGAGGAAACTTTACAGACCCAACTGGATGATGGTAGTCCTCAAAACAAGCTATCGATTGAATATAATTTTAATACATTTTGGTTTTATTATGTATATATTTTTTAGTTTAATTAAACATAGGTTTTTCATCGAAAATCAAGCTCTTTATTCTGCACATGTGGAAAAAAAGTATATTATCAAAAAAAAATCTGAAAATATGTTCATGCTAAGTATTGATGTCTTTGATCCAGTAAAAAAATAATTGAATTTTTGATACAAAAAAAAAATTATGTTGTATACGGTCCGCCAATGTCTAAGTTGTAATTGGTTTGACTTCAAAACTTAATTAAGAAAAAATATTCAATAAAACACTATGAAACCAAATGAACGTGCTAGACATCATAGTTACAAAGCTAAATTTGAAAAAAAAAAAGAATTTTATCCTTCATAAAAGAAGTTATGTTGTTTAAGGTGAACATCACTCTTTAAAAATGATGTTTACTGTTAAAAACTAGTTTTCGAAGGAGATGGAAAAAGAAATGCAATCTGATTCCAATTTCTTTTTAAAACATATTTAGAATCTACAGAAAAAATGTCACAAATCACTAGTTTGCATCATCTTCAAATTCCTCACGGTTTAGAAGCTATAGATGCCCGAAAGTGAAGATTTAGTTAAAAAAATTCAGTTCAATGTCTAGTTTGGCCAAAAATTGTAAACCAGTATTGTGGGATCACCCTTAACAAAGTTGAAAAAAAAAATGTACTCCTATCTCCCTCTTCCAACCAGTCAATGCTAGTCTTTTGTTTCCAGAAGATCTCTTCCCTCAATTCCCATTCAACAAACTCCTTCCTGGCTTCCTCTTCTTCTCTAAGAGATTCCTTGGACATCCTTTAATCCCTATTCTAAATAGTGATGGTATTCAATTGTTTTTGGGCAATCGATTTTGACTTAAAAATATTTCCAAAACTCTATCTATTCCACTTCTTTAGCTAATACTTCACATACTGAAGTTTCTTGACAAAAGAAAACATAGCAGTGCCATAAGTAGGTGTGCTTTCCTCCACCACTCCATGAGATCCTGTAGAGAAGGCTCCCATAACCACAAAGCTGAAACTTAAAAGAAGGGTTCTTAGGAGAAATCCTCTCATTCACAACAAATTTGATAGGACAATGGTCAAATCCTTTCCAATCCACGATATCCAAACTAGTAAGCCAATTACTACCAATCCAAAAGCTAGAGACTATAAATCTATCCAGTCGCTCTGAGATAAAGCCCTCTCCACATCTCCTATTGGTCCATATGAAAACACCATTACCATGATTTACATTTATAAGGTTCAGAAGATCAAAATTCTCTTTGAAAATTGTAGATGAGAGATCCAACCTATCCACCCCTCCCCTTTTTTCCTCCAAACTGGTAATATCATTAAAATCACCAACAAGAATCCACAAGAGAAAAGGATATAAGGAACACACAAATCTAATATGAGCCCAGAGTTGACACTTACCAAAAAACTTTGTTGGATGATAAACATTAGTAAGCAAGATGAATTCACTAGAAACAAAGCTTGAATCAACCATAAATAATGAGTTTCTACCCACAATCCACTAGATAGGAGAAATCTTATGCGGGTCCTAGATACAAACAATCGCTCCAGATCTACCTTGTGCTTTGATACACTAACATTGGCCTCTCCACCACACCTGAGAGGCCACATTAAGCATAGCATCCAATGACAACTTAGTTTCCTAAATGAACACCACATTAGGAGAATGTAACTTAATCAAATCCTGAACATCCTTTTGTCTATGGGAGCTATTCATTCCCCTTGCATTCCATGACAAGAATAATTTTTGTAGGCTAGATAAGTGGGAATCAATGGTCTTCACCAACCCTCACTCCCCCAAATTCTTCCACATTACTTTAATTTTGTCTCAATCCTTCTTTCTATCCACTTTGGAAGACTTCTTAGAGCTTCCTTTTAAAGTTTTTTTTGTTGCAACCCCAAATTAGGAATAGCTTTTTTTCTCTTACTAGGATCCAAAGTCATTGTCTCTGGCACTAGTTTATGTAAAGCCACAACCAAACCATCATCTGAAACCTTTTCGACAGGCAAAGATAACTCACCAAGGGACACCAAAATCTGGTCAGTATCCATCTGAGAGACAATCTGGTTCTCCTCCAAACTATTGTGCTTCCCTTTAAGATCTAATTGATCTACTCCCATAACATTTGATCTGGAATGAGGCATACCAAGGAAGCCATCATGCTGATCCAAATCCTTCAAAGCCTCAAAGTGGTTGAAAGGCGCATCCACTTTCCTATCCTTCAAATTTCTCTTTAGTCCTCTACCCTTGTTACATGGCTTGATTGGAATGAAGCCCTCTTTATCAATATCCCCCAAACAAAGGTGCTTTCCCTTTATCCATTGGAGGAGTTGTGCGAGAGGGCAATTTGGAAGAAGCTGCCTTTGCATGCCCTACTGAAGAAAAAAGTTTGGGACATTTCTTCTGAAGGTGCCTGTATTCATGACATATCTGACAACAAAAAGGAAGAGCCTCATAATCCAACTGTTGAATCCAAGAAGTGGACCCAACCCAAATCTCCATCAAATTTGGTAATAGGCTGTTTAGATTAATTTCAACACAAATGTGAGCAAATGAAATTACCTTTTTATCCATCATCTGCTACGATGGACCCACCAATTTTCCCAGAAGTAAGGCAATCATGTACATGATATTATTCCTCCAAAACTCCAAAGGCAACCATGGAAGCCTTACCCAAATTGAGACCTTTGACGGAAGTTCCTCAGTCAGGTTAAACCCTACATGCTAGGGTTTGATAAAGTCCCACCTAATTATAGAAATAGGGCCCCTTCAAAAGCCTTGTTCCGATCTGCCATGTAGGAGAACACCACCATGAAATAGTTATTGGCTACCTGCATAATCTCCATATTGCCTGCAAGATTCCAAGTTTTATGAGCCCATGATTCTAAAATTGGTAAGGAGATGCAGATGCCCATAAACTTATAGATCAAAGCATGACTACTTAGATAACTAACATCTTCCGCTATCAAATCTGACTGGATGATAAAAATTGGACAAGATAGGCTCCTCTCCAGACACCCACTAACTTTCAAAACGTGAGGCCCTCGGATCCGAGCAAAGCCTCCATCATTTAAAGATTTACTTAAAAAATTCATAGCTTTAGCATGGCTCGATGAGGATGGATCTACCCCACATTACCATATCAGAAAAATGTCAAATTATTAAAGATCCCCAGACCTGCACTTGGTGCCATTCGCAACTACCAAGCTAGACAGGGTTAAGGAAAAAATTAGCACCACATGCAAAGAAGAAAACCCCCAAACCAGTATAAATCCCCACCCATGCTTGAAACAACACATAAACCAACAAAATACCGAAGGAAAACACCAGCCAAGGTGATCACTAACTACGGATAAGGCCTGAGAACCCTACCCCGCGATGCAACACAAAAAACTCCTACGCAACGCCATCCCATCATATCTGGATTATACATTATTTTCTGGGATAGTTATGAAATTATCCATATTTATGGATTTAATTTCTTATAAGAAAATAATTTTTCTAATGGACAATTAATTAGATAATAATGATTTATTTAATTAATTTAGAAGAATAAAGGTAATTAAGGATGATTTATTTAATTAATCAGGGAAGAATAATATTAAAGAGAATTAATTAAATAATATGAAATTAGCAATAATTACATAATTGATAATTATTTAATCATTACAATAAGATGATAATTAGTGTAAAAACGTTGCTTACAAGCTAGGACAGTTTCGAGTGTCTACAATTACTTCTTAATGTAAATTGCCATTGGTTAACTTACACCTCTCTAGATTATGCAAATACCATACCTTAGTTATTGAAGCATGACTTGCATTGAATTTTTGTCTTCCTAGTATTTGACACAACTACCTCTACTAAAGCATCAAGAAGAGTCTACCTATTGAAGACAAAGGGTGTAAACTCTTAGATAAAAAAATTAAATAATAAGTATATTAGATACCCTAATTTTGTTAATTTATTATTTGAAAACTTAGTTACATGACAACGTAGATTCACTTTCACTCATGGTACACTTGACCTCTTTAAATAGTCACAAAATAATGACCTATAAGGTACAATCCATGGGCGAACAATCCACACACCTAAATATATGAATTAAAGTACTATTAAAATTAATTAAAATAAAACATAAAAATATTCCAACACTTATTTTAAATAGAGGATTTCCCTTGTAGGTTGGATATTTTCCCAATATAAATGAATAAGGAAGAATTATGGCTATAAAATGTCTTTCAATTCATTGCATTTTGTGCTCCTTGAATGAAACCTAACTTGAGGTAAAGATATAAATACATTCTTAGGGACCATTTTAATTGAGTCCTTTTCATTATTTTAGTCAAATATTATTAGTTGTCTATAGGAATGCATGTGTAGTGCAAGAGTGTATACATAGTTTCAAGGGAATTGAAAGTGTTAGGATACTGTTGTAAAGGTGATTGGTGTCCTTGAAAGCCTCAAGAAGATTGTAAACTTGTGATTTGTAAAAGATAAGAGGCAAGGTTGCAAGCTTATAATTTGGAAAAGAGAAGAGGCAAGATAATACACAACCTTACTCTTCTAGGAGTTTTCCCTCATTGGATTTCTCTAGGGTAAACAATCTTCATATTAAACTCACTTGTTTATATTTTCTTACAAATTTTCATCCTTTCTTCATGCATATAGCTTTCTACTTTTGTTTTCAAGATATAAATAACTAATTTCTAGAGCACAACTAATTTTCTCCTAAGCACATCTAAGACAAAATACTAAATAATTAAATTACATTGCTAATAGGAAAGAAATATATAAGTTGGTGAATTAGTTGTGGAAAATATGTTTTGACTATGAATTCGGTTGGTGTTAAAGAGTAGTTGCATTTCTTTATTTTTGTGGTGTGAAATGTTTTGCATGTTATTCCCATTACAAGAACTAGTTTTACATGTTCACTTGTATCTAAAGATATCCATGTATAAGTGTAAAAGAAACTGATATATGCTATTTATCAATAAGATCAAGATACTTGATTAGGAGGTCGAATGCCATCACTTCCAATTGATAACATATTAAATACTTAGAACCCATCATAAATGATCATTTTATAGCTAATTGAATATTCCTCAATGATGAAGATAATCTTGTGGTGATCCTAAGCATCCGGGGAAGTCATAGAATAGAGGAAATTTAGAGAAAATAGAGTATTAAGTAGTTGGTATCAAAATTGTTGGTTGACACAAGGTGTGGTTTTAGAACCAGAATGGTGATTTCATAACTGCCTTATTAGTTATGCATTTATTGTGATATTTACATGATTTTTCCTCTACCTAAAGTGATGGTTAAACCCATTTTATTTGTATGGGACAACCATTAGTTGCAAATGGTGTGCACTGACATAAAATACAAACCTAAAGTTTGGACTATCTATGTCATGGAAGTTAACCCTAGTATGATGCAATAAGAGAAGAAACATAACAATTGTGACATATTCATTATTAAGAAAAATAAATAGCATACTCATTCACACATTATATTGAGAAGAACAATTCATATCTCATTCATATATTTAGAATTTATTTTCAACTCTTCATACCTCAAGCATAGATATACACATGACATACTCTTGGGTGATTATACACAAGTCCCTTTGTCATACATTCATCCATCTCTTCTCTATATCTTAAACTCATAAAAACTTATATAAACTCTATCTATGTTATATCATTCTATATGTGTGACATATTATATTATTTTTATAGCTTTCCTATCTATAAGGACATGTCCCTACTATTGATCTAGTACAATTGTGATCCTCTAAAGGCACCACAAAGTGTTTGGTTATATCACAACTCTACTTGCTAGATCTTGTAGTGACCTCTATTGCATTTTATCACTCGGAGCTCATAAATATATTAGAATTTGTGTTTGACACCCTTGTAGGTTTTCAATATATCTAAGATAGAACTAGCTACCCTTTTAGGTTTTCAACTGAATCCATCAAAAGTGTAAAGTCCACTTTGTTCTTGCAACATCATCCACTAAATTTACCTATGTTGTCCCAAAGAGATTTTGAATTTGTCTGCCAAATCCTCAATAAAATTAATAACAAATGGATAGATTGGCTTCATTTTCCATTCTTGAAAAATTTGAAAATGGTTGTGTATGTGGTTCTTATTGAGAGGTTTAAAGGTCTTGTTCAAGTCAATACACCATTCAAGACCAACAACATGGAAATTCTTACATATGTGGAATAAATCTTGCAAGTCCATCTCTGGGATTGGAAGTTTTGATCCTTATCCATTCAAAGCTAAGCCCGATGTCATGTGGAGTTAAAAAGGGAAAGAGATTATAAAAATAAAATAACACAATTGAAGTTTCATGCTAGATAAATATGTTCTCACAATTAGAGTAGATCTTAGCAACTCATGATACAATAACCAATAGAAGTAAAAATCATAAGCATTGAAAAAAATCATAATTTCTAGAATATCATCTTCTTATATTAACGCTTATGAAATTAATTAATAACTACACACAATGCATCATCTCTGGAAACACGCATAGAGGTTCCCCTATGTAACTATGAGAAGGTCAAGATTAAGACCATACATTAGACTCAAAGTTCAACTATTTATTACCCAATTTGAGACTTAGCTTATAAATTTGTCTCAAAATCTTAGCTATATAAAACTACATCTAACCTAAGATGAGGCTTTTAGAATAATATTTATAGCTAGAATTCTCAATCCACAATAGTGTTTCCCCATACGATAATTTGAAAAACTAGATTGATCAAGGAGAGAATGACAACATTGCAAGTTTGATGTCTTGAAGTCTCTTGCTAGTGGTGAGATTACTACAAAGGTCAAGGGTACATGGCCAATGAAATATGACATAGATTACTGTGAGCTCCTATGTTATATGCCACACATGACATAAGTTATCTAATTTAAAAGCTAGGTAGGTATCTATGAGGAAATTTATACTTGAGATGCACTGGATCCTTACCCAAATTTATTTGGAGTTGAAGGATAGCCCATGGATATTATAGATGGGACACAAATGTGAAAATCATGTTGCTAAGGAGCATCATTAGGGAAATATGCAATACAATGGCTGCATGTCTTATGGGTTGCTAGATGAACTTGGTGGTGGAAAATCATATGGCTTGTGTCGTTCTAGAGTGAGATTGTCACTATTTTTAGGAACTCCCAAGAGTTGGAAATGTGGCATTAGCAATAAAATGACTAATAAACCAAAGATTATTAATGAGTGGGGCTTTCCAACATAGATTATATTATTTTTCCAATCAAATAAGAACCCAATAGATGACATGTACCAATGATGGGGCTTTATGATTGAATTTCCATTTGCAAATTCAAAATAAATAGTGAGCTATTAGAAATTATTTTCATTAGCACATTTGACATGTAGGTGTCAACAGAGATATTTTTCAGGCCACATAGAACACAACAAAAATTTAACATTGGGAAACAAGGGAAATTTTCCAACCCATGAGGCATCATTCTTCAATCAAGAGTGAGGCTACTAAATTTTCCACTTATAATGAAGAATTAATTGTAGTTCTAATTGCCCAAAATTATTGTACCATATTACTTTGGATCTCTCTACTCTAGTAAACCATCATGCTTGAATAATCATTAAACTCATGACTTAATTCCATCTATTTCTATATTATCTTTTGTGTTTAAACTTGGCACTTATTTATTCTTTATTTAGCGTGGTTTATTCCTAAATTAGTCATAAAATATGCTTATATTAAACATCATACACAGTGTTCCACATATCTTCCTTCTACTAAATCATTTATTCAATCCCCACCATAATATGACTTCAATTAAGATTTATTTATTTATTAGTTCTTCAATTCATTGTTTAGTGATTTTAGTTTAATGACTTTAGAGTTCAAAATATAATCTATGTGGTAAGGTCCCAATCATCACATTGTGTTTCCTAGTTTCTTGAAATTTTTTGTCATATAATAACATTGTATCTCCAAGCTCAAATTGCTTGGTTTCTATGTTGTGGTCATGCTAGGCCTTCTACCTCCTCTTCTTTTGGGTTTGATTGTACATAGCTATCAAACCTCTTCTCACTTCTTGCTAGTATATACTTGTCTACGTAATACTATCTCTAATTCCTCCTTAGTAATAGGAGGGGGAGTGGATCATGGATATAGGCTATATAAAACTCCCAAAAACAAAGATATCCTTGTATCTTTCATTTTATTATTCCATACCATCATAGGACTTATCTAATTTACATCCTATATAGGGTTTATTATTCCCTTGACAACCATTTAATCTAGTTTTTGTGTTAAAGTTACTTTTACATTGAGGTTTAGCTAGTCTGACCTCTTATTCCATGGTATTGCATCATTTCTCAACTGAACCCTCTCCAACCTTTTATTTGATTCATTTTAAACTTGTGACTGTTCTAGGCAATAAATCCTCATATTCTTCTAATACCTTAACTATTTCAAGTATCTCCAACTCTCTCCAATACTTAAAAAATATTTAAAAAATTTAGCCCATATTTCTTCTCTTCAATAGTTGATAGAAGTAGTGGGTTCTATCATCATTTTTATCAATTATTTCCCTTTCATCTTCCCTAATTTGATCATCTATATTTTTGGAGTTCTCTTACCAATCTACAATGTCCTTCCATTTATTTAACTAGAAGTGGGCTCTTTATAGGATTGTCTCTACTTGGCCATGTTGTCAAGATGGAATGCATCCTACGGAGAGTAGTGTGGTGACTCTCCTTCCAACTAAAAAATAAAAACACTCCTAGGTTGTGGGTGACCTAAACTTGGAGTGAATCTCCAGAGAGGCTAGTTCCCCTAATGTAACATAAAAAACTAACTTTACTCTAATGATGCAACAAAAAAAGGGACCTAACTAAGCATATAACTAAACCTAAAACTTGAAAATGAGGTGATAAACTAGAATATTTGATTACTTGTACCTTATTAAGCATACACAATATGATTAATGAAACCAACACATCATACACAACTCAATATTTTGACATGTTTTTTACATAAGTATTTCATAGAAAGGAATAAGTTTATTAAAACATTTAGAAGAAATGCTAAATGACCTTTAAGCATTCAAATGATGTTTTTTCACAATTAAAACTTGGATAAAGTTGACAAGGCACAAAACATGACCTACAAATTAGATGCATCACTACATCAAGGATAACTAGTTTTATCACAAGATAAGATCAATCATTTCATCATGTTACACAATACACAAATATGAGGAGGTAAAAATGGCTTCTTTTTATTAACAAAAAAATTACATCAGTTGAATACAACTATGTTTTTACAATATGTTCTCTTCAAAAAAGAGATCCTCTATTACATGAGAGCTTAGGATCATGAATGATCCTAAAAATATAATATATATGACTTCAAAAAGGCATCTTATTTTACATATCCAATAATTTTTAGAGAATATATAAAATTATCATTTTGAGAAATAAATGATAACTTATTCTTTCACAACATAAACCTCAAACATGGATGTTGGGAGAATAAGCCTAATTTTTCTCCTTCAAAGAATCCATAGTGGAATATAAATAGGGAGTGGTTGAACTATATATATCCTAAAAACTTGGAACCACTTTGAGAAAATAACCAATAATTATTTTTGTTCTCCTAGATTCTTGCATGATGAGAAGATGCTATCATAACTTTCTTGGTGACCATTACAACTTCGAACTGCTCACTACATGAATATAATGCATGTTTGTAACATTTTCAACTACTTTTATGAGTGTATGAGTAATATTTTGTGCATTTGGAAGGGAAACTATCCTTTTAAAGTATTAGTTAAGGCTTAGGAACCCACCTTACTTCTTCATTCAAGTCTCTTCCACATTGAGCACTTAATGAGTAGCCTTTCCATGCCCCAAAATTATCCTAAAGATATTCTTGGTGTTAATGATAATTTCTCCTTATCCCTACTTGACTTAAAGGAATTCAATATATTGTCCTTATCTTCCCCTTGATGTTCTATCTCATACCTATGAACTTGCACCATTATTTTCCTTTACCTTTGCTACCTCCTTTATCTTTTATTCCATCTATGGTGAGCCCTTTTCTTTACTTATCCTTGGTTTCCTTATACAAGTCTTTCTCTTTGCCTTAGATTTTATCTATTGGGGTCAAGGGTTCCACAAGAATTGGGAACCATCGAAAGTTCCCATGGTTTTGAGAGAAATTGGAAGTTTGATATTCCCTTTCTGCTTTCTCCTCTTTCCCCTTTTACCTTTTCTTCCCTTGGTATACCTTGTATTAATTGTTAGGAAAATGTGTCTCAACCTTGCAATTATATAAGGTTTACTATTGATAGGTAAGCATGGGGGGGTACCCCTTGTGAGGGGTTTGGGGGGATCATCCCCTTGATGGGGGGTCTGGGAGTGGCGCCCCCGAAAGCCAAAATTTATGTATATTGTATTATTGTAAATTTGGACCGTTCATCATTAGGTCTTAGATTTGATGGTTGATATTTTGTTGGCTTGATTTTCCCTAGAAGGAAACCCTATTTTATGAGGGAATTGTATTACAACTATGTATTATGATGTATTTTGAGAGTCTGATAGTGGTTGTGTTACCTCTGGATCTCTGGTTGGTGATACTCCTGTGAGAAGTTTGCTTTGAAAGTATATTATAATATTTATTATTTCTAAATAATATATTGGGTGGATTTTGGAGGGTGGGGTTTTCTCTCTCGAAAGGATTTTCCCATGTAAATCACTGTGTTATGGTATACATGATATTTATGTTTATATCTATTTGAGTTTCTATAACAGTTGTAAAGATTTGTAAAGTTTTGCATTATCCCCCTCTCAATATTAGTGTAGGAAGTTGTTCCACCACCTTAGCTTCCTTACAAGTGGTATTAGAGTCTTCTCACCTTTGGTTTTGGTTGTGGGTTGTTGGATTTTTTTGAATTGATCCATATTTGAGTGGGATCTTGTACATAAGATACTTTTTGATCTTGTTGCAGGAATTTTAAGAAGGCAAGCTCATCAGGGAGAATAGAGGTGGATAAATTTTCTAGAAATATCTTTAAAATATGGAAGTTGAAGATGGAGGATCTGTTGATAAATCGATATTTGTGGGATGTTGTTGATGAGAATGTTTCAAGGCTCATAAATCCTACTTTAGTTGCTCAATGTGATATTATGGACTGTAAAGCCAAGGGTCTAATTAGATTGTTCTTGGAATACTCTATTTTAATCAATGTCCATGAAGATACTTCTACACAAAAATTATGGAATAAACTTGTTGATATGTATCAAGCCAAATATTTAGTGAACACGATTTTCTTGAGGAAGAAATTATAATCCTTGAGAATGGAAGAGGGTGGATGAATTAAAGACCACTTGGAAGAATTCAATATGTTGGTGGCTAAATTGACATCAGTTGGTGTCAAAAAGGATGAGGAGTAGAAATGTCAGATCTTGCTTTGTTCTTTACTTCACTTGTGGGATTCTCTTGTTATGACTATTGGGAGTACTTCTATTATATTGAAGACTAAATATGTGGTGGGTATTTTTATTTTTGAAGAGATGAGGAGGAAAGTATCCATAAATAACAAGGAGGCCCTAAATGTTTGTGGAAGACCTAAGGAAAAAGGAAAGAATAATGAGAAGCATGATAAATCCATGTCCAAGGGAGATCCAAATCTCCTAGAAAGTCCAAAGTTATTTTCTAGAACTACAGTAAGCCTAGACATATTCAGAAGGACTACAAAAAAGAAAAGAAGAAGAAAAAGAAGAAATTTGATTCAGATTTTGATTTCGAGAAGGAAGATGGTTATGCATTCATTGTAGCTTTGGAAACCCATGCAGGTAATGGTGCATGGTTAATTTACTCAGACACATCTTTCCATATGACCTTTAATAGAGATTGGTTTTCTAAATATGAAGAATTTGATGGATGTAAAGTGTACTTGGGTGATGATTCTTATTTAAATATTGTTGGTCATGGTAAATTTAGAATCAAGTTTCTTGATGGTAGAATAAAAAAGGATTAATGGTGTGTTGTGTATCCCTGGATTAGCACAAAAAAATCATCTGTGAGAAAACTAACATATGTAGGTGTGTAGGTAATATTTTATGATGCAAGATGAAAGATGGTTAGAGGTGTTATGGTGATTGCTAGAGGTGTCAGATATGGCACATTATATACGCTTGATGCATGAACTATAGAGTGCAATAATACTTCTGTGAAAAGTAAGTCTATGGAAGAGGTGAGGGTTTTATATTCAATAGATGGTCATGGCTTCTGGGTACCCAAGGGTGCTCTTTCTTTTGAGTCAAAGTTACATATAGAGAAAAATATGTTATGTCACCAAAGACTTGACCACATTAGAGAAAATGGTCTAAAGACCTTGAAAAATAAAAAAATTGTTGAAGGTTTGTTTGATTGTAATCTTGAATTTCATTTTTGTGAGCATTGCATTTATGGAAAACAAAACTATGTTTAGTTTTACTCGAGCTATCATAAACCTTGTGGTGTATTAGATCTTATTCATTTTTATGTTTTTGGTCCTATAGAATTTCCTTCAATTGGAAAATACACTTATTATGTTTCATTTATTGACGATTATAGTAGAAGGACATGGGCGTATTTTCTGAAGAGTAAATCCAAAGTTTTCAGTCAATTTAAAGAATTTAAAGTAATGGTTGAGTTGTAGATTGGAAAGAAAATAAAATGTTTGAGGATTAAAATGATGGTGAATTTTTCTCTAATGATTTTGATAGATTTTATAAATATTGTGGTATTCATAGACAAAAGACAACTCTGTATTCTCCATAACAAAATGTAGTTGTAGAAATAATGAACATGACACTAATGGAGAAGGCTAGGAGTATGTTGAGTGTTGTTGGTATAGAATAAAGTTTTTGGTCTAAAGTTGCCACTGCTTGTTACCTGATTAACAGGTCTCCTACAACAACCCTTGTAGATAAGATGCCTATAGAGGCATGGTCAGTCATAAGCCTTCATTAAGATATCTTAGATTTTTTAGTTGTGAGGCATATGTACATGTGCCAAAGGAAAAGAGAACAAAGTTGGAGAATAAGGTTGAAAAATATATCTTTATAGGATATAGTTATGGTGTGAAAGGATACAAGCTTTGGGATCCTATTGCACATAAGGTAATATATAATAGAATTGTTATTTTTAGAGAAACTAAGCCTTTTGTTGTATTGCAACCAGAATAAAGTAAACAAGAAGATGTGATTCAATTTCCTTCTACACTTGAGAAAGTTGCATTGAGGCCCATGGATAAACAAGAAGTTGAAGAGAGCTCATCTAGCTTTGAATCTTTAGAAGGGGAGGAAGAACCTCTAACTTAGCTTGTTTGTAGGTCTACAAGACATAAACAACCACCTGAAAGGTATTCATCTGATGATAAGTAGAAGAGGCATTAGGTATGAATGATGCAAAATCTTGGAAGATTGTTATGGATGAAGCAATGATAGCTTTGAAAAAGAATGATACATGGGATCTTGTACTATTTGTGAGAGAGGGGGACCACCCACTACAAGGCCCCAAGTCATGAAAGGCCAAGAGCGAAAAGGCTGCCCTAACTCACCTCGGCTGAAAGGGTAGTTAGGATGAAGAAGATTAGAATGATGAGGACTATGTGTCCTTTGATCACCCTACAATCTCGAAAGTTGGAAGAGGACTAGATGAGTCAGCCTTTAGAATCATATTTGATTCTCAGGAAGCTCTCTGTCTGAGGATGGAAGCACAGTTCCAGGATGACAACGTGGAACGCTGGCGTCTCCCAAGTGTGCTTGCATCCGTACGACCAGAGAACCAAAAAGACAAGATTCTAACTCAGGAAGGAGGACTACTAGCCTAGTCTAGAGGTGTTTAAGATGATAGAATGAGATTAAGATGAATGAAACACAAATATGAATGCAATAAAGGAAATGTATTACCACCAAGGTGATGAAGATGACTTCGTAGAATGCTCTCCTCGCCAGCTTTCTCTGAGCTCTCTTCACCTGCACACAAGGAAGGGAGAAGTTGTTAGGGTTGTATAGGGGCCTGCCTCAGTCATACCCCTGTCTTGGTGTTTCCACCTCCATGGACAACCAAGTATGGAATGATAGAAATAAAGATAAAGTAAAATAACTACAAGCTACGTATGCCAGAAACACTACAAAACAGTAAGTGCTTACCCAATCAAAAGAAAAAGGAGAGAAGGGAGGAGCTTACTGCCTTCATCCAAAGCACTCAAGGCTTGTGGAGGAGTGAACGAGAGGGACTCAAGCCTCGATTTCCATGGTGTATGTCCTATAATCGCCTTGTCAGAGTGATGGAGTATTGAGTTGCTGCAATGGAGTGAAGGATGCTGCTACAAAGCTTGGAAGTGAATGCTCAAAGAGTGCTCAAATGGTCTAGCCAATCTTGCAAAAACTTGAGAATGGATGGAATGGTTAATAATATGAAGGAGAAGGTGAAAAACGACCATATTCAAGTCGGCCAACCGAAGAGGGGTGTTACTCTTCGACTTCCAATCATAAATGTAATGCCTCTACAGTCTTAGCCGTAGGAATCTGCCAGGGACGTAAGCATTCCACACAGACGTTTGCGTGCCACACAGTCGTCTCCGTGCCGCGCGAGTGTCTTCGACAAAAACGCCCCCACCAACACACAAAAAAGGCACCCAGTGGACTGCAAGCAGTGGGATTAAGTGGAATTAAACCTCCACTTTTGATTTTCTAAGGTGTTAAAGGGAAAAAAGGGGATTTGCACTAGGGGTGCAAATTGAAGTTAATACACCATTTATTGAGGGAAGAAAACCTATTGGTTGCAAATGGGTGTTCAAGAAAAAGATTGGTTCAAATGGATTTACTAAGAAGTACTAATCAAGGTTGGCTGAAAAAGGTTACTGTAAAGTTGAGGGTGATGATTATGGTGAGATATTTTCTTCTATTGCAAAAATGACATCCATTAGATTTTTTCTTTCTATTGATGATGCTTATGATTTAGAGGTTGAGAAAATGGATGTGTAAATTGGTTTCTTTCATGGTGACTTAGAGGAGGATATTTATATGACACAACCAAACCAGTATGTGGTGAAAGGTAAAAGTAAATTGGTTTACAAATTGAAGAAATCTTTGTATTTTCTAAAATAGAGTCCTAGGATGTGGTTCTAGAAATTTGATACATATGTGTTGAGTTTGGAATTTGAGTGTTCTAAATCAAATCATTGTATTTATTATAAAATTGATGGTGATCATTTCCTGTTTATTGCATTATATGTTGATGATATGTTATTTATTGGTAAAGGGAAAGGTACGATTTTAGAATTAAAATCTCAACTTGTAGCTAAGTTTGAAATGAAAGATCTTGATGCAACTAGACACATTCTTGGGATGGAAATTAAAAGAGATAGCATGAACAAAAAGCTATGGCTTGGCCAAAGTAAGTACGCCAATTCAATTTTAGAGAGGTTTGATATACAATATTGTAAAACGTAGCGTGTTCCTTTTTTAATTGGAATGAAGTTATCTATTTCAGATTTTCCAACATCCCCATTAGAGATGGAAGAAATGAGCAGAGTTCCTTACTAGAGTACAGTTGGAATTTTGATGTATGTTATGGTTTGGGGGAGAGCTTGCAAATTGGAGCTAAGGAGAGCAACCCAGTTAGGGGAGAAAAGGAAACAGTCAAGTCTAACCTGAATGAGGTTATCTCCCAACCTCCTATTGGTCCAAGTATAGTTTTGACCCTGTAAATCCATATCCACAAGCCCAGTAGTACTTAAAAGATCTACCAAGTCAGCCATACTATAAGAATAATCCATAAGACCCCCACACTTTTCAGAGGGGTATAAAGGAGAGTTAAAGTTCCCCAAAAGTAGCCATTGAGCCTCTTTATTATTCATGATCCAGCCTGTAATTTCAAGCCAAAGAGTTTTCCTAGCATTCCTCACATTGGGGGCATAAACATTGATTAGACTCCAAGAAGACCCAACATGGGTAAACTAAACTCCCAAGCTATTCTTAGTTTGGAAAAGTTCAAAACCTCATAGTCTATTCGGATTCCACATAAAAAGAAGGCTTCCTGAGACCCCAGTAGCATCACAAAAATAATAGTGAGAATTAGGCCAAATATTCTTAGCAATGAGTTCAAAGTTTATTTTTTTCATTTTCACTTCTTGTAGTAAAAGTATATCAAGTTTGTACTCCCAAACATATTTTTTTAGGGCCAATTGTTTATGAGGATTGTTGAGTCCTCTTAAATTACAAGAAAGAACTTTAATTTTGACATCTTCTTTGAGGACGCTTCCAACATCCTCTATTTTCAAATAGCTATCTCCTTGGCCGTTTCTTTGTTTCTATTTTTCCTCTGATTGGGTCTATCAGGTTTGGTTTCAACACCAAAATCTGTCTTTCTTTGTTTTCCCTTCTTCTTTAGGGTTAACCATCCATCCTCTTCATTGGTTTGGCTATTAGTCTAAGATTCAAAAACTATGTTTTTCACATAGGTTCCATAGGCTTCTTTTTCCATCACAAATTCAGGTATTTCACCTTCTTCCTAATCTCGAGTCAGTTCATGGGTAACTAGGAGGTCAGGCAGGTCCAAGGGTTTCTCAACCTCCTTACAAGTTATGGAAAATGGGTCACATGGTAAGTTTTTGAGGGAGTCCTTATCAATAGAGGGTTATCTATAGGTTTATTGGGTGAGGTCATAATGAGGTTTGTGGCAGGGTCCTAACAAGGCACAAATTTGGCCAGGAAATCCCGAATATTTAAAATCTCATATTTGAAAGGATGGTTGGATATGATTTCATCCACGGGGGAATCATCATTAATGGGCTTATTAAGGATATTCACATAGGACTTACAATCAAAGATGATGTACCCTGGTTTGGAACATTTTTTATAATAAACAACAACATTTTCATACTAAACTTGTTGGTTCCATAAACCAAACTTAGAACTCAGAGTCACCGAGTTAGGTAAAGTCTTATTAATATCAATATTAACACATAAGCGTGCAAAGACTAACCTGTACCTCATTCTGGTGATTATTTTGAATGTAATGAAGTGACCCATCGAATCACCAATACTTTGAAAAACTGACTCATCCCAGTATTCTAGCGATAGACCCGATAGTCAAACCCAAATAGGAGCATATTTGTTAAGGTCGATAGTAGGATCAAAGCCATGTTTCCACTGGAAGAGAGATAGGCCATGCTTCCCTTAAACCCAAGGACATGAAGATAGAACAAAGAATAAATCTTTAGGAGTCGTAAATTTAAAGAGAAACAACCCTCCAATCATAGCACACACCTCAACACTACCTTTTGATGGGAATAGGATGCCATTTAATTGCAATCCTAAATATATTTCATGTATCTCCTAAGTCCTTGGAAAGTGTTCCCCAACACTAGGATTAGAAAGAGATTAAATTGAAATGAAATGAACATGTAAATTGACATTTGTGATTATTCCTAAATGATAGGAACATGTGGGGACATCCAAGAAGAGCTCCTACAAGATTGGAGCACATGGGGCACCCACATGGAAGGTGGAACCAACCTTGCTTTAGTTAACTATTTGGAGGATTGATAACACTTCATTAATGCATGTTTTGATCTTAAAAATTAGGGATTGATATTTACATGAGTGGAGTGGCACTATCAGTTTAGTATCAGTTCAATTCAGTTCAGTTATCCTTAGTTGCATGTAGTTATTTTGAGTTGAATGCTAGTTGACTTGAATTGACTTGAGTTGCATGAATAATGACTTCAGCTGCATGAAAAATAACAGGTGAATTCTTTCAATTAAGTGGGGATGATCAATCATGCATAATGTTTACATGAATTGGTGGAGAGATATGTTTTAGTTAACTAAGATTGACTTGGGTCCACCTTGGGTGCTCAAGTTGGCCTCTTTCAGTTAACACCATTTGCATGAGAAGATATTTACAAGGCTTAGTCAAGTGGGCCCATTCTTGGGTGCCAACTCTGAGGTGAAGTTTGCATGATATATTCTTGACCAAAGTTCAGCTAAGTGTTTAGTTTGGGGTGCTTAAATTGAGGAATACTTTGGTTTGAATTCATATTACATTGTGGAACTCTACTTTCCCAATCTAGGCATAGATTTTTGTGAGGAGCTTTATGCTCTTGCATTGTCCAACTCTTATGAGTTTACATACTCATATTATTGTTTATTAATTGCAAAAAGTGTATGAGAGTTCTATGAGAGTTTATTACAGGTTGTGAAGAAGGATTGTTGAAAGCAAGGAAGCATATCAATCAAAGATTGATACAATATTATTGTAATCTTGTTCTAAGGTTAAATAATACAAGAACTATTGATTTTGGTGGATTTTTTTTCCCAAAAGGGTTTCTCCATGTATATGATGTGCCACTTCTATCTCCTTGTCTCATTCTTCTACAATCTTCTATCTCCTTCTACAATTGGTAAAATTGATATAAACATATTAATCATACACAAATAATTGTGACAAAGAACACTTAATTAGATCTACAGTCTCATAGTTTTACAATTTTTATGCTACAATATTACCTTCATTTTCAACATTTGGTATTAGAGCTAATGGTTGGTTAGGGTTTGGGATGCCTTTCTCTTAAATGTTTGAAGGTTTTTTGGCCGTAGTGGGTGCTTTTACTATTGTGTTATTGTAGATTTGTAAAAGAAGAGTGTTACAATGAGTTCTATTTCTCGTCTAGATATTGAAAGATTCAATGGATCTAGTTATGAGATGTAGAAACTAAAAATGGAGGATCTCCTTAAAGAGAGAGATCAATGGTTAGCTGTTTGTAATGAGACAAAGCCATCTACAATGATGAAAAATGAGGTTTGGGCTAAGCTTGATAAGAAGGAAAGAGGGACCAAAAGGTTATGTATTTTTTATGCTATTCTCTTGAATGCTTCAGATGAAGCTACCACATATAAATTGTTGAAGAGGATAGGTGATATCTATCAAACCAAAAGTCTTACTAATAAGTTGTATCTGAAAAGATAGTTGTATTCTTTAAAGATGAAAGATGGTGATTTTGTTGCACATCATTTAAATGATTTCAATTTGATTCTAAGTCAGTTAGCATCTGTAGATGTAAAGCTAGAAGATGAAGATAAATTTATTTTGCTACTTTATTCTTTACCAAAATCTTGGGAAAATCTAATTGTTGCTATCAGTGGTAGTGGTGTAGATCCTAAGATGGACAATATAATTCCTACTCTCCTATCAGAGGAGATGAGGAGGAAGTCCCAAGATGCCTTGTTTGTAAGAGGTAGGCCTAAGGAAAAGGAACCTAAGGGAGACAAGAAAGGAAAGGGTAAGTCCAAAGAATGGTCTAAAACCCTAGTAAGAGTAAGGAAAAGTGTTGGAATTGTGGGAAACTAGGGCATGCAAAGAAGGATTGTAAGAACAAGAAAAATAGTCCTGATGCTTCTGTTAGCAATCAGATATGCACCCTGTTAGATTTGTAAAAATCCTGACTATCTATTGCAACATTGAAACTCTTTCTAGATGTGGGTGGTCTATAGGGAAAGAGAATCTCCAGAGCAAGCCGATTCTCCGTATAATGATCCTATTCTAAAACCTTCTTGGAAAAGAGTTAGAGAGAAAATAGAACTTAAAAATTTATGATTTTGAAGTGACTTTTAATATTGAATGAAGAAATACTGACTGTTCTGGACTTTCCTCACAAACAGTGCTCAAAAAACTAACAATAATATCACAACCTCTCAAAAGAAAATTTACATAAGTACTTTACATGAAGGTTTATCCAAAACACAACATGCAACCTATATTTTTTGCAGTCTTCTGCATCAAACTATAGCCTAGGACATAACAAGGATCTCACACTAAAAATCACAAGTATAACATCAATTGAACCGTAAATGGACACAAAATATGATAGGTAGGAATGTTGTTCTTCTATTCACTATAGGAGTATGTAAAAACAATCTCTTTGAGTACAAAATAGTTTCAGCTCAAAAATGTGTAAGAGCCAAAATAGACTGAATTGCCTAAACCCTAAAATCTCTCCAAAGATATATGCTTCAAACCCTAATCCGAGCTCTTGAGAAAAGCTCAAGGAAAAGGTTCCAAAAACAATGCAACAAGTTGGCACAAGAGTGGAAAGTCACACTTTTTGCATGCATCAACTGTCAAGTCACTAAAAAAAGCAAAAAACTGCTTTTAAAGCAAGAAAAAACACCTTATTTCTCCAACTGAAAACCCAATTCTGACCAAGGAGAAAAGTCAACCTTAACTGCTAAAAATAGCAAGAAAACAAAGCAATTTATAAAGCATTGCTTTGCTTTTGATTTACAAGATGCAGTTTGTCTTTATTCCATTTACAAGCATAGACTAAAAAATTAATCTTGCACATAAACCCTTATATCTCCTTCACAAAGTTTTGATTTTTTCTCATTAAAAAATCATAAAAATAATAATAATTTCTTTACAAATTGAAATTGTTCTCTCCAAAAACTATTAAAAACTAAGTATTAATCACAGAACTAACCCTAATCCTAAGGCATTTTGACCTAGAGACCCTTCATGAATATCATTTAAATTAAATACCCAAGGCAAAACAGTTTAATTAATTCCTAAAAAATTAATCCAAAATGCCTAAGGCATGAAACATTTATCAAGTAGCACAAGACTTAGGAAATAAAGATTCCTAGTCAATGGTCGACCTAAGGCATGAATAATATTTTGACCACCTAGAAGGCAAAAGACCCTAAATCCGAATTAGGGAAACACAACAAAACAAGATGAAACCCTAAAAGCACTTCACTTTTGCATTTTACATTTTTGAAAGAAACTTCTGCTGAGAGAAAACGCGCCGCCTTGGCTATGCTCGACCCAAGCATGTGAAGGTTTTAGGAGTTCCAGAGTCTCCTCCATTCTGGTTATGTTCGGCTTCCAAGAAATGGTAAGATGCGACCTCATGACTCTTGATAGCTCTTTTCATTGTTTTGAAAACAAATTACAGGCCATAAGGCCGTGACTTTTCCTCCATTCCTCTCTGATTTTCTTTGTATTTCCTCACTGTGCTTACCTTATCATTAACTTTGGTGCCATGAGAGGGTTCGAACCTTAGCTTTATGGGCTCCAATGAGTTGGGCGCGACTTGTGGGTGTCTGAGCAGCGAACACAAGGTAAACTCCTCCATTCTTTCTCTCTCAAACTAAAGCTTAAGAGCTTTTATTTTTGTAGAAAATGCTTGTTATTTCCTAGATAAACACAGGTCCATTGACTGGCCACACCATGTTCTTGTATTGGCTTATTTGCTTGTAAAATCTGTGTACTTTCTCCTTGACAGGTCGTGGCATGTGTAGTTGACTGATGGCTTTTAATATGAGGAAACTCCCATTCTATCAATTTCCATGATTTTGCTCTCCCATGCAAAATTCAAAAGACTTCTTCTCGTTTCCTGTAACTTGCAGTTTGTCATACAAGTCATGCCATGTTCATGCATTTTACCATGATTTATGTTATTCTCCATTTTGTATAGAAACCCCACCTAGGTATTCTTGAAAATACATTGATTTTGACTTACTTTGAAAACCCCCAAATGGGTGAACTGCAAAATGATATTAAATCTACACTCCTATTAAAAAACCCATGTGGGTATCTCTGTATTTGAGTAGAATTCATTTTCAAGCAAACAATTGTATGTGGCTTTTTTGCAAACTTTGAAAAGAAATTCCTCCATTTCTATTTTTTGTGAAAACCCAAACAAGAATGAACTATTTTGAAAGAAATGGTTAAAATATGAATATGGGTATTTGCTACTTGTGAAGAAAATGCATTCCTTAATGAAACCCCAATGTGGGTATTTCTGTTTGTGAAGAAAACTATGTTTAAAATTGCTTTCTGACAAAACCTTACCTGGGTTCATAGCATTTTGAGCACAATAACTTGCTGCTTCGTAAACAAAAACATGTGGGTAACTCAAATCTTTTTAATCTTTCATTTTTTGATGAAAATGTGAGACTCTCCACATATCTCCATGCATTTTTAGGCTCTTTTTATTCTGGCAACAAATTCTTCATGAATTTCACTGTCCTTGACATAACTCCATAACTTGCACTGCTCACTACCATTATTAAAAGATAGGACACTGTTGTTCCAAAATAGAAAATATGAAACAACACTTCAAGGCAAACAGTCTTAAAAACAACAAAACAACATTTGAAACAGCAGATTGAAAGCATGACAAAATGATAACTTTTACTAGAATAAGGTGTCTGATTGACGTTCCTTTGCAATTTTTACTTCTATATGTCGATCTGATTAAGTAGATTAAACCCACTGTTCACCTGTAGCTTTCAGAAACTCATTTACCTGATTGTTATGAATGCACAGTTGATTTAATGGCTTGATGGATAACTTGTTTTAACCTTCTTAGTTGCACTTCCTTTCCTAATGACTTATGATGACTGCAATCACTCTCTCGGCCCTCTTGTAACATAAAAGGGCAGCATGCCAAGCTCTACCCTTGTGGGAGCCCGTTTTTCCCCACATGCTGGGTCTTCGAAGATAAACAACTACCTAGCTTTTCCTATACCTGCACAAGGAAACAAATAGCGTTAGCATAAAAAACAATAAATCATGTTTGTGTTGATGCTTCTCCTTCAGCTCATATCTCTGTTCTTTCTTTGATTGTTTTAATGCATGATCAATAGAACATTATATTATCGTTGATGGTTCATATAGATGTATTCATAGTCGGAGCCTTTGACATCCCTCTCTTTCTTCCTACAGGTCAATGGAGCCCGAGGAAAGACAAATTGTGCACCACTTCTGTGTTGGTCATCAGCCAATCAGGCAATGATGATTATGCTTATACTTATGTGATTTCTCCCTTATAAATTCTCCATAGTGTAGTGTGCTTCTTGTGATGCACTATAACAGTCACATCCATGACTTGCGTGGATATTTGTTTTTATCCTTTATGCTTTTCATTCGAAAAAGAAAAATGCATCTTTATGCAAATTTGTATTGGCATTTGTATTCTCGCAATCAAATGAAAAGTTGTAAATATGAATCAATTTATGAAATGAATGAAAACATTTGAAAAGCTTTATTGTTTACTCAATTGACAATGAAGTATTGAATAAACAAGCTCTGAAATTCTAATTCCTTTTTTCAAAGCATAACTGTCACTTAATGAACTAAATGAAGTGCAAAACAACACTGAAGCATATTCATAAATAACTGTATTTCACTTTTAGATATAATAGTATTTAAATTAGCTCCATTATTTGAGTTGTAGCGAAATATTGGTAATAGCTTCTATAGAGAAATCCTCAGATGACGGTAATGATGCATTGATCATTACATCTAATACTATTAGTGATGACTCTTGGCTTATTGATTTAGGTTGCTCCTAGCATATGACTCATAATAGGGAGTTTTTCACTAAGTATATTGCATATGATGGAGGGAATGTCTTCTTTGGAGATAATAGCACAACAAAGATTGGGCCACATTGGTGAAAAAGGTCTTAGGACCATTCTTAAAAAGAAATTGGTTGACGGTATTCTTGATTATAATATTGGAAAAAATTATTTTTGTGAGCATTGTGTGTTTGAAAAGAAATCTAGATCTTCATTTCCTAATGGAACAAATAAAGCTAAAGGATTATTAGAGATTATTCATTCAGATGAACTATGGGTCCTGTGGATATTGACTCTATTGGAAAATCTAGATATTATGTACATTTATTGATGATATCTCAAGATACACTTGGATCTATTTTATGCATAACAAATATAATGTGTTCAATAAGTTTAAAGAATTTAAGGCTTTAGTTGAGAAAAAATCAGATCATAAGATAAAAGTGTTGAGATCAGATAATGGTGGTGAATATTATTCTAAGGAGTTTGATTATTATTGTAAGCATGCGGGAGTTGTGAGACAAAAAACTACTCCATATACATCTCAACAAAATGGAGTAGCAAAAAGGATGAACCGAACCTTAATGCAAAGAGCTAGGATTATGTTAAGTATTTCTAAGCTAGATCAATGCTTTTGGGCCGAGGTTGTAAGTACTTCTTGTTATTTAATCAATAGATCTCCTAGTTCATCTATGGAATATAAAACCCCTTATGAAATGTGGTTAGGTAGGAAACCTAGTGTTGCACATTTAAGGATCTTTTGTTGTGAGGCTTTTGTTATGTGACAAAATAAAAGTGGTCTAAGTTGGATCCAAAAGCACATAAATGTATATTCATAGGTTATGGTAAAAATGTAAAAGGTTACAAGCTTTGGAATCCTCTAACCCAAAAAATTACTTTATCTAGAGATGTGATTTTTAGGGAATTTAGATCTTATACAAGAGAAGAACAACCAAAGGAGAAGGATACTTCTTGAATAGTTCATTTTGAGAAAAATACTGAGAAGCATGAAGATACACATGTTGAAGAAAAATTGGATGGATTGGATGAGGAGAGTACATAGAGTTCTGAGATAGATGCTCATAATGAGCATATTGAGGAACAAGAAGAACCTTATTTGAGAAGATCCACAAGACAATAGAATCCTGTTGATAGGTTTAGCCCACTTGATTTCTGTTGTATATTTACTTTGATGAGTACTAATGATGAACCTAGATCTTACAGGGAAGCTTTGTATTCAAATGAGAACAAGATTTGGTCACAAGCTACGCATGAGGAAATGGTTTCCTTGGATACTTGTGACACATGGGATCTTGAGAATTTTCCCAAAGGAAGAAAAGCCATTGGTTGTAAATGGATCTTTAAAAATAAAATTGGAGCAAATGGTAATCTCGAAAGGTACAAGGCTAGATTAGTAGCCAAGGGCTACTCCCAAAGAGAGGGAGTTGACTTTAATGAAATCTTCTCTCCTATTGCTAAATTAACTTCTATTAGATTATTTTTATCTATTGCTACTGCTTATGATTTTGAGATAGAGCAAATGGACGTGAAAATTGATTTCTTACATGGGGATATTGATGAGGAGATTCATATGAGGCAACCTGATGGTTTTGTTGTAAAAGGAAAAGAGTTATTGGTTTGCAGTTAAAGAGATATTTATATAGATTGAAATAGTCACCTAGAATGTGGTACCAGAAGTTTGATGCTTTTGCATTAAAAATTGGTTATGTTAGGAGTGAGGAAGATCATTGTGTTTATATAAAATTTATTGATGATCGACTTTTAATTATTATCTTGTATGTTGATGACATGTTGTTTATTGGTAATGTGAACATAAATTTACCCAAGCTCCCTTCAGGTGATTTTTATTTTTGCTAAGGTACCGTCCCGCGTCCCATCCATTTGAACATCATCGGGCTCCTTTTTGGAACAGTTTCATCAGACAGTTACCACATGTCCGTCAAGAGCTCTTCGAAGGGATTTCTTCCTTCACTCTTCTAAATGGCTTCGCCATGCTTCCACATGTTGGTAATTCGACCATTTTGACTTGCTGCTCTTCACTTCCCTATCGAGCCTCATACAAGTTCCATGTATCATCAATCCACATTCACTTTTAGAGGGCCCCACTGGTGGTGCCTTTCGAAAAGAGTGCCTTCATGTGTGTTCACCGTGCAAGTTTTCATCATAAGGAGGGAGGAATGAACCACAGGCTCTGACTTGTTGTTGCATGTCTCTTCTGGACTTCATCGAGAAGAAGTAAGGAGCAAGTAACAACCTTGCTAGGATTGCCATGTATTCTAACTATCGTCGTGGGTGAGTGATCTATGTCAACACTATGTTCTGTTGGGACCATCACCATCATTCATAGGGAAGGCATATTTTTCGAAGGTGACTACGTTCATGCTCAAATATTTTCTGTTGCAACGGCCTGAGGGAATCTTTTTTGTTACTGGTCCGCTAGGCGGTGGGATTTTGTTTATAAATAATGCTTCTTCATTCGAAGAAAGGGTTCAAAACTTACATAGAAATTTGTGGAAAGAAACTAGGCCTCTTGTATTGTTTTAGCTTATTGTATAAGATTCATAGATTGTGCCATGGTTCAACCCTTCTATTTCTTGACTATTTGATTAATATTTATACTATGCCCTTTTTATATTGAGTAATTTGTTCGCAAACTTCTATAATTTCAATATAAGCTTACTAATTTAGACCATTTCTTTGACTCTTCTTTTCAGTAAATGTATGGAAGTTATTTTATGTCATTGATTGAGTTATTCAGGTTTCCATTTTGATTTATGTGATTCTGGGACATAGCTGATTGTTGAACGACCCTTAAATTATATCTAATAGATAGGTTTACCATGCCCATATCTACTTCTTGGTGCATCACCTTAGATTAGATTTAATTTTACCTTTATTTTCCTCCTACCCTTTTCAACCCCCCAAATATAGAAGAAGCTAGATTCTTTAAAAACCTGGAGGTCACTCAGTTTAGCACAATAGGTCTCCCCTTTAACTTAGTTTTCCAGAAAGGTTGTTACCTTGCCAATTTTTGACATCAACAGTTTATTTTTTTTGGCATGCCTAGTGGGACTGCTTAAATGTACCTAAATCAAAAGAGGGTGTATGAGACATCGACTTGTTACTAGGTCTCAAACAACAAATAACCCTGGCTTTTTAGTGCCTTCGCTAGTAACAACATGAACCCAAACTCATCCAGTGAACTTTCCAATCCCTCCACCAGCCATGTTGTAGGTTACAAACAAAAATTATGTGGCGTGGGATGTCAAAAAGTCCCCTTATAGTGCCAATTGTACCCGCCATTTGGGCCCCTATCCCGATCTCTACTCTAAAAGCTATACCTAAATTTACCGAAGATGGCTCAAGAACACCATTCATACATCTACAAGATGTGGCGAATGTGTGTTTGGTGGATGGAGTTACAAATCAAAAAATAGCACTAAGGTTGCTCAATACCTCTTTCAGGGGCAAAGCCTTAGATTGGTACCACACTCTGTTGGCTAAAACCATCGGTACCTGGGATTAGCTCAAAGATCCTTTCTATGAGATATTTTCAAATGATGGGGATTGATCCTTGCTATACCATCAATTGGCGACTATAAAGCAGGCTCCTCATGAAGCCATGACTGACTTCAATACCCGATTTCACACAACTCGGCAGTGAATTCAGGTTGCTATCTGGCCACCGGTTGAGTTGGCATTCATGTTCTACTTGAAATCCATCAATGCTGATATCTTGATGATGATCCAGTCTCTTGGAAAAACCACTCTATTAGATGCATACAATGTAGTAGTCAAGGTGGAGAACAATTTGATTGATGCCGAGAAGTTTCCACCTCAGCCCATCATGCCTATATTTCCCAAGGTATCAGTTCCCGCCTAGGAGATTCTATCTACCAGTGCACCTGCACCTCCTCAATCCATGTACACATATTTGGGCGCACCACATAATGTTGCTTCTACATCCGACTCTTCAAAGGATGAGATGAGCGACATAAAATAATTATTGTGAAACCTAGCAAATGAAGTAACTACCATCAAGTGCAACCAGGCCGCTCCTCCAAGACTAGCCTACCAAAATTATCAAAGCGAAAGACCCTCCTATGAAAAAAACCAATATCAAGGAGGCAAGCACACAAATCCATAGGCTCATATGACTAACCAAATAGTACCAATGCCCACCCTACTGGGGGATGCTTAGCCAAGTACAAGAAGGGAGTTGACCGCAGGGTAGAACAACCTCACCAAAGATATCAATCCATGGTGCTTCCCCTACGACGATGCACACATGCCCTAAAATTTTCCACATGGAAACTTACAAAAGGTTGCATAACAGTGTAGCCAAGGTGTGGGACCAAGTTCAACAAGTTATACATATGCCTCTCCACAAATGGAAAATGTGATACTCACCGCTCAGATACAAGGAATATCCCTGGAACAAGAGAATGATATAGCTCCCGATCACACACTCTTCTCATGGATGGAAGGAGAAGAAGCGGTGTTCACATACAAGGCATCCACATTGGAGACCTTGTAAGTACAATCCGATTACAACACTCATTCAAAGAGGAGATTCATGGGTGAACCGATCACTCTGTAGCCTAGAATCATCCTCGACCAATCCCCTGGTCCTTCCACAATTGCTTTGCAACCACAACTACGCAAAGAGATTGTTATAACCAGGGCTAAAGAATAGAAGCCTTCAAATCTTCCACCATTCAACATGGTGGAACAATTGAAAAATCTTCTGCTAACATATCCCTTTGGGATATATTAGCTATTCTGGAGCAAAATTTATTGCTACAGAAGGCCCTCCGGGAAGATGCAATTATTGAATCTATAAAGAAATCACTTAAAGAAAATACCATAGTCCCATCACCTCCAGCTAAAGTTCTTGCGAATAGTGTATAAGATACCTCTATTGAGGTTTAAGAGAAGCCGAAACCCAATCCCTTTTTATTAACTCTTATTGTGGGTAAGAAATTATTGCATAATGCCATGATTGACTTTGGTGCTAGTACTATAGTAATGCCCAAGCAAATAGTTGAAACCTTAGGACTCAACTATGAACCTTTGAGAAAGGGGGTTATGAAGCTCAATGGAAACAAATTTGAAATCGTAGGTGTCATTAAAGACCTCCACTTGACCTTATTCACCTGCCCAAGCATCACAGTCCTTCAAGAAACTATGATCATAGACGTTCCTCCCATGTTCGGCCTCTGCCTATCCAGGGAGTTCACTTCAAATATAGGTGGATGCCTTTCTTTGGATTGGTCACACCTAATCCTGAAGACCAAGCATGGAGGTAAAATGAAAATAGTGTCTAAATATTTGTACTCAGAACATGTGGTCGATGAGGCCACGATCAACTTTGAGGCTGCTCACACCTCTTTCACTAAAGAAGAAAATATGGTACCAAACTAATAGAATATGAGAATGTGACTTGAGACCAGACTGACAAAGAAGAGGTCCTCTTAAGCGAATTCATAGATGTTGATCCTTTCAAAAACTATCATGCTACCAGGCTGGGCTGTTATGTCATCTATGATGAAGATCAAGAGATTCTGAAGGTTACGAAGGACCCCACGGTTGATCAAGCCTCAAAGTTGTGGACATTGCACTTTCATGGTGCAAGGTGCAAAGTTGGTGTTGGTGCTAGGATATATTTGAAATCTCCAACCAATGAGGAAATTATTAGGTCTTTTCACTTTCAGTTCACTTGCTTGAACAATGAAGCCGAATATGAGGGCCTTGTGCAAGGTCTAAGCCTCACAAAATAGATGGGTGTCAAGCAAATAATAGTGTTCAGAGACTCTGAGCTGATAGTTAATCAGGTCTAAAACATCTCTGTGGAAAAGAATGTCCGCATGCAGTCTTATAGAAATAGATTTTGGGACCTCATTGAAGGTTTCAAAAGATTTTAACATCTAGGCGATGCCTAGGGAGCATAATTCAACTGCAGATCACATGCCAACAATAGGATCTCAATTTGATCCTATCTCTAACTTGATTAAAAATATACACTTTGTCTGAGTGATTGTCTGACCCTCTATTCTGGATAATGATCAGAGCTGGAAAATGTTTGAAAGTGATGAACACATTGCCTCATTCATCCAACAATCAAAAGAATTTACCAATCAGCTTCATCCAAATATTGAAGAAGCATATGAAGGGAAAACCATTCAACTAAGGTCTAACAAGCTTCCAAAGGGCCTAGTCACTCTCAATTTTTTTTTCGATTGTGACGATGTGAGGAATGATAGGAGAAAGTTTGTGGTAGACTAGGCAGACTACATCGATCTCAAGGTCAGAGATGAAAGAAAATTAAAATTCGGGAAGGATGTCCCGTAGTATGACAAGGACAAACTCATGCACTTTTATGAAAAATATGGAGTAGTGGCCTGGTCATATAATGACCTCAGGGGATATGATCCTGAAATAATCTAAGACATAATTGAACTAACAAAAGGTGCTAAACCTGTCCACCAAAAGTAGAGGCCAATAAATCTGAAGATCGAAGCCCTGATGGCACAAGAACTAAAAAAGTTAATCCAGTCTAAGATTTTGTTTCCGATCAAGCATAGTTCATGGGTGTCTAACCTTGTTTTGGTCCGAAAGAAAAATGGAGACATTCTTCTTTGTGTTGATTTTTGTGACCTAAATTGGGCATCACTAAAAGATCACTACCCATTGCCTTCCATGGAATCAATCTTGTAGACTGTGGCTGGTTTGGTGTTGTTTTCTCTGTTAGATGGATTTTCGAGTTACAATCAAATCTGAGTCAAAGAGGAGGACCAATACAAGACAATGTTCACTACCAAGTGGGGAACGTTTGTTGGTTCTTTTTACTGTAACCAGGTTGATCTTCTAATCTACCTATGGAATTGCCAATTCCAATCAAGGGCAACTCGAAGGACCTAGACCAACTGACGAGGATTTTAAAGACCTACTACACTTTGGGCTCTGCAAGACCTAGGAGGGTGATCCCTTAATGTGTTTACAACCTCTGCACCATTATCATAAACAACATTAACAATAACAAATAATCTCACATAATAGCTCAACATAACAGGATAATACTGAATATAATTGCTTGTTCATCAATAATATCAACCATTTGGAGCGTGAGATAGTCACAACAATACTTCAAAGTAAAATATATTCATTTATTTTCAATTTGTAGCAAGCTTTAGGTGAACACAAACAAATACTGAATCTCACAAACAGGTACAACTTAGATCAGTGCCTTATTTCCATTGGAGGAGTCAAATTCACAAACACCTAAGGGTTTAAAATAGATTCAACACATAGCATATAAGATCTTCGACAACATTGCCTTACAATATCACCAATATGTACCCTAACTCAATAATACTTATCAAATCCTTGTATAGAACATAACAACCTACAATCTCATTTAAACATTTTAATTAATTCCTTGAATTAAAGCTAAAATAAGAGTTGCACCCACCACAACAGTGAGATGAACAAAATAACCATTGATCACTTTATTCAAAATTCAAATATGCTTGTACACAGGAGAGACATGAGCTCAAATTTATCAATTTAACTCACATGCTAGTACTATCATAAAATATTATATCTCCATGAATTCAAAACCTACAACAAAATGACTCAAAACCTAACTTGCATTTTCTCTATAACTATCAGACTTTACAATTGCTCTGCAACTTAACCTAGACTCGACCAAAAATTTCTAATTGCTCACCCATACTTCTAGCCTTGAAATCCTTCTTATAAAAAATGAAGGAGCAAACAAGCATTAGGCCAAAGAGCACACATGTCACCAGCCACTTCGACCGCCTTGTGACATTTCAAAAATTAGTTACAACAGATATTCCCTTTGGAGAATCTTCTTGTTCATTCCTATCTTGCCCGTTAAGGATGGTATGATGCAACAAAAAATATTCAAGAACTTCATGCTTAGACTACCACCAAAACAAAATTGGAAATTATTATAACTGCAATAGTTGATTGATTAACTATTAGCAGCTTACTCCCGCCTTTACTCCTCTTCAGTTAAATATGTGTCCACCCATCGCTGGTATTCTTCATCACTCGACCAATCAAAACCAATTACCTCATATAATTTGACACTATAAGGTGTATATTTAACTACCACCTAGTTTGCCTCATGTTCAAAAAACTCAAGAAATGAATTGGTGCTGATGATTTTATCCATACAACTCAATAATAGATCAAAATCTGAGTCATCACAAATTAAAACAATTTGAGCATTGATGACCCTATTAGCTCGATCCTTCCATTGTTGAAGTGACCTGATATTACCTTGCTTATCAATTATATCAGGCAACAGTGTGTCGCTCCAATCATCAAAACTCTTCACCAATTCCTTGATCTTCCTACTCAAATCATCTGGTAAGGCTTGAAAACCTTGCAATGATTTAACCAACACTTAAGTAGGTCTCAATGACTGTGGCCTATTATTGACATCAAATCTTGAGGCCTTATACATTACATCCAAGTCATTGTCCCTAGGGATCCACTTCTCAATCAATGGTATTGCTACTTCCTGATCCCTATCAATATTCTTTATTGCACCTACTAATAAAGAACAAGAAGAATACACATTTAAAAATTTATCATCAACCTTTTCATTCAAATGCTACAAAACAGTGATAACAATTTCCTTTTATCTTAAAACTGCCCTCTCCTCATTTACCTTCAGAGAGTCCTTTAGCTCTACAATTTTCTGCATTAACTACTTCTTTGTTGGATCAACATAGCACTCTAACTCCTCCTCAATTGGTTCCAATGTGGGACTAAGGGATGGAGTTTTACTAGGAGATCCCGATGTGGAAACAATGGGGGAAATAGGAAGCAATGACCCTGATGTGGAAGGCAAAGATTTAATCACAGGAGAAATTGATGCTTCCCCAATCTACCTACACTTTAACCTTTCTACTTCTGTTTGTAGCTCAATATTCCTTTCTTTCACCTTATTATACTCCCCAATCATAAAGTTATACTTTTCCATAAGACTCATTTTTTTAGCTTCCTCTCTCTCTACAGTCTTTTGTGCCAATTTGGCCACATTCACAGTTAATTTTGTAGCCTTTGTGGTTGAACTCTTTGAAGCTCTTTTTATTATTAACCCTCCCCTCAAAATTGGGTTAATATCAGTTATACCTAGATTTCTTCCTTGTGGGGTGAAAGCACATATTGCCAAGGTTTCATATTCCTCACTAAAAGAAGAGTCTTGCAGTGCTGCCTTGAATTCTTCTTTTGAATTCTGGAGGGGATGTTTAGACTTCACAATAGAATTAAAATCCACTGCATCAAGAATATCCCACTCAGGTAGAATCAAGACACCAGCTTGATTAAACATGTTCTTCCTTCTTCTGGAGTGATGTCCTTCAATTCATTCATCATATCAGCCTTCACTTCATCATCATTTTCCTGATCTGACTTGCTAGGCCTCTGTTCTCTTCTTTTCTTGCACTTCTCCTAATATTCCTCCAACTTCATCCTCCATACTAGTTGCAAGAGGACTAGTGTTTTCACAAAAGCATCATCATCCAAGAATTCGTTACAAGCCTCCATTGTTGCATCCTGTACACATTTTCCCTTCATGTCCAGGTCTGATAAAATTAATTCAACTGGTTGTGGAGGGGAAGGCATGCCCATTTGCATATCTTGGGGCTTGGCGATGATGGTGGTGGTGAGGGACTCCTCTCAGGTGCTGACTCAAGATCAATTATTTTTATAGCCCCGGGTGTTTTAAGATGTGAGCTTGGTTGTTCATGCAACTTCATTACCTATTTTCCTTTTCTATCTCTTTCTTCTTCATCACTGTTGTCATCCCTTTTTCTCCTATAAATAGGCTTGTCATCTAAAGGTTGGTAAGTTGGCCTTTCTTCGAATGGCCTTGCAACTTGTTCCTGTATACCCAAATCCAACTCCAAATTTATTTTCTTTGTCATTAGAATGCCCATGATTTCCTTGAAATTCTCCATCAAAAAATAAATCTTCTTATGGTAAGGATTGAATTCCATCAATGGATCATATTTTTATTCCATCTTGTGTACAATAGCCAATAGCTTATCATAGGCTACACATTTTTCTTTATTTAACTCCTGCCTATTCAAATCAAACTCATTTCTGATCAGGTCCTTAGGGAAATTGAATTCATGAATAAATTTATCACCTTTTATTCTTTGTCTAAAAAAAGCAAAGAAACCCTCAGGATCATATTGCCCCCTAGGACCCAACCTTAATTGGTACAAATCAAAGAAGTTTCTAAAATGCACCCAGCCTCCTTTTGCAATAACAAAATCAGAAAGCACCATGTAATTAGGGTAGAAAGTTCCCTTACCCTTTCCAGTGAGGTTATCTTCATGAATGCATCCAATCTACCACATGACCTCAACAAATCCGATCCTTGGTGGCACATTGTAAGGCAGGATATGTGGGGTCCCCTGAAAACCATATACCCTCAAAACAATGTTGAATGGATATGGGATAATATCACCCTAATTTTGGTAAATCTTTAAATTAGTCCTCATCTCCTTGGGCCTAATAAAATAATGCAATTCCACAAGAACCCTGGGTAAATTTACCATCAATCTAGCTCTCAGTCTTGATGCAAAGCAGTTGTCAAATTGTACATAGTTGGCATTCTCTCTATTATAAGGAAGGTCAGCAGTCCAAACTTGTACTGACAACCTTTCTTCATTGACCAATCGATTCAATCTCATTTATCAGAGAAAAACTTAGCATTCTTGAACAAAAACATGTGCATAAGCATAGAATACCAATAAAAAGGGGTGCTTGTATCATTTTGTTGTAGTTTCAATAACCCTTCGTGTATCTTCTCAACCAAGAAAGAAGAAAAATCATATACTACAAAGAAATTTGGGTATTGTATCTGCACTCCCATGAACATAAACGCTATTGGCATCACGGTATTAGGGCTAAAACCCAAAATTTGGTATAATGAATAGAAAGTAGCCAGGAAGTGGTTGGAAAAACAATCCAGTCAAAAAGGCTCTTGATCACTAGGGCTGATATGAACACTTGAACCTCATGCCCTGGCCAAATAAGGTGTGAGCATCTTAGCTCTAAAAAGGGACTTTATCTTCCCATATTCCTGTTTCATTCCTTCAAGCTCAATAGGGACCGAGAATTCACTAGGCTCACTCAAATCAAAGACTTGGCAAAATTCCTCTCTGTTAATATTCAGTAGAACCCTTCCATCATTATCCCTAACCACCCATGTGATAGGATCATACCTTACGGCCACAACCTTGAGCAAATCCGCATCAGGAAACACATTTGGAACTACCAATTTACCCATATCACAAATCCAACCATTTGAGAAAGGATGAGGCAAATTTCTTTGTCCAAACTATAATCTGAACATCTCCAAACCCTTAAGCAACACCCTAGCATCAACTATATTAAAAAAATTATACACTAACCCCTCCCCAAGGGTTTTTCATTGCATTAGGATCAACCCCTTTTTCCTATCATTTTTTGACAACGACAATTGATCTAGTAAATCATCATACAGGTTTCTATTCAAAAAGTCAATCTGGATGGAATGATGCTTTAATGGTGCCATCCTGAGCAAACTAGGGTTTCCCTATATTACAGACCTTAAAAAAACTAGGGTTTCTCAAGAATGTGAAATTACAAAACAAGAAATTTGCAATTTCGAACAAATTTAACTCACTTATAACCCTAAAACGATTTTCAACAAAATTCCCAACAATCACACAAAAAATTCCCTAAAATTCAGACTAAAACTCTACTAGGAGATGCAAAATTCAACTTACATATTTGTGCTCGCATAAATCCTAATTCTTCATTGCAATAACTCTTGAATTCTTCCTCGGCTTCAAGACTGCTCTGTGAAACTACTTGAATGCTTTGAGATACAATAGAATAGGGAAAATAGTTGTTTTATTCAATCAAATCATGCCAGAAATGTCTTGTCTGCCATTAAAGCTCACTCACACGCTGCACCAACGACTCCAATCACATTTGATGTAGGTTTGAATATTACTCACCGATCTTTCATTCTGGTTGGATCATCCAACGACTGCATTTTAATCAATCTAGCATTGACTTCCATCGTGGCACATGGCCCACCACCTTTTGCGTCACCAAGGAAATCCATGTGTCACCTTCCCCTTGATATCACAATCAGTAACCACTCTGCAACTTCTGATCACGCGCTAGCGGGCAACTGTAGATCTCAATCATCAATAATCCTTCTCATTCAAAACAACTGCCAACTCTAACGTTAAATGTCAAGCACCTTTTATGCTGAGATTAAAACATCTCCATCCATTTCAAGAATGTGTGTTTTATACCTGCTTATTAACCCGCTAGTTAATGTATTAAAGCTGACTTAATATATTAAATCACTCCCAACATTCCTTCGGCTCCACCAGATGTGACAAGTGGTGCCCGCCCCTGATATCGTGATCAATCAAAAACCATGTGGTGGGGTCATCACGGGATAGCAGGGAATGAACGAGATCAAACAACCACTCATCAACGACCACGAAAAAACATTCCTCTGCAAAATATAAAACATTTATTAAGACAAGAGGAGACATAACTAGGTCAATGAAAAACCATGACATGAGGTTGTTTTTAAAAGGGGAGCGTAGGACCATCCTAGACTTAGGAAGAAATAAAATCTAGCAAACAAAAATATAGCGACGGATCAGAAGGGGACTGAACCTAGAAGGATCAATGGGACTCAAGTTGTTTTTAAAACCCTCCTCCAAAAGTAACGACCAAATAAACCCAAGCCAGGGTATAAGATAAGAAAGTAAGGTTTACACAAATACTTAGAAATAAACGTAAAACCCCAACCCTAGACTTTCTCAAAATATTTTATAGAAAAAAAACCATGTAGAACCAGAGACATAGGCAAGATCAAATGGAACCTATAAAACATAAATAAAGTTCCATCGGTGGCTCTAGTTGGGGATGTTCATTCCACTGGAATGAAGCGAGATCTCAGAAACTCAGGGTGAGCAGACCAATTGTAGAGACGACCAAAAGGAGTTGTCCAGACCAAACAACCCAACAAGAAAGAAACCTACGACTAACATATATACAAACCTAAACTACTGTTCATGGAAAAAACATACTTCAAGTGAAGTATAACTTCAAGAACTATCCATGAACTGGCAGTTCAAGAGTATCCCCTATCATCTCTTGGAAGAAGTATGAATCTTCACCCCACTTACTATTGATAAAAAATGGACCCAACCAAATTGCATCAAATTTTCCATGTTTTCCCTTATCTTCTAATCTAGCATTCCACACTAGGACTAGATCCCCATCTTGGAAAATCCTTGTAGTTTCCTTCTTGTCATACAAGTTCTTTACTTGCAACTGTAATTTTTCATTTTTAATTTGAGCCTCCCTTTTGGTTTCATCCAATTCTATGAGAGCTTCTACTCTCAATTTCATTTCATCATCAATTTCATTATCATACGTCTGTATAAAATTATACATCTCCATCAGATTATTTTGGGGAAACCTTGCATTTATCCCATAGAACAAGTCAAATGGGGCACATCCTATTTCTTTCTGCACAGTCACCCTGTCTGCCCAGACAACTAATCTCAACTTAGATTCCCATGCCTTCTTATTATTATCCAAGATTCTCTTAATGATTTTCATCAAGCTTTTATTGCTTGATTATGCTTGTCCATTTCCCTGTGGGTGATATGGTGATGAGTAGGAAATTTGTATCCCATGCTTCTCACAAAATTCTGTGTATTCCTCAGATCTGAAACACATTGCATTATTTGAAACAATCCTTTCTAGACATCCAAATCTAGTCAATATGTTACTCATCAGGAAGTCAATTACCACTTTAATGGTTGCCCTCTTTGTTGGAATTGCTTCCACCCACTTGGTAAAATAATCAATGGCCACCAATATCCATGAGTGGCCTCCACTAGACTTACATGCTATCTCTCCCACAAAGTCAATACCCCATTGCTAAAATGGAGATTGCACTGTAACTGGTTTTAGAGGCAAGTTACCAAAGAATTTCAACTTACCAAAGAAGCGCTGAAAAGCATCACATGTCTTTACCAATTGGTGTGCATCTTTAAAAATAGTAGGCCACCAAAATCCGGCCCTCAGTATCTTATGTGCAGTTGTTTTGGCCATCTAGTGCCCTCCACAAACTCCACTATGCATCTCAATCAGAATTTCATGTGCTTGATTTTGATCTACACACTTTAGCATGACACCTTCCCCATTTCTCCACCAAAGCTTACCAGCTACAATAACATACTTGATAGAATTTAATTTCAATTTCCTTTTCTCATTTTCACTTAAGTTGTCAGGACACTTCATTCATTGCAAATAATAAATCACACCTTTATACCATTCAGAATGTTCCATATCACATATGTGTGATCTATTCTCCTCTTCTTGCAAATTAATCAGATTTACTTCCAAATTACTTTGGGCCATAACCTTGGACAATCCTTGTCCTCTTACTAGTTTAGTAATCTGGACCTCAATATTGAATTCCTGGATCCTATTGATCCATCTACACTGTCTTCTTGATACTTCTTGCTGTGTGAAGATATCTTTGAGAACAACACTAGGTACATATGCAACCATAGTAGCTCCCATAAAATAAGGCCTAAAGGATTTTACTGCCTTTACCAATGCATATGCCTGTTTCTCATTGATATCATACTTGAGTTCCGCAGTTGTAAATATTTACTGAAAAAGGCTATAGGTTGTTCAAAACCTTCTGCATTCTTTTGCAACAACACAATTGTAATTGTATGGAAAGAAGCAAATGAAAAGATCTGTAAGGGCTTAGAAAAATTAGGGGTTTTTAATACAGGAGCCTCCTTTATTGCTTTCTTAATGGCCTAGAAGGCCTGTATAGACTCCTCTCCCCATTCAACCTTAGCTCCCTTCTTAAGCATCTTGGAAATTAGGCGAACTGTCTCAGCAAAATTTGTCACAAACCTCCTTAGGAAGTTTATTTTCCCAAAGAAAGATTGTATACCTTTGACATTGCAGGTTTGTGCAATTTTTTCTATTGCAACTACTCTCTCTGGATCAATTCTAACTCCATCCTTGGAAAAGAATATGTCCTAACAATTTTCCCTCTCTTACCCCAAATACACATTTCTTTAGATTCAAAGAGATACCATACTCCAATGCTCTACTAAATATCTTTTCCAAATGCTCACAATGATCCTCTTCCTTTTTGGAGTATGTTGTCAAGTCATCTTGGTATATCACCAAAAATATGTTAATGAAATCTGAAAATGCCACATCCATGGCTCTTTGAAAAGTAGCCCTTGCATTTGCTAGACCAAACGGCATTCTCACATAGACATATGTTCCCCAGGGTGTAGTGAATGATGTTTTATATTGCTCAGACTCCTTGACCATGAGCTGGTTGTAACCAGAGAACCCATCCATCATAGAAATCAATTCAAAACCTGTCACCCTCTATAAAATGGCTTCCATGTTTGGTAATGGATAATTGTCTTTTAATGAAGACACATTCAAATTCCTGAAGTCTACACATAATCTGATGTCTCCATTTTTATTTCTTATTGGTACTGGGTTTGACATCTAGGATGAATGTCTGATTGGCTTGATGATCCCTACATCCCTTAGTTTCATTAACTCTTCTTTCATTTTGGGCACTAAAGTAGGATTAATAGGCCTCTATTTTTGCCTAAATGGCTTGGCACCATCACTCAAGGGAATCTCATGTTGGAACAGATCCTCCATTTATGCCTTAAGATCATCATAAGACCATGGAAATACATGTCTAAACTTCCTCAATAAGTCAATTAGCATTCTTCTCACCTTCAGTGATAATTTATTTCCAATATATACCTTTTTTGGTGATGCTTCCGTTCCAAGATTTATCTCTTCCAAGTCATCAGGATGTGAAGCAGTACGATTAGCCTTTGTCTTATCTTGATTGTCAAATACTCTTTCTAATACAACTAAACCCTTAGGAATTGTATTTTGTTTTAACTGAATTACCTCATTTCCAAACATAGTACCTTTACCATCAATTATCTCTACAAAAGCTCCAAAGTCGATTTCTTGACTTTCATATACATCCACAAAATTCAGGAATCTTAATGTGTCATCATCATTATCAAAAAAATTCCAGTTCTTGATATTATCAAGAACTGATGGCCTGGTTTGCACTTCAACCTTTGAGATCCCAGAAAAGGTTATATCATCTGGTCTTGATGCGATGTTCGCTAATAAATCATCCACTTTGTTGTGGCCTCTCTCCATCCAATCTATGTGAAATGCATCAAAGTTTTCCAACTCATCCCAAAAAACATTCCTATACTGTTTCAACCTCTTATTCTTTGATACATACATGCCTCTAACCTGAGAAATCACAAGCTCAGAATCTCCAATTACCTTGAGCTTCTTAATCCCATGCTTTCCAACCAATCTCAACCCTAATAATAGTGCCTCATATTCTGCCACATTATTGGTGCAATCAAATGACAGAGTGAAAGAGAACCTAAATTTCTTTCCACTCGGTGATCGTAAAAAAACACCTGCAGCTGATCCTTCTTTTGAACTTGCACCATAAAAGTACATAGTTCGCAAGTCATCACACTCTGACAATTGTTCTACTTCTGTGTCAATCAGTGCAGTGGGCTTATCACAATTGCTAGGGAATTCCTCAAATCTAAACTCATTTATGCCACTGTCAATAAAACATGTCATATTTTCAGTTGGATCATGCTCAATCATATGGGACACTTTTGATTCTCTCTCAATCTTGACATTCTTTCCATCAATGGAGAAAGTAGCAAATGACAGGTCACACTGCATGTTACCCCCCATTGATGGACTCCACTTTCTTGACAATAGCATCCCAAAATGTGGTGGGATGTCTACAACTAGTAGAGTCATGGCCAAGTCCTTCTCAGGATACTGATCAATTTATGAGGTAATATTCTGATAGTTCCAATAACCAACACTTCCCTTGAATCCATTGCATATAATTTTCCTTGAGTAGTGTCCACTGTCAAGCCCATTGCTTCCATGATCTTGACTGGCATAACATTGTTTGATGCCCCCGAATCTATCATACAATTACTTAAAGTCTTCCCATTTATAACAACGCTCGAGAAAAATGGGTTTATGTTTTCAAGGCACATATTAATAGAATTACCTAAATATATAGGGGGAATTTGTGACACAATTCCCTCCATTTCTTTCTCCTTCATCCTTTGCTTATTTACAACTACCTTGTTCAACCCTAGTAACAACACCTGTGATCACGACTATTGTATTTTCCTTATGTTCATATATTCTCATCATTTCTAGCAAAGGTACATAAACTTTAACCTGAGAAAGCACTTGAAACATATCTATGGGTGTATAATTTGGCAAATCAGACACCATACCTTCATCGTTGTCTTTTTTCTCTTGTTGCTTTCTTCCATCAAGTTTCCTTTGCCTTCTATCCTTTGAAGCAGGTTCAACAAACTTTGTAATCACTTTAGTCTTCACCAATGATGAAGCTATATCTTCTTGAGGCTTTGGAGTTTCATTCCTTTTTTCCCAAATCTTATCATTTTTAACCTCTTTAACTTTGACATCTTTCTTGTTATCAACTTTAACACCCTTATTTTTGTCCTTTTGTTCTTTAATAAATAATCCAACAAGTTTACCGTGTTCACCACCAATAGTTTTGTTCCTCAGCTGAAGCAAGCTTCTCATTTGAGCAGCCATTTCTATAGTCAACCTTGCAATCTCTTCCTTTGATGGTCTCCTTAGGGACACTGCACCTTCATCTTGTTCCATATTGCAAGTATTATGGTCAACATCACCTTCCTCATAAGAGAAAACCTGTTGATGGTATATCTCACTTCTCTATCTGTAATCATCCACATCAACTCCCTGTGATTCATCACCAGAGGAACATTCTGCCTCATCAATGTATGATTTGGCCATACAAACATCCACATCACCCTGCTCAATTTTAGGAGTCTGCTCATGAGTGTCCTACTATGTTCCCTCAGCAATAAGCAACTAAGCAAAACCACAATGATTCTGATTATGTGGATGTTCACAAACCTCACACCATGGTCTATCTTGTACCAGATTTACTAAATGCTTTTGCAAGGGGTCTGGTATATACTGATCATGTTTGGGCTTCTAGCTGGGCAAGATTGGTTTCCCATCTTTCCAATTGTATTAAAAGGGTAATTTTGCAATCTAGGCGGTCTTTCATTCTTATTATATTGTTCCTTTTCATTTCCTATACCATTTTCTTGCTTGGCGACAATATATTTTATGTCTTTCAAAGTGCTCAAGATCTTATCCCATTTTTCATCATCCTTAGGCTTTGAAGCAGAAACCATCTCAACCTTATCCTTATGATTTTTTAAAAGTGTGGGCTCTTCTCTCCTACTATATTTCCCAAAAGCTCGCCTATTACTCTCAATGTTTATAGTCACCTTGAAAGCATCCCTCATAGTCCAAGGGTCTTTATCTCTGACGAGGTATGCCATTTTAGCATCAAAAGCATTGAAATATGTTGTTAGATAGACATTCTCATCAAACCTCAAAACCTAGAACAATTTATACATTGCTTTTTGAAACCTTAAATTAAACTCTGTTATAGGCTCGTTTAGTGACTTATTGATATTGTTGAACTCATTCAACATGAAGCTAGCATTGGATTTATCACCGTAATGCTCCTTGAAACCCTTTTCAAATTCATCCCATGAACCAATACTATAATTAGGTAGACCTCTGTACCAATCCCTCACATCTTCTACCAAGGATTGTACAAACAATTTCATTACATCTTCATGCTCCACTTCATAATCATTTAGCATATCCATAAAAGATTTTAAATGTTCCTTTGTTGTCACAACATTATTGCCAACAAATTTACTCATCTTTTCTCTAAATTCATCTGGGATGGGATTTGGATAACCTGGAATACCATCAAAGTACACTAGCCTATATCTTTCCAGGTGTATAGGTCTTCTTTGAAATAATCCCTCAATTATCTGAGAGTCAACACCAGATCCTATATTTTGTACCCTAGGGCCATCTTGATTTAGATTTAAAAACTTAGTACCATGGTTTTTCGGGCCAAAATTGTTTGTGTTGGTATCCAAATTTGTTTTAGGACCAGATTTCAAAGCATCTTGGTGATTTGATGAGGTTTCAGCTTGTGTAGCCTCATCCATGCTTGACCTCTTTAGGAAACTTATTTTTCTTTTCATTTATGAATTTGCAGCCTCAATTACTGTCCTCTCCAATTCCTCAGCAAGAGCCTCACCCTCCCTTCTAACCTTTTCTAATGTAGTATCAACTTGTAATGGTATATGTAGTGGAATTTCTCATTTAGGAGGGTGGGAAGTCACCTTATCACTAATTTTAATCCCCTCAGCCTTTTGTTTTCTCTTGTCTAAAACGGGTTTAGGATTTGGATCACTTGGTTGAGGCTTGACAAGGTTTGATGGTTTTTGGTTTGAAGGCTTTAGTTGGGTATAAAATTGACCTATAGGACCTACCTTAGACATGAGCCTTATCTCCTTATCAAATATTTCACGTACGACAGGACCCTCAACACTTGGCTCAGGTTTTTCTTGGTTCAAGGCTTTCATTGTTGCCAACTGTCTAATCAACCTATCTCTTTCAATCACAACATGCATTAGTTTTGTTTCTCTCACCTTTTCTCTTTTCCTCCTGAGCTCAGCTTGTTTTTGGATCTACTGCCTTAAGGAGTCAATGTCTCCAAAAACATCTTCAAGGTCAAGCAAGGTCATTTCAGAACTCAACATATCACTTAAATCTATAAGGTTGACTTTTTCAAGTACATGTCCAAACAATAAAAGAGTTCCATCATCCTCAGCAGGAGGAGGAGGCACATCACTAGTGCTTTCTCTATGATTTCTTCGACTTCTACTCCTGCTTCTTCTCTTTTCATAATATTGAACACTAACTAGTCCTTTATTTTGACATGTTACATCCTCTTGGTTTGGTGTATTAAATAATGCATCAAAAAATCCACAACTATCTAACTCTGAAATTTTAGACACTTTTTCAAAATTTTCAGGGATAGGATGTAAACACTTACTTGTACCTTGATGTACAGGGTTCTGTGATGTGGGAGCAACATGACTAGATTTTGGTCTTTTCTCTGTCCAATCTTTCTTCTTAGTTTTAGGAAGTTCACTCTCCAATGTCTGTTCTGGATGATGTTTGATGAATGACCTGGTGTTCTTCATTCTGTGTGCTTTTCCAAAAGATCCTTCAACTTATATGAAATCTTCAAAATAAGATGCACACTGGTGTAGAGACTTCAGAGTCACCACCCAATTATCTTGGGAATACCAAATATCCAAAAATACTTGGTGAATTTCAAAAGACCTTTGGAACTTTGTATTGACAACGTACAATGTATTTCACCAATGACTCAAAACGCTTTAAATAGCGAAATATATGGACAACCTTAACATAGAACCACAGGCTTGACCTTCAAATCACAGAAACACGATGAAAAATCTTTGCAAAATGGACAACCGACACACTAAAAAGAAATATTTAAATTAACATCCACTAGTAGAGTCACCATTTTGTTGGTTCTTTTTACTGTAACCAGGTTGATCTTCTAATCTATGTATGAAATTTCCAATTCCAATCAAGGGTAGCTCGAAGGACCTGGACCAACTGACAAGGATTTTATAGACCTCCTACACTTTGGGCTCTGTAAGACCCGAGAGGGGGATCCCTTAATGTGTTTACAACCTCTGCACCATTATCATAAAAAAAATTAACAATAACAAATAATCTCACATAATAGCTCAACATAAAGGGATAATATAGAATAGAATAGGTTGTTCATCAATAATATCAACCATTTGGAGGGTGATATAGTCACAATAATACTTCAAAGTAATATATATTCATTGATTTTCAATTTGTAGCAAGCTCCAAGTGAACACAAACAAATACTGAATCTCACAAACAGGTACAACTTAGATCAGTGCATTATTTCCATTGGAGGAGTCAAATTCACAAACACCTAAGGGTTTATAGCAGATTCAACACATAGCATATAAGATCTTCGACAACATTGTCTTACAATATCACCAATATGTACCATAACTCAATACTACTTATCAAATCCTTGTACAAAACATAACAACCTACAATCTCATTTAAGCATTTTGATTAATTCCTTGAATTAAAGCTAAAATAAGAATTTCACACACCACAACAATGAGATGAACAAAATAACCCTTGATCACTTTATTCAAAATTCAAATATGATTGTACATAGGAGAGACATGAGCTCGAATTTATCAATTTAACTCAAATTCCAATAATGTCATAAAACATTATATCTCCATGAATTCAAAACCTACAATAAAATGACTCACAACCTAACGTGCATTTTCTCTATAACTATCAAACTTTATAATTTCTCTGCAACTTCACCTAGCTCACCCGTACTTTTGGCCTTGAAATCCTTCTTATAGAAAGTGAAGGAGAAAACAAGCATCGGGCCAGAGAGCACACATGTCACCAGCCACTTGGACCGCCTTGTGAAATTTTAAAAATTAGTTACAACATATATTCCCTTTGGAGAATCTTCTTGTTCATTCCTATCTTTCCCGTTAAGGATGGTTTGATGTAGCAACAAATCTTCAACTTTGTGCTTAGATTGCCACCAAAACAAAATTGGAAATTGTTATAACTGCAACAATTGATTGATTAACTTTTAGCAGCTTACTCTCGCCTTTACTCCTCTTCAGCTAAATATGTGTCTGCCCATTGCTGGTATTCTTCATCACTTGGCCAATCAAAACCGATTACCTCATATACTTTGACACTATAAGGTGTATATTTAATTGCCACCTAGTTTGCCTCACATTAAAAAAACTCAAGAAATGAACTTGTACTGATGGTTTTATCCATACAGCTCACTAATAGATCAAATCCGAGTTATCAAAAATTAAAACAATTTGAGAATTGATGACCCTATTAGCCCGATCCTTCCATTGTTGAAGTGACCTGATATTACCTTGCTTATCAGTTATATCAGACAATAGTATGTCGCTCCAATCATAAAAAATCTTCACCAATTCCTTGAACTTCCTACTCAAATCATCTAGAAAGGCTTGAAAACCTTGCAATGATTTAACCGACACTTGAGTAGGTCTCAATGACTGTGGCCTATTATTGACATCAAATCTTGAGGCCTTATACATTACATCCAAGTCATTGTCCCTAGGGATGCACTTCTCAATCAATGGTATTGCTACCTCCTGATCCCTATCGATATTCTTTATTGGACCTACTAATAAAGAATAAGAAGAATATACATTTAACAATTTATAATCAACCTTTTCATTCAAATGCTGCAAAACAGTGGTAACAATTTCCTTTTGTCTTAAAACTGCCCTCTCCTCATTTACCTTCAGAGAGTCCTTTAGGTCTACAATTTTTTGCATTAACTGCTTATTTGTTGGATCAATAGTGCACTCTAACTCCTCCTCAATTGGTTCCAATGTGGGACTAAGGGAAGGAGTCTGAATGGGAGATCTCACTGTGGAAACAATGGGAGAAACAAGAAGTAATGACCCTGATGTGGAAGGCAATGATTTAATCATAGGAGAAGTTGATGCTTCCCCTATCTACCTGCACTTTAACCTTTCCACTTTTGTTTGTAGTTCAATATTCCTTTGTTGCACCTTATTATACTCCCCAATCATAAAATATTTTTCCATAAGAGTCCTTTTTTCAACTTCCTCTCTCTCTGCAGTCTTTTGTGCTAATTTGGCCACATTCACAGTTAAATTTGTAGCCTTTTTGGTTGAAGTCTCTGAAGCTCTTTTTATTATTAACCCTCCCCTCAAAATTGGGCTAATATCAGTTATACTTGGCTTTCATCCTTGTGGGGTGAAAGCCCATATTGCCAAGGTTTCATATTCCTCACTAAAAGCAGAGTCTTGTAGTGTTGCCTTGACTTCTTCTTCTGAATTTTGGAGGGGATGTTTGGACTTCAAAATAGCATTAAAAGACACTACATCAGCAATATCCCACTCAAGTAGAATCAAGACACCATCTTGATTACCAACTTTCTCCCTTCTTTTGGAGTGATGTCCTTCAATTCATTCATCAATTCAACCTTCACTTCATCATAATTTTCTTGATCTAACCTACTAGGCCTCTGTTCTCTTCTTTTCTTGCACTTCTCCTGATATTCCTCCAACTTCATCCTCCATACCATTTGCAAGAAGACTGGTGTTTTCACAAAAGAATAATCATCCAAGAATTCGTTACAAGCCTCCATTCTTGCATCCTATACACATTTTCCCTTCATGTCCAGGTCTGATAAAATTAACTCAACTAGTCATGGAGGGGAAGGCACACCCATTTGCATATCTTGGTCAGTAACAATAATTTCATCCACCAAGTCCTCCTGGGATTGTTTGATCCTTCGCCTCTTGGGGCTTGGCGATGATGGTGGTGGTGAGGGACTCATCTCAGGTGATGACTCAAGATCAATTATTTTTATAGCACCAGGTGTTTTAAGATGTGAGCCTGGTTGTTCATGCAACTTCATTACCTGTTTTCCTTTTCTATCTCTTTCTTCTTCATCACTGTTGTCATCCCTTTTTCTCTTGTAAATAGGCTTGTCATCTGAAGGTTGGTAAGTTGGCCTTTCTTTGAATGGCCTTGCAACTTGTTCTTGTATACCCAAATCCAACTCCAAATTTATTTTCTTTGTCATTAGAATGCCCATGATTTCCTTTAAATTATCCATCAAAAAATAAATCCTCTTATGGTAAGGATTGAATTCCATCAATGGATCATATTTTGGATTCATCTTGTGTACAATAGCCAATAGCTTATCATAGGCTACCCATTTTTCTTTATTTAACTCCTGCCTATTCAAATCAAAATCATTTCTGATCAGGTCCTCAGGGAAATTGAATTCATGAATAAATTTATCACCTTTTATTCTTTGTCTAAACAAAGCAAAGAAACCCTCAGGATCATACTGACTCCTAGGACCCAACCTTAAATGGTACAAATCAAAGAAGTTTCTAAAATGAACCCAACCTCCTTTTGCAATAAAAAATTCAGAAACCACCGTGTAATCAAGGTAGAAATTTCCCTTACCTTTTCCATTGAGGTTATCTTCATGACTGAATCCAATTTGCCACATGACCTCAGCAAATCCAATCCTTGGTGGCACATTATAAGGCAGGATATGTTAGGTCCCCTGAAAACCATATACCCTCAAAACAATGTTGTTTGGATATGGGATAATATCACCCCAATTGTGGCAAATCTTCAAATTAGGCCTCCTCTCCTTGGGCCTAAGAAAATCATGCAATTCCACAGGAACCCTGGGTAAATTTACCATCAATCTGGCTCTCAGTCTTGATGTAAAGCAGTTGTCAAATTGTACATAGTTTGCATTCTCTCTATTATATGAAAGGTCAGTAGTCCAAACTTGTACCGACAACCTTTCTTCATTGACCAATCGATTCAATCTCATTTTCTCGAAGAAAAAATAAGCATTCTTGAACAAAAACATGTGCATAAGAATATAATACCAATAAAAAGGGGAGCTTGTATCATTTTTTTGTAGTTTCAATAACCCTTTGTGTATCTTCTCAGCCAGGAAAGAATAAAAATCATATACTACATATAAATTTGGGTGTTGTATCTGCACTCCCATGAACATAAATGCTATTGGAATCACAGTATTAGGGCTAAAACCCAAAATTTGGCATAATGAATAGAAAGTAGCCAGGAAGTGCTTGGAAAAACAATCCAGTCGAAAAGGCTCCTGATCACTAGGGCTGATATGAATACTTGAACCTCCTGCCCTGGCCAAATGAGGTGGGAACATCTTAGCTCTGAAAAGGGACTTTATCTTCCCATATTCATGTTTCATTCCTTCAAGCTCGATAGGGGCCAAGAATTCACTGGGCTCACTCAAATCAAAGACTTGGTGAAATTCCTCTCTGTTAATATTTAGCATAACCCTTCCATCGTTATCCCTAACCACCCATGTGACATGATCGTACCTTGCGGTGACTACCTTGAGAAAATCCTCATCAAGAAACACATTTGGAACTACCAATTTCCCCATGTCATAAATCCAACCATTTGACAAAGGATGAGGAAAATTTCTTTGTCCAAACCATAATCTGAACATCTCCAAACCCTTAAGCGGCACCCCAGCTTAAGCTATATTAAAACAGTTAAACAATAACCCCTCCCCAAAGGTTTTTCCTTGCATTAGGATCAACCCCTTTTTCCTATCATTTGTCGACAACGACAATTGATCTAGGAAATCATCATATAGGTTTCTATTCAAAAATTCAATCTAACTGGAATGATGCTTTAATGGTGCCATCCTGAGCAAACTAGGGATTCCCTGTATTACAAACCTTAAACAAACTAGGGTTTCTCAAGAATGCAAAATTACAAAACAAGAAATCTACAACTTCGAACAAATTTATTTCACTTATAACCCTAAAATGATTTTCAGCAAAATTCCCAACAATCACACAACAAATTCCCCCAAATTTAGACTAAAACTCTACCAAGTGATGGAAAATTCAACTTACGGCTTTGTACTCATATAAACCTTAATTATTCACTCCAACCTCTCGTGAATTGTTCCTCGGCTTGAAGACTACTCTACAAAACTACTTGAATGCTTTGAGATACAATAGAACAGGGAAAATAGTCATTTTATTCAATCAAATCATGCCAGAAAATGTCCAGTCTGCCATTAAATCTCACTCGTGTGCTGCACTAACGACTCCAATCACATTTGATGCAGGTTTGAATATTACCTATTGATCTTTCATTCTAGCTAGATCATACAACGACTACATTTTAATCAATCCAATATTGACTTCCATCTTGGCACATGGCCCACCACCTTCTGCGTCGCCAAGGAAATCCATGTGTCACCTTTCCCTTGATATCGCAATCAGTAACCACCCTGCAACTTCTGATCATGCGCTAGCAGGCAACTGTAGATCTCAATCATCAATGATCCTGCTCATTCAAAATAGCTGCCAACTCTGACGTTAAACGTCGAGAACCTTTTCTGCTGAGATTAAAACATCTCTGTCCATTTGAAGCATGTGCATTTTATACTACTTAGTAACCCGCTAGTTAATTTATTAAATTTGACTTAATATATTAAAGCACTCCCAACATTCCTTCAGCTCCACCAGATGTGACAAGTGGCGCTCACTCGTGATATCATGATCAGTCAAAATCCATGTGGTGGGGTCATCACAGGATAGCGAGGAACGATTGAGATCAAACGACCACTCATGAACGGCCATGAAAAATCATCCCTCTACAAAATATAAAACATTTATTAAGACAAGAGGGGACATAGCTAGGTTGATGACAAACCGTGACATGAAGTTGTTTTTAAAAGGGGAGCATGGGAACATCCTAGATTTGGGAAGAAATAAAATCTAGCAAAGGAAAATATAGCGACGAATCAAAAGGGGACTGAACCTAGACAGATCAATGGGACTCAAGTTGTTTATAAAACCCTCCTCCAAAAGTAATGACCAAATAGACCCAAGCCAGGGTAAAAGATAAGAAAGTAAGGTTTACACAAATACTTAGAAACAAACGTAAAACCCCAACCCTAGACTTTCTTGAAACACTTTATAGAAGAAACACCATGTAGAACCAGAGACATAGGCAAGATTAAATGGAACCTATAGAACATAAATAAACTTCCATCAACATTTACATATGCTAAAATGCCTTTCGACCACTGAAATGCGGGGGCCACTTTCCAACGAGCAATGGATATCGCTTTCAATGAATTGATCAACAAGATTATCCTAATCTATTTAGATGACCTGACTGTATTCTCCAAGTCTAAACATGATCATTTTGATCATCTAGAGGTGGTTTTCAAAAAATCCCAGGAGTTCAGGGTATCCCTAAACCCAAAAAAATATGTCTTCGGAGTACCACAAGGAAAATTATTAGGACATGTAGTGTCCAAAGAAGGAATCAAAATTGATCCTAAGAGGGTAAAAGAAATAAGGGAACTTTCCTTACCAGTTAATAAAAAGGGATTCTGGTCTTTTTTGAGGAATGTTAACTTTGTAAGAAATTTTATTTCTGATTTTCTAGGAATAATTAAATCAATCACCCTGATGCTGAAAAATGATCAATTATTCAAATGGACGAAAGAAGATAGAGAAGCCTTTGAGAAGGTTAAGGATGCTATTTCTTCAGCTCATGTACTGGTAAATCCAAAATTGTCAAAGGACTTCATAATTTACGTATTCAGTAGCATGACAAGCATCGCTACTATTTTGACTGAAAAGGACAATGAAGGAAAGGGAGAACATCCGATAGAATTTCACTCTCGGACCTTAAAATAATATGAGATGAACTATAACTTCATCAAGAGGTAAGTGTTTGCAATTGTAAAGGGATTGAAGAAGTTTCAACATCTTATATCTTGCAATAAGGTGATTTTTTATGTCACACATTCTAGTGTGCACGAATACATCATGGAAGGAGAAATCACCAAAAAAAGGGCCAATTGGATCACCAAGATCCTTGAATATGAAATTGAGGTCAGGCCTACAAAGACCGTCCAAGGAAGAGGGCTATGCAAATATTTGGCATATGATGAGGAAATGGCGGCTGAAGAAGAGAAATCGGAGCTAGTTCTAATGAATGAGTCCAAGCTCGAAATCTATTGGCTGGTAGATAGAGTGAGATTCATGCACACTAGAAAATATCTATCAGGGCTTCCTTCTCAGAAGAGAATATTCTACCGATTGAAAAATAGTGGATACTCACTTGTTGAAGGGGTCCTCTTCAAGAGGAATTTAAATGGAATTTTAGTACAGTGTGTCACCACAGAGCAAGTGAAGAGAATTCTTGGCACCTTTCATAGTAGTCCGGCAGGCGGACATTTCTTTACGAAAACTACCGCTATCAATATCCTGTGCGCCAGATACTTCTGGCCTACATTATTCAATGACTCATACAAGGTGATTAAATTTTTTAAAGGATGCTAATTCTTCATAGGAAGAAGAATTTTTTTTGCAATGCCCCTCAATCCTATAGTAGCAGATGAGCCATTCGTGCAATGGGGGCGAGATTTCATTAGAATGATCAATCCTACATCTAGTGATGGCCATAAGTGGATTCTCATTGCCACATACTACTTCACCTGATGGACTGAAGCCATGCCCTTGAAAAATGCAACAGAGGCGAAGATTGTGGACTTTCTAGAGGGGCTAGTAACAAGATTCGGCCCACCGAAGACCATCATTTTGGACAATGCCAAGGCTTTCCTAGGCTCTAAGGTATGCCAATTCGTACTTATGCATGACAAATTCTTGAAAAAAAATCAAATTACTACCCGTAGGGGAATGACCTGGTCGAGTCGACTAACAAAAAATTAGTCCAACTCATTAAAAGGATTGGGTTAGACCATGAGAAGGAGTGGCACAAGAACCTTTGGGCAGCACTCTAGGCAGACCACACAACTCCCAAGTAAGCCCTCAAAACTTCACTGTACAAATTGGTATAAGAGAAGAAGGCATTGTTGCCCATCTCTATGGAAATCCCAATGTTATAGCTACTCAACTCCATGGAAATTCAAGAAAATGGAGTTATGGAGGTTCGGTTGGCCGAGTTGCTAGAAGTGCAAGAAAAAGGGGGAAAATCCTTGATAGCCATGTCCAATCGCCAATAGGTGGTTAAGAGATGGTTCGACAAGAAAGCCTCAGACCAAGGTCTAAAGTGTGGAGACTTGGTATTGAAGTTCAATGGAAGGGTCACGAAGCCTAGCCAACATGGAAAAATTGACAGTCTATGGGAGGGCCCTTTCAAAATAATTCAATGCAAACAACACAATGCATTTGAGTAAGAAAATATGGAATAGGAAGCATTGGGTATTCCAATTAACAAAATTCACTTGAAATTGTTTAATTAAGCTTTAGTTATTTCACCCGTGTAAATATGTAAGTATTGTAATTAGTTTTCTTCATGTTTTTGTTGACCAATCTTTCAATAAATTCCATAGTGAAGGAGTAGAGAAAAGTGAATGCTACCCATGATGCAATAAAATAAACCCATGTGCAAAGAATTAAAGTAAATCCATATTGCAGAACCACATAAAAAAGAAATAGGAAGTTTAGTAAGAAAGTATATTCATTATATATATATGCTTTGGTAAATACATTTTCAAAATGTCTCTAAGGCCATACATTCAAAATTATATCTATATATATTATGCAACTTCTTTATATATGTACGAGAAAGCCTTTTCTAGGCATATATATACAAAAAGGGCAAAAAAGTGATTGAAACTTTAATTGGTTGGAGGAGCAAGAGCATTATCATTAGCAGAAGCATTATTATCACCAGTAGGAGGGTTATCATCAACAACAATGGGATAGGAGCAACATCATCGTTCACAACACCAAGAACAAGTGGCAAAGGGAACACAAGGTTCTTGAAATCCGTATACCAGTCCACATCATAAAAGAGCACCACATTGTAGCAACACAACGAGAAGCGACATGCTCGGGTGGCCCTCTCATGATGCTCAACTTGTGAGATGAGACAAAACCCACTTAGAAAAGTCACCCACGGTACCACATCATCCTCTTCAATGTGCTTTCGTAGGTCGCTTGCCATTCAAAGGCCCAGGCAGTAGACAACACTAGTCACCACCTCTCCAAGGCCACCGAGGTATTTCTTCAAGAAAATTTGAAGTGCCAGATGCAAGACCATACCCTTGGGGACTTGGATTTCGAGCAAAGAAGTAATGAAGTGGGATTATATGTTTGTGTTCACTCTGTACTTATCTTCGTATTTAATACAGTCCCTCCCTAGAACCCATTTCATGGCTATAATAGCCAAAGAATGCTTATTTTTGGTCATGCACTTGAGGCACCTATTGGAAATCTCTCCTAAAAATGTCTAATGGGATTTATTACAAACTAGCCTAATAGGAGTATTCATGGTACCTAGGTCTACTCAGCTACCTAAGTCTAGTTCTTTGAAAAGTTAAACACTACTCAACTGCCAAACGTCAATCCTAGCCAACTGCCTAAATGTTAATTCTTGCTAAATGCTAAGTGTGATTTTTCTACTGTGGTAGGGGATATTTATAGAAATATTTGAGGTAGTTGAGTTCCATAAGCATGATGCTAATCAAGTGTTAACTCAAGAATCCCACCAAAGGCCAGCTCGAAATTCCCACCCAATTGCATCTACAGGTATGAATTATTGCGTGCAGGATTAAGGAGCGGTAATTAATTAACGCAAGTTGCTGGTAGTCCCAAATGATCGCTCATATGGATGAGTGTTGAGGTGTCATGCTGCAGGAAATTTCAAGCTCCAAGGAAGGATGCAAATATTTTTAAGTACTCATTACGTCTTTGGCTTAATTATTCCTTTTTGGATATTAATTTCCAAAGCATGCGAAAGGTTAGCAAGCTTTCAATCGGTGGCTCAATTTCCCAGGAAAATCATGCCAAAGGACATGATCACTAATGCCATTATGAATTCCCGTGTTTTCAAAAAATTCAAGTAATTCATTTTGCATGAGCAAGAGAGCTGGTTGTACATGCCGAATTTAATGCAAAAAGGAAGTCGTTGTCCACCGCTTTAAAGTAAAAAATCAAAGAAAAAGGCTAAGCATTGCATACAACAGAATAATAGAGGACAAAGTTCCTGAGTGCGCAAGAGAAATTTTGAAGGAAAAATAACAACAAAGCAGCTAAGTGTGGAGAAATAGCTACAGGAGATTCATTGTTTTGGTGTGGGTTGAACCCAAAGCAAAAGACAATAATTTTTTTGGGTTTGCGTTCAAAGCCTTGCATAGTATTTTAGGTTCCATTCATACCGCTTCAGTGTGCTTTCGGAGGAAAAACTTGCAAAAATGGAAGTAGCCCATAGTTTTCAAACAGAAATGCAAGGCGAAGAAACGTAAAGTTTGTATGACACCATGCGTGCAACACCCACCACTTATATCTTTGAAAAAATATCTTACACTTCACCTGGGATACAAAAGAAGCCAGTGTGGGTGAATATAAAGGTTGCAAAAAATCATAAGACCCACAGAGACCAGAGTCGAATAAAGGAAATATGGGATAACATATATGATCCCATCCTTGAGAAGAAACCTAAGACTCTTAGGGAGGCAGCTTGTGAGAGGATGAAGAAAAATAGCAACCCAGATTCCTTGGCGCAAAAGTGTTGGTTCAATGGCCTTCCATAATATATGGTTTTGTTCATGCACTACTGCCCGAAACTAGTCAACAAAGCCATCAAACATTTCAACTCGGATACCGACACCATTGAGGGAAGACAGCTAAGAGTTAATATCTACAAGGAGGCTATCTGGACATGTTGTGCATCCCAAAATGAGGATTTAAAGTGGATAGGATGGAGTCGTTCACTCCAACAAAGGGAAATAACATATGGAAAACTAGAGATTTTGCTCTGAATTTTTATAACAAAGAAACCCAAAGGCCCAAAGAAGCCCAAAAAAAGCCACCACAGATACCGGAAACACATAAAGCCTTCAACATAGACATGAAGGATTCCTTCTCAATGATTGCATTTATTTGTGGCTTGGACACTGATAGATATGTTCAGGAATTTCAACTAGGCTTGGGGTTCCAGTTGCCCAGTCAACATTCCCTTTTCTGGTATGACTTCGTAGAATTCCTCATCGAGGAGATGTTGGGCTAGATAGAGGAGTACATGACACAACAGAGGTTCAGGTTTCCTTCCTTCCTTGCCCACATTTTTTTTGCATCAGAACCCCGACTTCAAAAAATATATGGGGTTGTCCATATTTGATGAAAACTAGAGGAGAAGGCCAGTTTCTATATGGACTCCTCTCCTCTCCACAACCTATGATTATTACACAATTTTGAATTATTTCTTGACTCTGATTCTGCAATATTTGAGGGAGGATGGCAATATTTTATGGCTTAACTCAGACCAGACATAGTACATGCAAAATTTTACCCTAAAATGTGACTAGTTTATGGGAAAATATTTCACATTCATCCAGATGCGCAACTTCACCGTGGAACCATTCTGGCTTCTGGCATGTCTCATAGATCGGGTGTTGGCCCTCGAAATGTTCTGGCAAGTATCAATTATTGAATTTACCTTTTGTGGAGGAAAATCCAAGAAGAAGGGATTTTTTAGGTGCTCGTTGAGCTTTAAGATAGTGATTATGGCCAAGAAGCAGATGCCTGAACTGCTAGAAGCAAAGCTTGCTCATCTAGGGTTGATATGGATTTGCGATAAATGGAATTACAACCCCAAAAATGACTTACTGAATGAATATTTCAAGGTAATGCACAACCCCCGACCTTACTAGGAGAAGCGGAAAAATCCAATGGAAGATTATGATGACCTAATGGTGGACCTAGCCCATATTCCAACTAGAGATAGTCGGCCACCATGGCTAAAGTTTTATTTCTGATTGGGGAAATATGATAAAACAAAGATGATCGGGGATACTCTTCATAATAATTTGATAAGGAATTTCAATTGGAGTGAAGATAAAGTTAAGGATTTCTGGATTTACCGATAAGAAATCCAATGCACTGAGGCCCTTTATGAGAGCATTGAAATGGATGGCAAGTTCAATAAATTGTGGAATGATGAGCATCCCGATTTGGACGCAAGTGATGAGGAAGATTCTGACCCAGAGGAGGATGAAATACATACTGAGGAAGGAAGGGAGAAGGAAATGGAGGTCCAAATGACCCCGATGCAACAAAAGGAGAAGGCGATGAAGCAACCTGTCAAGGTTTCTTCAAATGTGCAGGTAAATATATTGTGTGTGATGGCTTTGCTAAGTCGCACCTGGATTGCAAAAATATCCAAAAAAACCTCGCAACAACAATCATAGGCTATAGACGTAGAGGACTCACTACTCATCAAATGACAACACACCGAAGCATCTTCTAGAGAGTGTTCGTAGGAGCTTGAGGCAGGCCAAGAGCTTGCAACGAGTCAAGGATCACAATCATCTGACCATAGGTACCTTTTGTTCCCTTTTCTCTTGCTTCACAATCTTTAGTAACTCTTGTTGTGTCCACGACGCTCCTCACTCCAAGTGTCGATCCTTCCTTTTTCACTTCTGCTACAATGGTTGCGAGAGGTTTCGTGCAGTTCTCCCAGATGACACCATTTTCCTTTAATCCTTCATAGACCTTTACACCTTTCATCATGGCCCATTCCACATCTACTAGTGCTTCACATATTTCCTCTATAGTTGTCATTGATACCTCTCTTGCTACTAGTATGTCGGCCCTAATATAGTCTACCCAGCTAATGGAATCTGCCATGACTCCGCTTCTACCAATGCTCCCCTTAAGTCCTCCCACTGGTTCACAAACTGGGTTTTGGAATGTCCCTCCTTTCTCCCCATAAATGGTTAGTCTTCAGAGAAATAAATCACCCGAAACTAGCACCCTCTCATTACCCTTTGCCCTTCCTCCTGGTGCACCTTTCGTAGGGCGACTCATCTAGTTGCCGACAAAAATTTTGTCGAAAGGTGACAAAATGAAGCATACATGGGCTATCCAGGCTCAAAAACAAAGAGCCACAGATGCTAAAAATTCAATGGAGCCAAAGGTATAAACTATTTTCAATGAGGCTCAACAATCACTATATTTCATGACCATGTACCTGACTATCATCAAACCGCAAGGAGAGATGCAACTCGATGATTACAATGTGTATGCCATGGGACTCGATTTGAGCATAGCCCGACCACAAGACAAGGTTGAGATCATGGAGGAGATGCAACAGGTGGTGACCATTGACTTCCTTAATTCTGGTCACCAGCTAAAGAAGAGAGAAGAAGAGCTGAGAATTATCAAGGGGAGGGTTGATGTCCTATTGGCGAAGGAAAAAGTGAGGGATTTTGAATTTAAGCGCCTATCACAACAGGCGGAGATGGAGTGAGCTAAATTATGAGAGGGACTTGTGAAGTTCCAATCCTATGACCTAAACCTGGTCGCTGAGCTACAACAGAAAAACCAAGGATATCAAGACCAGTTGGCATGGGTGGAGTAGGAAATGCAACAAAAAAATGAGGAGTTTCACCACCAACACACTCAATTGGAACAACAGATGCAACAAAAAGATGCAAACTTTGAGGCCCAATGAACTCAACTGGAGAATGAGGTCCAAGAAATGAATTCTTCCCTTGAGAAGGAAGCAACAAACAAAGAACGAGCTAAAGCAACCTGGCTCATAGAGTCAAAAGCCTTATAGGGACAAATTTCAGCCACAAAGAAAAGGATTGTAAAGCTCACACAAGAGGTTGATTCAAAGGATGCAAAGATCAGCACTATGAAGAATCTTCCCCAACCCCTTGTTACCCAATCAGACCTCCTTCAAGTAGCCCAATGGCTATATGTCTCATATTGGGAAAGGGTTAAAGCCTTTTTCCTGACTCTCCAACTAACACTCCAATTTATGGCGGAGGCAACAAATCTAGGTAGGGAGGTTTGTGGAGAGATTGAGCGGTTCCCTTAATCCATCGTAGAGAGAGTTCCCAAGGAATTTTTTTTTTTAGATAATCTATACATGGTTCGGGATGAGGAATTAGAAAACACAGGGATTGAAGACTAAAAGGTCGCTGCCAAAACAACAAATAGGTTCATCCATTGCCACACAACCTTCCTCCACACTAGCAAGTGCATTGCCACATTGGGTCAAACCATGAATAACATATAGGCAAGGTTCTCCCACCTAACTTAGATGGGCTTACCATCCCTATTTCTTTCAGATGAATCGATAGCCACAACGAAGTAGATTGTAGTGAATATTGAAGAGAAGTAGTAGGATGCATCTACTTTTCAAATCTTTAGTCAACCCCTTATTGCAGAGGACATTGAGGGTGTCACCCATATGATAGTGCAGCTACTTTTTCAATTCAAGTCTTGGGTTGGTATATCGACGACGTTGCCTTACAAAGAAATGATCGATCTGCATGGAGTGCAAGAGAATCTGCATGACACATCGATACCATCTGAGGCCGATTAACTGCCTCTACAGACCACTCTCTCCAAGTTTTGATTGTATCGCCCAATCAATAAGACTCTGGTATGTGAACTAGAGTATTTTGGGTTAATCATTTTGCAGGCGGATCGCCCCTAGTAGTTGCCAAAAGCCGTGAACATAAATTTCCCCAAGATCCCTTGGGGTGATTTTTGTTTTTTCTAAGGTACCGGCCCACGCCCCATCCGTTTGAAGATCATCGAGCTCCTTTTAGCAATGGAATCATTAGACTGCTTCCATGTGTTTTCCAAGTACTCTTCGAAGGGATTTCTTCCTTCGCTCTTCTAAACAGCTTCACCATGCTTCCACGTGTCAGAAATTTTCCTCTTTTGGCTTGCTTCTCTTCGCTTCCCTATCAGGCCCCATCCGAGTTCCATGTATCATCAATTCACATTCACTTTTAGTGAGCCCCACCGATGGTGCCATTTGAAAAGAGTGCCTCCACATGTCTTCATCACACAAAGAGGGAGGAATTAACCATAGGCTCTTACCTGCTGCTACTTGACTCTTCTGGACTTCATCAAGAAGAAGTAAGGAGCAAGTAATAGCCTTGCCAAGATTTCCACATATTCTAACTGTTGTCATGGGTGAGCGACTCATGCTGGCACTATGATCTATTGGGACCATCACCATCATTCACAGGGAAGGCATCTGGTTTGAAGGTGACTACATTCATGCTCAAATATTTTTTGTTGCAACGACCTGAGGGAAATGATTTCTCTAGGTACCATTGTGCATGATGAGGGAATCTTTTCTGTTATTGGCCCTCCAGGCGGTGGGATGTTGTTTATAAATATTGCTTCTTCTTTTGAAGAAAGGGTTTGAAACTTACAAAGAAATTTTTGGAAAGACACTAGGCCTCTTGTATTATTTTAGCTTATTGTATAAGATTCATAGACTATGCCATAGTTTGGCCTTTCTATTTCTTGACTATTTGATAAAGCTTTATACTATGCCCTCTTTGTATTGAGTAATTTGGTCACAAACTTCTATAATTTCAATATAAGCTTATTGATTCAGACCATGTCTTTGACTCTTCTTTTCATTAAATGTATGGAAGTTATTTTATGTCATTGATTGAGTTATTCAAGTTTCCATTTTGATTTCTATGATTTTGGGACATAGCAGATTGTTGAACAACCCTTAAATCATATCTAACAGATAGGTTTATTGTGCCCATATCTACTTCTTGGTGCATCGCCTTAGATTAGATTTAATTTTACTTTTGTTTTCCTCCTACCCTTTTCAATCCCCCAAATTATAGAAGAATTTGGATTCTTTAAAAACCCAAAGGTCACTCAGTTTAGCGCAATAGATCCCCCCTTTAACTGAGTTTCCCATAAAGGTTGTTACCTTGCCAAATTTTGGCATCAATAGGTAACAACAAGGTAATGATCAAAGAATTGAAAGAAAAAATCTCTAGCACATTTGAGATGAAAGATCTAGGGGCTGAAAAATATATGTTTGGTATGGAGATCAACAAAGATAAAAATCATTGGACATAAAGGGTTTTGTTGATTCAGATTGGGAAGGAGACCTAGATAGTCGGAGGTCGACAAGTGGCTATGTGTTTACTTTATTTGGAGCTGCAGTTAGTTGGATGAGTAAGAGGCAAACCATGGTTGATTTTTCCACCACAAAAGCATAGTACATGGCTACTATGCATGCCTCTAAAGAGGTAATTTGGTTACAAAGACTTGGGAAAGGTATTGGTTTTAATTGCAAGCAAATTAGACTTGAATGTGATAGTCAAAGTGTTATTTGTTTAGCCAAAAATCCTATGTATCATGCTCGTACTAAGCATGTTGATGTTTAGTATCACTTTGTGTGAGAAATGATTGAGAGTGGGAAGGTATTGATTGAGAAAATTGACACTTTGATCAATGTTGCAAATTATCTTACGAAACTAGTTCCTACAGATAAGTTCTCTTGGTGCAGGAAGGCCATTGGCCTTGAGTCCTGTACTTGATTTATAATAATGATTCCTTGTTTAGAATAATTGTTATGTATAATATCAAGTGGGAGAATGTTGGAAATAGGATTCCATTTAATTGCAATCCTAAACATATTTCATGTATCTCCTAAGTCCTTGTAAAGTGTTCCCCAACAATAAGATTAGAAAGAGATTAAATTTGAATGAAATGAACATGTAAATTGACATTTGTGATTATTCCTAAATGATAAGAACATGTGGGGACATCCAAGAAGAGCTCCTACAAGAAAGGAGCACATGGGGCACCCACATGGAAGATGGAACCCACCTTGCTTCAATTAACTATTTGGAGGATTGATAACACTTCAGTAGTGCATGTTTTGATCCTACAAATTATGGATTGATATTTACATGAGAGGAGTGACACTATTAGTTCAGTATCAGTTTAGTTTAGTTTAGTTTAGTTCAGTTATGGTTTAGTTATCTTCAGTTGCATGTTGTTATTTTGAGTTGAATGCTAGTTGACTTGAGTTTCATGACTAATTACTTCAGTTGCACGACAAATAATAGGTGGATACTTTCAGTTAAGTGGGGATGATCAATCATGCATAATTTTTGCATGAATTGGTGGAAAGAGATGTTTCAGTTAACTAATATTGACTTGGGTCCACCTTGGGTGCCCAAGTTGGAATCTTTCAGTTAACATATTTTGCATGAGAAGATATTTACAAGGCTTAGTCAAGTGGGCCCATTCTTGGGCACCAACTTTTAGGTGAAGTTTGCATGATATCTTCTTGACCAAAGTTCAGTTAAGTGTTCAGTTTGGGGCACCTAAATTGAGGAAGACTTTGGTTTGACTTCAAATTACATTGTGGAACTCTACTTACCCAATCTAGTTGTAGATTTTTGTGAGGAGCTTTATGCTCTTGTATTGTACAACTCTTATGAGTTTACATGCTCATATTATTGTCTATTAATTGTAGCAAGTGTATGAGAGTTCTATGAGAGTTTATTACAGGTTGTGAAGAAGGATTGTTGAAGGCAATGAAGCATATCAATCAAGGATTGTTATAATCTTGTTCTAAGGTTAAATAATACAAGCACTATTGATTATGGTGGAGTTTTTTCCCGAAAGGCTTTCTCCACGTATATGTTGTGTCACTTCTATCTACTTGTCTCATTCTTCTACAATCTTTTGTCTCTTTCTACAATTGGTAAAATTGATCTAAACAGATTAATCATACACAAAGAATTATGACAAAGAATACTTAATAGATCTATAGTCTCATAGTTTTACAAGTTTTAAGCTAAAATATTCCCTTCATTTTGAACACCTTTTAGGTGTCATTTGGCCATAATACATCTTTGAACAATATCAATGGTTGAGTAGAAGGAGCATTTTTTTCTCATTAGAGAGTTCTTCATAGAAGAAACTATTCTATTGATGGTGGAATTCAGGAGAGAGATTTCAGTACCAAAGATTGAGCTCACAATTCTAGGTCGAAAGAGTTTTTTTATCAACAAAAGGAATTTGGGAAGATTTGAGTAGGACATTCTTCTAACCTTTGGATTATGGTAAGACTGGAATCATTGGCACATCCTCAAAATCAAGAGGGGGAGGGTCCCCTGAAGAAGATAGGGGGTGCATGTGTGGAAAACAAGGCACAATCATGAGGAGATAGGAGAGGGGGACTATGGGGTGCCCCCAAGGAAGAAACCACCATGTGCATAGGTAGTTCAAAATAGTAGGGCGGGAAAGTAGAGCCGAAAATAGTTGTTCATGAGTGTTAATGTATTATTTTAGATAAAAATTGGTATATATGTGTATGTATGATTATAAAATGTGAGATGATTTAATTTTAGAATATTGAAATGTAGGATGTATATAACTAAGGGGTAATGAGTTCTAAAAGATAATATTGGATGAATTGTTGAAAAATTATGTATTAATTATATCTTCTTTACATTGTAATGCTTCTCTTTTTATCAAATTCAAATGTTGATATTTCACCTTCAAGTAGGAACTTCATTGCAAACTTATTGTAAACCCTATAGTTGATTTAACATTCAACTAGAAAACATGGAACCTTGTGAACCTAGTTATGCTAGAAATAGAAAACAATTATGTTGATTATAGAAATGAAATTGTCCATTGTTAGATGTTATTTAACTTGACATTAGGAAGTGCAAATGACATTTCTAGTGAAATCAAGATGTGGTTGGAAGTGTGATGTCTCACACATGTTAAATTTTAAATTAAGATCTAACTGATAGTTAAAGCTATAACTAGATACAAGTTATAAAATAAAAATAAAAATAATAAATGCAATGAATAAATTTAGAAGATCGTATTGAGTGAATGAAATGTGTGTATTTTAATTTTGTAATAGGATGTGGTGAACGTCATAGAAATTATGTGTTGTAAAATGTGAAAAAAACCAATGAACTTTGTGTTGTGCCTCAAGCATGTGATACATAGTATCCAACTTGGGATAAGGGTGATGTGGATGTCAAGTATGATCTACCTATGTGCACCCTTTGTGAAATTCATGTGTTTAGATGCTAATATATTAAAAGTTTGAGTGGTTGTATGTTTATTGATAGGAAATTTTGGTCATGTGTTTTTTTATGTTGGTTTTTATCCCTTAGTGTTGACCCCTTCCTTGGAAGAGGGTATTCTAGTGTAACTAGGGGTTAAGGGACACAAATCCATCTATTGGGAAATTATGAGTTTCTAGAGATTTCGTCTCTAATCCAGATAAAAGACCTACATTGAAACGTTGTGATTTTCCATGGATGTTGACTGTGATCTACTCCCCCACACATGAGAGCCACACTTGTTGGTTCATAGTGTAAACCTAACATTTGAGATTGGTACCCTATTAGGTTGAGGATGATCTACAATGTGCCTTGGTTTGGGTTTACTTCTACTCACGATTTGGTTAGCATTGGTACTTCGAGGGTATGCCATTTAAGCCAACATTCAAAATTTTGGATATTTGATAGTATAAAAGCTAGTAAGTATATGGGTAAGTTTGTATCAGCAATGGGTCATCAGAAAATCTTTGGAAACAAATTTCATCAAGCTAAATTGTGGAATAAAGAGCTAAAAATTACATGTTTGGGTTAATAATGTTAAGAGGTACAAGAAAGTAATATTATGGACAGTGATAATGGAACACGACAATAACAGTGACATGCTTGGCCATAAGTAGTAATGGTTAGTATGTTATACAAGGTAAAATTTTGGACCATAAAATAATTATAGGTAACTTTTATATGGGATGCTTCAGGCAAAAGGCTTATGGGTTGGTTATTTAGCAAGTCTTGGGTTGTGTGGGTCTATGCTTGTTATTTAGGATATGGTTACTATATTGTTACTATGTGGTTGGAGACCACCATGATTTTACATACTACTATATATATTATGTGGTTTGAGGCCACTATTCCCCCCTCCCCTTATGCGGCTTTAGCAAAGCCACATAGTGCATGTAATGTGAAAATTTTGTGGGAATGCGATTTATTGCTGTTTTATTTATTGATGATTTATTTTCATTATTTTTATGCCAACAATGTTGAATCTTAATTCTAGACTACTTAGCCATTTGAGTTTTGCTTGGTCCTCTTTGCCTCAAGGACTTAATTATTATTTCTTAATTGATATGTTTGCATCACTGCTCATTTTGATTGTTGAATTCTATATTTTCTTGCATGATATTTTATCATGATTTTGGTTTATGTTCTTACATTATTTTTTTTGAGACATTCTTATGGTTTTCAACTATTGGCTTGTGTGTCATAATGTGATCTATATAAACTACCATATCTAGGAGTGATACCTGCTAGGTTGTATAGGGGAGTAGATAGATTGGGAAATCTATTGTGAGGATGGGGGCTACAAATGGGACTAGTATGGGATGATCGTAATCCATTTCCTCCTAGCTTTATGTGAGTGATTTCTTGTGTACCTTCCTTTTGGAGGTTAAAATCCTTACACAAACAAGGGGAAGGCACTAGGAAATGTATGGAGGGGTCCTTGGGAAGGGCCTCGAGACCATCTTTCCTATAATGACTATGGTATTTATGGTATGTGGCTTTGTTGGATACACAATGATGGAACATCGACTCTGCATTTACTCAATGTTTTAGGTTACAAAATCTATAGTAATATGGTGATGTGGACTATTCATGGGAATTCATCATAGTTCATCCTCCTAAATCTCATTGTATGAAGCTTGTGATGTGAAACTTGTGGAGTAAATTGTGGTGTATGTGTTAATAATAGGTAAATATGATGTTGGGTAATTGTGTACTAAGTGATAGAGATATGTATAAATGAGATGATGTTAATTATTCCTTAGAAAATGATTGTAGCATGTGGTTTATTTTAAAGAAGTTTTAGTTGATTTTTTTTTAGCATTATATGTTGGTTATTGATGAATGAGACTATTGACTTATATAATATTGATGAAATTATTATACACATGTGTGTGACCTTACTTAGATGATCATTTCACTAATTTAAGATATTGTGTAACGCCTCGCCACGTAAGCCTAGAGGAAGACACAACTACAATTGAAGCAATTTTTTTTTTTAAAGTGAAATTAATAACAAGTAAAGTGAACTACACTTAACACATTCATCCTCTAAGGTACACGACAACACTTACATTTGAAACCCATAACATACAAAAGTAAACTAATCCATAGCATATAAAATAATACTCATGAAATAAAGAACATACATCCAATAATATACATCTCATAAGATACAAAGTACATAATAAATCCATCCATAGAATGCATTCATTCAATATAGCATTTACAAGGCTCATTTCCAAAATGAGGTAGATTATACAACAATGCTACAATTACAATAATATAAGGATCCTCCTCGAATACAAATGAGGAGTAGTACATATACAATAACATCCAACTGATCCAATAGAACATAAGAAATGGTACAAAGTAACTGGAACATGCGAGCTCTCCAAACTAGAAGATCCTGCCATCACGAACATGAAGTGGAAACCCAATGGTGTAAGGTGCACGTTCCACCCAACCAAGTGGTACCCGAAGACCCACCCCCCGTGCTAGGAGATAGTAAAAGGGATTCCTAGGCATAACAAACAACCTCAAGACATAGGAAATCACAAGACTATACTAAACAATACAATAAATAACATGAAGGTTTACATTGCTTCTAGAATAAAAGAATCAAGTACATCAACCGAACAATATAAACTATTGTCATAGGAGGAGTTTCATCACAAAGTTACATGGGTTATCTTGGCAGATCTTCCTAGGTCTTGACCCCCATCTTGGGTTATTCTGGTAGCCTCTCACAATCCTTGGTGCCACATAAAAATTGATGCGAAATCAAATATCTTTCAAAGGGACAAGATAATGATCTTGCCATTCTAGGCCTTCTCGTCTCATCTCAAGTCTAAATGATCCCTTGAGCCAATGAGTGAGGCACAATTAACAAGTTATGTGTTTTAAGGCTACCCTTCCCCTAATACTTTTATTTAATTTCCACTGAATTATCTAACTCTCACATGAGTTATCGTGGCACCACTTTGTATGTCGGCCCCCATTGAGAGCTACTCCCCTACTGACAACACAAGAATCTAATCCTTAAACCAAGGGTAAACAATGTGCACAAAATAGAAATTAAATTCCAACCATAATACAAGAGGCAACACATCCCATTCATACTAACCGGGTGTTTAACTGAATCACAACCAGGTGCACTACCCGAGGAAATCAAAGGGCTGAACAAAATATCACAACAATCCCCTCATAATAATACAACATCTGAAAGGCTTACACATTCACAACTAACAAATTTCCCAACTTAAAATGACATCGTAATTAAATAAACAATTCTAGGCAAGTAATAAAAACTATCATTAGGATTTCCTTAATCCAATTTCCGTTTCAAGAAAACAATAATACATTGCTCAAAATAATCTAGTTTAATGCAATTTTATTTACAGGAAATATAGAAATTAAATCTGATTGTTTAATTCAATTTCCCAAATACAACTATATAAAAATCAATTTCCTCTTTTAAAATCATTTCATTTTAAATCATCTAACTTGTGCATTTAATGCATCTATTATAATATTCTTTTAAATATATATATATATATATATATATATATATATATTTGAATATATACATAGTTATATATGCATTTATACATAACTATATATATACAAATATATATATTATTTAAATATTTTAAAAATAATTTACAATTTTCCAAACAATAATAAATCAAACATATATATATAGGGTTTGGGGCCCTAGCTCGGTTGGCTAAATCTTTCCTGTTGCAGGAGGTTGGTCACGAGGTCTAGTCTCCCCCACCCCCGTGGTACTGGAGGGCGTGTCACACCAGCGCTGCCGGTCACATTAAAAAGTTTACCAGGCACACTGCAGTTTATAGGGGGTCGTGCTACCCGATTCCTGTAGTCTAATTAAAAAATATATATATATATATATATTTATATATATTTACATGTATATATATTATGCATTTATAAATAAATATATATAATATATTTTATATATTTTTAAAAACCACATTATAAAATCGAATTGACCGACAAAAATAAAGTTTGAAGCTTTCATATTATTCATGGGGTTGTTAACACAGCCGAACCCCCACATAGGGGGCACGGGCTGTGGAGACAATGCTGGGCACTGCCTCCATAGTCTGCATTCCTATGGGGGCGGTTGCGGGGTAGCCCCCAAGCTTCCCCCAATATGTATATACAATACATTTATCCTTTGAAAATTGCTGCGATTCTCCCATATCTGAAAATCGTTGTACATTTCTTTTAAATCTAGGTTTTATAAAAATAAAATTCTACAGGAACTTTATCAATATTAACATGCAAATATTTATATATATATATATATATATATATGTATATGTATATATATCAATATATATATATAAATATACCAGAATGATTGCTCGGGAAGAGCAATTTTTCACAAAAGTTTTTCTACAGGAGGATATTTACAAAATTTCCCAAGCCAAATAGAACTCATTGGGAAAACAAAAACAAAACATTAATCTTCTCCATGAAGATCTCTCCAATATAATCCGAGATTTTCTACAAATTTTGATAGGAAGATTTCAAATCCATTCCTATAGAGGTTTCCAAATTTCTCTATAAAATATTTCTAGGAATTCTATTGTTTAAAAATCAATTTCTACAAAGGTTCTAAAACTTTCATGACAATTTTCCAATTTCAAAACACATCAAAGCTTTTAAAACAAATTAAGTTTTCTCCATTGTACATGAAATATTTTCCAAAACAATAACTAATTCTAATAGCCTTTCCAATTAGAATTTAAATAAAAATAATAAAGAACATGTTCCAGAAGTTTGAAGAATTTGAAGATTGAAGTAGAGCCTCGCCTTCAGATTCCAATATTATCAAAGCTTCTTCCACTAACCCTCTTTCCAGAAAGTTGAAAACAAAACCAGAGCCAATTTTTCCCGACAACTTCTTTCCCAATTATTTTACAACCACTATTCTCAACCACCCAAAATATATTTCTTCATTCCCGTGAAGTAGCCTCTTTCCTCTTTTAGTTAATGCAATTATTCTCTCCAAGAATTAATTCCCATCACCAGATATTAATTTTCTAACACATGTCACAATGAAAATATCTTCCCAAAATAAATCACAGATATTTCCTCTAAAATATTTATAAGATATTTGTTTATTTAATAATTCAAAATCCAATATTAATTTAATTAACCACTCAATTAAATCCATAACTTAATTTAAATAATTAATTAAACAAAGCTTTTATAATCTAACCTTTTAAATATCAAATTTAATCTAATTAATTTTAATCACTATGTAAAACAAATTTAATCTCAAAGATTAAATTACTTTACAAAATAAAATAAATTTAATTAATTAAATCAAATATAAAGCTTCTAAAAACATTAATCAAGATTAATTAAATAATCACTTAAAAACATCATAAACATTAATTAATATTAATTTCCCATAGAGCATACCTTGCAAAATAAATAAACAACAAGGCAAATGGAAAACAACATGACAAAAAAGCATGACCAAAACAAGGACTAACGACACACTGTGACTAGGGTTGTGGTTTGACAAGGAAACCCTGTTACTATCTCCCAATCAACTATTCCATTGGGCAATGGACACACTCAAACCTGTGAATCCAGGTGGAGTTGATGTCCTGTACCTGCAATCTTGCAATCAAAACATATGTCATACATGTATATAAATCATGAACAATCACACCGTGAAGAGAAAATCACATAATCGCAGGGTGCTTGCAAGTGAGTGATGCATTCCCACTCCCTTCACCAGTATAATGTCACATCAAAACTGACAAAACTAAAACATCAAATAACTAGAGATGAACATATATCAATATCAACTCACATAATCAACTATGCTAACCAAAGAGCATGTCATAAACAATAAACATCAATATAGTGTACCATCACATCTCAATATAAAAAACATCATCGCTCCAATTTCAACAATCAAATAACAACAACATAGTATCATAGTCTATCAAATTAAAAAACACTGTCTGAAAACATAACCAAATCGGAGGGGTGCTACAAATTGTGTGAAAGGTGTAAACATTTATGTTGTGATTTGAATGGGTAATATATTCTATGGTATGACATTTCCTTTCTAATACATGGTTGTTAAAATTGTGGGAAAAACTATTTAAAATTTACTTTATTATTATAATTTGACTATTTTCAAGAATATAGCAAATAAGAATTGACAACTTCAATAACTTATGTGCATGATTATATTAGGATTATATTTCCTAAACCTTAGTGATTTCTAGGAGGAATTATAAGCTAAGGGAAGGGGAATGTAAGGCCAACCCCTATGTGACTATTAGTATTCTTGTATTCCTTGGAATGTGCTCCATTATGGGTTAAATAAAAATAGATGCATGGTGCAATTTCATTGATGTGTTGGTGTTATCAATCGTATTGGTGAATCACATGGATCAATTCCTCTCCTTGAACTTATGTATCAAAATGGTTTTTTTGTTAAGAAAACATTGCATAATCATCTTATAGATTGACTACCTAGGAGATTATTGATTCTTGCATTTTATAGCGTGTTAGAATTTTGACGATGCTAATAAATGCTATGAGAAACGCTAAGGACAATGGATTATATAAACCTGGAATAAATAATTGACATAGATTATTTAATTATTAGTACAGAAGTATGGAATTGTGATTGTTCGACCAAGTTTAGGATTGTGGTTATTCTTTGTGAATGGATTATTTTCAAGAAACAAAATATAATGAATTTAGTTGAGTAAAAGATAAGGACTGTTGTAGTATTAGATTTTAGCTCAACAAATATACTAATGAGTTGAATGTATTTGATGAAGATGTTATCTATGTTAGGTATTGGAGGTCTTAAGAGTTTTTATAACAACTGAAGGAAATTTTCACCAATCATATGTGGATGTGAGAAAAGGTAAAATAATTAAACTAGAGACCAACTTAAAGTATGTATAGGTGGTAAGTTATATGTTTAATATAAATATTTTCCTTCTTGATAATAATAAAATTGTTTAAGATAAAATTATGAAAATTTAAACCAATGGTTATGATTTCATACTATCTGATGATGAGTTTGAATTGATTATATGGACTTATTTTTATCAATTAATTTAGGAAAGTGATCTTAATGAGATTAGTGAAATTGTGTGATTATTGATGATGCTTAACCATATGCATATTGGATATATATATCTACTAATGTTGTGTTTGTTGTATAGAAAATAAGTGCCAATGGGGGAGAAGGGAGAGACAACAAAACCCTACTAAAACACATCACTTTTTGAAGTTGTACATTTTGCTTGATGTTGTACAGGAAGAGTTAATGCGATAGCTTTTATATTCTAAGTTGTCTTTTAAGGATTTTGGGTTATTGTTATTTTAGTTTATTTGAAATTTTTCTTTGGGAAAATCATGTGTTAGAAATAAGAGTTCATTTAATCCCTTGTTGAATAGGAGGGCATGTTTCAAGTGGGTTAAGAGTTTATTTGAATATTAAACCTTGCTTTATTTTAGTATTTTTAAAGGCCTTAAGTATACACCTAAGGGTTGGGCACTTTTTAGAGGCAATTAATTATCAAATAAATGAGTACTAAACCTTTTTTATTCTTCTTTTATGATTGTGATGAAATTTGAATTTAGGGTTTTGTTTACCTTATTTTATTTTATTCACTATTGGGAATAAAAGTGGGGAGAGTTAAAACTTTTTTTTGGGACTTTTCTTTTGGCTAGAGAAAGGGGAGCTTGGAGAGAGGGTTTGAAAGGAAGAAGTTGAAGAAATTAGAAAATGGAATGAGAAAAGAAAGCTAAGTCCTTTGACCCTATTATGCCATGGATGGATATTTGTGTTTTCTTTAATTTATTAAAATTTTGGGTGTGACTTCTTTAACTTGTTTGAAGTTCTTGTTGTAAATGACTGTAAATTTGTAAAGTTTTGTGAAATGGGTACTTTCAATCTTTGGAGAGTTATGGGTGAACTAATATTTAGTGAGTGCAAAATATTTTGTATGGGGGTTTTAAGTAAACTTGTTTATTTTGATTTTTTTTACTGTTGGGAGTTGAGTTGTATTTTTTTATTTATGGGTTTTGGTGTTTTCTCCCTATTCGGGAGTTGGCTAGAGTCATGAATGGCTTGATGATGTCAAAAAGGATGGGTGGAGAGCTTTTACTCTCTCATTGGAGTGATATTACTCTATTTCTTAGAGGTGATAGATGGATTTAAACACATTTATTAGGTTACCTTTGGTATAGCATTTTCATGAAATTTCAAAAATGAATAAAATTGTAAATTGCTCATATCATTGTGTAAGAAACAAAAAGAAAATAATGTAAGAGATTTTATTTATTTTGATAAAAATAAAGAGTGAGTTATTGTGTGGTAGTGTTGGAAATTGGTGAAATAAATTCTAATAAAGATTCTCTCTTAATTTTCTTGTATTTTATTTTGTTACATTCATTTTTTCTCAACTCTTATTTCTTCTTAAGAATTATAGTTAGAATTAATAAATTTACAAATGAAATCCTCTTACAAATCATTACCCTTGTATGTTATATAATTTATATATTATGAAATCATTGAAATCTTATTTTATTAAAATTAATCCAAATAAAAAATACCACATTTACACTAAGATATAATGTATCTATTTGTGTAATTGATGGAAGTATATTGATTTAAAGGTTTATTCCATAAATAGAAAATTGTGGAAAATATATGTGTATAAAAGCCATTGAAAAAATAAATGTAGCACTATTTTAGATTTTTTTTTAGTCGGTAATAAGAGTTTTTTATATTGTCTGAAATAAGAAATTATATATTCATCATTTCCAGTTTTCTTCAAACACCCAAAAAAAACCATTTACTATAAGTAATTTAGACAAAAAGAACCTGAACATGTGAAAACAACACCACTAAGCCCCTGTTCCCCTACAACAGTCTAGTCTAGGTAATCTAGCTACATAAATCCTTAACCCAAAAAGCATTCATCTATCCAAAATAAAAAAACACATCATCCAACTTCGACAGAGTTCATCCATCAGCAATACATAATTTAAAATAGAAAAATGTGGAATTCAAAACAAAACTTAAAAACACAGGAGTCTTTCCCTTCAAATTGCACTACCCGACTCCATCATTGTCGTTCCAGTCGCTTTCATCTTTCACTTCTTCTGGCACTTCCCTTTCCTTTTCTGTTGGTGTTTCTCTTTCCTCTCTTTCTTCTCCAAGCCCTGCATTTCCTCCTTCACCCAAGTTATAACCTCTTCCACTTCCATTAGCTCGATGAAGATCTTGATTGCTTTCCATCCAAGTTGTGCTTCCTCTTGGCATCACAACTTGAATTTTCCTTCTGGCCACTGAATGAAAGGGATGCAACCCACCGACCCATATAGCTCTTCCATCTCTTCAATATCTATTCCCTCACTAATGTCCATCCCAACACCCGGTACCGACCACTCTAGAATTGATTCCATGCCAACCAGGAAGTCCTCATGGACAATCATTTGCATCACCTTTCTAACCATTTCGACCTTTTCACCTAGGTCTAATCCCCAGTCTACTATCAATGAATAGATATCCATATTCATCCTATACTTTTGTCTGAGGATTCCAAAATCCCTACCTAAAGTCATCCTCACACATTGCCTTAAACTGCCATCCTCAACAAGAAATAGGCCCATTAATTGCTTCTCTGATGCCTCTCCATAGAAAGGACTCAATTGCCTCCTAGAAAGAAAGGTGAAATTTACTTCCATTAGCTCTCTATATTGCTAGTGTTGCCACTCCCGGTCTCTGTTGCAGAGTGATATTCAACATGTGAGAACACAAATGAATGCAACAAACCCAAGGACAGGGGAATAAAAGCCTTCATGAAACTCCCACTCTGAATTGAATGCAACATGTACTGAGCCACCAATTGCCTTCCTTGTATTTATCTTGTCATTTCAAACTACCTTGAAACACCTACAACCTTTCCCATTAAATGTAGTGTACTCACTAGTTAACTCCAATTATTCCACAAGGTTCACATCTCTAAAATCTTCAAGTTTAAATTCCCTAGTTTCTTTAAACGTTAAAGCCCATTTAGAAAGGATGTCGGCTTCAACATTCCCCATTCTTCTTATGTGGCTCAATGAAAAATTCTCACATGTGGATAATTCTTCTCTAATCCTTGCAATTACATTTTGAAGGTACCAAGCATTAATGGTCCCTTTCATCACCGCTTGGACTATTATCAGCGATTCCCCTTCTAAGTGGATCTTATTTGCTCCTAGATTTTTTCCACATTTAATTACCAGTAGTGCTATTGAGGCCTCTACCTCATTATTTGTTCCATCCATAAGCTTCTTCACCCCTAAGGCTACAACATCTCCCGTCCAATCTCGAATTATAAACCCCGCCCCTGATGGTCCAAGGTTCCCCTTTGAAGCCCCATCAAAATTTATTTTCCACCAACCTTCCAAAGGTCTTTCCCAAGTCACTTCGGATGACTCCTTAACACCTAGTTTAACCCACCGACCCCTTAATGAGCTAAAGGAAAATTCTCGACCATATCTCCTAAATTTATTTGTCCTCCATGGTGAAAGGTACTCATGGGTTAAAGTGATGTGAGCTGCTACTCCAACCACCTCCTCTATTTCATGGTTTGTCCTCCATTGTAACCTATCCAAGGTATCCTCTTTGTCCAAAAATATTCTTTTGTTTCTTTCTTTCCAAATCTCCCAAACTACTAAAGATGGACTGACTTTCCATAGGGAAGAAAAAATTGACTTTTTTCTAGAAATGGGCCAACCTTCAAAAACCTTCTTAAGTGTCTCGAGGGTAAGAATTTTCCACCCCAAAGACCTCCTTAACATCTCCCAACACTCTTTTATAAATTTTCAATGCAACAGTAAATGATCATTGGTTTCCTCTGCCCCTGTACGCATCACACATTTGGACGAACCATAGAAACCTAACTATTTCCTTCATTCACCTGTTAAGATGCAACCCCGGGTTGCCAGCCAAGCAAAGGCCCTTGCCTTGGGTAAACATTATTTCCCCCAAAATAAACTAGTTGGCCAATTCTCAATCCCTACCTTTGTGTCCAAAATTTGGTATCCAATTTTAACCGAATACGTCCCATCCATTGCTCCACTCCACACCACCTTGTCTTCCTTGTTAGACTTCATAAAATTTCTAGACTTAAAAATTTCCTACATAAGGACCCTCTATCGGTTTATTAACTCAGTATCTTGGAGGGATTTCCACTCCCAATCACCACCTGAAACATCAGACCTAAACACCAAGTAATCACATATCTTATCCCCCCAGTGTTGTGTGAACCATAGTCTCAACTCATGTAAATCTTCATTCTCCTTCAAAGCTAGAAAACCCTCCCACAAATATTCCCAAAACTTTACTTTCAATCCATTCCCAATCTACCAGGTCATATGGTCCACTATGACCTGACGACAAGAGATCACAAAATTCCAAATTGCTAAGCCTAAAGGAGGATTCCACATGGTAAAAATTATGCAGTTATCCATCGAATCCAGATAATTTTCTTTTAGAATACAAACCCATAACTAAGATGGTTGAGAATAAATATTCCATACCAATTTTGCTCCTAGTGCCTCATTTAAAATGCTCCAGTATCTCAACCCAACCCCACCTTTCCCTTTTGTCATGCAAATTTATTCCCATGAAAGCAATGGGATTTTATCTTGGTCAGAAGCCCCATTCCAAAAGAATTTTCTCATTCTCTGGCCTACAACCTTAGCAATCCTTTTATAAATTTTTGAGGCACATCATCAAAAAAATAGGGATGGCTGAGATTACAGATTTTAGCATCAGAATCCTTCCAACCGAAGTCAGCCACCTGCTTTTCTAGCCGTCCATACGCCTCAAGCAACACTCTACCAAATCCTTCCAAATAGTTGCCTTGCTTGCACCCCCAAATAGAGGAATACCAAAGTATCTCCCAGGAAGAGAGCCCATCTTCGTGCCCAAGATAGAGCATATTTCCCTTTGTTTTTTATAGCAGGTATTGAAGAAGAAAATTTCAGATTTCTCCAGTTGATACATTGTCCTGAAGCTTTATTGTACTTATCTAGAGTGATTTTCATCAACCATGCTTCCCTAAAAGAGGCTTCTCCCATAAGTAAAGTATCATTTGTGAACTATAGATGGGATAGAGAATCCAAACCTTCTACTAATCGAACACCCTTCCTTCCCCCTTCCTCCCTCTTTTTTGAGATTAGTCATCCCAAAGCCTCTTCCATTATAATGAACAGGAAAGGGGAGATGGGGTCACCCTACCTTAATCCCTTTTTAGGAATCAAAGAAACCTTGTGGACTGCCATTAAATAAGACTGATAAATGGGGATTATTTGTACAACTCACCACCCATTTGATCCAATCCTCGCTGAAACCAAAACTCTTGAGTACCTTAAGAGAAATCCTTTGTTCACTTCATCATATGCCTTCTTGATATCCAAATTTACCAATATTTTTTTTGTTCTAGCTAACCAAATGGAATGAATTACTTCATGAGCAATAATTATACCTTCATATATAGAATGGTTTAGAGAAAAACCACTTTGCTCAGGGGATATCACCACATCCAAGACTTCTTTTAACCTATTCGCCATCACTTTTGAAATTATCTTATACACCGTGTTGCAGAGAGCAATGGGTCTAAAGTCATTGAAAGATAAGACTTCCTCTTTATTCGGGACTAAAGCAATAAAAGTATTATTAAATTCTTTCAGTACAAAACCCCCCAATCTAGATTCCTCTACCACTTCCCACAGCTCTTGATCTAGGATATCCCATAATTTTTGGAAGAAAAGTGTCGAAAATCCATTCAGTCCAGGATCTTTGTCTCCTCCAATGCCAAAAAGAGCAGTTTTTACTTCTAAAGTGACTGCCTTAGTTAGCATTACATTTTGAGCATCTGATACACATCTAGGAATTACTTCCAACACTTCATTCTCCTGGGAGATGTCAGCCTGACTGTTACAAAAGGCATCAGAAAAGTATCTCACAACTTCCTTACAAATCACCTCCTTTTCTATGAGGGTATTACCATGCTTGTCCTGTATCAAAAAAAAATTAATACAGGATCTCTTGACCTTGACCGCATTGTGAATTTTTTTTGTGTTTCAGTCCCCTTCCTTAAGCCATGTCTCCCTTGATTTCTGCCTCCAAAAAATTTCTTCATGTGCCAAAATCTTTGCATACCACTTGTTAAGTTTTTTTTCTATTTGGAAATCCTCCTCACTCAAACCTCCTTCAATGAATCTTGAGTGTAGCATCCCCAATTCTTGTTCTAGATTGAGATTTTCTAAGAAAATATTCTTAAACACTTCCCTGTTCCATTTCTTCAGTTGTTCCTTAATAAAATGCAACTTTTTGAAAAATACAAAAGCTTTGTTTCCCCTCCTTTGTGGTGAATTTGACCACCATCCAACTACCAACTCCAAAAACCCCTCCTCTCTTAACCAATTTTTTTCAAATTTGAAAGGGCAACAATTAGATGCTTCCTCCTCTTGAATATGCACATTAATTAGATAGTGATCCATGCTTGTGATGGGTAGGATCTCAGTTTGAAAGGTCCATTTATAATTATCCCAATTTCCTACGATAAAAAATCTATCAAGCTTCTCTGCTATATTTAGAAAACCAATTCTTCTATTTATCCAGGTAAAATCCCCATTTTTAAACTGAATCTCAAAATGACCATTATTTGTTACAAAATCACTAAAATCTTTCTGTTTTTGGTTGAACCAGCCAAGGCCCCTCTCTTGTTCAACGATCGTATAATTGCATTAAAATCCCCACCTAAAAGGAAAATTTTGTCACCATTAGCATTCATCACCTCCGATATCTCCCCCCATACCCTTCTCATTTATGTGGTAATATTTGGTCCATAAACATTTATTAATGAGAAACTTGAAAGTAGTTGCTTAGATATAATATTTATCCACTATCATGACTTCTTTTTTCTGAGAGCTTGGACCTCCATCACCGCTTCTTTGTAAAGAATGTTTATTCCTCCCGAGGCACCTGTAGCTTCTACAATAAGAAACTTCCAGAAGTTGAAACACTTTCCAAATGCTTCAACTTCAGTTCCATTTAACTTTAACTCTTGCAACATAACTATTTATGGTCGTGTTTGATCAAGACATCTCTTGATCAAACGAATCTTGTCAAGGGCATTGCAGCCCATGACATTCCACGATAAGACCTTCATTGCTCCTAGGAAAATGCATAGCCTTTTCCCAATCTCAATTTTTTTTGACCTACTGCACTTCTTGCAATTTCAAATTTTACCCTTATTGGCTTAGGACCTCATTTTTTCCTTTCACCTACCTTAACCTTGATTTTTTTTGCCAAATTTTTCTCTAGCATTATTTTTTCTTTGATCCCTACTTCCGAGCTTAAGCCCATGTCATCACCCCCACCTTCTTCCCCCTTCGAAGGGATTTCCAAATCTGGATCTTCAAATGGGCTTCCTTCTTCTATTTCTTCCTCGAAAGAACTCTCTAAATTTCTTATAGGATAAATTTGTATGTCCTTAAAAATAGTTTCCTCTATTTCAACATTTTCATTGTTATCATCCACAAATAAATTTTCATCACAAGGAGAATCTAAAGGAGAGTTCCAACTTGCCAATGCCTCTTCCCTAGGTTTTTCCCTTCTCGATCTATTCGTGAGGTCTCTGGTAGTATTGCTTGTCAACTTGTTTGAGGGAATTTTTACTGTTGAAGCTATTTGAACATTAGATTTCTCTAGAGGTGTAAAATTTGGTGAAGCTCAATCTACATTTCCTGAATCACAGACTAGAACTGAAACCATTTCTTCCTAGAAGTTGTCTACCCTAAGCTCTTCCACCTGATCTGTCATTTTACTTACCCCTAATTCCATAGGTTCTTCCACCTGATTGATTTCTTTTCCTAAAAGTGATGCCATGTTTACATTTTCATGTAGCCCTTCTATCTCAAAAGCATTTGACCCCGCCATACTCTCCTTTGCAACCCTTACCTTTCCAAACTGCCTTTCTTCTTCTTGAGAATCTATCCACAAACCTAAGGCCATTTCGGAGTTGCTCAATCCCTAATCTTCCTCAACCCACTGGTCCCATTTTTGTGACATTACTTCCAAAATACTGTCATCCTTCACTTGAAAATCTCTTTCTTTTAACAACAGTAAATCCGTTAGGGAATTTTATTCCAATCCTTTACCTTTCTCTAACCAACTACATTCCTCTATAGGGTGCCCTACCCCTTTGCAAGCAGAGCACATCTCAACCATTTCTTCGACTTCTATCATTTTCTTCAATATTTTCTCCCCTGTTTTAAGTTCCACCATTGTTGGGAGAGGATGAATCACCTACCAGAGAATACAGATGTGGGCATACATGCTATAGTGTTTATTAGTGATGGATTCATCTGCTTTAACAAAGGTTCCCAACTTCTTACCAATCAGTTTTAGGGTTTCTATGTCCTAATATTCATGGGGCAGGTTATACAATTAGATCCAAATTGGTACCTTCAAAATGGTTTCTATTTTGGGGTTGAAGTTTGGGGTCCATTATTTCAAGTAAAGCCCTTTTCCCCCATTAAAAAAGGCCCACTATTCATAATCCATTCTTTATCTAATGGGCTCGAGCAAATAACCAGGTAAAGCCCATTTGGTAGTGTTTTCAGCATAGTTGCTTCCCCCCAATTCTCATTGCACCAATTTCTAACCCTTTAAAACATTGGCCACAGGCCGCTCCATTTCATGAAGAAATATTTTTATTTAAACTTACTCACAGACTCACTCTAGGCTTGGCCCTCTACCATTAAAGAAACACTTGTTGTGTGTTCGGATGTAGGGTTTACCTAGCCTATTTGTGTCGGCTCGTCATGCCGCTTTGGCCTCTAGAACTTCTTTTCAATCTCTCAAATGTCAATCGGCTCGATTAGGTGCATACTTGCGTAACCCCATTTGTTCCTTGGAAAGCCCCATTATTCCTTCCCTTCATTCTAGTTAGTGTAGGAACCCTTTCCACCAGTTACCAAAACCTTCCATTCTTGTTGCGAAGCGCACCATGGTGGATTCGGCTGGTGACCTCCATATCGTTGATTGTATGGCCACCTGGTTTGAGGTCCTCCATGCCCTCATAAATCCTACGTCCTACGATCGCCTTGGTCCTTCCTTCTTTCTTCCATTCCACATTCATATTATAGATGCTTTGTGTCTTTTTTTAACACTATTTTAGATTTTAATTATATAAATAAAGTGGTATTTTTTATTTAATAATATCTATTTTTCTTTATTAATAAAATAAATTTAAGAATAAAATAATATAAATATAAATAAAATTTGTATTTAAAAATAAAATAAATTGAAGTGTAGGGCACGCCAAGGTTTTCCTTCTGTCATGTCCCTATAGGAGCTCTACTCGTTAGGTAGCCACAAATTCCCTTAAAGGAGTTGAGGACTCCTCAAGGGGAGTCATAGGCTGCCCCAAAGGGAGTTGTGGACTCCCCAAGGGGATTCATAGTCCCCCAAAGGGATTCATAGTCCCCCAAAGGAGATTTGTAAGTCTCCCCAAAGGGATTTGTAGCCTCCCTTATAGGGGAGCTGAAACCCCCCTTATTTCTAAAATATTTTTTTACATTAAAAAATGGTCTCATTATTTTGTTATGAGAAAAATAAAAATGATTTTGATCTGCTCTCACATAGATCTCTTAAAAAAAGAAGGATGCCTAATAAAAGTAAGCATGGAAATAAATAGAGCAACCATCATAACATAAATCTTGCCACAAGTACATTGCAATGCCTGGAATAGAGAAACATGTATAATAAAATAAAATAGTTCATAGATTTGAAGTAAGTCTATAACCTACGATCCATATGGGTGAACAAAAAAAACTATAAATTTTATTTTCACATGAGAAATGTTTGAAATTCAATCTGCAAAAGAATATGAACAAAAGGAGATTAGATAAAAAAAGGGGCAATTCTTGAGAATCCTGCAATGAAGGTAAGATCTTCTATCAAACAACAAAGGGTACCTCAAGAAAACTTTCATAAGTTTCTCCTTCATTCCAATCCTTTACAACCCGCACATGCAAATGAAGAACAAATAAAAATAAAATGAGTTTTATAAGATCATCCTTATGAGTTAGGGTTTTTTTTAGTTGCCCTAACATCCAATGGTCAAGATTAGACCTCATCCAATGGTTGAGATTTCATGCACATTCCATTAACCATTAAATTATTATTTCATTAATTAATTTTACTTAAATTTCAATTTAACCATGATGGGGACCAATGTGTCTAGGACCCCTCATTCAAATTATGACTTAAAGGTCGCTTTTTGGAAATATTTATAAAAGTAACTTTAAAATTTAATAAATTATTTAAGTAAGGCTCAATGAAATTAATTTGACTAAGACTAAACACATTCAATATTTTTAACCCCTTGCAAAATCAAATGGATGAATAAATATGAATGACATAAATTCTCTCAAATAAATCTAGAATGAGCTAGCTCGATTTATTATAAATTGTTGAATAAATAAATAAATAAAGTTATTTTATGAGGCATTTAATAAGAGATGTTAAATGTAAAATTGGGTTTAAGTTGTTTAAAATAATTTTATAAATTAATTAAGGACACATCTAAATAATTAAATAAACAATTTGATGTTATAAATCATTAAAGTGACATCTTGAAGTCCCAAGTAGTTTTCTCAATTTGAGTTAAACCCCAAATCCTCCTTAAGGCTAACAAGGCCATAAAACCTTACAAATTATATATAAAATACAAAATGAGTCATTATTTTTGGAAGCAAAGAAATATGAACATGCATATAAATTAGTATTACGATTTAAATTTAAAGTTGTTATTTGGTAATTAAGGGGATGTGTGTTGAACACGATACTTCACCTCGACATTTTTGTCATTATAGAACAAAGTGAGATAACATTAAATTATTAGTAATAAGAGGTTGGTTACATTTAAAGGTTAATAATATATGGAGTTTAGTTGGGTATCAAGCCAATAAACCCAATCAATGTAGAAAATGGATCTAGAGGTAATAGAGTTAATCCATTGAGCAACGTAGATTAAATTTACTCACATTACTTTAAGATAACATGGTTTGAATTATAGATAAACTTAAGTCAGTAGGATATTTAAGATAATACATTTTCAACTCATGATATAAAGACATGTATATGCATGTTGGCACATACTTAATTGTACCATGAGCTTAAATTTTGAAATATAGAATTTAAACTCCCTTAGGATAAACTCAACCCTTGTTTAACTCAAGTCAAGTGTAAGGAGTTCTCAAAGTTATTAATGATGAAGTATCCCTTTGACTTAGGTGTTAGCTTTATATATGGACCTTGGTCAACTCCAAACCCCAAAATCAAGGATACATCAAGGATAATCTTGACGTTTATAAGGAAATGTGTTGCAAGGAAAAAATAGGTGTGGTCTTGTGGAATGTTTCTTAGATTTAATCTTTTTTATCAGAATTCAAGATGTCATGGCATGTAGTCATGGGTTTCAATTCATGTCTATACTATCCATGCAAGTTACTGCACATGCACTTGGGTGGTAGTTAGTGTGACCATGATCATAGTATAGGATAAATACACTAGATCCATACAAATTTGAGGCATATTTGATCTACTAATCCATGGTCCCAATGTGATGGTATTCGAAAGCATCAAAACTAAGAAACCATTAAACTAAGCATGCAAGAAACACAAAATCTTGAAACAAACCTATTATAATACTCTGAATCTTATCCCACTGGGGGAGTGGTGTTGCATTGATGTGGAATGGCGACCCTTTCCCAATTTCTTGGATAACATGAGCTTGTTCCAATCGATTTTATTGAAGAAAATCAATGAAACTGATAAGATATGTGTGAAACATGGATTCTTAAGCTACTATGATCAAGATTTAAACTAAAAATGCTAAATATATGCTAAATATGGATGCAAGTGGATATGAGTTTCAATAGCATAATTTTTCTCTAAAAAGGTGGATCCATTCCTCACCAAATAGTGATCTATTTATAAGAAAGCAAATGAAAAAATCAAGGGCTCAGATCGATTTGATCTATCAATGGTCAAGATGAAAAGGAGGGTCAAACATGGATCAAGGATTCTCATCAATGAATGAGAATCAAAGATCACATGGATCAAGAAAATATCAAGGGCTCACAATGATTCAAACAAACACACTTTGTAACAACTTTGAAAGTTTGTTACAAAGTTTGTTTGGAAAAAATATTCTATTGTTGGAGAAAAATAGGAGAATATTCCTTTGGAATATTCCCTATGCAAGTGGATGGGAGGGAAATTAGCAAATTTAGTAATTAAAACTAAATTTTAATGTGCAAAAGGGGAAGGAATATTCCATGAGAATATTCCCTTTTGGAGGAATGTGCAAAGGAGGAATATTATCAAGGAATATTCCCTTGCAATTGGGAGGATTAGGATTTAATTAGTAATTTGATAATTAAAACAATGTGTCAATTATGCAAATTAGAGGAATTTAGGATATTCATTAAATAATTAACTTATTTAATGAAAAGGGGTCAAAATGACATTTAATTAAATAATTAAGACTATTTCATTAAAAAATCTTAATTATTTAATTAAATAATCTTAGTTATTTATAAGATTATTTAATTAAATGAGAGGACTTAGGATGTTAAAATTGAATATTTTGATTTATCCAATTTAACAGGACAAAAAGTTAGTGCAAGAGCGGGCGAATTAACCTAATTAGATTAATCATGTTAATAGATGGAAATGACATGATTAATTAAATAGCTAAGCTGATTTGATCAATCAAGCGAAAAGAGGATGGGTTTTAGGATGAAATATCCAATTCGAGTGCACGGTATCATTTAGGACATTTTAAGTGTTTACATTTCGCCCCTTCGGATAAAGACCTCTTGAAGATGGTAATGGATGAGTTGACAAGTTCACTTCAAACCCACGAGTAGTGCCTAAAAAAGTCTACCCCTTCTTCCCTAGAGAAATAATTAAAATCTCAAGCCAATGTAAGAGACGGGGAGAGAAAAATAAATAGCTTTGAAAGAAACTACAAAGGAAAAGGAAGAAGTAGTTGTAGAAGATGCAACTCTAGAAGAGAAAACAACTAAGGGAGAGCAAGTAGCTCATAACCTAATTCCAAGCTAAGAAAACAATGCCTCAAATTAGGGGTATTACAAAAGTAATGCTCAATATAATTATTGTCAAAAGTATCGTTGTTTTGCAAGTGAATGTAGAAAAAGGTTGTGTAACCCATCAAAACAAAGTGCTTGCTAATGAGAAAGATGCTAAACCTAAGGAATCAAAAGTGTTTATCATATGCAATATTACTAAGAAGAGTAGCACTGAAGTTTGGTACTTGGATAGTGGATGCAACAATCACATGAGTGGAAATAAAAACTTATTTGCATTCATTAATAAGAATGTCTAGTCTAAGATAAAAATGGGGAACAATAAAACAATTTCAGTAGTGGGTAAAGAGTCTATTATTGTTTGCACTAATCATGGTGACAAAAAGAAAATAGAAAATATTTATTATTCTCCAAACATAAAACACAAGTCCAAAAAAGCTACAAAGTGCTAATAGAATATAGAGAGTGCATTATTTTTTACAAAATTGAGAGTAAGAACAAGATTGCAGCAGTCCAAATGACAAAAAAAAACATGATGTTTCCTCTATGAATGCAAACTAATTTCTCAGTGTTGTTTGCAACTACTCCCAAGCACATGAAGATTACAAAAATACCCTAGCGAGCAACCATCAAGATGGTCATCAAAGACCCCTCCAAGATATGGCACTTAAATTTTTTGCACCTTTAAATTATTGTGAACTTAATATTTTGTCCAAGAAGAATATGTTAGGGGATTACCAACCACAATAGAGCCTAATAAAAAATGTGAAACTTGTATCTAAAGAAAACAACATAGGAATCCTTTCAATCAGAGAACTCTAAAAAGGAAAAAGAACCACTTAATTAAATTAGACCTGAAGGAAAATATTGTGATTTCTTAGTTTTATTAGTTTAGGTCCTATATAATATTGAAATTCGCCATATTTCTTGGTTGTGGAAGAGGTTAATAGATCTTGGTTGTCTTGGTGATTGTTAAGGAAACTTTTTGTACATGCAGGTTTCTTCAAGAATTCTTTACTTGGGATTCTTCAATGGTGTTGGTCCCATACACATTCAATCAAAAATGGTATGTAACAAATAATTGATAGCATGTAGTTTTCATAGTCCATGATAATATATATGTTGAAATTTATGATTTGAAACCATATAATATTTTTATCATCAATGTTTCTCCATGATCTATTATCAAAATAATGCAATAAGAGAAAAAATGGTACATATATATTTATGTGACCCTACACAAACTTTCACTATTATAAAAAAACTCAATATTTAATAACCTTCATTGATAACTATAATAAAAAGACATGGGTTTACTTCTTTAAACATAAATCCTTAGATAAGTTCAAAGAGTTTAAGACCTTGGCTGAGAAACAATGTAGACACTTTATCAGTCCTTAGATCAAATCCTTAACAAGTAATTTATGTCTAATCCAAATCTCTTGGATCTGAAAACATCCACCTAACATCAATAATTTTGGAGGGCTATATATCTAACACCCAAATCTGATTTTGTTTTTGAATAATAAAATATTTTTGCAGGTAAATTTATTGCTAGTAGGTGAAAAGCGAAGAGTTAAGAAAAACAAAAGGAAAGATGAGAAGAATTATAAGAGTTGTTGAGCACATAGAAGAAGAGAAGAGAACATCGAAAACAACTATAAAACCAAAATAGAGTAGAAACTCCAGAACCATATGCAAGAAAATATATAGCAACAATTCCAGATATGTTTTGTATACATTTTCTAATTCTTTGAAAATATTTTGTTTTCTTTCAAGTTTTTAACTTTAAAAACATATTTTTATGGATTTCTTATAGGTAGTCTCCATTTTTTTTTTAATTCCAATAATATCATATAAAAACCATGATGTTCTAGTTCATTCCATCTTGTTCATTTCATCAAATTAGAGATCAGGAAGCTAAGGTACCATTAATATTTTCTTTGTGTTTGATTTTCTTCAATATTATAAGTTGCTCAGTTTAGGAGACTATCATGTAAATATTTAAACATGGTGGTGTATTCGACTTGCATATTCAACATCTACACCATCTAAAGAATCTCTACATTATTTTCCCTTGCTCTTCATGGCCAGATCTCCTTCAAATAACATGTATTATTTTTTCAGCACTATTGGTACTACTCTATCTCCCACCCACTAACTCAACTTCCCAGCATTCATGTTTATTTCCCATAATGTATTTACTATGGCCAATTTTGCATTGATAGTGTCAAACATAATGCTTGACAGAAAGTCTTATTTCCAAAGGTGCAAATAGCAAATTTTTTTCATAGATCTTACAGTTCAAGGACTTCATCCTCCACACTATTGGCATGCATTAGATTTCTCATTATAAGTGGTGGCCTCACTTTCCCATCAACTATCTCACAGGTTGAAAATAGTACAATTTTCAACTTATTCTCTCTTGAGCTTCAATACCTGACTCTCTAGATCTGTTTGTGTATAAACGAGCTATAACAAGTGTTATTTCTAGGTGCTTGGAGTGCACATAAACTATCTAAGACAAGTGTTATTTGGTGCCACTTTTGTTATTTTTCCACAATTTTGTTAGGGAGTCTTTGTCTCATGTAGTGTAAGAGAAGACTTGTGTCTTGACTATGGAGTCCATTTTTGTTCATGGAGTTCACATGGCCTTTATACTAGCCATAGAGGCCATAACATATGGGTGGTTCTTTTACCTCAAGGTATATTATCAAAACCAGACAGAATCTCCTATGTGGACTTGACATGACACCTTGACACCATGCTTTCCAAAGACCAAGTTCATGGAGCTATATGGACCTGCTTTCTTTGTTGACTATGTATACTACTAGGGATGCCATCTACGTATGCTAACATTAACATTTTTTGGGTTTGGTGGAGGCACCCATTTTTAGTTTTATAATTAAACTTTGGAGGGGCATATGTATGCCATCCAAGGGCCTTTTCTAGCCCCCTTTGTTTTTAACATTACTAATTTTTTGGGGTTAGCTTCACAATGGAGCAAGTGGTTTTTAATTTTTATTCTTATTTTCTAATTTATCAAGAATCTTGGTGTTTAATGTTCTTTTTTGAAATTATACATTCAAAGCTTGTTTTTAGTTTTGTGTTTTGAGTAGATATTTTTTTTTAACATTATATAAGTGAAAGTCATTATTTTTTATTTTGTAATTTGGTTCTAATATTTTATGTCCATTCAGACACTATAAAAATTTGAAAAACATAGCAGAAATTATACACGCAATGATGATAAAGTTTTGCATTCCTATACTTGTTTAGGGGATCCTTTATGAAGATATTGTAATCGCAAATTGAGATAAAATTTCATTCTAAGGATCTCTTTATTGATTTGTGTGATTTATTTGAGTTCTTCATGAGTATCAAAAGGAACCTTGCTATTATGAAATTGGACAGATGAAATTATAAGTTATAGCCAAGGGGAATCCTAACAAATTTTATATGGATTCACCTCTTGCCACATCTCTATGGACTTGATCTTGAACCCAATATTTTTTATTGGTAGCAAGTATGGGATGACAAGATTGATCATGTGATAGAATTGATTGATTGTGTTGATATCGACATAACATGGTTCACCTTACACATTGAGTGTTGTCATGCCCTTTGAACCAAAGTTTTGAAGTTATATGGAGATCCAAATAAACATCCATTCTTGAATGATCTTGTTATAGGTTGTTGATGAATAGGACAACCGAGGGGGGTGAATCAGTTGTCACAGATTATAACCTTCAATTCAATTACCAGAACTAATACATAAACTACTTAAATGATTAATCATCAAATGCCAATGCACAAACACAATAACACCAGATTTACGTGGAAAACCCAATGAGGGAAAAACCGCAATAAGGATTAACTCACATTATAGAGAATATCAAAATCGATTACAAAAAGGCTCACTGCCTACAATAAGGACTCACTATCCAATAGGGCTACAACCTGAAGGGATCATTTCCATGGAGATACAAAGAAAACCAATATGACTTGTTACATAGAGACAACAATCCCAATGCAACAAATGATTCCACCATAATCACTGATCAACTTGCATGAATGATAGAGTTCGCCTTCTGCTCACTGCATCTGGAAACTCAGTATTAAGCTTCACACTGATCTACCACACACATAACTCACACACACTTCTGAATAGCATCAAATTCATCTCTACTCTTTCACTTATCTTCCTTCTTTTCTCTTTTACATTTTTCATTGCTAACTCATCCTATATTTATACTATCTCCAACCTTGAAAAGATACAAAGTCGTCCATCCAACTTCAAATTCAAATTAGATTAGTGCCAAAGAATCCTAGGGTGGAATTAGAATGAGGGCGACCCAAACACATGCTTCATCAACTTTGAAGATAGTGCTTAACACACGGTCGACCAAACCAATGTAAAAAACATAGAACAATTAAGCTCAAAACTTCCATAAACCAAAAATATCTTCAATGCAATCAAAACATCTTTTCTCTAGAACCACAAGTCAAAAGACTTCATCAAAGAGAAATCTAGACCAGCAACATTTCTCTCGGACCTCAACCAAAACATAGAAAATCATAGTTCACAACTGGTGAACACAACTTGAACTTCACAAAGAACCAATAGCCAAGAATCCGAATATAGAATCCTTCAACAACCATGACTCACATATCTGAACCACAAAACCATAGGAACAAATACCAGATCATCATCCTGAATACTTGTAAACTTCATTTAATACAATTTTCTCAATATCCTCAACATATACAGCCAATAGCAACTAGTAGATAACCAATTGACCAATTGACATCAATGACAACACTTGCATTCCTTTTTCCATTCTTGCAACAATCTCCCCCTTTTTCATTGATGGAAAACCATGATGTGAAAAAACATAAAAGAAACCATACTAGTTCTAAATATAATTCTCAAGATTTTTCTTTTTGCTTCTCACCATCAGAAGATCATCTTCCTCATTACCTAATTTTTCTCATTATCTTTTTCTCCTTTTCACATGCTTTTTCTCCCCCTTTGACATCAATGGATAAGGAAAAAAAATATATGTTCACTGAATCTTCCTTTGACATAAAAACATAATACTCATAATGACAACACTTGAAACTACTTGCTCCCCCTGAGAGGTAGCCACAAAAACATCAGTCCAAAAAGATAGAACCATAAATCCACCAGACTGATGTATCTCCAAATGCATCTTAGTTTATGAAAGGAGGGGCAATAACCCTTAAATTCTCTCAGAGATACTCAAAAGTATCTTTAGGAAGAGCCTTTGTAAATATATCTGTAATCTAATCTTTTGTCAGAACATACTCAATCTTGACTTCATTCTCCATGACCTTCTCTCTCAAGAAATGATATCTGATAGATATATTCTTCGTTCTCGAGTGTATCACAGGATTCTTCGAAATGTTAATTGCACTTGTATTATCACAGAAGATAGAAATGAGATCATCATATAGCACTGTGATATCTTTCAATGTTTGTTTCATCCATAGAACTTGTGTATAGCAAGATGTGGCAGCAATATGATCAACTTCAGTAGTAGACAAAGAGACTAAATATTGCTTCTTACTCAGCCATGCCACTAACCTGCATCCAAGAAAGAATGCACCACCACTTGTACTCTTTATGTCATCTATACTTCTAGCCCAATCTGCATCTATATAAGCACTAAGTGAAAAGTCAGTATCTTTAGGATACCATAATCCATAATCTTGAGTTCCATTCAAATATCTAAATTATTTTAAATGCAACAACATATGTTTCCTTTGAATCTTTTTGAAATCTAGCTACAAGATAGACAACATGCATAATATTTGGTCTAGTAGCAGTCAAATACAATAGTCCACCAATCATAGATCTATACTTGCTCTGATCAACCTTAGGTGAATCATCATCTTTACCCAACTTGAAACCAGTCACCATAGGAGTACTTACCGATTTGGAGCCATCCATCCCAAACTTCTTCAACATCTCTCTCACATACTTAGATTGTGAAATGAAAATTCATTTCTTTGTTTGATTAATCTGTAGCCAAAGAAAGAAATTCATCTCCCCAAACATAGACATTTCAAATTATTTTTGCATCTCTTTTGCAAACATCTTGCACATCTTTTCATTTCCTCCAAAGATAATGTCATCAACATATACAACTACAATCAATATTTTTTCATTTTCAATCTTGAAGTACAAATTATTGTCTGTCATACCTCTGTTAAATCCTTGTTGAATCAGATACTTGTCTAACCTTACATACTAGGCTCTAGGAGCTTGCTTCAATCCATATAAATATTTCTTCAATCTGCACACCATATTTGGTTGATCTGTTAACTAAAATCCTTCCAGTTGTTCCATGTAAACTTCTTCTTCTAGCTCACCATTCAAAAATGATGACTTGACATCCATCTGATAGACATTGAAATCTTTATAAGAAGCTAATTATAAGAACATCCTTATAGCTTCCATTCTTGTTACTGGGGAAAATGTCTCTTGAATATCTATGCCTTCTACTTGTCAGTAGCCTTTACACACAAGCCTTGTTTTTTTTCTGACAACTTCTCCATTCTCATTCAACTTATTTTTGAATACCCATTTTGATCCAATGATATTTTTGTGTATAATTATTGGGACCAATTTCCAAGTCTGATTCTTCTCAATCTGCAAAATTTCTTCTTTCATTGCTTCCTTCCAATGTTTATCCTTATAGGCTTCACTTATTTTCTTCAGCTCAATCTTAGAGAATAAACACAAGGTTACTTCAGCAGTAGCTTTGCTTCTAGTTAACACACCCTTTTTCTTGTCTCCAATAATTTGATTTTCTGAATGATTCCTCTATACATATTTCAGTGTCCTAGGGGACATCACTGGAGCATCTTCTCTTTCATTCTATTCATTCTACTTTTCCTGCTCATCTTTATCTTGTTCTTCCACAATTTCTTCTAATCTTGCGCAGCCATGTTCATCAGACACATATCCATCAATATCAATAGAATTCTTCATTGTTTCATCAACCTTCACATTCGAGCTCTCTACAATCTTTCTCAGTATTTTATTGAAACATTTGTATGCCTTGCTTTCAGTAGAGTATCCAAGAAATATTCCTTCATCACTTCTTGCATCAAACTTTCCCAAAGCTTCTTCATCTCCTATGATATAGCATTTTCTTCTGAATTCCTTGAAATATTTAACTGTACGAATTCTTCTATGCCATAGCTCATAGGGAGTCTTTGTATTGTTCTCTCTTTCTTGAACTCAATCGAATACATATACAACACTATGAATAGCTTATTTTCAGTAAAATTTTAGTAATCCGATTTCAGTGATCATTGACCTAGCAGCCTCTTGAACTGTTCTATTTTTCCTTTCAACAACTTTATTCTGCTAAGAAGTTCTCATAACAAATAACTTTCTCTTTATTCCATGCACTTCACAAAACATATTGAACTCATCGGAGGTGAATTATCCACCTCTGTCAAATCTTAAGAATTTTATCTTCAAATTCACTTCATTTTCAACCATAGTCTTGAATGCCTCGAATCTATCTAATGCATCTAATTTCTCTCTAAGAAATGTAACCCATGTATATCTAGAATAATCATCAATTAAAAGCATAAAGTACCTTTCACCAAGTAGACTTCACACTCTCATAGGACCACAGAGATCTATATGAACCAAATCCAGTAATCCAGTAGTAGATTGTTCTCTTGATCTATAATGATTTCTTGCTTGCTTCTCAAACTGATAGTTCCTGCAAATAGCATTGACAGGCTTTGTAATTCTCGATAAATATCTCACAGCCTAAACAACACTAATCCTTGCAAAGTTATCAATATTCATGTGACACATTCTCATATGCCATAACCAGTTGTCATTTATCTGAGTCATAAAGCATCGTCCATCAGCACCCTTAAGTTGAAAAATATTCCCTTCAGATTTCTTTCTTGTAGCAATCAATGTTCTGGATCCTTTCTGGATCTTGCATTTCTCATCCTTAAACACAAGATCATATCCTTTCTTGCAAATTTGAACAATTCTCAACAAATTATTCCCTAAACCCGTAACATAGTAAACATCGTCAATATGATGCTTGCAATCAAAACTTACTAAACCTATCCCACAGATTTTAGCACCAATATCATCTCCAAACATAACCAAACCTCCATCATATTTCTCAAGCTTTACAAAATTACTCTTATCACCATTCATGTGATGTGAGCAACCACTATCAACTACCCAAAAATTATTTTCTTGCTTAGCATGTAGGGCAGAGATAACTATACCTTCATTTTTCTCCTCTTTCTCCAGAGGACTCTCCTTTACTTATTTTTTTGAAATAGAAGAACTAGGTTCATCCTTAATTGCCAAGAACAAGAATTTATTGTCATCCAGATCTTCATATTCTAAATCTTCATTTGAAATACTACCATTCTCATTTACATAGTAACCTCTGTTAATCTTTTCTCCTTTCTTTTCTTTCTCATATCTTTGTTTATTCCTTTTAGCTCTTTCCGGACACTTTGCAGCATAGTGACCTATTTCTCCACAACTAAATCACTCAAAGGGAAACTTACCTTCATACTTACCAGAGCCTTTTCTCATTCTTATTACTAAGTTATCTTCTATTTCATCAAAGTTTTCTTCATTTATATCTTTATTTTTTGTAGCTTTAAAAGCAGTCTTTGTTTTGCCTCCATTTCTTAGACTCGGCTTCCTCATCTCATAAGATGAAAAAAATTCTAACAGAAAATCCTTAGTACAAGTCTTATAATATATAGTCTGCTCAATAACACTCACCTTTTCACTATAAGCATCAAGAAGAGTTCTGATAATTTTCTTTACAATCTCAGTTTCATCTATAGTAGCACCAAGAGATCACATTCCAACCACTACCTCATCCAATCTTTGTACATAAGCTTTGACATTTTCATCTTCAGACATATGTATAAGATCAAACTATGTTTCCAAATTCCACAATTTCACCTCTTTAACTCTTTCATCAACATCATGTGCTCTTTCAAAGCATCCTAGACTTCCTTAGTTGTCTTTAAATTCTAAACCTTAATCAACTCTAAATGTACTATACTATTCTTCAAGATGAACTTCGCCTTATTGTTTGTGTTGGAAGAATGAAGAAGAACACATATTTTGATATAGTTTTTGTTATCATTGATGTCACCATGATATATGAGTTGCAACTGCAAGATTCAAAGTCATATTGATCTGGTACTCTGAACCAGTAATACAGATTTGTCCTCTGGTATTTTGATCTGAATTTCCCCTTCGGTGATAGTTGTTACTTCAAATTTTGGGAAATAGTTTTTGGATGGTAAAGGCATGCATGGATAGGATCTTGTGCGTATAAGTGCTCATGTTTTTTACTGACATCATTTTGTTGTTTACAATTTTGATATTAGGTCTATCTTTGGCCAACCTAATACACGATTGAAGTTATAATGGATTAAATCTTGTTTGGATGATCCATGCCGACATGGTGTAGCATGCTACACATTCGAGTTGTTTTTGAGAAGTTTTGTATTTACTTGAAGCCGACTAAAGTGATTCTAGTGAACAAGTAAGTCATATATATACAAGACTATTTGGAGATTAAGAAGAGAGAGTTTTTGGTGTATGTGAATGTTGTAAAATTGTGTGTGGATGCGAAAGGATCGAATATTGATCTGCTAGCTTACGAATTTCTTGAGCTATAAAGGAACTGAGTCAGCACTCTGAGGTGTACTTTCATCAGTTCATTTTATGGTTGTAAGCCATTTTTTTGTACCACTTGTAGGTAGCGAGCCTCTCTTTTGGACAGTGAGTCCTGGTAGCGATCCACCCTTTTGTAATATCTTATAACTGGTTATACTATATTGTGAATTAATCCTCACTGTGTTTTTTCCCATTCTGGGTTTCGCACATAAAAATCTTGGTGTTCTTGTGTTATGTGCTTCATGTTTTGTTAATGCTTCTACTTATATTATCTATCATATGCATTGGATTAATTGAATGGTATTTGTTCAATAATTTTAAGAAGATATTGATTCACGCCCCCTCTCAATATCTTGGATATTCAACAATTCGTATCAGAGCCTGGTTCCTCTAAAGAAGCCTAACAACTTGAGGGACATCTTGAAGATTGAACAAATGGATGGCAATGCAGATCTTTGGACTTCCCTTGATGATCTTGATAAAGCTGAAAATGAAAATAGAGATCTGAAAGAAAATATTGATGAAGCAAATTAATGTGTCTGAAAGTTGAAAGAGAGACACGGAGAAGTTAGTGAGCAATTGAAACAAGCAAATGAAGATGTCACCAAACTAAAGGTGCAAGTGGAGGAGAAGAAGATAATTGAAGAGTGTTTGAATGCAACAGTGCTCAGTAAGTCTGATGAGTGTTCCAGACTTGAACAAGAAGTGGTAAACCTAAGAGAAGAACTGGAAAAAGAAAAAAATTGTGAGGATAATTTCAAGACAAGCTCTACCAGACTTGATGAATTAATTGCAGGACAAAAACCCTCTAAGGAAAAAGGTGGATTAGGTTTAGAAGCAGGTGAAAGCTCAAAATTTGTGAAAGATCAAAAGACTCAAGGAAAAGGAAAACATACAAAAAGTTCAAAAATGAGACCACCTATCAAGCAGTTGAATGCTCAAAGGTATCCATCTTTCAATGGAACTTATTTCTCATGCAATAAATTTGGTCATAAAGCAACCAAATGCAGAAGTAGGATGAATAATTTTTTTAGTTCCTTCTCTGGATAATGTTATGCTTGTAATAAGATTGGACATAGAGCTAGTGAATGTAGAATTCAGATGGTGAACTAGTTTAATGGAGGAAGGATGAATCAATCCTTTACCGGTTACTGCTATAATTACAATAAGTTTGGGCATAAAGAAAATCAATGGAAGTCAAAAAAATAAAAGAAAATTAGTATGCTACAATTGCAACAAACTGGGACATATTTCAAGAGTTTGTAGAATCAAAAAGGGAAAGCAGACTGCTTCGGTAAAACAGAATGAGCCTGTGAAGGAGATAAACAAAGATCAAGTTAAGCAGAAGATGAACAAGATATGGAAAAATAAAGAAGAGCCAGAATCCTCTGATGCGTCTGTGCCCTCATCCGATACAGACAATTCCTTCGGGAACTAGACCTAGCATGGTCTTTGGGGGAGTTTTAGCAAAAAATACTTTGAACCCCTTGATTTCGGGCATGTCAGTCTTTGACACGAAGAGATGTTATAAGAAATGAATAGGCAAAGTTTTTGAAAAAGAAACCAGAAGAAAAGGTGCATGTATGCTCATTTGTGGAGCATATTAGGGTTTTTCAATATGGTCAAATGGTTTTTGCCAGCTTTTTCGATTTCATCACATTTAATGCAAATTAGGGCATCACATTCATAGTTAAAGGGAATTTTTAAAGTAATTTCAATCACTTGTGCATTCGAAGGAGGCAAAGAGTGATTTAGAGAGATTTGGAGCGTTTTTGAGGTGATTTGAAGTGTGACCTATGCAAACCCTAACTTCGGGTCTTCGTGAAAGGAAAAAGGTATTTCTCGATTCTGTGAGCTTGTGAAAATTCATTCTCTAAATATATTAGAGCTCAGGGTATAGAAAAAGGCAACTCTTGTAGTTGTGAAAGTGGTAGAAAGACCTAGGCCCTCCTATAGGAAATACTCAATGAAGGTTTTTGAAGATGACCCTATGGGTGCCTTCTCTTCGATTCCTCATGGCATCATGCCTACAGAGGATACCAAAATGTTCATTAGGGATAAGATAGAGGAATTCAATCACACAAAATTGATTGACATATGGTTGAATGAACTCACTAGAGATGAATTCATGGTGAAACCCGAGTATTTGAACATTGTGACAAAGAGTTTGGACCGGTGGAACAACTTCCCTAATTTTTATTCCATTGTGGATGATCAGTATGTCAAACCAGTCTTGAGAATAATGCATGATCAGTTCTTGTGGACCATCAAGCTGCATTTGATAACTAAGGAAGTGATCAAAGTTGTCACCGAAATTTTGACACCGGACCGATACCAATGCTAAAATCAGCGAAAAATGAAGTGGTGATGGATCTCACCACTGCAACATATGATAAGAATGCTCAAACAACAAATCCTATCACTAATCTAGCAGTGAAGTACGCATCGATAATGATTGGACATAAGATTTACTTCACCTATAGAGAGAACTCTATGTCCGCCACAACGATCTATATTGGTTTTGACATGGCTGCAAATGGTGCAGACTATGACTTGTGTGAGCTTCCCAAATAGTAGCTATTTGAGAACCTGAGAATGAAAAAAGAGAAGAAATATCCTTTTAAATTTGGTTCTTCGATCATTTGTCTGCTATTCTATTTCCTTAGAAGGCTTTTGGGAAAAGATGAAACTTTGTTTTGGGACCCATCCCAACTAGTAGCCCATCAATTTTTTGATCATTTGCATAAGTTAGATTAGTTGAAGATCACAGAAAATTCCTTGACAGCATTCTTTGTTGTATTTAAGAAAAATATGAATGAGAGAAACAAAATTCTGAGGGAAATTGTTGAAAACTATAAGGATGATATCATATTTCATGTTTCTTCTCGTGAGTGCATGATTGAAGCGGTTGAAGCCTGGACTGTTTGGATTCAACCCTTGGGATATGAAATCATAGAAGAGGACTTTGAAGGTTATGTGAAACTATTATTGAAGATTCCAAAGGATGCCAATGAACCCCAGATTGGTACATATGTAGAAAAGTCTATGGAGGTTCATTTGGAGCACAACAAAGCTAAAAGGAAGAAAAATGTAATTGAAATGCTTAGAAAATTTGGTTTCATAGAAGAACAGATAGCACAAGGAAGAGCATATGGATAAAAAAAGTCAAGAGAATCATCTGGTGTAAGGAGATCTAGTAGGATCCCTCCTTCCATACCAGCTTTTGGTCTGGCTGCAGTAAAGATTGAGCCCATCACCTCTAACAAAGGCAAAGGCCCTACCCCATCCAGGCCCACTACCAGATCAGGCAAGAGAAAAGGTGTTCCTCCGATAGTGCTTGTGAAGTGAGGAAGAAAAGAAAAAGCTACAAGGGAGGAGAATATGAGTATTACTGATGATCGGGAGGAAGAGGAGGAAGATCCAGTTGCAAAGCTGACAAGAAAGAGAAGGGTGAGTGTCTCCTCTGGTGAAGGTGCATCGCAAGAAACTAGTGTTGGATCAAATAAAGTTCACTATGTATCATCCTCAGAGGATGATGAAGAGCAAGATTTGAGTGACCATGAGGCAGAAGTAAATAAATAAAAAGTTGTAGAGGAAGGCTTTATGGATCAGAATGTCTCTCTGGTAAGACCTGGTACCCCTCTCAAACTAGAAGCCCTAGTGAATAATTTAGTGCATCAAGAAAATATGATGAAACCCACTGCAGAAGTGTATAATTTAGTAGGTGAAGAAGATAAGGAAACAATAATAATGGCTATCATTAAATATGTTATTATATTGGAAGTTAAGTGGGATAATGTTAAGTGTGATGTACCTAAAAAAATTTGGGAAGTACTGATGAAGAGAAGAGAAGAGGCGGTTGAGTTGGAAGAGAAAATAAGAGCTAAAGAATATAAGGCATCCTCTTTGTCTCCAGGTGATCTGGAAACCCTGAAAAATATTTGTGCTAGCTTGTTCCAAATGAAGAAGAGAGTTAATACTTTGATGACTAGAGACAAGAAAGAGATCAAGAAAATAAGGAAGGAAACAATAGATACTATCAGAAGTACAGTTGTAAAGTATGGTATGCTTGGTGCATCTAATACGACACCCGAATCAAGAAAATAAACTTGTACATAAGTCAAAGAAGATCCTCCTTTTGGTACTACTGATGAAAACGTACCTCTGGAAATGAATGTCCCCGATATCCCTTCAGAAATAGGTAGTACATATGTTCTACCAGAAATTAATGTTGCTAATGAGGCTCCAGAAAATGAAAGATAGGTTCAAGAAAATGTTGAAGCAGAGATTCATGATGTCACTCCTCTAGTGCACTTTGAAGAGGAAAGAAATAAAGTTGAAGAAGTGAGAAGAGAAGATGAAAAAAAAGAAGAAAAAGAAAAGGAAAAGATAGAAGAAAAGGAGATGGAAGAAAAAAGAGTAGAAGAAGAGAAAGTTGAGGAAGGAGAGAGAAATGAGATATCAAATGAACTTGTTGGAAAGAATGAAGAAGTATCTCAGCAGGTTGTGGGATCAAAAAAGTCCACCAGAGAATCCTCCTTCGGTGATGATTTCTTGAAGGGCCTGTTATCTAAGCAGATCAGAGTCCAACCAATAATTCCACCGGAACTACTACAGCTTCCCATGAATCAAGGATGTGCGGACCTGGATAAGATTTATCCTATACATAAAATGGTGTTAGGTGATGTATTTCATGCATCCAATAGAAGAGAAACGATGTCAATGCACTAGAATGGAACTAAGCTCATCAAAGAGACCATTAAGGCTTTGCATGAAGTCAGACCCGGTACGTCAGCAGATACATCTCTCACTCTAGTTGAGAACCTAAAACTTCTTTTGAAGGAGCATGCCACTGGAATTGTCAACAAAACAAAATAGGATGTTGAAGAGAAATTAGCTGAGAAAAGGCTATTGATCCTCCATGACAAGTGTTCTTTGGCACATACCAATGTAGAAAAAAGCCTTGAATCTGTGAAGGCCTGTGAATCTGAAGTTAATTTTGTGTTTGCCTATTACATAAGGTGGCTTGATGCCACACAAAGAATAAAAGATCTTATGGACTCCATTGAGCCCCAGTTGACAGTTGTTTCTAGTACCTACAATGCATCCATGGATAGAGACAAATCAACTTGGAATGCCATCTCTATGCGTAGAGAAAAAAATTTCATGTGACAAAAGCAGAAGGAAGGGATAATCAAAAAATTTGGTCTACTTGGTGACAATCTCAGGATGGAGTACACTTCGATAACCAATGCTTTGGCTAATGCTGAGAATTTGGATAAGATAAATCTGACCCCGGATACTCCAGATGAGGCTAAAGAAAGTTTTATTGCATTGGAGTCTTTGAAAAAATTCAAACATCTGCTAAACAAAGTTGGGAGAATGGTAAAATAGCCTGGCAAGGCATTCTTCAGGAGCTTCAAAGTGCTCCCTCCTCTGGGTAAAATGTTTTTTGGTTTTACATTGTTTGGGTTAAACTCCTCAAGGGGAGTTCAATAGTTTGATTCTCTATAATGTGCACTCTGGACCATATGTACATATTCATGTTTTTGATTGCCCTTTGTCCTTGATGTCAAAGGGGGAGAGAAGAAAAAGAAATAGAATATACTTTGTACATAGGAATTCTGTAAATTCTCTTGGCACATGTTGCCATAAATGAAAAAGGGGGATATTGTTGGAAGAATGAAGAAGAACACATCTTTTGATATATTTTTTGTTGTCATTGATGTCACCATGATATATGAGTTGCAACTGCAAGATTAAAATTCATATTGATCTAGTACTTTGAACTGGTAATACAGATTTGTCTTTCAATATTTTACTCTGGATTTCCCCTCTGGTGATAGTTATTACTTCAAATGTTGGGAAATAGCTTTTATATGATAAAGGAATGCATGGACATGATCTCGTGTGTACAGGTGCTCATGTTTGTCGCTAGCATCATTTTGTTGTTTACAATTTTGATATTATGTCTATCTCTTGCCAACCTAATAAGCAGCTAAATTTATAATGGATTAAATCTTTTTTGGATGATCCATGCCGACATGGTGTAGCATGCTACACATTTGAGTTGTTTTTTAGAATTTTGGTATTTACTTGAAGCCGACTAAAGTGATTTTGGTGAACAAGTAAGTCATATATATACAAGATTGTTTGGAGATTAAGAAGAGAGAGTTTTTGGTGTATGCGAATGTTGGCAGATTGTGTGTGGATGCGAAAGGAGTGAATATTGATTTGTTGGCTTGCAAATTTATTGAGCTACAAACGAACTAAATCAACACTCTGAGGTGTACTTTCATCAGTTCATTTTCTGGTTGTAAGCCATTTTTTTTTTGTATCACTTGTAGGCAATGAGCCTCTCTTTTGGATAGTGAGTCCTGGTAGTGAGCCACCCTTTTGTAATATCTTATAATTAGTTATACTATATTGTGAGTTAATCCTCACCATGGTTTTTCCCATTTTGGGTTTTCCACATAAAAATCTTGGTGTTCTTGTGTTATGTGCTTCATGTTTTGTTAATGCTTTTGATTATCTTATCTATCATATACATTGGATTAATTGGATGATATTTGTTCAATAAGTTTAAGAAGATACTGATTCACCCCCCCTTCTTGGTAACTTGGATATTCAATAGTTTGCTTCATGCAATTTGATTTCTTTAGGTGTACTCAGACCATTAGCAGGAGAAGTGTAAGGATTCTTGTAAGCTTTCTCCACATCATATCTGCAATACTCTAGATATTCTTCCATCAATACTTTCTAAATATCATAATTAGTTCCATCAAACCTCGGATAATCAAAGATCATTTTGCTAGCCATATTGGACCTTCCTTAAGTGGTTAAGATCTTCACCAATGAACCAAGCTCTGATACCAATTGTTGAATAGGACAATTGAGGGGGGGTCAATCAGTTGTCACAAGTTATAGCCTTCAATTCAATTACTAAAACTAATACATAAACTGCTTAAATGATTAATCATCAAATGTCAATGCAAAAACTCAAATCCAATGCACAAACACAATAACACCAGATTTACGTGGAAAACCCAATGAGGGAAAAACCACGGTGAGGATTAACTCACACTATAGAGAATATCAAAACCAATTATAAAAGGCTCACTACCTAAAATAAGGACTCACTATCCAACAATAAGGACTCACTGTCCAATAGGGCTACAACCCGGAGGGCTCACTGCCATAGAGATACAAAGAAGACAAAGAAGACTTGTTACAAAGAGAAAATAATCCCAATGCAACAAAGGATTCCACCACAATCACTAATCAACTTGCATGAATTATAGAGTTCGCCTTCTTCTCATTGCATCCGGAAACTCAACATTAAGCTTCACATTGATCTACCACACACATAAATCACACACACTTCTGAATAGCATCAAAGTCGTGTCTGCTCTTTCACTTATCTCCCTTCTTTTCTCTTGTGCATTTTTCATTGCTAGTTCATCATGTGTTTATACTATCTCCAACCTTCAAAAGATACAAATTCATCCATCCAACTTCAAATTCAAATTAGGTTGATGCCAAAACATCCTAGGGTAGAATTAGAATGAGGATGACCCAAACACACGCTTCACTGAGACCCATAATAGATCCAACACTCTTCATCAACTTCGAAGATAGTGCTTAACACACGATCAGCCAAACCAATGTAAAACACATAGAACAATTAAGCTCGAAAGTTACAGAAACCAAAAATATCTTCAATGCAATCAAAATATCATATCTCTAGTACTACAAGTCAAAATACTTCATAAAATAGAAATATGGACCAACATTTCTCCCGAACCTCAACCAAAACACAGAAAATCATAGTTCACAACTGGTGAACACAACTCAAACTTCACAAAGAACCAATAGCCAAGAATCTAAATATAGAATCCTTCAACAACCATGACTCACATATCTAAGTTGCATAACCATAAGAACAAGTATTGGATCATCATCTTGAATACCTATAAACTTCCTTTAATACAATTTTCTCAATATCTTCAACATATACAGCCAATAGCAACTAGTAGATAACCAGCTGACCACTTGACATCAATGAAAAAACTTTCATTCCTTTTATATTCTTGCAATAGTTCTTGTGCTATAACAACCTTTAAAATGCACCCATAAATTTTTTTAAGCATTAACCAAGATAAACATCTCAATGCTAACAAAATGGTATAAGTTAATATTCTAACAATTTTCATTAATTTTCATGATAAAATAAGAACACATAATATGCATCTCTCACTAAGGTAGTATGATAAGGAAGTATATCAATAATTACATCTCAATTACATTATAATAATATGAAATTCTCGCAGATGCATTTCTATTGCTCAACAATGAAGATAGCATCATTTCATAACTGAGATAAACAAGAAGTTAAAACTACAACCCTCATCCATAATAAGAATATAATAGATCATGAGACCAATCGCATATATACAAGTGGATTAAAAATAATGTACACCACAATATAATATGAAGAACTTCAAGCTTAATCTACAAACTAATCCTCAAATATCCCTTTCTTTTTTTGTTGATTGGGAAAGGGTTTGAACCCACCATGAGGATGTCCCTTTCCTCCCCATCCATCAATCAAGGTGAAGAAGAACCATCCATAATCCAAGGTGTGGTACAACATAATATTAATGATTATCTTTATTAGTTCATTAATTTAGCAACACACATCATACACATGAAATAAAGCCCCAAAACATTCAAAATACATGGAATAGATTTCACAATTCACAATCCCAATAATATGCACATGCCAAATAATTATTTCAAGATAACTAATATCAATAACCCATTCTTTCTATAATCTAATACACATATGAATGCAAGGACATGAACAAGTCACATATTCAACTATCAATAAAAGTCACAAGTCCTTTCAATCCCATAAGGTTAGATTTAGTACAACACATCCAAGACCATATACAACATTCAAATGAATTACTACTTGCATCCCATATTATGAAAGCTCTCTTCATGTAATGTTATATGTCTTTCTATTAACACACACCCAAATTATGACTACATGCATCCTAACCTCTGCATAACATAAGTATCCAAACATACCAATATAAAAAATTCAAATATACAAACACACACATAATTAAAGTGCATAGAATAAACATAGAATACAAGTGACTCACATATTATTAAAAAAATATAATAACAATGATACTCACATAAATAAAACCACACAAATAATCCACAAATATGACAAACACACTTGGTCTCCAAAACCCATTCGGAGAGCATATCCCAACTGTGTAGTGTACCAAGTATCACTACCTCACATAAGAAAAGAAGGTTAACTATAGATAACAACCACAAAACACCCCTACCACAATGTAGAAACAACATGTATGCTAATACAGTAGGCCACAAGACTTATTTTAGAGATCTCTTAGCTCTAGTGGTACAAGGTGGTCACAACATAAACTACTTGTGGAGCATTTTCCAATGAGAACACTAAATCCTATAGCGATGTGGTGCCTATAGGCAGATGAGCAAGCTCAAATCTCAACCAACTTTCTTAATGGTAACAATGTAAAAACCACATGTAATCCTTTCAAATGAAATCTATGAGATAAATCTTGCATAAAATCACATTCCATCCTTTCAAATAGAATCCATGAGATAAATCTTTCATGAAAATTTATATTTCATTATTTCAATGGAATCCATGAGATAAATCTCTCATGAAAAATTGTATGCCATATTTTCAAATGGAATTCATAAGATAAACTTCTCATACCCCTTATCCTTTCAAATAGCACCCTACTATCATGGATAGAATCATGACACAAAAGATGTCATAAATCAACTATGACACAGAAGATGTTACATATCAATAAAAATCAACCATGACACATAAGATGCCATATAATCAGCATAAAATCAAGCATGACACAAAATATGTCACAATTCAACACAAATAAACTCTACAAGATATCACATATAAATAGATTTAGTTAAAAGAGACAAAACAACACCAAGATAAATTGGCAATTAGTATAAATCAAGCATGACAAAAGAAGTCACAATTCAACATAAATAAAATCTACAAGATATCACACATCAATATATTTAGCTAAAGAGACAAAACAACACCAAGATAAATTGGATTTACATGAACATAAAATGCCAAGAAAATATTAAACAACATAATCCATTGACACCAAACTATCATATGCTTAAATAAAGCCATACAATCACTTAGGTATTCTATACAATTCAAGAAACCTCTGGGAGGTAAGACTATAATTCACTTTCAAAACACTAGAATGTCACACTATAGTTATCTTATATGATTTTAAATCCTATAGTTCTAATTACATCACATAATTTTGATTAATTATGATACAAAAGATATCGTATGAATAAATAGAATAATTGATAATACTTAATTTTGGTATTATCAATACAGATAGATAGACACTAAATCATTAATATCTTGTTATTTACAAATTGGCTAAAGCTAAATTTTCTTAACAGATCCTTGCACATTTCCTAAAATTTGTAGAAAAAAATTAATTCATAAAAATAAAGCTATAATTAATAAAATAGATTGGTTTTTTTCACATCAATTTAACTAGTTTCTATAAAAAAAATCCAACTTGTCTTAATCATAAATACTATAATAAATAATAAATATATTTATCACTATTAAATGTAACTGTAGACACATAAAATATGACCTTATTCAACCACACCTCATTTTAGCTTGTCGTTAGCCATTAATTAAATAAGTATTCAATATTTATTTAAGTATTCCCATCCTTTCCTAATCCATTAATTAAATAAATATTTATTATTTATTTAATTAATATCCCTCTTCATAATCCATTAATTAAATAAATATTTATCATTTATCTAATTAATATCCATTGCTACAACCTTTCATTAAATAAGTGTCCCTATTTATTTAATTATTATCCCCGTCAATTAAATAAATATCCCTATTTATTTAATTATTTATCCCCGTCATGATTCCATTAATTAAATAACTACTAAATTTATTAAATTAATTATTCGTTTATCCTCTATCCTTGTGCATTTAATCCTAGCCCTCCATCTTGTTCACAATCTCTAACTAACTCCTTGCCTAGATTCATTGAACCTAGACACCTAGACAAAAGTCAAACTATATTTTGATCTTATCCATTCATCCCATTTAACCTCTTAATCTTATTCATTTCCACTATCTTTTAATCCTACCCATTCATCATTTAACCTCTTAATCTTAGCTATTTCCATAAGGATTTTTCTCCTTATCCCTATCCTAAACCTAGATCCTATTTATCATTTGACACTTGTTATATGATTGCATCCTTGATCCCAACCCTAATCCTCCTTCAATCTTAGCCATACATCATCAATCATTTCTAGCCATTGATTTTCCTCTTCAAGACTCTATATATAGATGCTCTCATCCTTCATTTTTCACCTAATGCAACCTAATAATCTTTGAGCTATCATACTTACATGATATCATTTTGATCTTTTATCTTGCAATCATTATCAAATCATATCAAGGTTATGCTAGAGTATTGAGGAATCCACATATAAACATCAAGAGCAATCAAATGGAGTAAGGGTGCATTCCATCTTAGCTCATCAAGGAGAGAAGCAAAGATTCTAGGTGAAGGTATTGTGCTTTTGGATTTCTTTTATCTTTCTTTGTTTGCCTTCAATATTTTCTCACCTCTTTATTTAGGCATGCCTGGTGGGACCCACGTCCCTATTTTAACATTTTGTGTTTTTTTGTTGAGTTCTTAGTTGCAAGTTTTGATTTGGCGCTCTGCTCTGTATTTGGTGCTTTCACTTGACAAAACTGAGCTTTTGTAGTGACTCTCAGCGCCTTTTTTATATCTTGTCACACTTCTGCAATGCCTCACCGCACTTACATCACAACTCGTAGTGCTTGCATTTCGACTTTTAGCATCTACATTTCATAAAATTGTGCCTCTGATGAACAGAACCACACCAATGCTACACAAAATTGCACTTGTATTTTTCTTATATTTTTAGCTACTTTTCATGCTAACCCTTACTATTTTCTATTACTAATCTAGCTTTTATGCATGTTTTATATTTTCCTAACATTCTATTTTGTAGAAATTATTGTTATTTATCAATTTTTGTTTTAGATCTAGGGTTTCTACAAAAGCACGCTTATGTCTTGAGAATTCACGCCTATGTTTCAACTTGCCACACTTGTGTTTTGACTTCCAACGCTTGCCTTACAAATTTGTGCCTCTTTTTGACTTTTAGCACTTTTGTTTCGACTTTTTGTGCTCTTGTTTCACCTTATTGTGCTTCTGTATAGGTATAATTTTCTATTTTTTATGTTTATGTGCTTTTGTTCTGTCAAAAGGCACCTTTTTTTCACAAATTTGCACTTTTGTTTAATTTATTTCATAGGTTTTCCAAATTCTATATTTTTTCTTATCCAAAATAATTTGCTTCAGGGGCTTCACCCCCAAACCCCTATCAGCGAGGGATCACATTTGTCCCCCTACACCCCTTATCATTGGGGTGAGTGTACCAACCCCCTTCAAAAAAGGGGTCCCCAATTTTTATGGTTATCTTAATGCTAACAATCATTTTATTTGATCATCTATTTATCTAATCCCTTGTTGTGCAGCTTGAAATCCCTTGTCAAAGGTGAAATCATCAAACTATTAACATCTTTCTTTCAAATTCATCGGTCCAATGCTTTAATTTCCACTAATCTAGGCACATTTATTTTCTTAAGGTTAATGAACATTATTTTTTATGTTTGGAAGTGTGTGTAGATGCATACTCTCTCCTTGCACTTAGTGTGACCATGGACATCATAAATCTCACATATCTCCATTTCTTTTAAGTTCTAAGTGTTATCCCAAGGCTTACTAACTTGTGTGTATGTTCTCCCCTTGTGCTTTGTGTGATCTTAGGTGATCAAAAGCATCTAGTATAGTCTTTCCCATTAGGAGGCCTGCATGGGGATTTTATCACCTCAAGGTCAAACTCAACTACATTTTTAGGCAAGGTATAGAAAGGGGGGAGAACAAAAGTTGTACCCCAAAGTGTACCTAGTGTTGTTCGTTCCAAGTTGTGTGACCCTTGATCCACTGAGACATGTTTGGTGAGGAGAGTAGAAGAGACCCCTCCAATCTCGGGTATTACAGACAGGCTCATTATTCATTGATTCCACTAAGAACCTTGTTTTTTAGAAGCCTTTAATACCTTTTGGTCATTGGCTTAGTGTGGTGCAAGGTACAATATCATGCTTGAAGTTAATCACCATGTACTTACTCTTGTTGAAGTGACATATACTCATTAGTAGGGCCTTGTCCTTCTAAGGTAAGGAGTATAGAGGTGGTACATGACCTTTGCATACCCTAATTACCTATTCACTTGAAGGTATTACACTTCGGCAGTTGGTCCTACACTAGGTTAACACACTTGCTTGACTAAATATAGGTTGTGTTATTGTGCTTGGCATGTTTGCATTGTGAAAAACTAGTGATTCCAATCAGCATGCATTGCTAAAAATTAACCTTATCACCTTGATAGTTAGGTTGGTCATTGTGTCTTCGTGTTTGCTTATCTCTTGCCAAAAATCACTTTGAGACTTCCATTTATAATATTGACCTTTGTAGCTCCAGAGTTGACCTAGGATCCATCATACCACCTAAGACCATTATCCGTCATCTTGCTCTCATATTATCCTTTTCATCCATTATCATACCCTAATCATCCCAACCATCATCCTTAGACCTTTTTTTTATCACCTATTATTCTATCTCCATCATCATTATCATCCCCATTCCTTTTACCATTGATCCTCTTTATCCTCCTATCCTATTCAAATCCTATCATACAATCTCATACTTATCACCCTTGATCCAATCATATCATCCAACCATTTCTATCCTATCCAAATCCTATCATCCTATCCCATACTTATTACCATTGATCCCATCACATCATCCAACCATAAGCCCTATCACATCCTATCAATATCATTTTTTCAAGAGTTTATCTAGAGCCTAATCCTTGTTATCAACATTAAGGTGTTAAAGCCTTATGTAAGTGATCATCCAAGCCTAAGTAATCGTATCCAATCCTTTCCCAGGTGATTATCCAAGCTTAAGTGATTGCATCCAAGCCTTGCCTAGGCGATTATCCAAGTCTAGTGTAAGCAACTCCCATCATTATCAATCAAGAATCTAGTTATCTTAAGGCACTATTGGTCGTGTAGCACCATTTCATCATTATACACATTTTTCATTATCATCTCCTTTATACCCATTATATCATTATCCCCTTCCTATTCATCGCATCATTTTATCACCCCTATCATATCAAATCCAATGTCTACCCAATTGTTCCTAATCTCCATCCCATCTTATCATTCCTAGGTCTCTCTATTTTTGGATTCCTATCACAAGGTCCCAAGCAAGAAAACAAAACATGGCTTCTCAAGAGTTCCCCTCATCATATCACGATACACCTTTTGAGGAGATAGTCCATCAAATCCCCATGGAGAATCCATTCCTATCCTACATCATCCATGACCATGATTCAAGTAACCAAGACTCCCAAACATCATTAGAGAACTTTTCCCAAGATATCGAAGCTATGGATTTGATGCATAGATATATCATGAAGCATCCCAAACAATATATCCTTATGCTTACAAATAAAGGAGCCAAATTATCTCATGATTGTGGCACAACTCAAATCATCCAAAAAAATCATTCTACACCTCCACCTTTCCTTCATCATAATCCTACATATCTTCCATCTTCCTCTAATCCTCATAATTTTACATTTATTTCATCTTCTTCTAATCCTCATTATCTTTCATCTCTCTCTTCTTCCAACATCCCCATTTCATCGCAATCCATCAATCCTAAATCCCACTTACATGTCACCATCCCCTCTCACACCCAAAACATTTCATCACACATCCCTCAACCACAATATTACATCCCTTCTCATGTCTCAACATCCATCCCACCTAACACATCACATCATTCTCAAATATCCAATCTCATCACATCCTCTTATCAATATCTCCAGTATTCTAATCCCATATCGTCTACACATCAAAATCTTCAATCTTCCAATCCCCCTTCATCCTCTCAACCTCCCATATCCAGCTATCAATCACCTCCCTTCAATTTCACAAGTACTTTGTCTCAATACATGCAAAAAATAATACCCTTAAAGGGCTTCAACTAGGACTCAAAATAAATCCTATATTTTTCAAGAACTATGTCCTTATCCTTTTGACAAGTCCATCACTATGATTCCTTTCCCCCAAAACTTCTAAATTCCTAAATTTGACAAATACAAGGGAAAGGGTGATCCTAGGGAACACTTGAAAGAGTTTGGCATTGCATTCCAAGAGGTCTCCTATCTCGACGCTCACCTCTTAAGGCTCTTCCCTAGAAGCTTGGGTGGTCAATCCCTTGATTGGTTCACTCACCTTCCCCATGGGACAATCATAATATTTTTCAATCTAGCCAATGAATTTGTCACTCGCTTTTCCTACAACATGAAAAATGATACCACCATGATGGATTTTTGTAAAACTAAACAAAATACTGGTGAATCCTTTTCATCATTCTTACAATGATTGATACGTCTTGTTAGTCGCTTTGCATGGCCTATACTTGAAAAAAAAATGTCACTATCTTTGTTGAGAACTTAAACACTAAATTGGGCTTCCATCTAGGCATGCAATATGCTCACTCCTTTGATGAGATCATAGGAAAAGGGGTGGCCATAGAAAAATCCCTTATACCCAAAGGCATAGTCAAGATATACAAAGAAGGTAAAGACAACAATACCCAATCTAGTGACAAATCCTATTTTTAGAATAAAAACAAAAATGTGGGAAATGATGGTGTGACTGATTCAAAACATGTTCAAAATATCCAAATACCCCTACCATCATCATCTCATAACAATCTAGCTCCCCCAACAACATGTGGTTATCCCTATAGGCCAACCTAAATGACATACTAGACTAGAGTATACTCCCTTGGGTGAACTAATCGAAACCTTCCTCCAAAAGATTATCCAAGCCAACATGATCTACAATTTCCACCCATTAAACCCCTTGTTCCTAATGTGCCTAAACCCTATTGGTACAAAGAACATGAATTTTGTGACTACCATAGGGTTCGTGGACATAAAACCTCCTCATACATGAAACTTAAGAATTCTATCCAAGATTTTATTGATCAAAGAGATATCTCTATCGAATGCCATACATCGCCTAATGAAAACATGGGTATATACAAGCAACCTTTTCCTCAACATAACAAGGGTAGAACCTTTGCATCATACAACATAGTGCCTTATACATATAAAAATAATGTCTCATCTAACTTTGTTATTGGTCGTATTGAAAAAATTCCATCCCAAGTAGCCACCATAACTATCAAAGCACTTAATTGTATCGTTACTACCTAACGTGTTCAAATTTCTATCCAAGAAGATTCATCCTCCTGTCCACCTACAAATCAATATAGCATCCTTAACCACTTGAACAAAACACCAACACAAATATCTATCCTTGAGCTACTTAAAACATCTCCCATCCACAAAAAAATTCTTGATAAATCCCTCCATGACACTTGTGTCCCTAATGACATTTATCTTGTTCAATTTCAAACCATGATAGGACACTTATCATCCCTGCAATCCCTCGCCTTTTCCACTAATTGCATGCCTTCCATTGATCCCTCTCATAATTTTCCACTCAATATTCAAGCTCACGTCCATAAAACCATAATAAAACATGTCCTTGTAGATGGCGGATTAGGACTTAATATTTGTAGCCTTATTCTAATAAAGCAACGAGGATATTATGGTGATCTTGTCGATCCCCAAGCAAAAATTACCATCAAAGGATACAACGACGCTAAGCATGAATCTAAAGGCTCTATCAAGCTACCCATCTAGGTCAAACCCATTACAATTCAAACCACTTTCCAAATCTTAGACCTCGATATCCCTATAACATCCTTCTTGGCATGTTCATGGATCCATTCCATGCAAACCGCTCCATCCACATTCCATCAATGCATAAATTTTTCCCTCAATGAAATTATAGTGATTGTACATGTTGATCCAAATTCATTCCAATATTGCAAATTATTACAAAGTAGTCATGGCCTTTCATAACATTTCCCTACAAACACCATATCACCATCTTCATCTTCCTAAATTGATCCTTCATTGCTACCCTGCTCTCACACTCCCTTGAAAATCAAGGTTAAGATCACGGACCTAGGTATTAGCGAATATGAGTTACAAGCCTTTCATGTTGAATCCACACCAACATCCATTTCATCCCAATATTTTGATGCCCATGACAACTCTATATTTGATCATGATATCTATAATAATCCACTATGATCATGATCTTATTAAGGACAACCGAGTTCATCCCCTTCCATATCATGATCCTCTTCCTTCCACTCCATCTCATGAGCTACCATCCTTCAATTTAGACCACCCTAGGTTAGGGTATGTATCTCCTAATACTGCCTCTACTAAGCCTTCTTGCTAACCCATGAAGGATGTGCAAGCCTCCTTTGACATTAATATTGTTGAAAAGGATAGTCACAAAGAATATGTTGAAGGCATCACCAACATTTTCCATGATCATATACTCACCATTTCATCCAACACATCTAACCCATTCACTTCCATCCATCTCCTAGACTTGGATCAACAAGTATCATCCCAAAAGAACAAGGCTATTAAACAAAAGTCAAAAAGAAAAATGTCTTTATCAAATGGAGATCCAAAATCAAAAGAAAAAAATAAAATTCCTTTAGACAAAATCAAAATCAAAAGCTATTGAACAAATCATATATCAAAAAAAAATTAAAAAAATTAAAATGATCTTCAATATGCCCCTTCATTCAAAATAATTGGTGGAATCTATCAAAGTAAAATATCAATAAATGAGCTTGTTGATCCTAAGTCTTCATCCTCATCATCTCCACACAATCCCTACACTCTACCTAATCCACTCACATCCATACACACATCATATCACTCCATCCCCCTTGGCAATGTCTCTCGAGGGATCTTTGATGGTGACCCCTTCATGTTCTTTAATTCAATGGTTACCCAAACTCCTCATGTGAAGTATGATGACCCATGTAGTGCACATATTAGTGATCATATCTTAGCTCCCTCCATTTTCCACATAAAGCATCCTCCATCATCCATATCACTTCATCCCCATCCATATAGCATACTTTTTCACCCATATCTTGAAGAGTGTCCACTATGATCACAACATCATCAAGTCTCAATTATTGAAAAAAATCCACAAAAAAGTTAAAAAAATAAAAAGCAAATAAATAGTAAAGAGAAATAATCCATCCATAGGTGAAAACCACTTTGATGGCACCTTGGATAAGTACCATAGTGATTACCTAGAAATAGGTGCCATGTGTAGTAGTCCCTTATCCACCATCTCCTAGGATGTCATCCCATTTCTTATCACCCCTACACATATCATAATAAACTACTATCTCCATCCATCCAAATAAACCTATCATGGCTTGTCCTTGATCCCTTGATCACATGCCATCCCTTATCCACCCATTTTCACCCATCCTTCCTCATCCTATATCATGTATCAGATGCAAAAATTACATCTACATTATGTCAAGGATTTGATCTTGTATATCCTTAGGTTCCTCTCACTTTGGACTTCAAATTCTCACGCATTTGGAGCCCATCCCTCATATTCATCCATAATAAATCAAACGCCAACCCAACCCATCCCATCTCATACATAATAAAGCAATGATCATCCTTTCATCCCATCATCAAAAATACAAAAAATAATCATAATATTGTGCTCCTTAGACTTGACATTCAATCAATCCAATCATTTCATCCAATACATCAATCCTTAATCGAAATCGCGTCATAAGATTCACTATCAAAAATTAATTAGTCATCTTATCCTTTTGTCGATCAATCAAATCAATCATCCATCATCTTATCCATGCCTTGATTAAGTGATTATCCAAGCTTGAGTAAGAAAATCAAAGCCTTTCTTAGGTGATTATCCAATCCTAATCGTAAGAAAATAATCATCTTATCAAAGCCTTTCTTAGGTGATTATCCAAGCCTAATTGCAAGCAAATCAATCATCATCATCATTCATTTGATCTTTGGGAAGAGATATGTTGATTGCATGGCATGTTTGTGTAGACATGGAAAATTGACCAATGCACTTGATCCCGATTACTAACGTCATTTCTTCCTGAATCATAATCTTAGCTTATCATCACTTTTCATCTCTTAATTAGATAAATCATTATTTATTTAATTAGGTCATTCTCCCTTTTTGATTAAATTAATGAATTTAATTTAATTAATCCTCTGTCTCTGGTCATTTAAATAATTCATTTTATTTAAATTAAAACTCTAAAGTCCTCTTATTAAATTGAGTAAATTAAAACTTATTTGATTTAATCTAGCATTATCCCCTTTAGTTAAATAAATCAAAACATTTATTTAATTAAACCCTTCCTCTCAATTTGATTTAAATCAATTCATAAATTTAATTCTAAATTGTCACATCTCTTAATTCCTCATTAAATTAATTAAACCATGATTAATTTAAATCTTAATCCATGTCACATCCTCTAGAGAATGCAACTTGCACAATAAATCAATTACTTTGATTTATTAAATTGCCTATTTTCTCTCAACATGGAATAAAGGAGGAATATTCCTTCAAATTTGAATTCAAAATCCAAGTGGATTTGTCCTTCCAACAAAGCATTCACTCCTCTTACATGTCCTTGTGCATTGATCCAAGTAGCATTTATTTCATTCATTTTTCCCTCTCACATGTCATTTCCTCAATTTCAAATTCCACCTAATGGCATTTATCATGCACATTGGCCAAAATGTGCACAACCTTCAACCATTCACATCTTGATAAGTGGCACTTGGCCATTGGATGTTGAATGATCCCACATTGCTCAATTTCACTCTCTTCCAATTTGGAAATTTGTAAATGAGAGACTCTTCCTCTCATTCAATCATCCACAATTTGAGCAAAGTTACTCTCTTCACATTGAGAGCTAATTTTGTCTACTTCATAGCAAGTGTTCATCATTTTTCATGAGTTCATAGCAAGGTTATGCCAAAATCTCATCAAGCAGATTCAATCATCCACAAATCATCAACATTGCAACAAAGGAGTTGGGAAAGAACCAATTTCAACACACCAATTGGCACCAATTCCCCCATGGGATCAAGAGTTTGCATGCTTAATTAGGATTGTTTTAGCTTTTCATGTTTTGTTCTTGTTTTTTCCTATTTTGAGCATAGTAATTGGATTTCATGGGGAATCCTTGTTTTATCTTGCATATGAGCTTACTAATGTGTTTGCCTCTTGTATTTGTGTAGGTCTAGGATTGGGGTTCACAGTTTGCAGTGAGTCTTTTGTTTTATTTATCTTTTGGTCATTATATTTTAACCCATGACTACACCTACTTACGGCCACCTTGATCTATCTATATATCGGTGTGTCACAACTAGTGTATAATGGGGTATTGTTTTGACTTGTATGTCATTCTTGTCATTGTTTGAGTTTCAAGTCCATGCAAAGGTTACCTTGTCACCCTATTTCTTCATGAAGGGCACACAATCTACTGAGAGAGGGGGTGAATCAATAGATCTAATCAATTAAAAATTCTAACTTTGCTACAATTGTCTAAATATATGATTCTTCACAGCAAACCCCACATAAGCAATTAAAATATAAAATCATAAATCACACAAGTGAATACTAGATATACATGGAAACCCAAGATGGGAAAAACCACGATGAGAATAGTTGTTTGGATCTATTGTCCAAATCCAGCCTCACAATGCATAAATATACAAGTGAATTTTACACACTGAAGTAGGCACCAACCTATTGGAGACACCAATCCCCTATTATGTTTGTAGGCACCAACCTACTGGAGAAACCAATCCTCAATGAAATCAATATAGCAGGTTGAACACCAATCCTACTGGATTACAAAAATAAAGCTTGTGGATCTTCAATGTAACACATACACATGTCAGATTCACATTCAACACTCTTCCTCACTACATATGATCTTCTGATATTGGCACCCACATAGAAATGCAACTCTTCCTTTTATCTTCAGCACCTTATCATCAATTTGCACCAACAACCAACTTTTCTTCACACAAGTGTAATTCCCATTCACACAATCATGCAATACATCCACACAACAAAGAAATATATACATGGCATTGTATTAACACTCTTCTATGTCGACCAAGGATCCGTAGATAGTCATGATGACATAAGGTGAACCTAAATTCAAATATGAAATATGTAACACATTGGTCCAAAATCAAATTTTGTTGCCACCAAAATAGCATGATACCATGCGCTACCACAAGAACCTTAACCAAGTCCTATATTAACACCACACACAAGATTTGAATTTCACACGCTACTAGCCATTACCGCACAAGCCTTGAATTCCAACTGGTTGATAGATAGACACAAAGAACCTTCTGTCACTTCAATATTTTTGCATGTTGAACATATCCTTTGAAAACTCTAAAGTATGATAGAACTAGTGTAGATATACTCTCCTCTGAAACCACAGAGTGAAACTACATTTTTTAAAGAAATGTTGAACATAATTGTATTGCCAAAGAAATCTCTCTGCCCTAAGAACTAAACTGGAACTTTTTGGATAGACTTTTGAATCACCATTGTCATAGTGAATAGATGCAAGCATACAGAAGATATAGAACCACACCTTAGCAACTAGTAATATATGTTTCTTGATTTTGCATCCTGATAGTAAAATTACCAACACATACCATATTGAACTTTTGACATCAATGACATTATTGATAACCTTTGACATCATGGTGCAAGGGCACCAAATCCATTTTTGTAAATAAGGTCTAATGTCATGTGTTTTGGTGTTTTTAGTTTTATTTGGTCTAATAAGGTCATAATATACCATTTTTCATGTAATTTGATTCATATAGGATCCATTTTGTAAATGGTGTAAATCTTGCAAAAGTTGTCACAAAGCAAAATTGCAAAAAGTGCAAAATGAGAAGTTGAAGGGTCAAGTAAGTTCAAAAGGTAGTTTGGGTCAGTTGTTTCAGTTGATTTTTGGTATGTAAGGTTTAAATACAATGTGTGTGGGTCGAAGACAAGGGCTGGAGTTGATTTTGTTGAAAGAAACAATAAGAAACCTTCATTTTTTGTGTGTTTCCTGGTAATTTTGTTGCTACAGAACACTTGCACAGCCTGTACATCTTGATAATGATTTCAAAATGATCTAAATTGATGTAGGAAGGTTTTATCTATCATTTATTTTTTATTTGAGTCTTTTTCACAACGTTTAAAGGTTTTTACAAGCATTTTAGTAAACGCAGCCTAAATACCATGTTTGAGGGTTTGAGAGTGTAAACATGGTGTAAATGACCATTCCACTAATGGGATCCTTTATAAGTCAGTGGAATGGTGCTAGATAGTTTATTTTTCATTTTTTTGTAGGTTTCAAGATCAGGGATGAGGGTTTTGGGCGAATATGGTGATGCCCTAGGCTGTAAACCTTAGTTTTTGGAGCAATTTTGAGGCATAGAGGTTAGGATTGGTTGGAAAACTCTTCGAAAGAAATTTTTAAAGGTTGGAACAACTTGTGTAGGTAATTTTTGAAGTTTTTGAGGTGTTGGTTGGTGGAGTAGTGGCCTGGAGTATAGAGATCCAATAAACCCCCATTGGAAGCATGCCTAAATAGGGGTTTAGGTGAGATTTTGAAGTTTGATGAGTTTGGGGATGATCCCATTGGTAAAAGTTGTGGATTCAGAGAATTTGTGACCTAGTTAAGGTCCATCAATGGATTTTTAAGGTTGGTAGGGTGTTTAGTTGGTATTTGATTTGTAAAAGTGACCTATTTGGAGCTCATGTGCAAGCATAACAACAATTTTTAGAGGGTGAAGATCTAAAACAACCTCATGCACAAACTAGATATGTTGAAGAATGCCATAATGGGTGTCTAGAATGCAAATCCTTTTGTGGGTTTGAGGATTATTTTGGAATATAGGCACAATTTTCTTAATTTGGAATGCTACAAGGGAATAGGAGTGAATTGGTGAGTTGAATAACAAGTTGGAGTTTTTGTTATTGAAAGATTGTTTGAATTTATTTGAATTGTGATTGTTTGTCAAAATCCTCCCTACTATGTATCACATCAATGAAAACCTATGTTCAACACTTCATACCTTGGTGCATAATTGTCTTTGTTACATCAATTTTTAGGATTGCTCAATACATACTGGCATAGCCTATCAATCATCATCAAATTATCCTTCATTTTCATTTCCTTCATCCTATTTCATCTTCTAATTCATTCGCTTCATGATCATAATCACTCATTGATCCCTTCCATTTTGAGAGCACATATATGTTCTCCTAACCCGTATGTCCTCTTGAGGGGGCATCTCATCACCTAATCATCCTAATCTTTCCTTATTCATCCTTTTTCATCCTCCCATTGATTAGGGCATCATCTTTGATCCTTATCCTTTCTCATCCACTATATTTTAAACTTCTTTGATACAATGCCACTTTGCAACGTCATATCAAAAAGGGGTAAAATGTAGACACCTAAAATATGACCTTACCCAACCACACCTCATTTTAGCCTATCCTTAGCCATTAATTAAATAAATATATAATATTTATTTAATTATTCTCATCCTTTCATAATCCATTACTTAAATAAATATTTATTATTTATTTAATCAATATCCCTCTGCATAATCCATTAATCAAATAAATATTTATCATTTATTTAATTAATATCCATTGTCACAACTCATTAATTAAATAAATATCCCTATTTATTAATTATGTATCCCCGTCATGATCCCATTAATTAAATAAATATTTGATTTATTTAATTAACTCCTCTTTTATCCTCTATCCTTGTGCATTTAATCCTAGCCCTCCATCTTGTTCACAATCTCTAACTCCTTGCCTAGATTCATTGAACCTAGACACCTAGCCAAAAGTCAAACTATATTTTGACCTTATCCATTCATCTCATTTAACCTCTTAATCTTAGTCATTGACACTATCTTTTAATCCTATGCATTCATCATTTAACCTCTTAATCTTAGTCATTGACATAAGCTTTTTTGTCCTTATCCCTACCCTAAACCTAGATCCTATTTATCATTTGACACTTGCCATATGATTGCATCTTGATCCAAACCCTAATCCTCCTTCAATCTTAGCCATACATCATCAATCATTTCTAGCCATTGATTTTGTCTCTTCAAGACTCTATATAGAGAGGCTCCCATCCTTCATTTTTCACCTAATGCAACCTAATAATCTTTGAGCTATCATACTTGCATGCTATCATTTTGAGCTTTTATCTTGAAATCATATCAAGCTTATGCTAGAAATTTGAGAAATCCACATATAAACATCAAGAGCAAATCAAATGGAGTAAGGGTGCATTCCATTTCTGCTCATCAAGGAGAGAAACAAAGATTCTAGGTGAAGCTATTGTGCTTTTGTATTTCTTTTATCTTCCTTTGTCTTCCTTCAATCTTTTCTAACCTCTTCAGTAACCATAATTTTCTTTTTGTTCAAGCAATCAACCAAACACAACTATTTTCACAAACAACCTATATATTCATTATTCATTTAAAATAAACATTTTCCATAGCATTCCATGAAAGGAACCTTGCCTCAACCTTGAAGCAATTTTTTAAAAAAATGTAGATGAATCCAAATAATTCAATAACCTTCAAAATATTTCAATTCTTCCACAAAAGTACTTTCAAAATCTTAAGCTTCAAACATGTTTCGACTGTTTTCTCCATTAGATAATAAAAATTGAGTATCAAAAGAAGAAGAAGAGTGAATAAAACTAATGTTTTTTCTTTTAAAAAATAAACTTCATTTTTTCATTCTCAACACCTAAATTAAAACTTAAAAGCAAGATAGAATATAATGTTATATTTCTAGTAAAAGAAGATAATATTAAAAAGAATATTTTTTTCTTTTTTTGTGCATATTCTTTTTGTAAATTAATCATATTAAATTTATTTTTGATCTAAATCATATTTTCTAATTCACCAATAAAATCAATGTAATAATTTATATCTTTACATATACAATAAATAAATAAATTTATAATTTTAATAAGTAATTTTTTTCTTTTTACAAAAGAAATTAATTACCAAAGCATTAACAAATGTTGATAAGGGTGCAGTGCAATGGCCAATTCATAACATTGTTGTGGTAGTTACTAAGGTTCAAACCCTCATCAAGCCACTAAGCTCACAAGCCATGTGTCTCCATTTAGCTAATGTGATCGCAGGATGTGTGTCTTTGCTAGGTCATTATACTCACAAGTTGTAGGTCTTTGTTGGGCTATTGAGTTTGCAGGTTTGAATAAGGTGATAATACCTTGGGGCCAAGGCCCCCGACACTAGTCTCGATGATAAATCCATTAGGAAGAGATCACCCTTTAAGTGGTTTCTCTAAGTTTGAACTAGGCTACAAACCTAAGTAACCCACATCAAAAAATATATATATGCATTATAATGATTCAATAATAATTTTTTTTTAAATTAAAAATTGATCACTCAATATCTTCTCGCACACTAAGATTATTTTAGAATACCTTAGCACCAAGACTTAGTTTGCCTTCCCCATTTCCTATACCTATTGCACAACACATCTTTCCATGCAAACCTTAGTAGCATTGTTAGGAAAAATATAATCATATAATCACTTTTAATCAACTAACCATGATAAGGCAAATCAATATTGATCAACCATATGGATTGTGGAAATCTAATATCATTACATGATAATGCAATCGCACATTATACACAATTCACTAAATCAATCTTGCATCTAGCATAATTCAATATAGCACTTCCAATTTTATCATAGAATTGGAACATCATAGAATCATAAAGGGATTGGGAATGAGGAATGTTACACTTGTACACTTTGACATTTTTCAACCATATGATAGTGATATTGTATGCATGCATGCAACTACACAATTCAACTTAACTCAATTGTGTGCACATCATAGCTATGTCACATAATCACTTAATTATGCACACCTCACAACCATGCCATCTCAAGAGTTCTATGTGCACAAGCTTCAACAATTTTCCTTTCACTTCATCAACCATCATGCTTTGCACATCCTTTATACTTCTATACATCGTGTCTTGCCATGATGCTATCACATGTTCTACCTTTTCAACTTCACATTCTACCATACATACACAACACATGGAGCAACATCAACCATATATACTTCCATACATGTATAATAGTTAGAAATCTTTGTGCCACAAAAATTAGCTCCACACAAGTCATACAACTAGAAACATGTGAATTTAACATCTATTGTCATTATCTTTGTATATTCATGTATGAATACCTATGTTGTACACATTACAAAGTGGGTGGAAATATGAAGGAAAAATGACAATCTCTTTAGAATCTCCCAGCCAATCAAATTGATGCACATTCCTCTGTCTAATCCTATGAACCTACATTTCCAACCATATTCTCTATCATTCTTTTAACCTATTCCATTTGTGAATCACATCGTTTTCATGTCTTTGTGATGCTTCCTCACTCAATTTTCACATTAAAGAGTGTCACTACAATCTTATGTTTTACTAGTTAAAGTGCAAGGTTGTCCTTGGATGTTAGCCATGAATTGAATGACAAGAACATGTCATAGTGCTACCTATGTTACAAAAAACTTTCTAATCTTAGTAGAAGCCTTTTGTCTTCATCAATGGAGAATACAAGAATACAACACCCAAATAAACATGCTAGTGCCATGCATGCTTTCAAACAAAAAGTATACATGTGCTACAACATTCTACAAACATGTTGTGTTGTCCCATGTTACCAATACTTGCTAGAAGCTCATGCCCTCATGGAACAATAGAGAATACATGCTTACAACACTCATATGAATTTGTTAATGATGTACATGTTCTCAAACAAGCATGCATATGCTATAACAACTTCCAACATGACATAGTGATGTCTCATGTTATCCATGCATGCTCCATCTCTTGGTCATGCAAATGGAGAAAAACTATAATTTTCTTTTTTAACAATCACATGCATGGCTACAACATGTGAATATAAATTCTTAAATTCCTACAAGCTACCCATTTTGCTCTTTCAAAGTCAAACCTTATACAAATATCATTTAAACTATCCATGCTTGCTACCAAGAAGTGAATGTGCAACTTTTACAAATGTCAAGGAATGTAAGGGTTGAAGCCTCGCATTAACTCATACATTTTTTGTGTCTTGTCATTGCTTCCTCTCAAGCATATTTGATTGCTCATAGTCGTCCCTCGATGAGTATAATCAACTTTTTTCTTGCACAACCAAGTCAAGTTAGCTTTGAACACAAACCAATCTACAAGAGAAACTTGAGATGCTACCATATGCCTATACATACATTGGGATAACAACATAAATGTGTCACTTTTTTCGTCTAAATGGACTACACAATTCATTATTTTTTTATAAAAATGTATTTTCTTTCAATTATAGCAAACAAACCATAAATAATTTGAAGATAATGTCAACTAATAGTTTGTGACATTTCCTGTGTAGATTATATTTCTATTTTTTTAAATATAAAAAAAAATTCAAATATTTGTTAATAAATATTATAATATTTTTAGTGAGTAATACTTCCTTGTAACATATAGCTGGAGCTAAAAATACAATCTTTTGATAATTTTTTAAAACATAGATCATTAACATCGATAGCTTAAGGCACATATTTTTTTGTTATTTTTGTTGTATTTTTTATTTGTTATTACTTAAAATTATAACTATTAAGTCAGGCACATATTTCTCTATAAACTCTTATATATCAGAACTTTCTTTTTTTGAAACAAGGACATGAAGGGTAGTCTTATTTTTCAAAATTTTGCTATTTCTTCATTAGTGTAGAATACAAGTCTTTATTTTTGTAATAAACCTATTTTGATTAGAAAATAAAAAATAAATATAATAATAAAACTTACTCTAAAGATGTCAATAGTGGCATGATGTGATGGTTAAGTTGTGTTGTTATTCTTGCCATCAAGGTTCAAACCCCATTGGGGTGTAATTGTTGAGAATTTATATTGGGGATGAGGTCCCCCATTTGTGACCTCACCAGTTCATAGCTCTGGATCAAAAGCGTTTACCCCTCTTAATAAAAGAAACTTACTCTAAAGATTACATTCATGTAAAGTTTCATGATATGATGACTTTGTTTGATCATGATAAAAAAATAGTAGTAATTTGTGTCTAATGAAATGCTTCCCTATGGTTTGAGAGGAAAAGGGTTCCATATAGAATGTTTAAGGGACACATATACATGTCAAGAATACTTTTTATTATATGGGTAAAAAAAGGTTTTGAAGGGGCTCTAGAACCTTTTACAACAAACATCAATGAACACAAAAGTCGAGCAACAACAAAATTGTAGTTGAGGTGCCCCATTACAGCAACATACCACAAGAACAACCAACTAGCTAAACAATACCTGGCCCCTACCTAGTAGAATTTACACCCAAAACATGTGTAATAGAAATAGAACCATGTTTAGGAAGACCTATCTTCATTTTTTGAAGAATAGTCCAAGACGCACCATTTTCCAAATCCTTAGATTGGGAGGGAAAGGGGAGGAGAATCTTCTATTGTCACCTCAACTTGATCCATTATCCGTTGAAAAGAAAGGTGTCTAACCAAAGAGGACACAAGCTGCACAAAATCCAAAGGCTTTGAAGGAACAACACTAACACAATCCTCGAAAGAACCAGGTTCAACAAAAGGATTGAACCCATCATGAGAAGGCATTGACTTAACACCAACTAAACAAGCAACCTCCCCCATAGTAGTCCCATCATGAATTGGAGGGGCCTTAGGAGCCTTGTGGTCCTCAAAGTTTAAAAATCACCAATAGTTAAGTGTTTGGTATGGCATTTTGCCAACAAGTAGTAGAACCACCAACTAACAATAAGAATGAGAGCATTCAAAAGCAAGGTGCTCAATAGAGAAGCATCTTCTACAATGGATAGGAAGACACCCATAATCTAGCTTCTTCTACAATGGAAGAGAAGACCCTCATAATACATGTCAAGAATGTTATCTACAATGAACTTAATTTATTTTTTCTTGTACCTCAAAATTGGAACATATTATTTTATATAAATTGTTAATCAATATGTGGCCCATGAGAGAGACACACTTTTATGCTTCTAGTCTATAACAACAACATTCTTCTTATCTCCTATGTAAATTTAGCAAGTACTATTTCCAATCATCATAAGATAGCCTCTGACCATATATTGGTGGTATAGACTCATGAGAAGGTTGCTCCATGTTACTTGGTGCTTTTTGATTCTTCTTTTCCTCAAATGGCTGCTTTATCTTACTTTGACCATGCTTTGTGTGAAGCTTGGGATGGAGTCTCCAACACTTGTCATCCTAATATCCTCCAACTTTGTGATGAGAATAATAGTTATTAAATTTACACATACTCAAATCAAATTTCTTGTTACCTTCTATGATCATGCATTTATCCTTCCCTTGCCTTTGTTTTAATCAGTGGCTCCTCCTTTTGCCATCCTCATAATGAAGTGTAGAATCCTTAGCATTGATAATCATTTTGTATGATAGACTACAACAATTATTGCTTCCATAATCAATATATGGAATATGAGACTTGCAAGTTTGTTCTCTAAGCCCATTCTTTTTGCAACAACAACAAAAGATGGGAGCTTTATTCGCATGCTTAGTTACCTCCTCAAGCTTGGCTAGTGATGAAGTAGGTAAAGTGAAATCAAGAATGCTTCTCAAGGCAACAATGAAACTTTTTTAACATCAATCTTGATTTCATCAATATGGTGAGTTTCTCTCCAAAAAGCTTGGTTCTCTCCTAATGCTTGCCTCTAAGATTTTTTGGATGTCATCCAACTTCTTTTTCTAAGATATTGTCATGTTTATTCCTTTATAACCTATAAACTTTGACAAGAATTCAAAATAAACTGTATGCACACAAAACTGTGTTACTTTAAATCCCCTACAAGCACTAAAGAACTTGTAGATCTAATACCAATTGATCCTTAATTTCCCTTATAATTGGTCAAAAACTAGGGAATCAAACAATTATGATATTGTTTTATTTGGAATCCTAATGACAATGGAAAATGAAGATGTTGAAGTGTTGTCTTAAATAAAAATGAGACACTTCAATAAACATGCTATATGGCACATATTTAGAGCTAAGGAAACCTTTAATGGGTGAAAACCCTAGTTGATAGGAGCAAATGGTCTCTACTAGAGTATATAACTCATGATAAACCACTATGAGAGGTTACAATCCTCCTACCAAGCCTACAACCACTTCAACTTCTAGTTTGGAAAGTAAAACCTCGAATTGTCCTCAATTTTAAACTTCTAGTGGTTCTTAAGTGTTAGAAGCCTCTTTAATATGTGCCAAGCTTTCTCCTCAAGATCTAAAGAGACAAGGACACAGGTTCATTCTATTTTGTTTTCATTGTTACGGCTTGGGCAAAATTGCCACTAATCAATCAAAATTGTCACTAGTTGATCACCGATTTGTCACAACTATTCCAAGATTGTTGTTTGATCACAAAATTGTCATGAGAATCACATAACTGCCCATCGTAGCTTTTAGAATCGTCACCTCATAAAACCAACAATTTTGTCTATAACAAAACAATGAGCATTTGCACTTAATTTTTGAACCAAAACATTTTCTACATATTATAGACCTCCTTGACACCATGTATATATTGGTTTTGAACCAGCAACATGTCGAAGGGCCATCCACCTTGAGAATGAGTTTTACATCTCAATTCAAAGCCAATCAGTCTCTTGGTAATGTGGATGTTCTTTGTTATTCCTCATGTATTCCTTAGTTGATTTAATTGCACATATCAAACAGCTAAGTAAAAAGGGCAGGAATCAATAATTTTGAGCTTGAAATTTTAAATTTTGGGATCCATCATGAGCATTGTGTTATTGACCCAAGACAAGGAATTGTAAATTTCAAGATCTAGAACCAATCAATGAAAGTTTGTGCTAATAATGAGGCATATACAGGGAAATAAATGCAAATAAGAATATGATAAAATTGAATGTATGAAAATGCGTGTAAGCAAGCTTAAATGAAGATGAATAAGAATCAGTGAATAAATTGAGCTTAGCACAAGAGTGTCACTTGACATTATGTAATTGTACTAATCCATTTTATCAAAATCAACCCAAAATTACATGAAATTTTCAACATCACATTTCATCCCTCTAAGGTGAAAGCAAATTTAGCACAAACATGTATATAAAAAATATGTGAACATTCCCAACAATGCATGAAAACTAAATATTTAAACACGAGATATTAGAAATATGTTAATGGACCCATCTCGAAATTTTCGTGGATTCCTCTCCTTTGACAAAGAAAAGACAGAATAACTAGCTTTTGTTGCATAAGTGAAAGATACAAGCCATGAGTTGTTTGTACCATCTGTCTAAAGTAACAAAGTAGTAAAAAGAGAAAGGTTTGATATTCTGCCTTTATGTAATGTAGTATAATAGTACTCCACAAACTACAGCAGTAGCAATATGGTATGTCACTTCAGGGATGACCATGTGATGAGATTGAGATCCGTCTATGTACGCTAAAGACAATTTTCATGACCTTCATGGCCGCTCTAAGACATTTTTCCGAAACTCACATAACACAAACACCTTAAGATCATTTCTTAAGAAGAAAAGGAACGGGAGCTTCTCGCCCTGTCACCTATTTTCCCATTAACGACACATAAACAACGAAAGACAAGGCATTAAACTGAAACTGTGTCTAGTCGATGTTTACTTGCAGCATAATTATTACGACTCCTGATATATAATAAATTCCATCTGAATTGAGCCAACTCCCTAGCCCGAGTTTTGAGCTATAAGGCTTATATACTATACTACCCAACAACTAGGATAGGGTCCCGTGGAGGTAGCTACATCTTTTATTTTCGTTATAGAAGCCACTACATGAACAAAGGCATTTCAGGACCAAAACAGATACCAAAACTTGCTTTCAAGGCAGAGAATGTTTCTAAACACCCCCTCTCCAACAATTGTTATGCATATGGGATCTGAGATTATTAATGTAGAACAGAATACTAGTTGTACTAATAAATAATAAATATATTGTAAATAACAACTATAAGGGATAAGGTACAGCGGCCAAATCGTTGGCAAAAACACTGAATCTTAACCTAAATATCTGGAGCGACAAAAGTTTTTAGCGATAGACTTCAGAAGCAGGTTGAGAAGTCTGCCCCATAGTATCCCTACCATTTTCTCCGTACATGGTATCAGATAGCAACATTTTAAAAAAAATCTACACCATAAAAATAGCTGTAGTTTTTTGGCTGGAGCCCTTGAGAAGCCTCCAAATAGTGCCACCAGCTAAACCATTTTTCTTGCCATGAGCAAACGTTAGTGAGGACCAACTAGGTACGACAGAGCAGGAAAAATGAATACTTCATCCAAAAAACTGGAGCAACAATATTTCGGAGTCATTTTTTTTTAGAAAGGGGGTGATGGGGACTGCAAAAAGATTTTGGCCCCATGGAGAGGGCTACTGCTCCTATTTATATAGAAAGATAATTGAATTACACAGATATCTATATCTCCGCTCTTTTCAAGCAGAGATTAAAACATAAGTTACATAACAAATATGCATACATCTAAACCAAAAGTCACTTTCTGGCTACTTTCTGGCTAAAAGCTGCCACTAGTGAGGGAACCAGTCCATCAAAATCAAACCCCAGGTTAAATCTGAGTTTTGGCCCAATCACACCTTCAGGGAATTGAATCTTGGTGGATAGTGTTCAAGGAACATGTCATAATCTTCATAAATTGAACTACTTACCATCATCATCACCAATAATGCTGTTACAGATAGTAGAAATCAGTTTATCAAAGTCACCCGGAGATCAAACCTGACCCAATCTCACCTCCAGAAAATATAAATCTTCCTAGATAGCATAAATCAAGAAACATACCATCATCCTCATGAGTTAAGCTCAACCAATTGAGCCTTATAAAACATTAAAAACAGTGTAATAAAAAAATCAAAATTTCACCATCAAAATTGGAGAAACCTATTTGACGTACCATGGTCACTTTTACTTGCAAGTTCTCAGCAGCACTCCTGAGCAAATTTGATAGTCCCCCCCGGCTTCCCTGCCCTAACCGCCATCCAACTGCTAGGCCATTAGGTTGAAGCGCTATAGACTATCCCTCGATCGGAGATGTTACTGCAGGGCCTGCTCCCAAGAATACATCTTGTACAAATAATATCTGGACAACATTCTGACAGAAATATGTGGTCTTTTTACCAACTGTAGCCTCGTAATTATTTCTCTCCGGTAATTTCAAAGGAACCCTTTCCTCAAATTAATTCATTTGAAAAGACAAGCTAAGCAGAGAACCATTTCCTGGTTTCCTTTCATGCAGCAGTTTTTAAGGCCATGCCCAAAGTAACTACCTCATGCAAATGATGTAGAGATTTTAATTTTAGATCTCTATACGTTCATTTATACGTAGGCTTCAGATTATGGCCACATGGAATTGCTCTCAGATACTGTAGTTCCAAATCTGGAAAGGAACTATTTGAAAAGGCTATCATATTTACATCTCCTGAAATATTATTGTTCTCTCCTAGAAGAATTTAGAACATAAAAAGAAATTACAACGCATACAGGAGCTATGGGGACTTAGTTTTGGGAATCCATGGACCTCAGTTATTAACCCAACAAATGTAATTATAATTTTTAAATTCAACTCCCAGAATGGTTTAAATTCACCTTGTGCCCCTGCACTTTTCAATGTAAGAAGTTTGGAAGTTTACTGGCAAGTTCCATCTTAGTGGCAAAATGATCCAAGTATAAATAATCGTTAAGAGGTTTTACAGGACTTTAGTTTGTTAATCATCAAGGTCAGTGCTTCAACGTTTACTCTGTTAACTCAGATACACAAATATGTAGAAGAACTTGGAGGAAAATACCGGAGTAGAGTTTGAATTAGTTTACATCAAGGAAAAATGTAGGAGTTTGAACTAGCTTCCAATATAACTGCCTGGTAATGTCTATTTTGATTACTTTAAAAACAACAAATAAGTTATTTTGTAGATAAAATAGCAATTATAATTGAATGGAAAAACTAAAACTTGTCACTTTAACCTCATTTTCTTTTCTCTGTGTACCCTCTCATGTTTTGACCTCGTGAAAGCTAAACTCTGAACTCACCTATCCACCTACACCTTCAAGATTAAGGGTTGACAAAAATGAGACATACAACTTTAAACTTACAAATCTTATAAGTCTGCATATACTTTAAATTTTCAACAAACAACTCAGATGACATAACAGGAGTTAAAAATAGACCAAGATATGTCAAAAGCTACTGCTTAAGTTACAAAACATTATAACCTAAAATTGAAAACTTTTAAGCCAATAAATGGGGCCATAAACAACTTCACAATTAGATGATTATGCCTAGTGAAAAACCATCAAGGAAAAATGGTAAACAGAAATCCTCACGGGGCCAGAATGTCACAATTACAAAATTATGCCTCCGTAAAAATACATCAAGGAAAATTGGTAAACAAAAATCCACACGGGATCAGATACAATTTTCACAATTGCAATACTGTGTCTCATGAGAACCCATCAAGCTAAAACAGAAAAGATTCCACCGAAATGCTCATATGAAGTCTAAAATTCAATAGTCAGACCTTTGAAAACTTTAAAAGCTCCACCCATTCATGGTCAACTAAGATTGGACAGAATAAAAAGCATTAATTAATGAAAAGGCCAAAATAGAGTCCTAAATCAGAATGCCATCTAACATCTTTATACCTGCTATCATTTCTTAGTCAGTTCTTTAATTCAAACAATTGCCAACTGCATCAGCATAAACAACCTAAGAGTGTAATTTTAAACATAATTCATATATGTTTTCATGCCTTAACCATAACTTATACACTTATATACTCAACAAAAGTTTCAGGATACAAACCAGTAAATCCTACAAATGAATACTATTTAGCTTCTCAGAAGCAATGTCCCTGTGCTAAATCAACTAATAGCTCTAAATTGAAGATTGTAGATACCGGTTACATTCCAGCAATTCATTATTTGACTCAATTAGTTTCTATCAAGTATCCAAAACTTTTATCATTTCATTTGTTACTTTGTTTGAAACCACGGAAAGGTGGACATAAAAGCTACTCAAAAGTTATAAGTTGGTTTAAAATAATTATCCAATGAATTTCCTATTAAAAAATAAAGCACAGAGAAATATGCACAGCTATAGCGTGCAATAATATTGCGGACAAAAACTCAGGCATTGAAGGCCTAAATGCTCATCACTTGAATCTGCAAAAGCATCTCATCGAGTGACTAACAGTCACCTCAACTTCTTTGACCTTTACAAAGGTATACCTAAAATACCTACTCAGCATTCTTCCTGTTCCTAAAGTTATCCTTCAACTCGGAAAACTTTTTCATGCACTGAACCTTGCTCTTGCCTGGAACTGCAGTTGCAACTCTTTCCCATCTCTGAGGTGTGTCTTTAGGAAATGTCTTCAGTGCCTGAATAAGAGCTCTTTCCTGTACAGCAGACCAGGATTCCTGCTCATTGGCTGCCGCAGATCCATTTGAAGCAGACTGGACACTTCCACTAGGTAGCTCTTTTTTATCAGTATTTTGACTGCTACCACCACTTGCTTGCTGTTCAATTGCACATTTTTCTTTTTCCACAACACCAATAGCATTGCCACTCCCATTTACAGGAACGCTTACAACTTCATCTCTAGTTGTTAAAGGGGACAAAATGGTACTTACAGGCTTCCGTTTTTCAAGGAAAGAATCAAATACTTTTGTAGAATCAGGCTTCTGCAAAAGAACAGTCTTTATAGCTTTCAGAATCTCTTCCACTGTCCTCCCAGTGCCAATATAATTTGCTATTACTTCCCACCTTTGTGAGGTTCCCTTAGGATACTTCTGCAATCCTTTGCGTAATAATTCAACCTCTTCCCTGCCCCAAGGTTTTTCTTTCTTCTCATAATTGTCAAGCAAACTTTCTGCCTTTGGCTGCCCTTCTACCCCTTGACCAATGGGCTTTTCCTGTATAGAACCATTCTGTTGCACACTCTTCTCCGGCTTATTTCCATCATCATCATTTGCCAATGCATCTCTCAATAGTCGGGCTTGCTCATGTTCTTCTTTGTGCTCTATTTGCTCACAAAGATTTCTTAGCCGATCTACTTCCAAGGATGAACATAACCTCTCAACATCATCTTCTGAAATGCCAAAAATTTTCTTGGAGACAACTGAAGCAGATGTAGTTCGCAACCTGGACCTTTCTTTCCGTAAAAGTCTCTTTTCTTTCTCTTTTGCCTTTTTTTGAGCTAAAGCTGCTTCTGCCACTCTTTTATCCTCCTCCTCTTTCCTAAGTCTTTCGACCTCTGCAATTTTTGCTGCTTCTTCTTCTTTCAACCTTCTTGAATGAAATTTGGCTTCTTTCCTTCTCAATTTTTCTGCCTTCTCCTCTTCTTTCCTCCTAAGTATTCGAGGATCCTTTTTATAAGCATTCTCAACTAGCGTCCAAATCCTTGCATATTCCTCCTTCCTGGCTTTTTCTCGAATCTTTGCATTCTGTTTTTCCATCCATCTTCTATGTTCTCGAGACTCAGCCTGCTCTAGATCAAAGTCATCTTCTTGAGGAAATTCTCTCCAGGTTTTGAAGCCATACCAGAAATCATAAAACTTGTCAACTTCTTTTATGGGAGTATTATCATCCCCCATAGATGGAACCGGTTGAATCACAGACCATCGGCTGTTCCTCATAAAAACAGGCCCAAACACTTTAAAGAAATCTTGCAGAGCACAATCAGATGGTACTTCATCATCAAATTCATCAGTGGAATCATAAATTCTCCTCTTTACAGGATCTATGAGAATTTCATATGCCTCCTGAATAGCCTTAAAATGACTTTCAATTTTGTCCTTCTTTGCCTCTTTTGCTTCCTCTGTTTCTTCTGCTAGAAGAAGTGATGCCTGCTTATCTGGATGATGTTTCAGAGCAGCTTCACGGTAGCTTTTACGAATCTGATCTTCAGTTGCAAGGAAGCGTAAGTGACCTAATCCTAGTAAGGCATAATGATCTTGTTGATCCTTTCCAGCACCAGATTTCTTTTTCCCTTTGAAACTAAATGAATCATAAGATGCTGTATGTCCTATGTCCTTTTCATCAGACTCACTTTTATCATCATTATCATCCTCTGAGCATTCCTTGTAACCCAGTAAACGTAGAGCAGCAGCATGGAATGAAATTCCAGCAGGTTCCAACCCAGTAGCCTTTATTGGATGACAGTTAGATGAGACATAAAGAGGTTTTCCATCTTCAAGCTCAGCAGAAAAAGTAAGTAGCAACACCCCATTACCTGGAACAGTCATGATGTCCCGCCACAAGAATTCCACTTAAGATGGAAAACAATTGAGCTTCGTGAATCTGTAATAAGAGGAATTGCTGTGATAAGCTCTTGGATCTTCACAGGGTTGAGGAAACTAGTAACAAAATGGGTCCAGTATGGTGACTAATCAGTACAATCAGCGATCCAGAGACAAGAATGGAAAGTTAAATCTGCATAACAAGATACAAAAGCAGCCCAAATGATTAACAAAAGTTAAATGGAGAAGACAACTCTAAATCATAGAAAGTATCCACTGTTTCATAAGAATTTGATTGTAATGTGTTTTCCCATCATGAATTCACACTTGCCCTCATTGGCAAAATAAAACAAAAAAAATGTTCATGCCAGATATTTATCAGTCAAATTCACTGATCCCACTTAGTCATGCCAAAACTTGTCTTTGCAAATGAAATCCATAATATACTTATGTTAGTCCAAGGAAGATGCCAATCTGGCCGATTGAAATGCCCCCTGTTAGGAGCAGTATAACTAATCCACCAAGCTAATCAGAAAATCACATAACAGTCATAATATAGAAATTTATGAAATAGACCTATAGTGCCCATAATTAAAGGCATTTTGATTTTGCATAAGAAGCCTGACAAATAGCTGAAAGGATATCAATCAAATAAACACATATATTGAAGGGGGCTGCAGATTCTAGGCGTTTCCTGTACTTAAAATGAGCTAAATAATGTAGATCATCGGCGTACTTTTCCAGTTACTTTAATAACCCTATTTTATAACATTTAACGAATAGAAAAAACCCCTTTAAATAAATACCTAACAGCTTCTATAAAGTGGCTCTTGCCAGTATATGGTGGATTTCTCTGTACCCTGTTAAATTCGCCTCCATATGTTTCAAACAATTTAGGCTGATTTCTACACTTCTTAGAGGTCCTAGGTATGTACTTATAAATCTTAATTTCACATATTCTGCAAAAAATATTATACCAGCATTTTAATCTGCACGTTAATGAAGCATCGTCGGCATTCTCTCCCATGTATAATCCACATAACACGTCATTTGATACAAAGATTTGCGTTTTAAATTGAAAACCGACACCATGAAAACTTTCAAATTGGTAAAATCGAGCTCAGTACATCTGAAGATAACAAACAGAGTGTAAAGCAATAAGACCAGATAAAAAAATCCTAGAATCAATTCATTCCAGGGGAGAACAAGAATTATTCCAGAGGCGACAGATAAAATCTAATGAATGTTCATATGACAGACTATTGTGGAATTCTATTTCAATGTCATTATCTTTGTCATCAAACAATGAAGGTTCGTGACAGAAATTGCATAAAATAAAAATAAAAGAGAGAAACGTGATCACAGAAAACTAACCTGAGAGAATCCCAGCGGCGGCGTCGAGTACCCAAATCGTTGAAATCTAAAGCAGGGTTCTGAATGGAGAAGGAAATAAGATGGAAAGAATGACGGATTCAAGGGTTTCAAGGGTTTCTTGCCGGCAAACCCTCCGTCCTCGAAATTATGAAATGACAAATCAAATTATAAAGATACGGAGAGACGGGTGGGTAACGGCAAAGGATAAAAAGGGATGAAAGTAAAGTTGGGAAGGAAAAATAAACCACTTACATAAATATCTAGGCTAATTATTCAATAGTTAAAGTAATTAATTTAGGTAATGTTGTTTTTGTTTTTTTATTTATTTATGTTTTTTTTTGGGAGGTGGAGTTTTGAGAAAAAAATTAAAAAATTATCATTTATTTTAATTTAGTAAATGTTGAAATAAATGTGAAATTAAATTAAAGTATTTAGTTTTAGTTTTGATGAGTATATCATTGTTCAAGTTTCTAAACTACATTTGTTATGACATAATTTTAGAATATGTTAGACAACTTTCATTGATTAGAGTTTTGACTATGAAATTTTTTGCTTTGCTTCTATCAATGCAATTACGAACTAATGTGTGTACCTAAACTTATGATTTATGAATTTAATCTAGTCAATTTTTATTGAATGAAACTTGTTTGCCTTTAGGTAAGTGCTCTAAATTTGATGAAGAATATGTAGCTTTTATAAACACCTTTGTGGAAGTTGTTGAATTGTGAGGTTCATGTTCTCCTTAGTCAAACTCTTGGATGGATCGATTCAATAATGATGAATCAAGTTTGAAACAACAAACAAGCATGTAATATGTTCCTAAGATGATGATTCAATGCTAATGTTATTTTTTAAATCCATTTGCAATTGAATTCTAAATTTTCTCAATAAAATTCTTATATCAATCCTAGATGATTATTTTGAATTAGGGTTGGTCTTTAAATACACCATCTTAGTTTGCAATTTAAAATAAGTCATGCTTTAGTCAACTTATAATGAACAACCAAGGCCTAATTTAAGAAAATCAATATTAAAGGCTTAGGATTCAAAAAAATTGTAATGTCCCAAGCTTTTTTCTAGGACATTAATAATAAATAAATAAACAAGTTTTCCACACATATGCACTAGAGATGTTATGACCAAGTGCAATGACACTCAAGTATGTGACGTCAATGCACAAAGCATGAATGCACAAGAAAAAGACTTGTATATTATCATAGGATGACGACATTGTGATGAGCACATGAGAGGGTAGGTTTACCTCTAGCCATGACAGTAGAGTACAAAACCACCATCATCAAATGGTTAAGGATAGAATGAGAAAAAACTATAATTTCTTGGGCCAAAGAAACCTAATTATTAGCTTATCCCTACAATCTAACCAAGACCCAATCACACAATTGCAATAGTGTGGAGATGATAATGAAACACAAGGAAAGTCTAACTAGGAGGTCAAATAGTATGGATAGTAACTATTTCAAATTACTCTTGCAAGAGATTTCCCATTTCCTCCTAAGGTATAAAATCCAACACAAATTGAAGCATAAATAACAAAGGACGTCAAACTTGATAACTATTTTAAATTAGTCTTGCAAGAGATTGCATATTTCCTCCTAAAGTATAAAGTCTAACCTTAAATGAAGCATAAATAATAATCGATATCAAAATTGACTAAACCAAGTTGATAGGTTGTTAGGGTAGATTTTAGGGAATAACTTTTGTTGAGGAAAATTTTCCAAAAATAGTTGGCAACTACCCACTATTTTAGGATTGCCCATTTTAGTTCCAAATCGCCCTTTTCGCTAGTTGAAATCACCATTACCATCCAAAATTCACCCTAGCCATCCTAGATCACCCCCTTTTCAGTACAAATCACCCCTTTCTAAGATGGGCAATTTTGAATGTAATGTATAGGGCCAAAATGCACTACAAGGTTCTTGAGACTCCAAAATCGATACCAAGGTATTTAATAAATCCATAAAGGGACTATTAACATAGATAAGTTTTAAAACAAAGGTATAATTCCCAAGGACACTGACCAAGATCAAAATTCAAAGAACAAGACCATGGCTAGGCTAGTGCCAATTTTAGACACCCTAACACTAGACAAGGCACACACACCTTGGCTCAAGTATAATTTTAATATGGACCGATTCATTGAATTCCAACATACATAGGGTTCAATTATCTATAATCCAAATCCGTAAAGTTTCTTTATTCATTTTAACCAATATTAATTATCCTTTTCTTAACCATATGACAATAACATGCAAGACTACTCATTATTCCTAATTTATGGATCTGAGTAACACAAACATTCTACTAATTATTCTAGTTTAAATAATTATCCAAATGAGAACTAATCATAACACGTATGTTTCATTGCAACTTAAAAGTTAACTAGATTTACACATCCAAAAATTATGGCTTTCCACATTATAGAATTCCTTTATACAATAAGATATCATTTTAACCTATAAGAAAACCAATGCAAGATTACTAAATGGTACTCTCATCTCATATGTGAATAGTTTATATATGATTATAAATATAGATCATAGCACATATAATTTAGATCACAAGACTACAAATAGCCTCAATTATACATTTCTAAACAACACATTCATAAAAATACTTATGAAATAAGAGAACACTACACATTCTCCAAAGCATCACCAATAATCCATCTAGCCCCAACACTGATCACCCAACCATGTAATACCTTTAGGCACACCCATCTAGATTAGAAGGTGACAATTGAGCAATCACGCAAATACACGTCGAACAAGGTAAGTATGATACAAGATCAATTCATATTCAATACATCCACTAACATGCATATTGTAATCACAATACCAACCAATGTCATATAGTGGGAATGGTGATAACCACTAAAATATACAATGAGAATGTACACAATTGTATCATACTTAGATCTCCAAAAAAATTAGGATAAGGTCCTGGACTTGGATCTATTGCTTAGGGCACCAACCAAACCCTTTGCCCCTTATATCCATCTAGGAATCAAATCCTTCATAATTCCCTACAAACACAAAAATAAGATACAATAATCTAACACATGAAAGAAGGCCAAAAGATCAAAATTGGCATGAAAAATGAAGCACAATCATGACACACATATTATCATAAAGATAATTTATTTGGACCATAATAAAATTTCTCAACTAGCAAAATAAAAAGATCATACATGGTTTAAATTATATTTTTCCCATTTTCAAAAAATCAAGAACCATAAAATTATAAAATCATCCATTGATGAATGCTCAATTTTCTTCAAATTTTAAAATATAAAATTTCTAAAAATAGATACCCTTTAGAGCACAAAAATGAGGAGATTACACTTTTCATATCACACAACATTTCAAAAAACCATCCATCAAATCATCCATTGAGGAGATTACACTTATCATTGAGGAGATTGCACTTTTCATACAACTTTTCTTCAAATCATCCATTGAAGAGATTTCACTTTTCATCCATTAAAGAGATTTGCACTTTTCTTACATAAAATGTATTTCTTTTTAAATTAAAATCTTGCCACTATAAAATGCACAGCAAGAAAATTTATAGCCTTTAATTTAAATTTATTCCTACACAAGAAAAACCATATGCAACCAACTAATATGTGGGTGTAGCCAAACATGAAAATCATTCAATAATTGCAAAGACCTAAAAAGGAAAATGTTTTGATCTAACAATCTCCCAACATAATCGAATTTACATCTTTGCAAGCAATCCACAACTTTACAAGCTTCTTCCAAGTTCTAATTCTAAGCCTCAAGTACATACAATATTTTCAAGCAAAACCCTTTGAAATTAAATAGCTCAACCCATAGAAGATAGAAGAGAGTAAAAGACAAGCCAAATGAACAAATCTTAAAGTCACTTTTTCCTCTTTTCCCACTTAAAAATAGTTGGTTCCAAAAAAAAATATCTTTATTTTGTGTATTTCTATATTACCTATTCTCATCTCAAATAACTAATAACATATACTTTTAAAAATAGTCTATATAATATTTTAAATCTTTTTAACAATGTACTTAAATTTGATGCATAACACCTTATTCACCAAGGTGAATTTAATTCAAAATATATTGATTTGTTTTTTAATCATTTGCATAATAGTCAAGTAGTTTCAATCATTACAAATAAAAAATAATGAAAACACAATAAAGATAAATAAATGTATGCAAAGTAATCACACACTTTACATGTCTTATACATTACAAAAATCTAGAATTTACAATGAGTCAATTCTAGGGTTTACAAGGTAGAACAAGCTACATCTAACAACTCATAATCAAGTGAGACATGAAAATATTCCTAAACACATTTACCCAAAACATGGTCATCTTGTTATGCCTTACATAACCACCCCATCTTTTTGCCTTGGTCAAAATGGGTCCCCCTCTTTTGTTTTCTATCCTTGAGTTTTTTTTTTTTAACAAAGTTTGGAGTTGTTCTTTTTTTTCAACACTTTGTTTTTGTTCTTTAAACCGAAACCGAAACCAAAACTGAATCTGGACTTGGAATTCATTTGAGTTTCATTACCTAACTCCTTCTCGATCCCACTCCCGCTGGTCTCTTCGTTTGTTTCTTTTTTCGGTATGTCTTGTTTTCTTTTCGCGAGGTCGAAACCAGAACCGATCTTGAACGCTGGACTTGGATGAGGTTCCAAATCTGGTTCACATTCTACCTCTGCCTCCATCGTTTCCATTTGTTTGTTTTGTCTTGGGATTGGTGTTATCGATCTCATTTTGGTCTCGATGTCTTCTCTTTGTTTGTTTTCTGCTTTGCTTTGTTGGTGCTAGAACCGAAACTAAATCTAAAACTTTGTGAAAGTTCACTGACCGGTTTATTTTTCGTTTCTGCTTCTGCTCTAACCTTCATTGTTTTGTGTTTCGCCTTTACTTCAGTTGCACTATGGTTTTGTGCATGTTCTCGCCGTGATCCACACTCGATCTACCACTTTAATGGCATTAAATAAAAGCTCCTCCCATGTACGAAATTGAATTTTAACCTTAATTAAGGTTAATTTGTTGGTTATTATTATGATTTAATAGTGATATCAAACCAGGGTCGAGGTAGAGTACAGGGAGCACGATTTGATCTAAGATCAAGCATTTGTGCATGAGTTTGGATAGGGTGCCAACCTGTTGGGAAGCATTTCGAGGTGGGACTTCTTCTTCGCTTTTGTTTTCCTATGTCGCTTTCATTGCTTATGTTTTGTTTGTCGTTCTTCGTGTGATTCACGAGTTTTACTTGTGAATCTTTGTTTGTTTGTTGTGGTTTGTTTTCCCCTTTTGTTTTTCTTTCCCTTATTGTCTTGTTTGCTTTCTTTTCGTCTTTTCTGGTTTGCTTTGATCATCGCAGTCATTTTCGTGTTGATTGTGTTTGTACCATCGTGCCCTAGGGTTTAGGGTGTCATTTTCAAAAGGATTCTAGGGTTTTTAAGGGTCTTTGATTAGTTATTTAACCTTTCCATCCTTTTAATGTCGGTTCGATGATTTCTTAGTTGGGTTTTTGGTGCCCTAATTTCTTAAATGGACAATTTCAAGTAAACTAGGGTTTTGCACATCCATGTTAATTTAAAGTTGTGCCCTAGTCACTGGTTTTCCCTCAATCGTATAGGGGGTAGGTTAGTGCTGCTATTTAAGCCTCCTTAGCTTATCAGGTGACCTCATTTTAAAAGTCGTAAATGTTATTTGTTGTACTTTGAATCTTCTAATGATGGCATCATATTTGATCTTAGTTGGAGTCAAATCCAGGAATGGTTATGGTCATAAACCTTATTTATAATGCATGTCGGATCCACTTTTGAATCCGCTTCCAATGAACTTTGGATTATCAAATATATTTTACTTTAGTGAAAGTGGAAACAAAACGGGATATGGATTTGGAACTTCTTTATGTTTTGAGTCCGATTTTCATTCTAATCCTGGTCTCGATAACCATTCTGACTTCGATCTTGATCCCGCTATGTAGTTTGTTCTAACCCCAATTTCCACTCCGGTCACGACCCCGACAGTGCTTTGAAGCCTTCTAGGGATGTTCTTTTGCTTTGTCCCACCTCCTATGGGTATTTAATTTTGCTAAGTGTGAAGAAAATACATGAAGCAAAGAGTTACATGGAAGGTAAGCTCTCTAACCTGGCTTTTATACTTTTCATGGCTCTAATATTGGTTTTTATTGCAGAATTAAGAGATGTTAGCAGCATTGGGTGAGGCTTCTCGAAGGAACCAACCTGTGGAGACCTCAAAGCAAGGAGCTAAGCCTAAAAAGATCAAGGAAGAACATCTCCCTTATACCTTAAACTATAAGCATCGAGGTCCTACCATCACTGCTAGTAAGGTGGATTCTGATTGGGTAGACATCACTGATACCAACTTGGGCCCATTCCATTATGAGGAGTTGTTCTTGGAAAAATTTGTTGAGGAGGTAATAGGGAGGACTTAGAGAATTGTTGAATCTGGATTGGTGCATGTTGCCCTATTTCCTTTATTAGTCCAATGCCCTGAATTAATAATGACAGTAGTCGGATCCTACAATCTTGCTACCAGGCAATGTGTGGACTCGCAAGGGAATTTTATTATTGACCTAACTCCATAAATGATCTGGTTCATGTATAATGCACCCACTCCATATAATCCTAAGCAACTCAATGAGGCAGAGGCCTTGAAGATATATAGTAACAAGAAGGAGATCAATAGAGCTCATATGAACAAGAGTTGGATGAGAACTGAGAAAAAATCCTTGGTTAAGCTTCCAAATCAACCTAAAAGGGTAGACTTCTACAAAGAGATTGGGGATATCATAATGATGCTATCTAGAGTATTTGGAAAAAGGGATGCCTTTCAATTCAAGGAATGGATGTTTTCATTCATTTAGACTATCTTGGATGGGAGGCAACAATTTGATTGGCCTATGATTGTATCTGAATACATACACAACCAAATGCTTACGGCGAGGGAAACCAAAAGTTTCTTCATGACCTCCTATGTGATTTATGCAGCAACAAGAAGAGGCATCTTCCCTGGGTTAAATGCAATAGGGATATTAGGAGAAGCCCAAGGATAGAATAAAGTGTGGAATCATTATGATCAGCTCACTTTACAGACTTCTGAACTACATTACAGAAGGGTTAATGTGCATTTTTATATGTCATTATTAACCGGCTCACAAGAGATGCAAGGTACAGATTGAGCCAAGAGGCCATGGCATTTATTGTAGGAAGGGGACATTGGTTTATCCAATACCCCAAGTTCACTTATTTCAGGATGGTTGGGTTTGATGGTCACCCTCACCTACTCCCTAAGTGTTTCAACAACATGATTGTTTTGATGGAGTTCATCTATCAAGCCTTTGGGGTTAACTCCAAATTTGATATAAAACATAAGGTCGGTTGTCACAAATTCCCCATGAAGTTGGGTGAATATAACTGCCACACCTTATAGCAACCAAGGTGATTTATAATGAGTTGATGCACTTGAATTCAGGCTTGTAAACTACTAGGAAGCATTATGATCCTAAAAAGAAGATGAATGCTTTTCTCCCTTTTGTGCTTGACTAGCATTTCAACTTGTTGGAGGACTTTTGGAGGGATCTTCAAGATGACTATGATTTAATAAAAATAAATTATGAAAGGTTGCCTATCCCACTCATGGTGGAGTATGGGGTGAAGGTAGACATTATCGAAACATTGTCAGATGATGGGGTGACTTTGAATCCCCAATATGATGCACAAACTATAGGCACCAAGGAATTAGATCATGTGGATTGCAATACAAAAGAATTCATAGATATCAAAGAGATAGCAAGGCCTGTATTGGATAGAAGCATCCAATGGGTTGTGATGAGAGTCAAGGAACCTAAGACTCAGACCTCCAAGAAGAGAAAAGGTGTAGGTACCACTCAAGGGTACAAGACAAAAAGAAGAATACCTCCTAAGGAGCCCTTGGAGTTCTTCCCTCCCAATTTAGGAGAAGAAATTAAACTTGAAATTCCTACTCAGGACCACCTTGAAACACATGAAGATGAAATCACAACAGGACCTGGGGCCTCAACATCTTTTACAAGGGAGCCATCTACTCAACCCCTTCTTATAGAGCAGCCAATTGAAGAAATGCCTAGGGGAATCCTCCACAAAGAAGTTGAATCCTTGAAAGGAAAGGATCTTGAAGTTGAAATTCATGATATAGAGACAGATTCTGAGAATACTCCTTCTGATAAGGAGACATATGTGGGGTCATCTCTTGATGAAATCGAGGATGCAAAAATTGAACATTTTTTGATAGAGGAAGACCAATGGAAATTGTTTGAGGAAGCTAAGAGAGAATCAGATGCAACGACACAAGCTAAGGCATTGGCCAAACAAAAGGAAATAGATGCAAAGGCTCAAGCTGATGCACTACTTCGACAACAACAATTAGAAGCTAAAATCAAAGCTAATGAATTGGTTAAACAACAACAAAAAAGGGAGCAGGAACTTGTAACAAAGGAAGAGAATGATAAATTAGAAATGTTGCAAAAGATCCATGATCTTGAGGAGGAAAAGGCTAGACAAAGAAGAAAAAGATAAGCCCTCGAGGCTAAGTTCAAGATTATTGAAGAATCTTATAAGAAGAATGCATAAAGAGAGAAAAGGAGGCTGAAGCGCTTGCCAAGCATGAACAAAAGGAGAAAGAAGTATGGGACAAACTCAAAGACTTGGAAAAGCGGAGAGACCAAATGCTTGAGGAAAAGAGGTTAGAAGAGGAACGTTTAAAGAAGGAGTTAGAAGATAAAAGGCTACAGGAACAAAATGGTAAGGAAGAAGTTGAAAGAGTTGCACAAGAAAATGCACAAAAGGAACAACAAAATGTGCAAGAGGTTGATTCTCAACCTAGGGCTACCTTATTGCAACCACTATCTTCTACCACTATTGCCTCTTCCTCGACACAAATGGCCACTACTCCTAATGCTCCTACATGGTTGAAACTGGATCTAGAAAAGAAGCAGATAGCTCCACCTCAGCCTCTCAATTGGGAAGAAATGATGAAAGAAATAGAGAAGGAAAAGCCCAAAAAGAAGGCTAGGGTTCTTCATTCAACCAAACTCACAGAGGCAGGAGAGATTACTGTTGAGTGTGCAATTCTAGTGGTGGACAAGGATAGAGAAGACATGAAACTAGTTGATTACCAATTGGAAACGGTTAACTTAGGGAGGCCTACAAGGAACCAACAAATGAATCTCATTGATATTGTAGCTTCCTCCACCAAGTCTAGAATGATTAAAGACAAGCAAAAGAAGGATGAACTTAAAGCCCAATTAGATCAGCTACATAAATTCTTAAAGGATGTCTCCACTCTAGTGACTCAACAAGTTGTTGCTCTAGAAACTCCAATCCTACTCAGTAAAAGAGAAGTTGATGACTTGGTACAAATGAGAAATAAAATGGGGATGCTTGATTGATGGATTGACAGGCTAAATCAGGAGGTTGGAGAAGTGCTAATAGATGGTTTTGGAATTCATAAGAAGGCACTTGACTTGATAGAGGAAATGAATCATCATGCTAAGGCCCTAGGGAAATAGGAAGAGGAATATAGAGAATATGTTCAAAAAATGAAGGATATAAGCAAGGTGCCAAAATCAATTCTCCTAGAGCAATCAATTTTTTAGGAGGATAATGCAGATTTCCTTGAAAAGACTTCAAGTATAATCTGGTTTAGATCTGATTTCATCTATAAGCATAGAAATGAAGTTCAAGATGCTTGTTAGGACTTAAATGAGCAACTTGATGAGTTAGAGGTTGTAATAGCCATTTTGGTCAATGTGGACATTCCAGTCAAGGAAGGCATGCCTTTGGATAAATTAAAGGAGAAGTGGAATAATAGATTTCAGGAAGTGATGCAGAAAGAAGATGATGGAGAAGATTTGTTGTTGGACAGATTAATGGATATTAAAGAGGAGGTAAAAGCTACTAGGAGGGAGTTGATCAAATTAAAAGATATGCAAGAATTTTCCTCAGTAGAATTAAAGAGAATCAAATTTGAAGATGGTTGGGTAGATGGGCCTGATGTGGACATCCTCCAACAAGTATTCTCCAGTTATGATGAATATCTTCTTGAACAAACAACATAGGAGTGATTTGGCAGCAAAATGCTCTATTTTTGGCACACGACTTCCTCTTTTCTCTCCTACTTTGCAGGATTTTGACATATGCTGAACTGAAGGTTCTCATCTATCGGTTTTATCTTCTTCCTTGGGCATCAAATTTTGGATAGCAAGGCAATCACCTTTTGAACTGAAATTAGTTCAGTTCTTGCATACAATTTTGATTCCTTGATTTGTGGATCTAATTCTTTGATTGAAGAGGAACTTATGCATGGTGTACCTATATGTACTTTTGAGCTCTACGTTGTAAAGGTCATCTGATTGAAGAAGGATTAGCCACCTGATATGATAGCAGATAGGAAATATAGTTGTAGAATTTTCATAAGTTGTAGCAAGATACTTTAAAAGTTTTAAATTGAAATCAGATACCTGTTTACAGTCTTATATTGTTTTCATGTTATTGTTGGAAGTGAATCTCTTTGATAAGTTTAATGAATCATAATCAATCTGTATGCCAGTGCATTTGTTGTGCCTAAATGTTTTCTATTCGATGCAAATCAATAGGGGAAACTGGATTTTAAGATTATTTCATTAAATTATCTATGAATGGAATTACTACATGTTTGTTGATATGTGTTTTAGCAATGAGTGAGTGATCTATTTTGAATCTTAAAAGTATTTTAGTGAATGATTATGGTAATTGAATTGTGCACTATGAATGTATGTAATGGTGTAGGTTATTTTATGGATTACATCATGTTGTGGTTGTTGGTCTGTTAAAGGAAACACTCATTGTGGGAATGCATGTCTAGATACTAAGGAGTTTATTCATATTTTACCGTTCTATGCCTTGATTGATCCATTTTCTATTTTTTAAAACCCCCCCATTAAACGTAGATTGATGAATCTGATACAGTTTGTGTTCTTTATTACCAACAAAGTCCCCTTGAATATTACAGTTACATTGGCCATTGAGTAACATCAACATAGTTGAGAACCAACTACTAGAACCTTGGGAGTTAGATTATTGTATGTTATCTTTCTTTTGTAGGAGAAATAGTGTAGAGATATTTTTTTTTATGTTGTTGTGCTATTTTGACCATCAACAAATCTGGTGTTAGAAGGAGGGCTTGAAGGAACAAGCTGGCTCAAATTGGGTCATTCTGACCACAAAGGTATGAAAGAGCTCTTAGATCTTCTACAAATCCTAATCCATTAGTAGACCTCCAAACCCTGGTTAGATATAGGCCCCAAGCTCGCAGAGTCCTGATCACACCATTGTCACCACCACTTACTCCACTTGGATTTCTGCCAAATCCATCTTTACCACCCCAACAACCTTATTCAACCACTCCACCATCGGTTCAACCAGTACCACCACCACCCATGGCTTTCTTTGTGAATAATCCCTCTCCATTGGGGACCATTCTAGTGGTGTACATGATCTGCCAAAACATCCAGAAAGGTTTTGCCCCCAGTATATAAATGGAGAATCAAGAAGTGTCAAGGAACATATACAAGCATTCAAAGATGCATGTACTTGTGCTCAGGTAGCTCACCAGGATGTTGTATGTAGGTTGTTCCCCTATTGTTTGGGAGACATGGCATACAATCGGTATCTAAATCTGCCCCAAGGGTCCATTCTAAGTTGGATAGATTTATAAAATGTCTTTATTAATCAATTCAGGGTCTATGTAGACCCTGCCATTATGTATCATCAGTTTGCTACCATAAGAAAGGAACCTCATGAACCATTGCCATTATTCAACATGAGATTCTAGAGAATGTTCCACAGGTTACAAGACCCTTACTTTGTTGCCGAAAATATTGCCATTCTAGCATATTTAAGAGTTGTAGACCCCTTAATTGGCCTATTCTTGCAGAGGACTTATGTTGCCGCTGACATTGATTCTTTTTCTAAGGTTTACCATTTAGCCATCAAATTGCAACAACAGATAAGTCTCCAATCTAGAAGCTTAGGAGGAGTTCTCCCCCCATGGGTTATCATATGCCTAATATGCCTTTGTTCAATATGGTCATTGGGTTCTCTTACTCCCAATATGGACCTATTTCAGAGTTACAAAATTCACCTCCCCTGCCATTCTTCACTAATGGTGGTCAATATTCTTCCCAGCAATCTCAAAGCTACCATCAGCAAGGGGGAGGGCCAAATCATGTTCATGCTCCATCTATAGGGAAGATTAGACAAAATAAGCAGACTGTTCAACTAACTAATGAGGTGGAAACTCTTAAAAAAACTCTATCACAAATGTCCAATGATATGGCACAACTTAGACATAACCCCCCTCAAAACCAAAACTAGAATTACCAAAATCAGGGAGGTTATAACAACCAGGGTAGTTTTTCTAATCAGAATTCAAACCAGAGCACCAATAGGAACTTCCATAACCAAAACTCCTCTAATCAAAATTATCAAAATCAAAACAAAGGATACAATCAATGGTCCAACAACAATAGACAATGGAATACCATACCCAATAATGGGGGATTTTCCCATATTTATCAGGTAAGTGATGATAAGCCACACAATGCAAATGTGGAAGATCTGAACTTTATGAAAAATTGGTGTAAGTTGCATGACACTGCAGCTCATTCTGAGGTTAACTAGCCAGAAATGGAGAAAATGGTTAAGATTGCACAAGATGATTATCATCCCCCACCAAGAAATTCTAATTTAGAGGGTGGACTGGTGAATACAACTATGACCTTCAAAACCATTGATGAACAATATCAATTCCCTATGTAGGGAGAAAACTAGCCAGAGGAGGATGTATAAGATGCTCAGGCTTTCCAATCCAAAGGTGGTCATTTTTTGAGAAATCAGAATAAGGGCCCCTTCACCAGTACCACATCTAATCCTCTGAATGCCATGGTTCCACCTAATTTGAATGCACATAATAACCCGCCTCCACCAAGAGGCCCACCTGATGTTCAAAATAAAGGTAACTCACCTTTCATTCCCAGATATTCAAAGAGTAATGAATTAGAATTTAATTTCGTTTCAGAGATGCAGAGACAAAAGACTTCCCTTTCATTTTTCGATATCCTCAAATGTTATCCAGCACAACGAGAAATTGTGTTGTAGGATTTAGAAGAAGAAAATCATTCAAAAGGAAAAAGTAAGGTGACTCCAGCTGCTGACATGAATGTTGTTGTATATAAAGGTAAGACTGGAACCCCACCATTTCTTTTAAGTCTTAGAATCTTTGGGAAGAATTTGCATAATTTTCTTTTGGATTTAGGGGCATCGAGTAATGTTATGCCCTTTTCCATCTGTAAAAAGTTAGGATTAAGTCTTGCCTAGACTTATAAGAAGGTGATTCAGTTGGACAAAACTGAGGTCAACGTGGTAGGAGAACTCAAAAATATGCATGTGCAAGTTGGATCAAACCCAAGGATCTAGACTTACCTAGATATCTAGGTAGCAGATATACCTGAAACATATGGTATGCTGCTAAGTCGTGAATTGATGAAAAGTATTGGGGGATACCTATCCTTAGATTTTTCCCATATGTGGTTGTCATGGAAAGAGATGTCATCACAAATTAGGATTGAAAGTGAGCCTCACCTCAAGCATATGATAACTGAGTATGGTTGTCCTAATGAGGTTGCATTTTTTGAAATTGAAATGGGGGTATACAAAAGTGAGGAAGTTATGAATTTCTCAGTATTTGATCCTAATTGTCCCCAATCCCAAGAATTCAATAACCCTATGAGCACAGTTAACCAACAGGTGTTGATTAGAAGACTACAACATGATAGGCTAGTTCTTGGGATGAAGTTGATCTATGGAATTTATTACTCCTAAACTGGTGTCAGGCTCATTATGAGGGCCATTCAGAATGCACATGCCAACCATGTGTGGATATTCTGAATTATGTTTATGAGTCAGAAGAGGCTTGTGAGCACCATCTTGTGACACCCCCAATTAGTTCTTGTTCCAGGTCAAGGATGCAACTATCTTGACAAGAACAAGTATCACCCAGGAGGAAGATCCTGCTCATTTTGAGCAGACTCATGCCTTATGCTTTGAAGTCCAAGAGGAGACTGAGGAATCTTAGTCTTTCACTCCAACACCTGCCCCGGATACCCTTCCAATACCTAAGGCATTGATGAAAAATTTACTTGATTGTAATTTGATCCAAGGAAATGTTCAGGAATTAATTTATGAACAAGTTTTGAATATAGGTGAACCATCTAGTGAATCCTACCCCCAGTCACCTTTAACTCTTGATGGCCAACAACAGTTTGAGCTGCCACACATTTCAAGCAAGTCATCCCTTGTCATCCCAAAAAAGAAAGAACTCCCAGTTATAGATCAATTATGAAGTCTTAAATTCGATGACTCTAAATCCAAATCAGGAAGTGGAGCGGGGATTGAATTAACCAACCCGAAGGGGAAGACTTACTTTGCATCTTACAGGTTGCAGTTTGGCTGCACAAACAACGTGGCTGAATATGAGGCACTGGCTCATGGACTTATGTTTTCCCATCAAAAGAAAGTCACCACTCTCATGGTTATGGGGGATTTTGAAGTTATTGTAAAACAGGTCCGCAGCTAGTATACTTGCCACAACAAAAGATTGGCTGCATACAAAAATATAATTTGGAATCTGATTAAGGATTTTGATGCTTTCGGGATCACTCTGATTCCTAGGGAAAACAATTAGATTGTATATGCTCTTGTCGTTACTGCTAGCACCTTGGAGCTTATGTAGGACTCCAAGCTAAAAAGGTTTTCAGTTGAACTAGTCTCAATCCCAGCTGTCCCAAATAACATCCAAAATTTCCAGGTATTCGATGATGACCAACATATACTTGCCTTCTTGGCAAGTTCAGATGTCTTCGAAGGAAAAATAATTGATGAATTTGAAATAGATTAGGGAGATTGGGATCCTGATAATTGTGACACGGAAGGGATACTGGACTTGAAAAGTAACAACATTCCAAAGGGGATGGTATCTCTAGAGAGAATATTTGACTCTAACCCATGGGATTGTCCAAGGGTGCCAACACAAAGTGATGGAGGGAAGTATGAATCTATTAATCTGACTCACTCTAGTCCTGAAAGGAATGTTCTCATAGGAAAAACTTGTCCTGAAAAGATTAAGGAGAAAATGATTAAAGTTTTGAAAGAGAACATTGCAGCCATTGCCTGGGGTATGAAGATTTAAAGACCTTTGACATTTCGGTAATCACACATACCATACCCCTAAAGCCAAAAGCCAAACCCTTTCGTCAAAAACAACGCCCGATGAATGCTTTAATCAAGCCCTTAATCCAGAAGGAGGTGCAGAAGTTATTATCTACAAGAATAATATTTCCAGTACGACATTCTACATGGGTTGCAAACTTGGTTCCTGTGCCCAAGAAAAGTGGTGAAATCAGGTTATGCGTAAATTTCAAGAACCTAAATAAGGCCTCCAAGAAGGATAACTATCCACTTCCTTCTCTTGATGAGGTGTTACAAACAGGCAATGGGTCCCAGATGATGTTATTTTTGGATGTCTATTTTGGGTATAATCAGGTGCTTATCAGTCATGAGGACAAAATGAAAACTACCTTCACTACCAAGTGGGGCACATTTGCCTATCGGAGGATGTCGTTTGGCCTTATTAACGTTGGAGCTACATTTCAACATGAAATGGGCATAGCATTCAAGGATTTAATAGGTAAGTGTATCATTATTTATGTATATGACTTAACTATCTTCTCTAAGAACAGAGAGGACTATGCTGCAGATTTGACAAAAGTCCTCAAAAGGTGTATAAGTTATGGTGTCTCCCTTAATCCAAAAAGTGCATGTTTGGAGTATCTGAAGGGAAACTCTTAGGCCATATAATATCAGAAGAGGGGATATCCATAGACCCGAATAGAGTAGAATCCATCTTAAAGTTGACAATGCCAAGAAGTAAAAAAGGGATGAGATCTTTCTTCGGAAGGATTAATTTTGTGAGAAAATTTATAACAGGGTTTGCAGAAATTGTCAAACCTCTTAATGAAATGATGAGAAAAGATGCAAAAATTGAATGGAGCAATGAGGCTAAATTTGCTTTCTCACAGATTAAACAATCAATATCAGAGGCACTAGTTTTGACTAGCCCAGATTACCTAAAGCCCTTCTATATCTATTCTTTTGTATCTGACCATTCATGTGCAACTATTTTAACACAACGAGAAGGTGAGGGAGAGGAAAGGCCAATTTCCTTCATGAGCTCCCCATTTAAAAATGCAGAAGTTAGGTACCCACCCCTTGAGAAGCAGGCCTTTACATTGGTCTGAGCAGTAAAAAAATTTAGGCACTACATTCTTCGGAGTTAGGCTATCGCTATAGTTCGTGATCTAGTTGTGAAGTCCCTCCTAATGCAGAGCGAGTTAGAGGAGAGAAGAGGGAAATAGATGGCTATTTTACAAGAGTTTGATTTAGAAATTCATCCAATGAAGCTCGTCTGAGGAAAAGGCTTATCAAAGGCGATGGCAGATGTTGACAAGAGTATCACTTGCCAACTGTACATAGTACACTCATTCACTAAGGATCCCTGGTATACAGATTTGATCTTCTTCCTCCTCAACAATAGGTGCCCAAAGGGGATGAATTCTACTCAGACGAGAGCATTGAGGAAAAAGAGTGCTCATTATATGGTCAAAGGGGGATCTCTATATAGAAGAAATTTTCAAGGAATGTACCTGCATTGTTTGGATCAACAAGAGCCAGACATGCTATTGTTGAGTTTCATGGAAGACATGGTACAAAACATGGATCTACAGAGGCCTTAGCCCATCAAATTCTTAGATCAGGTTATTATTGGCCTCATGTGTTTCAAGATGCACACCAACATGTCTGGACATGTCATGTATGGCAGAATTCTGCACCCAGGGAAATAAATCCAGCAATACCTTTGCAACCGGTGTATGAGGTAAGACCTTTTTCTCAATGGGAACTAGATTTGTAGGTGTCATTAATTCAAACTCCTCTGTAGATCATAAGTTCATCCTGACTACAACTAACTATTGCATGTGCTCGACCGAGGCTCAGCCTTGCAAAAACAACACCACATATGTGGTTATCAAGTTTTTTACTGAAAACATCACCACCGGGTTTGGAGTACCATTTGTCCTGGTATGTGATAATGGCCCTACTTTCTCTTCACCTGAATTTATTCAATGGGCTTATGAACATAAAATTATTCTGAAATATTCATCTAATTACTACCCTCAGGGAAACAGAGTAGCTAAGTCCACCAACGAGAATCTATTGGAAGTAATTAGAAAATTGTTGGAAAATAATCCTAGGGATTGGCACACCCAGCTGAGATTTGCCTTATGGGAAAATTGAACTCGAATCAAATCTGCCCTAGGAAATTCACCATTTAAGCTAGTCTACGGCCAAGACCCAGTCTTCCCAATCCATTTGCAAATACATGTCCTCAAGTTTATGTAGGAATTCTATACGAAGGATGATCGGATCAAGGTTAGACTAACCAATTTGTTAAACATGGAAGAATAGAGAGACGATGCTTTGCAGCAGTTCTCCAAACATCAAGTTGTCATCAAACATTGGTTTGACAAGAGGGCCAAGGTAAAGGCCTTTAGGATATTAGATCTCATTTTACTATGGGATAAATCTAAGGAGAGAAAGGGAGACCACCAGAAGTTTGATAGAATCTGGTTGGGTCTATATCAAATAGCTGAGATACTAGGTGAGAATGCTTTCTGATTGAGTGCTTTGACAGGAGAACCTATTCCATTAACCATTAATGGTCAGTTTCTTAAACATTACTTTGGATCATAACGGTCTAATTGTTCTGAAATAATTGTACCTTGTGTACTATATGTAATTAGTTGTTCTTTATTTTGGGTGTTTGTCTATTTCTTTGTTTCTTTTTGTTGTTTCTGTTTTGGGTCTTGTACGTTGGGGACTTTCATTTCTATCCATTCCCAAATCAAGGGGTTGTTATTTAGAGTATGTTGCTGGTACTAGGAGAGAATTTGATTTAGGTATTTTCAAAGAAACATCTGTTGAAATATTTCGTTCTAGGCTGATGTCTTATGGCCATTTTAGAATTAGTTTGAAAAGTTATTAAGAATAAGGTATATTGTAAATAATCTCATGAATTATGATCAAAGTCTGTCACAAAATAGATAAACATCTGCCTAAGTAAAATGTCTATTTACCTCAGAATGGTTGTATCTCTGATTCAAGTGAAAAATCTGACTCTCAAGGTTGTCCTGAAGTCTATTGTAGTTCTCAACCCACATTTTAGATCAATTACATCTCAGTATTGAGAAAATTCAATAAAAAAATTCTACTAGTAAGGCTTATATAAAAAAAAGGGTGGAAGAAGGGAGAAAAGAAAGGTGAACTCAATACAAAATGGGTCAATCAAGTATCTCTATCAGGGCTATGGACGTCTGTCTAGAAGTAGAGAAATGCTTTGAGAGAACTAGAGGTATCATTGTCGGAGCTATGGACGCTTGTCTGGTAGCGAAGTAATGCCTAGGATTTCATTGCACGACAGTTGAAGGACTCAAACTATGTAGCTTGGATTTTAGGTATAGTTGTTCAAGGGGTGGAGAAAGATTTTATAAAGAAGGATGCATCATATGCACACACCCATATTCAAAATAATTCATTAGGACATACTTTTGAGATTCTAGCTCAACCTTGTTCTGCATATCTGATCTTATTGAAGTTAACATGATTCATAAACCATAGGTTCCGAGTGATTGAATTCTTTAGTATCGTGAAAATGGGTAAACCATTTTCCCAGCCGAGTCACCATTTGTTATGCCATACATAACCACCCCATTTTTTTGCCTTGGTCAAAATGGGTCCCCCTCTTTCGTTTTCTGTCCTTGGGTTTTTTTTTTTTTAACAAAGTTTGGAGTTGTTCTTTTTTTTCAATAGTATGTTTTTGTTCTTTTTGTTCTGTCGAAAGCAGAACCGGAATTGAATTTGGACTTGGAACTCATTTGAGTTTCATTGCCTAACTCCTTCCCAATCCTGCTCCTGCTGGTCTCTTCATTTGTTTCTTTTTTCGGTCCTTCTTGTTTTCTTTTTGCGGGGTCAAAACCATAACCGATCTTGAATGCTAGACTTGGATGAGGTTCCAAATCTGGTTCCCATTCCGCCTCCGCCTCCATCATTTCCATTTGTTTGTTTTGTCTTGGGATTGGTGTTGTCAATCTCATTTTGGTTCTGAAATCTTCTCTTTGTTTGTTTTCTACTTTGATTTGTTGGTGCTAGAACCGAAATCAGAGCGAAACTAAACCTAGAACTTTGTGAAAGTTCACTGACCGGTTTCTTTTCGTTTCTGCTTCCGCTCCCACCTTCATTGTTTTTCATTTTTCCTTTACTTCAATTGCACTAGTTTTGTGTCTGTTCTCGCTGTGATCCTGCGCTCGATCTACTGCATTAATGGTATTAACTGCAGGCTCCTCACACGTACAAAATTGAATTTTAACCTTAATTAAGGTTAATTCGTTGGTTATTATTATGATTTAACGGTGATATCGAACCAGGGCCGAGGTAGAGCACATGGAGCACGATTTGATCTAAGATCAAGCATTTGTGCACGAGTTTGGATCGGGTGCCAACTTGTTGGAAATTGTTTCGAGGTAGGATTTATTTTTTGCTTTTGTTTTCCTATGTCGCTTTCGTTTCTTGTGTTTTGTTTGTCGTTCTTCACATGATTCATGAGTTTTACTTGTGAATCTTTGTTTGTTTGTTGTGGTTTTTTTTCCCCTTTTGTTTTTCTTTCCCTTGTTGTCTTATTTGATTTCTTTTGATCTTTTCTGGTTTTCTTTGATCATCACGGTCATTTTCATGTTGATCATGTCTGTACTGTCGTGCCCTAGGGTTTAGGGTGTCATTTTCAAAAGGATTCTAGGGTTTTTAAGGGTCTTTGATCAATTATCTAGCCTTTGCATCCTTTTTCGAATGTCGGCTCGATGATTTCCTAGTTGGGTTTTTGGTGCCCTAATTTCTTAAATCGACAATTTCAAGTAAACTAGGGTTTTGCACGTTCGTGTTAATTTAAAGTTGTGCCCTAGTCACTGGTTTTCCCTCGATCGTATGGGGGATAGGTTAGCGTTGTTATTTTGAGCCTCCTTGGCTAATTAGGTGACCTCGTTTTAAAAGTCTTAAATGTTATTTGTTGTACTTTGTAATTATGGCATCATATTTGATCTTAGTCGGAGTTGGATCCAGGAATGGTTATGGTCATAAACCTTATTTATAATGCATGTCGGATCCACTTCTGAACCTGCTTCCAATGAACTTTGGATTATCAAATATATTTTACTTTAGTGAAAGTGGAAACAAAACGGGATAGGGATTTGCAACTTCTTTATCTTTCGAGTTTGATTTCCATTCCGATCCCGGTCCCGGTCACCATTCTGACTCCGATCTCGATCGTGCTATGTAGTTTGTTATAACCCTGATTTCCACTCCGATCCCGACCCCGACAATGCTTTGAAGCCTTCTAGGGATGTTCTTCTGCTTTGTCCCGCCTCCCGTGGGTATTTAATTTTGCTAAGTGTGAATAAAATACATGAAGCACCGAGTAACATGGAAAGCAATCTCTCTAACCTAGTTTTTATACTTTATGTGGCTCTAATATTAGTTTTTATTGTAGAATTAAGAGATGTTAGGAGCATCAGGTGAGGCTTCTCAAAGGAGCCAACCTGTGGAGACCTCAAAGCAAGGAGCTAAGCCTAAAAAGATCAAGGTAGAACAACTCCCTTATACCTTAAAGTATAAGCATCAGGGTCCTACCATCACTCCCAGTAAGGTGGATTATGATTGGACAGACATCACTGATACCAACTTGGGCCCATTCTATTATGAGGAGTTGTTCTTGGAAACATTTGTTGAGTAGGTAATAGGGAGGATTCAGAGAATTGTTGAATCTAGATTGGTGCATGTTGCCCTATTTCCTTTATCAATCCAGTGCCCTGAATTAATAATGATAGTAGTCGGATCCTACAATCTTGCCACCAGGAAATGTGTGGACTCGTAGGAGAATGTTATTATTGACCTAACTCTACAAATGATCTAGTTCATGTTTAATGTGACCACTCCACAAAATCCTAGGCAACTTGATGAGGCAAAGTCCTTGAAGATATATAGTAACAAGAAGGAGATTAACAAAGCTCCTATGAACAAGAGTTGGATGAGAACTGAGAAAAAGTCATGGTTAAGCTTCCAGATCAACCTAAAAGGGAAGACTTCTACAAAGAGATTGGGGATATCATAATGATGCTATCTAGAGTATTTGGAAAAAGGGATGCCTTTCAATTCAAGGAATGGATGTTTCCATTCATTTGAACTATCTTGGATGGGAGGCAACAATTTGATTGGCCTATGATTGTATCCGAATGCATACACAACCAAATGCTTAGGGTGAGGGAAACCAAAAGTTTCTTCATGACTTCCTATGTGATTTACGCAACAGCAAGAAGAGGCATCTTCCCTGGGTTAAATGCAATAGGGATATTAGGAGAAGCCTAAGGACAGAATAAAGTGTGCAATCATTATGATCAACTCACTTTATAGACTTTTGAACTACATTATAGAAGGGTTAATGATGTATTTTTATATGTCATTATTAACTAGCTCACAAGAGATGTAGGGTACATATTGAGCCAAGAGGCCATGGCATTTATTGCAGAATGGGGACATTGGTTTATTCAATACCCCAAGTTCACTTATTTGAGGTTGGCTGGGTTTGATGGTCACCCTCACCTACTCCCTAGGTGTTTCAACAATAGGATTGTTTTGATGGAGTTCATCTATCAATCCTTGGGGATTAACTCCAAATTTGGTATAAAACATAAGACCGGTTGTCACAAACTCCCCATGAAGTTGGGTTAATATAACTGTCCACACCTTGTAGCAACCAAGGTGATTTTTAATGAGTTGATGCACTTGAAGTTAGGATTGTACACTGATAGGAAGAATTATGATCCTAAAAAGAAGATGAATGATTTGCTCTCTTCTATGTTTGACAAGCACTTCAACCTGTTGGAGGACTTTTGGAGGGATCTTCAAGATGACTATGATTTAAGAAAAATAAATTATGAAAGTTACCTATCCCACTCATTGTGGAGTATGGGGTGAAGGTAGACATTCCTGAAATATTGTCAGATGATGGGGTGAATTTGGATTCCCAATATGATGCACAAAATATAGGCACCAAGGACTTAGATCCTGTGGATTGGAATGCAGAAGAATCCATAGATATCAAACAGATAGCAAGGCTTGTATTGGATAGAAGCATCCAATGGGTTGTGATGAGAACCAAGAAACCTGAGACTCAGATCTCCAAGAAGAGTCAAGGTGTAGGTACTACTCAAGGTACAAGAGGACAAAAAGAAGAATACCTCCTAAGGATCCTTTGGAGTTCTTACTTCTCGATTCAGTGGAAGAAATTGAACTTGAAATTCTTGTTGAGGACCACCTTGAAACACATGAAGATGAAATCACAATAGGACCCAGGGCATCAACATCTGTTGCAGTTGAGCCATCTACTCAACCCCTTCTTATAGAGCAACCAATTGAAGAAATGCCTAGGGGAATCCTCCACAAAGAAGTTGAATCCTTAAAAGGAAAGGATCCAAAAGTTAAAATTCATGATATAGAGACAGATTCTAAGAATACTCCTTTTGATAAGGAGACATATGTGGGGGTATCTCTTGATGAAACCAAGGATGCAGAAGCTGAACATGTTTTGACAGAGGAAGACCAATGGAACTTATTTGAGGAAGCTAAGAGAGAATCAGATGCAAAGGCACAAGCTAAGGCATTGGCCAAACAAAAGGAAATAGATGCAAAGGCTCAAGCTAATGCACTACTTCAACAACAACAATTAGAAGCTAAAATCAAAGTTGATGAATTGGTTAAGCAACAACAACAAAGGGAGCAGGAACTTAGAACAAAGGAAGAGAATGATAAATTAGTAATGTTGCAAAAGATCCATGATCTTGAGGAGGAAAAGGCTAGATAAAGAAGAGAAAGAGAAGCCCTTAAGGCCAAGTTCAAGATTATTGAAGAATCTTATAAGAAAAAGGAAGAAGAAGAATGCCTATAGAGAGAAAAGGAGGCTGAAGAGCTTGCCAAGCATGAACAAAAGGAGAAAGAAGTATGGGACAAGCTCAAAGATTTGGAAAAGAAGAGAGACCAAATGCTTGAGGAAAAGAGGTTAGAAGAGGAATGTTTAAATAAGGAGTTAGAAGATAAAAGGCTACAGGAACAAAATGATAAGGAAGAAGTTGAAAGAGTTGCACAAGAAAATGCACAAAAGGAACAACAAAATGTGCAAGAGGTTGATTCTCAACCTAGGGCTACCTTATTGCAACCACTATCTTCTACCACTATTGCCTCTTCCTCGACACAAATGGCCACTACTCCTAATGCTCCTACATGGTTGAAATTGGATCTAGAAAAGAAGCAGATAGCTCCACCTCAACCTCTCAATGGGGAAGAAATGATGAAATAAATAGAGAAGGAAAGGCCCAAAAAGAAGGCTAGGGTTCTTCATTCAACCAAGCTCATAGAGACAAGATAGATTATTGTTGAGTGTACAATTCCAGTGGTGGAAAAGGATAGAGAAGACATGCAACTAGCTGATTACCAATTGGGGATGGTTAACTTGGGGAGGCCTACAAGGAACCAATAGATGAATCTCATTGATATTGTAGCTTCCTCCACCAAGTCTAGAATGATTAAAGACAAGAAAAATAAGGATGAACTTAAAGCCCAATTAGATTAGCTACATAAATTCTTAAAGGATGTCTCCACTCCAATGACTCAACAAGTTGCTGCTCTAGAAACTCCAATCCTACTCAGTAAAAGAGAAGCTGATGACTTGGTACAAATGAGAAATAAAATGGGGATACTTGACTGATGGATTGACATGATAAAGCAAGAGGTTGGAGAAGTGCTAATAGATGGTTTTGGAATTTATAAGAAGGCACTTGACTTGATAGAGGAAATGAATCATCATGTTGAGGTCTTAGGGAAACGGGAAGAGGAATACAGAGAATATGTTCAAAAAATGAAGGATATCAGCAAGGTGCCAAAATCAATTCTCTTGGAGCAATCAATTCTTGAGGAGGATAATGCAAATTTCCTTGAAAAGACTTCAAGTATAATCTGGTTTAGATCTGACTTCATCTATAAGCATATAAATGAAGTTCAAGATGCTTGTAAGGACTTAAATGAGAAACTTGATGAGTTAGAGGCTGTAATAGCCATTTTGATCAATGTGGACATTCTAGTCAAGGAAGGCATGCCTTTTGATAAATTAAAGGATAAGTGGAATAATAGATTTTAGGAAGTGATGCTGAAAGAAGATGATGGAGAAGATATGTTGTTGGACATATTAATGGATATTAAAGAGGAGGTAAAAGCTACTAGGAGGGAGTTGATCAAATTAAAAGATATGCAAGAATTTGCCTCAGCAAAATTAAAGAGAATCAAATTTGAAGATGGTTGGGTAGATGGGCCTGATGTGGACATCCTCCAACAAGTATTCTCCATTTATGATGAATATCTTCTTAAATAAACAACGTAGGAGTGAGTTGGCAGCAGAATGCTCTAGGTTTGCCACATGACTTCCTCTTTTCTCTCCTACTTTGTAGGATTTTGACATATGCTGAACTGAAGGTTCTCATCTATCGGTTTTATCTTCTTCCTTGGGCATCAAATTTTGGACAGTAGGGAAATCACCCTTTGAACTGAAATTAGTTCAGTTCTTGCATATAGTTCTGGTTCCCTGATTTGTGGATCTAATTCTTTGATTGAAGAGGAACTTATTCATAGTGTGCCTTTATGTACTTTTGAGCTCTATGTTGTAAAGGTCGATTGATTGAAGAAGGATTAGCCACTTGATATGATAGCATATAGGAAATATAGTTTTAGAATTTTCATAAGTTGTAGCAAGATACTTTAAAAGTTTTAAATTGAAATCAGATACTTGTTTATAGTCTTATATTGTTTTCATGTTATTGTTGGAAGTGAATCTCTTTGATAAGGTTAATGAATCATATTCAATTTGTATGCCAGTGAGTTTTTTGTGCCTAAATGTTTTCTATTTGATGCAAATCAATAGGGAAAACTAGATTTTAAGATTATTTCATTAAATTATCTATGAATGGAATTACTACATGTCTGTTGATCTGTGTTTTAGCAATGAGTGAGTGATCTATTTTGAATCTTAAAATTCTTTTACTGAATGATTATGGTAATTTAATTGTGTACTATGAATGTATTTAATGGTGTAGGTTATTCCATGGATTATATCATGTTGCGGTTGTTGGTCTATTAAAGGAACACTCATTGTGGGAATGCATGTTTGGATACTAAGGAGCTTATTCATATTTTACTATTTTATGCCTTGATTGATCCTTTTTATGTTTATTTAACCCCCCCCATTAAACGTAGATTGATGAATCTGATACAGTTTGTGTTCTTTATTACCAGCAAAGGCCCCTTGAATATTACAGTTACATTGGCCATTGAGTAACATCAACATAGTTGAGAACCAACTACCAAGACCTTGGGAGTTAGATTACTATATGTTATCTTTCTTTATTAGGAGAAATAGGGTAGAGATATTCTATTTTATGTTGTTGTGCTATTTTGACCATCAACACATCTCTCATTTAATCTGTGTTAGGGAACATGTGCATGCACAATTAATGCATTAAGCATATCTACACAACATAAGATAGTTGAAACACATCACATAAAATCCAACAAGAACACGATCAAACAAGAAACTCATCCATCTTGAAATCAAATCCAAGCACATTTAATCAAATAACCACATCATACTAAAGATTATCTATGATAGACATGACCCAAATATCAAAATATATTTATTTTAAAGTCATATAATCATTAAATTCACTTATAAAGTTGAGCTAAAAATAATAACTTAATTCAATGTTAAATTATGAAAATAATGAAGTTGAATAATATTACATCACTATTTTATCTATTAATCTCTAGAGCTAATAATCATCTTTGATTGAGATTTATACGAATCACAATATTATTAAGTTGAGCATTACATACTTGCAATGTGATTTAAGATAAAACTCAAGTATGGTTTCATTTTGGTAACTAGTATGATTTCACTTTGGTAAAGAAAAATTGATATTTAATTATAAAATTATATATGATTAACTACCTCCTTTTGGTTTGAGGTGGATGCAAGATGGTTATTTCAACTCTCACTATTTATAGAGGGGGAGCATCATATGGGACAAGGAGGTAGTTCATGATATTATCTAGAGGTTTTAACCTATTGAGAGCCATCACTCACATATACTAGCTTACATCATGTCAATGTTGATCAATCTATAAGTGTGATAGTGGCATTAGATACATTCTTGAGTGTGAACAACAGTTAATCAATTAATTAATATTGATTCTTAATCAAGTAGTTTCATAATTATTTAATTATAAAGTTATTTGAAGTTTAATTTAATTAGTTACCTAATTAGGATTATTTTCAAGATAAGAATTTAAAAAGATAACGACAAGGATAATTTTCAAGATAAGAATGTAAAAAGATAAGGATAACTTTCTTATTACTGGAGATTTAAACTTTATTGAATAATGAGGATTAAATTATTTTAAATTTTCTGAATGGATAATTTAGATAATATATAAATATTAACTAATAGATTTTTTATTAAATCTTGAATATTGTTATTCTTATCTATTTTTCATTTAAAAAATATTTAACAATTAAAAAACAAACTTTTTGTTGGAAGAAAAAAAGAAAAGAACAAATAATGGAAGATATGACTACAAATAAAAGGTGTGAATTTGGTAGATTATTAATTTATCTTTATATCAAGTGATCTAGTAGAGTTCTTGATCTATGAGGAGTTCTCTAGTTCTCTAGATTGTTTTATTTTGAGTATCACGATACCCTCCAATATAATTGGGAATTCTTTATATGTAGATAGAATGAGAACATACAAATTAATAATTCATCTTTCTATCATAATTCAATTAATCATACAAATTTTTAGAATTATTTTATTTTCTATCGAGCACTTATATGCTTGACATTGCACCATCCATAATTTGGAACCTTTAGAATCCTTTTGTAAATTGACCCAATCAACTATACTATTATAGAAAGTTGTATTCCTTTCTTTAAATATATCTATCAAATCTTCTAAGAACCATTCGCAAGGAAGTGCCTCTATGAACAATTGTAATTTGAGATTATTTTTAAGAGTAGATTGATTTGATTGGGAAGTGGACAAGAAAAAAGCATGGGATTAATAATGGATGAAAGGTTACCATATGACATTAATACTTATATAATTTTGTTGGAGGGAACTGAGAGAAGGTGGATGACGTAATCGGGGTGAAGAAGAAATTTGGGGAGATGATTGTGCAACTCAAGTGGGATCCTACCAACACTGTTACTTATAATACATTCTTGGGGACACTCTACAAAGGGGGAAAAGTGGATGAGGGCCTAATTTTTTCATTGATGAGGAGCACAAAATTCTTTCCAAATAAGAGCTTTTATAATACTAGAATTCACATTGTTTCTTTTAAGAACAAGGTGGAGGAAGCAATGATGGTTTTTTATAGGATGTCACAACTTCGGTATCATAAAAGCACTAGTTCTTATAATTTTATGATCTCAACATATTATTATGTTGGGAGAGAATATGATGCTTAAACTAGTTTTTGGACCATAGAGTATAAAAGTGATAGGTATTCTTTAACCTTTGTATTTATTTTCTCTTCCATATTTTAGTTCAATTAAAAATATTCTACCCATTTCTAGGGTTTGTTGAAGGGATTTATCCTACATTATTGTTTTTGATTGATTAAGCAGGGAAAGGGCCCTAACCATTATAGATTAGTACAACATTATAGAGAATAATAGCCAGTCAAAACAACAACAAGAGGAAGTTGACCAAAAATGCTTCCCCAACCCCCCCACCAAAAATCTTAACCAATTCCCTCAAGATCAAACATTTTAGCCCTATCAGAAATATCAAAAAAATACATACTATCCATATTCAGATCCCACCACTTAACCTATAAAAACTATTAATACTTAACGTAATGTCCATGCATAAACTAGAACTACTAACATAAATATAACTAAAAGTATGATAGTCCAGGTACCAAAGGCCAACACCAATAATAGTACAGTTAGGAGTGACACCAAAATAAACCATAGAAGCCTAAAGAAAAAAAGAAAAACAATGACCAAGGATTAAGCATCCTTGATGAGACTCCAAGCTTTCAGCACGTCAACAGTGTCTTCCACTTTCTCTTTAGGCTCCATCTTTCCTGATAAGGCAATAATCTCATCCATTGGATTTCTCTTTTGCTGCTTCTTGATTTTGCCGTGACCCAAAACTATAGCCATAATAGCCTTCTTCATTACTGCATCCACCACCCTGCAAAGACTCTTCACAACTTTTTCAAGAGTTTGGAATCTGCTATCCTTATCCTCCTCTTGCATCATCTTTTCCAGCCATTCCAATCTCTCCTCCATCCTTTTGATTTTAACATTATCATCTCCATCTATCTTCTCTTCCTCGTGGTGTTTTATTTCCATCACCTCGATCATTTATTTCATTAAAATTTTCCTCCATCCCATCATTTTCCTCTTCAACCTCATGAGTCTCATCTTGCTGCGACTCCCCTTCTACTTCCTCATTGTCAGAACCCTCCTCCTCCTTCGACTCAAAATATTCCTCCTCAATAGACTCTCCTCCCAAGCTATCGGGGATTTCCTCCATAGAGGAATCCCCGTCTTCCTTCACCATATTTTTTGCTTTACTTTCCTGTGAACCAAAAGCACATTTTTCCTCTAAATCTTTAGACTTTTTTCTATTGTCGGACCCTTTATAAGCATCCATAGCAAGCCTTGTATACCTTCTACCAACTGGTGCTGAGCACTCAGGGTTCTCATTATCATCCGAAATTGTAATAGTGTTGGCTTCCTCCCCCAATTCCCGAATAAGAAGCTTCCTTTTTTTATTCTCAATAGAACCAATAAAGGCAATGCTCCTTTTTTCAAGAGTGACTTTTAAGAGATCAGACCATAAACGTTCCTTAGGGTTAGATGACTTTTTAATGGGATTTTTAGCTAGGGTATGAGGGTGACTCTTGATGAGTTCAATTTTCACAGAGGTCTTATGGGTAGGGTTTTCAATCAATTTGAGGGAAAAAATTATTTGAGGAGACATAGCCAACACATATTTGCAAATAGCTCTAATTAAGCCTTGGTGTAACAATGGATTTTCCCCATTGGTAAGGCTTTGACTCAGAGAAGAGAACAAGAAAAAAGGAAGATTTATCTTTTCGAGATGATGAATATGGTTGAGGATAGGGAAGTGGTAACCATGCACAGAATGCAAACCACCCTCAAGGGTAAAATACTATTGGACTAACCATCAGCATCTCCCTTCGGGTTCGTGACATGGTTTAACCACCTCCCATGGATCTTAACTAACGCTTGTATCAAGCATTGACAGGTTGATCATTTGGTGCAACGAAAGGCCAACAGTTGGTATCAGAGCTGGTCATGGGTTTGAACCCCTTGAGTGACGCTGAGGGGGGATTGTTGGACTAACCGCCAGCATCTCCCTTCGGGTTCACAACATAGTTTAACTGCCTCTCGTGGATCTTAACTGACGCTTGTATCGGGCATTGACAAGTTGGTCTTTTGGTGCAACGATAAGTCCAACAAATAATTCATGACAAAGAAACACACATTGTGGTATGGGGGAGGGAGTAAAACCCTAGAATAGCCATTATGGAATTGCTCAGCCTTCCCCTTATCCTCAAAAAATTTCACAATATAGTCTTTGTATTTTTTGTTGCTTATCTTAGCAACCTTCTTTCCTTTGTAGGAAAGTCCCGTCACCTTTCCAATAAACTTCGCATCCACTTTGAAATGGAGATCACCCATTTTGACTTCACCATCCTTCCAAGCATTGGTAAACTTATAGCTTAGCTTCTCACTATACCCTTCCATGGCTATGAAGTAAGGAGTGAAACCGACTCTCTTGAACATGCCCCATAGCTCCGCATTTTTTCGTAACAAATCATACTTGCATAGTTTCGTTTGCTTCCTTGGGCTACCCATGCCAGTCTCTTCATAGAGGTTGTTTTTTGAAAGGAGGATAAACTCTTTACTATGCCCTTCTTCGTTCTCGTTAATGACAACTGACAATTCAAAAAACTGTATTAATGGTGACCTTATTTTTTATTTGAGGAGATAGTGGCTCTAAACTATTAGTTGAATGTTTGAAATTGAAACAACACCAGTTATCACCTTTACGAATCCCATCATAATTAAATCTAGCAACTCTACCACCCTTCCTAGTGATAATTAAGTTTATTTTATTACCAATCTTACCATCATCACTTGCATGTACCGATCTGTCTTTTTCTAAAATCATCCTTTAGATTTTTATCATTGCGAAGAGTGTACATTATTTCCCCATTTAAATCCTTCCTTTCAAGGCACTAGCCATGAAAAATAGACCGCCCTTTCCCTTTCATTCCTATTATTACTTCAAGATTTGGTGTCCCTTTTTCCTCATGCAACATCCATCTTGTCAACAAGCCTGAGTGCCACTAAGGATCCCCTATTAAAGCTAGACCCCCAGGGTCGCCACCCTTTTTAATTATAGCTACTCCAACCATCATTAATCCAAGCATCAGATTTATCCTTCATTCTTAATTTTCCCTAGGCCAAAACTTATTTTATTTGATTGGATAGGTTGGAAAAGTCCCATAATTTTAAAGCTTCCTGTCTCACACCAAAGTTAGCCAAAGCATCTGCGACCCTATTACCCTCCCTAAATATATGATGAATTTAATATTGTTGGAAGAACTGTAACATGTTTTTACAATCATCCAAAAGATCCTTTATTTCTCAAGGTGCTTCAACATTGTTGTTAAGACAGTCAATAATAAGTTTGGAGTCCCCTTCAACAATCACCTTTTTGTACCCATTATCTCTAAGGTAACCAATTCCAACCCAAACAACATATGCTTCAGCAAAATTGTTTGTTGTTGTTCCTTGACCTTTGTTGCATCCCACCACATAGATGTCGCTTTCATCCCTAACCACTCCTCCAGCTCCAGCTACTCCCAAATTCCCTTTTGAGCAACCATCAAAATTATATTTCACCCATCCAGGATCAAGGGGAATCCGTACAGTACTTTTTCGTATAATCTATTTTTCCCAATTCACATTATTTAGGTCATGGGAAATCCCCCACTGTTTCTTTATTCTTAACTCCTGATAAGTAGGCCCTTTCTTAGCCTGGGTGTACTTACATCTTTCAACATTTTCCTGAATCTATCTCCTTATAATCATACATAGCTCCTTACTACTCTTAGTTGTATCCCAAAAAACTTTATTGTTTCTCTCTTTCCACAGGCCCCAGACCAAAAATAGGGGAACTTGTCCTCATAAATCAAGAATTATATTATGGAAGTAGGGGATAAAGCTCCATCCTTCAACAAACATTTTAACTGAGGTGGGGAAGACCTAATCAATCTTAAGAGTCTTAAGAAAAAATATCCAGACCTCTTGAGCATAGGGGCATTGAAAGAACAAATGCATAATACTTTATTCATCTTTATTGCAAAGATAACACATATTTACCAAGTACCAGCCCTTTTTCTGAAGATTATCCATAGTCAAAATTTTACCATGTATAATTGTCCACCAAAAATAGTTAATTTTTAGGAATAGGTTTTTTCTCCACACCTTGATCCAGTTAAATTCCTCTCGATTGATAGGTTGTTGATCCATAGCCTCATAGGGTGATATGATAGAGAACCTTCTTGTAGCATTTTTGGTCCAGATCCATTCATCCATCCTATTTCTTGAGAAGAGGTATGGGCTTCCAATCTGATTCTTCATTAAGTCCAATGCAACATCCCAATTTGGCTGTCTACCACCCCTTAGAACAACATTATTTAGATACTCTTTAAAGTCAATCCATTTGGGTCTTAGGCCTTCCTAGTCTAAGTAGCTAGAGATATTTTTACCAATAGCTCTTTTTAGTCTGATTTTGATTTATTGGAGGTCTTCAGTAGTTGATAAAGGGGCATTGGTGGACCAAACATCCTCCTAGAAATCAATGCTCAACCTATTTCCCACCCTAACTTTTTCTCCTCTATACAAGATTCCTCTAATTTTTAGTAGATTGTTCCAGAAGACAAATCCATAGGGTAGCTCCTTCTTTCTGAGAAAACAACTAGATTCTTTATTGTTTAAGTATTTGACCTTAATGATTTGTGCCCAATATTTTTCCCCTTCCAACATAAACCACCCCATTTTAGTGACCAGGGCTTTATTGAGCTTTTTAAATCTATGAATCCCCAACCTCCTTCCATCTTTGGGGTACACACGATTTCCCACCCAATGAGAGCCATTATTTTCCTTTCTTCCAAACCTAAGCATAAGAATCTCCTTTGGATTGATTCAATTTTGTCTACTATGTAGGCAGGGATATTGAATATAGAAAGGTAATAAACATGTATATTCTGAAGAGAAGCCTTTAAGAGCTGAATCTTGCCAACAAAACTCAACAATTTACCCTTCCAGCCAACTAGTTTCTTTTGAATTTTCTCCATAATATAATTCTAATAATTGTTAGGCTTTCGAGAAATTAGAGGTAGCCCTAGGTAAGTAGCAGGCAAGTCTTCCTCTTGACATTCAAGGATGTTTTTAACTTTGTCTTTTACATTCTGACTGGTATTAAAGAAGTAGATTTTGCTTTTCTAATAATTTATGAATTGGCTTGAGAGTTTAGCATATTGATCAAGAATAGATTTATATTGCTTTGATTCAACAATAGAATCTTCCCCCATAAGAATAGTACCATCAAAAAATTGTTGATGTGAGGCAGGGGTAAAGAGGAAACAACACAGAAGCCTTTTAAGGTTTTATTAGCCAAAATTTTATGTATGTTGCACCATAAAGATTTAGCAACAATGACAAACAACTAAGGTGATAATGGGTCCCCTTGTCTCAGACCCCTTCCTGAAGAGAAAAAATTGCGAGGAATCCCATTCACCAAGACTAAGTACTTCGGGGTAGTAACACAAGCTCTAATCAAACTTAGGAATTTACCATTGAAGCTAAATTTTTCAAGAACAACAAAAAGGAAGTTCCAAGAAACCCGATCATATGCTTTAAAGATATCTAATTTCAAAACCATACCCTGTTTCTTATTGTGGTCTATAGAGTGCAACACCTCATGGGTATAAATTGTTGCATCCAATATTTATCTTCCTTGAACAAATCACTTTTTATTAACAACAATCATTTTACTCAAGACTGATTTCAATCTGTTAACCATGATTTTAGAACAAATCTTATAAGTAGTGTCACACAAACTTATTGGTCTGTAGTCATTCATAGAAGCAGTATTGGTAGACTTGGGAATTAAGGTGATAAAGGTAGTATTCATCCGATTTAAGAGCCTTCCTGATCTAAATAAATCCCTCACCACATTGAAAAGGTATAGAGAGACAATGTCCCAATAGACTTGGAAGAAGCTTGGGGGAATCCATCCGGGATTGGTGCTTTAAAAGCACCAAATGAGAAGACAACCTCCTTCACTTCATTCATAGAAAAAACCTTGGATAAATATTTTAAAACTTGATTCCGATCACCTTGGGAATGATCGTCGTAAATTCATCTAGTTCAGAGTTATCAATTTTAGGCAATTTTGGAAAATTTGAAAAGAAGGAAACAACCTCCCTAGCTATGTCCTTGTCACACTCAAGTCTTGTCCCATTATAGGTGGTTAGAGATATGATCATATTTATTCCTCTATGCTTCAAGGTAGATTGGTGAAAAAACTTAGTGTTTCTATTTTCTTCTCTTAACAATTGGATTCGAGATTTCTGTTCCAAAATCTTTTTTTTTTGTTTATTTTATACCATTGCACTCTCAACTCCCTCTCTTTGGTACAATATCCTCATCAATAATTTCAGCCTCCATTACGTCTTGGATCTCCTTAATTTTTAGGTTTAAGTCTTTCTTAATGGTAAAGATATTCCCAAACGTGTACTTGTTCCATCTCTTTACTTTTTCTTTGACCCTTTTCAATTTTTGAGTTGGTCTAAACATTGGAGTGCCATCACAAGGTAAATTTCACCACTCCTCAATTAAAGATTTGAAGTTTGGATGGAGTGACCACATTATTTCGTATCTGAAGGGATACGACCTCTTAGTCATTTTATCATCCCATTCCAAAAGGAGAGCACTATGATCAGACCCTGTTCTTGGAGAAGCAATAAGGGAGAGATTCTGCAATATTTTCTAGTTAGAGGAGATAAAAAATTTGTCTAGTTAAAATTGTATCAAGTGATCACCCTATCTTCTGTTGGACCAAGTAAAGAGAGATCCAATCAGAGGAATATCCATTAAACCAACTAAGTTAAGGAACCCTGAAAGATCCATCATGCTATCAAAGAAATCAATTAAGCCTCCACTTTTTTCTGATGAGTATAATGGGGAGTTGAAGTCTCCTCCCAACATCCATAGCTCATCTTTACTATTAGTGATAAATCCTTCCAAGATATTCCAAAGAACAAGACTATCTAATCTTGAATTGGGGCCATAAATATTGACCATATTCCAGTTGAGCAAGGTATCACTATCTTCCAAATTAATTAAGAGACTATTTTTGTTTTTCACTTTCAATCTTCTAGTGAAAAACAAAAATAGTCTCTTAATTAATTTTTGATCTCCTCTAACTAGAAAATATTGAACCTAGGACCTTCCATTTTCTACTGGAGTGCTCTACCAACTGAGCTACTATCCCCTTGTGGCCATTCCATCATCGGTCCGGGTGTGGTTTATTTCTAACACCCCCCCTAAGCCACACTGCGGGTGCTTGGGGCTCCTAGCCTAGCTCTAATACCACTAGTTGAGTTGCTGCTCATTTGGACCAGCTAGGACTCGAACCTAGGAACTTCCATTTGCAGCTGGAGTGCTCTACCAACTGAGCTACTGGCCCCTTGTGGCTAGTCCATCCTCAGTCTGGGTGTGGCTCATTTCCAACAAAATGATCAATGTTGAGCATAATCCTTTTGAGGCGTTGTTTTGTAACCTCCCTAAATATTGTTTGACAAGTTTTGTCACCCAGAGAAATCGGTGTGTCTGCACCAAACCACACCAATCCCTCCATCAAGACTTCAATTATGAAGCACGAGTGCCCCACCATCACTATGCTCTTCCACATACCCAACTATACCAACGCTACATGAGATACATACCAAACTACTAGAGCCAGACTTAAACAATGACCAACAAAATCTCCTCGGCTAAGTTTAAAACCAAAGAAGCTACTAGACTTCCATCATAATCAATACTTAATTGGGAATGACATAAATGCCTTGATGCTACACATGAGAGAAATTGTCCTCTTCTTTGAATGCCATACAATCTGATCTATAATATCTCACATCAACATATGAAACTAGTACTCATAATCTGCCACTCTATTGACACCACTCCTTGTTTTAAGTGCCCATTATGGGCTCCATCTTATCCAAATTCACCTACAATATTTGCAAACGTGGCCATCCAAGGTGGACTGTTGTGTTTGTCACCCCTGGGAATAAGCTCTCGACTGTTTGTGCCCACCAATAACTTGCCACTCCTCATCCACTTCACCTACCATGAGCCCTCCACCTCTCTTGGAGGGCCACCCTCCCTATCGCCCACAATATTTTTTATTGTCATGTTATTTATTTATTCAATTTGAGTTTGTAAGAGCTTTTGGAATGAGACTAATCAAAGACATGTTTCATGATTTCCTATTTCATAATTAGAAATGAATTAGCTCAATTTTAACAATATTTGAATAATACCAGCTCATCAAATTTCTCTTAAAACTACTATCCACTTATCAATAGATATAATTTTTTAAAGAATTTTTTTAAGTAGTCTAAACATCAATATTGATTATTTCTCCTCACAATAAAAGCTAAATTTTCTAATAAAAACATTAACATAAAAGTAATAAAAAATCCATGGAAATATAATTTTCTAATATGATCTATCAGATCTTATAATTATATAATTTATGATATCCATGGCTATGGTTTTTAAGATTTCATAAAAAAAATTAACTTACAGCATATATGTATATATATATTTATCTTAGTTTACAATTGATGACAACATCATAATTTAATGTGAAAGATAGAATGATGATGGTAGCTACAACAATCGAAATAGCTTGTTTGGCTTTACTGCTAATTTTTCTTTCTATCAAAGAATTCAATGAAGAGATCAGGGGTAAGTAGAAGAATATATAGTTGCAAGTTCTGTTCAAATTTGAATGTGAATTATTACATATATAGGATCAATTAACAAAATAATATTAAATAAATTTATTAGAAGGGATTGAGTCAAAGTAAAAGATAAGTGAGTCAAGTTATAATATAATATAATGATATAGTTATTTATCTCTTAATGGTTTATTGTATTATTTGCATGTATGTTAGAAGTTGAGAAGTAAATAGAGAGGGTGTCTAGAGTATACATGATTGGCTACATGCAATAGAAGATGCATTTAATTCACATGGTTTTATGATGGTTTTGATATTATACATTGGTAATTATCTACCACCCTCATTAAAGGGAAGGGGCACTACTAGTTTGGGAGATGGGAGAGATGGGGATTTCTAATTCCATGGTTGGAGGAAAAAATCCTAAATGATGCTCTCCCTCCTTACAATTAATCACTCCAAACTAATTACTCAAGTAATGTAAAAATGGCAAAATGATTTGTGATTATTTGTAATGAGTTGATCAATGATTTGTATTGAATGATACACACCTATACGAAAATTAATGATTATCCTCAAAATAATTTTATTATTTATGTGTTGTATCTAATAAAAAGGGAATATGATTTTATAACCATATGTGAATATTGATATCTATTGAAATATGCTTGTTCTTATTATTGTGAATGACACTTGAAACTATTGTTTTTGATTGATTAAGCAAGGAAATATGCTTGTTTTTATTATTGTGAATGGCATTTGAACCTATTGTTATTACATCAATACATTCTTGTTAATGTTATAGTAAAAGAGTATTTTCCTAATTAATTATTTACTTAATTAGGTATCTTTTCACACTAGCTACTTAAGCTTACTTATATCATGTGCTTTTTGTCTCAAGTCATAGAATGAGGAGACATGTCATGATCTATTTTTATCCTCACATAGGGTTTCCTCTAAGGCTGCTTTTTGCCTTCTTTTTTCTTTTTCCTTTTTTTCCTTTTATAAGGATTCATTATTGTATCATTCATTAAGTGAGGTTGCACATTCATAATGATTCATTTTTTCTGGACCAATTGTCTCTTTGCACTCCATAGCAATTCCTTTATTTTTTCCTTTTTATGATAGGTGCTTGATTGCGAGTGATACTGAGGAGATACATGATTGAGGAATCAACTCCAACATGTTATAAGAGCTCTATATCTATGATTCCCTATCCTCTTTTTTATATTTTTGGCCTTGAGTAATCAAACAATACATCTTGGAGCAAAACAAACCTCACCGTTGCATCCAAAAGTCTCAAAAACCCTAAGGTTGCCTATCTAAATATTAAAATTAGAGTAGGGGAAAAAATTACAATTCTTATTGGGGTTACATAAATTTTATGATAAAAATCCATATAGATGTACAAAAATTGTACAATTATATGGATTCGTATAACCATATGCAATTTACATTAAAATCCGTGTCATCCCTGCATACAATTTTTATTTTTTAGCATTTGCATTGATTTTTGGGAAACTTTCATAGGTTTTCGACTTTGTCAACAATTTTGCAACAATATTTTTGTTTGCCAATGATTGATTAAAAAAATTCAATAGCCGATGTTTAGTTACATGTAAAAAAAATCAATAGTTGATGTTTTTGATACGGTAAGCAACATTTACAGGGTGTTGTACCCTTAACACAGAGAGCCACAAGGGTCAAAAAGATCAAGTCTAAGAAACATTAGAGACTAAGCCAAAAAATATACACTGCAGACCAACAATAGACAAACAAAAAATAGACAAAATACAAAATAATTAGCATTTTCCCAATTCTTTGACAGGAGATTAACAACATCATCCCCAACCCATTCCCGACCATCACCTGCATTCTTCTTGTCCATTTCATCCTTCATAATTATAGACAGGGTGCTGGTAACATAGTGAACAAGCTTGACAGTGAAGTGAGTCAAGCCACATAATTTCTTGTCCATTTTATCCATTCTTTCTTTCAGCACACGAAGCTCCTCCCCATAATCCACAGTCTTCATAGTATCAACATGCTCCATGCCCAGCGGGTCCTAAGATTGGGAAATTAAGTTGTCCTTCTACACTTTGTTAATATCAGGAATGGTACACTTTGTTAATATCAGGAATGGTGTGGAGCCCTCTAGCATACTCCTCCTCAGCCCCAGACACCTCCTCATCCTTGTAGTCTTTGCTGTCAGACCGCTCCTCCTTTGAATCCAAGTCATTAATATACTCTTTCTTGTTATGCTTAGCAAGTCTACCAGACCTCTTGATGATGGTCTCACCACCAGTCACCACCATAGCTGTGACCATCATGTCCCCCTTAGAATCCCTACCCATCACATTTTTACCTTTGTTGTCCTTGATTAGAGGCTCCATCTTTGCCTCATCCTTACCTTTCTTCTTCTATGTGGGTTTGCTAGCAATCTTGGTAGGGGTTGACTTGAGTTCATAGAGACTAGCCGCAACACTAGTCTAGGCATTTCCCACATTTCCCTTAAGCTTCTTAGTAGCAGGTTTAGGCTTGTGGGTATCAACAACAACTAGGTGGGTTTTCCTGATGGGACCTTTGGACTCAGTCGGGGAAATATTGGTCACAACAAGCGGTTCAATTTCCTCCGCATGGACAACAAATATGGGCTTGGGCGGGCATAACGCAAGATTGAAATGGTAGTCTCATAATGAGACCTTGGTGTAGTGGCAAGGGAGGGGTATCATCAAGGTTAAGGCCAACGACTTCAATGCATTTTTCTACAGAGCTCTCTAAATCCTTAAGAAGGAAGAAAGGAAAGCTTAACATGATTTTATGCCTAAGGTGATTTAAAAGAGGGAAATGGTAGAAGAAATAAGTTTTGTATCTACCTTCAAGAGTCACGTACTTCACAAGGGCAAGACAAACTTGGTCCCATGGCTGCGGAAGGGCCTCCCTCTCAAAACCCGACTAGTTACGAACCGGCTTCTCATTCCCCACAAAGCAAGAATTCATACTATCATTATCTTGAGTCTTGGTATGCTTCAGGTACTTCTTACTAGTACTCAATAGCCTCGTCGCCTGTGCTATCACATCCTCATTCACTTCAAAAGAATTACCACCTAGAGTCACTCTTCGGTCTCTCCAAGAGTTAGCAAAATGCACAGATAAATTAGGGTCGTGACCCACCAGACTCTCCATCAGGGGATCCAAAATGCCCTCAACACATATGTGCTACACCAATGGATTTTTATGAAATTCACCATAGTTATCGGGCTTCGTTCACACGCTATCACCACCCATAATGCCTCTCTGTACATGAAATAACCAAAAAATTTGCGAGAGTAAAAGGTTAGAGAAAATGTTTAAGTGAAAGATCACCTACACACTTAGGATTTTAAGCCAAACAAAGCAACCATGGGTAAAAAAGGAAATGTACAGGATGCACACATGAGGAGGTAAATCTCTAAACGAAATCTTGGCAGAATCATAAATGAGAATCTTCAAGCACTTGCAGCTAGGTAAGAAGGACATGATGGTAATGGGAGGTTTTCCAGCCACGTTGTTATTACATAGAAACCTAGGCAAGATGGCCGTGGGGCCAAATTTAGAAATATCAAGGAACCTGACCTTTAGAAGAGGAGACAAAATAGCGAAAAGGATAAAGACAAAGAGGAGCTTTTCCTCATAATGATTAGTCACATCAATAATTAAATCAAAATAATTCATGAAAATGTAATAGCTTAGCGCAATCCCCAGAAGGAGATAATGTAAGGTACGACCCTACCTAGCCTTGATCACAAAGTAACTGCCATAAATCCTCATGATGCCCTTTTTTTCAAAAATGAACTCCACCCCATAATTCAAATTCTACCACTTGTAGGACACCTCAAAATTAACACCCATCATCATAGCCCACATGAAAAGTATGTGGACCCCCAAACAACGCATAAAAACACATGATTAGTTGTTATCATTGATTAAGTAAGGGATTTGTTCTTTCAAGATAAGACCTTGAATACCTAGTGGTATATTACCCAAATTGCGCCAGCACTTAGAGAATTTCTAATGTGTGCCAAAGTTGGTGAAGGCATCAACCATTTGATTACCTTCATGGTAAATGTGGGTAGTATTCTTCAAATTCAACTTAGACACAGAGAGCCTTATGTCTAATAGGATGTATTTAGTGCTCCACCCAGTAATCTGCCTAAGTTATCAACATCAATAATAGACTTTGAGTCACCTTTGATATGAAGGTTCTCAATCCCCATAGAGACAATAATCTGTAAGCCCTTTAGCAGTACACGGGCTTCCACAATCATAGAAGATTGGATACATATCCCTCCAAAGTAACCAACCACAAAATTTCCCTTGCAATCTCTGATAAACCCTCATATGCGAGCTCTGCTTGGGTTTCCTTCAGTAGCCCCATCAAAATTAAGTTTAAACCAACCATTATCTAGAGGCTTCCAGATAGTGTTACCTCTAGCCAAGGATCTGGAGTTGTTATAGGAGCTTGCATCCAGGTTTTGATGCCAAGAATTGGCCATAATAATTTCCCTCTTAGGTAGTCCCTTATCTAGGATTTTCCCATTGAAGAGAGAAATATTTTACTCAATGAGCTAAGAACCAATACCAAAAACCTCCTTCAAACTCATCTCAATGTTCTTGAAGATCTTGTTGTTCCCCTCTTTCCATAAACACCAACAAATAATGGGAGGAACCTTGTTCCAAATTTCTCGAGGTAAGGGGTGGATGAAGGATTCGGTCTAGCTCAATATGAAGGATTTAATATCCTTACACCTAGTCCATTGAATGCCTAAACATTCTATAGCCAACTCCCACACATCAACAACAAACGAGTATTGTAACAAGTGGTCCACCAATTCTTCATTACACTTTCATAAAAAATATCTATTGGGGATCTGGAATCCCCTTTTACTCAAATTATCTGTGGTAAGAATCCTATTATGGCAGTTAGTCCACCAAAAGAAGTTAACTTTCGGGATCATGTGTCGATTCCAAATCCTCTTCCAAAGGTCAATGACAACACCCTCGTCTATCAACATATTGTAAGTCAATTTGATAGAAAGATTTCCTTACTTATCATGAGTTCAAAAGAATTCATCCCCCAAGGAGGTTGAGGGAAGTCTAGTAAGGGAGAGAAACTCCTACAAGGTCTTAGCAAGGAGGCTCAGCTTAGGGGATAAAGGACAACAAAGAGCCAAAGTGTTCCACTACTTAGCACCAAGAGGGCCAAGAAGGTAATCACTAATATGAACCCCAAAGAACTGTTGAGCCAACCTCTTAAGATTTCTAAATTCATAATTTTCCAAAGGGGTATCAAGTAACCAGGGGTCCTCCTAGAATCTCATTTTATTATCATTACCAATCTTCCATTTCATGTCATTCTTGAGAAGACCCTACAAGCTGCAAATGATGCTCTAGGCCAAAGAACCCAAAGGGTGAACCTCTGAGAGGTAGTCAACTAAAGGTCTGTTTTGAAGATATTTAGCATTCATGATCTTACACCAATCCTTTCTATTCCTCAGTTGGTTCCATCCCACTTTGGCCATCAAAACCTTATTGGTAAAAGAGACAATCCTAATCCCAAGCCCACCACAATGTTTAGGTTAACAGACTTTATCCCATTTAACCAGAGCAAATTTCTTCTTATCCTCAGTCCCAGACTAGAGGAAATTCCTTTGAATTTTCTCAAATTTCTCAACTATGTATCTAGGGATCTTGAATATAAAAAGGAAGTAGACCGGGATACCTTGAAGAGTAGCAGATAGGAGTTGTAGTTTACCAGCATGGCTAAGGATGGAGCCTTTCCACCCGGCCAGTTTACTTTGGATCCTTTCAAGGACCAAATTCCAAAAGTCGCGAGTAACTTCCTTGACAGTAAAGGGTAGGCCAAGGTAAATTGAAGGAATCTAAAACCGCTCATACAACCCAAAATAGCAGTCACTCGAGCTTGCAGATTAGGAGTGTTGTTGAAGAAGTAAATCATACTTTTATTATAGTTAATGCACTAACCAGAGCAAGCAACATAGTTGTTAAGACCGTTTTCCCATTTCTTGGCTTCAATCACTAAGGCTTTCCCAAATAGAAAATTATCATCCACAAATTGTTGGATCACAATCGGATCTAAGGAAGAGGCAACCTTGATTCCCTTAATAGACCCTTCTAATAGTAGATTAGCAAAATTCCTACTCAAAACATTTGCAATCATGATGAACAAGTAGGGTGAAAGGGGGTCACCTTGTCTGATACCTCTCCCAGTAGAGAAAAAACCAAAAGGAGTCCCATTAACTAGAATGGAGTATTTTACCATTGTTACACATTCCATTATGAGTTTGACCACAGATTGGTCAAACCCAAACTTTACTAAGACTTTAGGGATAAAGTCCCAAATCACCTTGTCATAAGTTTTTGATATATCTATCTTAAGGGCCATACCAACATAGTTGCATCTATCCATGGAATGGAGAAGTTCATGGGTGGTTATGGTAGCATCAAGGATGTGACGACCAAACACAAACCCTTTTTGAGTGGGGCTGATCAGTTTGTCAAGGAGAGGTTTGATGCTGTTCACCAGAATTTTAGAGAAGATTTTATAAAAGGTATTGCAAAGACTTATGGGGCGAAAATCAGTCATAGAATCGGGATCAACCATCTTGGGAATTAAATCTATGAAAATGTGGTTTAGTCGATGTTTAGCTACCTGTTGCTGCTAGTTTTTTATAGTTACCATTATTTTTTAACCTGACAACTAAAAGCAACTATGCCACCAATCAATAGTCACAAATCTTCTCTCATGAAAAGTTCTTTTTTGGGTGGAATAATAGTGCCAACATATCACATTTCATGTCGCATCCCATTTAACATGCCTAGTTCAAATACTTAAGTAAGTGTTAGTTATTTAATAGGAACCAATTAGCAAAGACATTTTGGTTAGTTATCATTTGAAGGATAAATAAAAATGATTATGATGAGACTAATCATGTAAGTGTGATAGGAACTATTGACACTCTCTTAGGTTGGAGAGAGAGTATTTTCGGGGAGAAGCTTCTAGCCATTGAATGCAACCTATCATGATGGAATCAACACACACTCACTAAAACTCATGTATTTTAGGTTGCATATGTGTGTGCATAATATTGAGAAATAGGAGTTTCATATATTTGAAATAGTTGTATTATTTTATAGATATTTGTAAGAGTCATTTTAATTTTTTGGAGGGACTTTATTTTATGAAAAGTATTCTTTTATTTTCAATTAAATACCAAAGAAACATTTCCCATATATGCACCCATGTATCTAGAGTTAAGGAAATGAGTTTCATTTGCCAATTCTAATGCTTTTTTTATATTATATAATTTTAACACTTTTTCTTGATTTTTTTTCATGTATGATTCAATCTTGATCCTTGATTGAATGAATTGTTTTAAGTCATAATATTTGAGATAGGTATTAGAGACCCCATCCCAAGTGCTAAAACTTAGATATAATGTTTTTTTTCTAACATTTTATTTCAAATGTTATATATTCTCCTTTAAGCCATGAAATGTTGGTGGAATAATTTATTGTATGACAATGACATGTATTTATTTTTTACAAGTGAAGTATACACATCATTAGTTTTTGGCTTTTGGGTTTTAAAAGAGAGATTTTGTGGGATTAATTTCTATTGTGGCTTTTGTATTTGAAGGCTCTAGGAGGCAATGGTTTTGTCTTGTCAAATGAAGAGTTGGGAATCGTGAATCATTTTCTTGAAACTTCTATTTTAGTTATTTCCTTGTAATCATTGCATTCTATGTGATGACACCTCTTTGAGATAATTTGTCAAACTATATCTATGTGCCTTGTCTATCATGGTATTACAATTCAACATTGAAGCGAAATCTCTCTACAAATACATTGATATTACTTGGGTAATTCAAACTTACATTCTCAATATATTTTCTCTATTTCAAATTTCTTCAACATCTTAAAAAATTGAGAAAAATTTCCTACGGTCCTTTATATTTCCATACAATAAGTTTTGCCTTGTTCCACCAATAGAGTTTCACTATTTAATTCTCACCTTTGTACCATGTTTTTTTTCCTCATTAAACCCTAACATCAGTTATATAAAATGGAATTTTTATTTTAAAATAATTGAAAAGAAATCCATCCTATTTGGTAATCTTGGGTGAAATTATGGATTACATGAAATCTCTCAATTTGTTTTTTTGGCGTGGAATCAAATTATAAGTATTTGGTCTTGAAATTTTTGTTCAGTAAGTAGTTGGGGTGTTTATTTTAGATTGATAAATTTTCAAATTACTAGATTAAGTGGGTCATGTGCCATGTATCGAGAGATTGGGTCGATTATACTTATTGACTACCCTTAACATGGTACGTGGTAATATTGACCCAAGTCATCCAAATTATACCACATCGTGTGATGTAATGCATTAGTGTATTTTAGTGGTATGAATGTTGGATGCTAGTATGGCAAGTACATGTAGCATCTAAGAATGCAACACATGATTGTGACATTTAGAAGTTAAGAATAATCATATCTTTCCACACAATAAAAAATACCCACCATCGATGGATCTAGGTCATTACTTCAATGTGTATTGTCTTGTTTATTGCAAGTTCTAATTGTCTAGTTTGGATATATAATTATTTCTTAGTAAATCCAAATGTGCATTCATAGTTTTACTATAATTTCATTTAATTAGGCAATTATCTCAAGTTTAAGAGTCTTCATTGCTAACCACATAATATATTATTATTGCATTACAATTAATTATCTCTATGTTCTAGTATAAAATAAAAAAACCAAATACAAAAATTTCTCATTCAATTGATAAGATAATTATTAATAAGAAGGCTACAAGTATCAAGTGCCATAAAAAGCACAACTATAGGAATCATTTGTAAATATCCTTTCATCTTGATCAATAGCAATGGAAGCCAATTGCCTTACAAGACCATTAATAAATGTACAACATGCCCGATAATTAGAATAACTCCCTTCACAACTCCTCCATTTTTTCTTACAATAATATATTACATAGAAAGAATATGTAATCCTTAAGGCCCTTCATCAACAAGAATCATTTTTAATTCATTTTCATATTTTCATAACCTTCAAGCAGCTATTGGAGATTGCCATAACAACTTTAAGCAACATAAAAGGAGCCCATTTATAGTTTCTTGCAATAGCCACAAGTGACTTCATGGTCAATATTGAAACATATATCTTATTATGTTGAATTAAAAAAATGCTTGATATATATATAACTAACGGGAATTATTCTCTTTTTGAGAAAATGGAATAAATCATTTCAATTTAACACAACAGAGAAAAATCTTTCAACTTTGTTGTCCATCTTAGAGTGAAAGATTAACTAGATTCTAATTAAAAATTGAAAAAATTAGATTAATCGTTCTCTATTTAAACTTATAATGTTCTTCAAAATGAATAATTATTCTTCCTCTTTAAAACTGAAAATATTAAAACAAAACTAAGAGTTTACACAGAAACAATAAACATTAAAACATTCATGAGTTACTCTCTGCTCTGTACTTTTGAAACTCCAAAAAAATCAGTCACAGTGATTGACACAGTCTTCCCAAGAGAATTCAACTTCCAATATTGAAAAACTCAGACTCTGAGCTATGAGCGATTACCAAAAACTAACAATAGCAAATGTCTCACAGCTCAAACAAATATAACTCTACCTGTACATGATGAAACAACTGCCTCAAGCTCACTGGTTTCACACAAAGAATGGTAAGAAATGATTTCTTCTCCCTCTAACCCTTTTCGCCACCCTCTCTCTAAATCCAAACTTAGAAATGAAAGTAATGCAAACAAAAATGATAAGAAAATAACTTCTTATCAATGACTATTCATGCCAATGGTATTTTTGTCGCTGCTCTCTGAACAAAGCTGTGCATAACAATAATGAATAATCCACTAATACCAAATGCAAATGCTTTTTGTTTTCAAAGCTCGCGACTTCCTTCCACTTCATTGGTATTAATTACCGACTATTTCTTAAATGCTTGGCATCCAATACTTAATAAATTAGCATGCTAAATATACAAGGTATCACCCATAAAAGGATTGATCAAATAGACTTATATGCAACTCTCATTCAGATTACATTGTGGCTATTAAAATGCATTTAAATGACATTTTAACTGCCACTTAGTGGTTGGTAATGCATTAAGGGTTGGTGCACCACTTTAGTGACCATCACCTTGGCTTAAATGCCATAAAATGAGCCTTTATTCAAGCCTTCGATGGAGGATAATATGCCCCACGAAGTGCTGGCATTTAACAAATTTTTAATTACTTTATTATATACTTTTACAAGCATGGCAAATCTGTCAATAAATTTAACTTTTATATCATATATATATATATATATATATATATTCATTTTGTATATCTATATATGTATATAGATATACTTGATTATATATTATATATATATCATATATATATACTTATATATTATTCAATTCTTATATATATACACTTATATATTATATATATTTTTATTTAACAAATTTTAATGATAGTCGATTTGACTTGATAAATAAACAAGATTGGCAAATCGAAGAGATAATTTGATTCATAAACATATACCACTTTATTTTCTTTATCGAGTTAGAATAAACTTAGAATCGACTAGGTTAAACCTAACCCTTCGAATCGACTCAACCCAATCTTAAACAAATCACAAAAAATGTTTCAACAATAGGATTAGGGTAGAACTACATGAGTGTGTGCATCAACTCAATTGGAATTGAATACTCCTCTCTTCAGTTATACTCTCCCTCTCCCTCTAGAGGGTAAAAAATTGGTCCTGCATTTCAATTAGAAATCCAATCAAACAACTAGTCTGTTATTAATCACAAAGTCTTCATAATATTGATTAAACAATAATAATAATCATCAAAATTAAAATACATTGCATTGCATTTAATCTCATCAAAACATTGCATTGCATTTAATCTCATCAAAACATTGAATAACATACTATCATCATCATATATCAAAACACATTTTAATGTAAACAATTAAAAGAATTTGTAAAACAAAATCAGAGTGTAACAAATGTAAAAGTTATGATTATTTAAAGGTTGTCTTATTTCATTGTAATCTATAGATTGATAGTTGTTAATTTATTTATATGATTGAATTATGTGATTTTAATGGTTATTTTCATTATTTATAAATATATGATTATGTATATGAGTGAATTTATTAATTTATAAATTATCCTTCCACTTGATTCTAGAAAAGGGTTCTAGATTTGGGAAATTTAGTGAAATAATATAGAGGATGATATTGTGTACTTCTAGATAAATTATTACCTTCTATATAAAATAGGTGGAAAATATACTCATAATTATGTCATGATGAGGAATTAAGACCTTTTGACCCCTATATTACTTATTATTGAGTAGATTAGGAAATATGGGTTAATTTCATTGGTAGACTATTTAGTAAATATTATTGCCATGGAAATATATTATTTGAATTAATGTCACTTATGGATTTTCCTTTCAGATATTTATCCTTTCTATTAAATGTCAAGATATCATAGTGAAACTATTGAGACATTTTGTACTAGAGGCATTAACTATTGTTGGTTCATATAATTAGATTTTATGAATCTATTTAAAATTGTGTTAGAAATTTGGTGTATTCAATACACCTTGTTAATAACTTGAGAGATGTGTGTAAAATGTTGAACATATGTTGTAATTGATGTCAAAGGTGCTCACTAATGTCAAAGGAGTGTTGTAAGCAAACCAGTGATAATTAAATTTTAATTACTTCTATCATGTCCGAGCTTCTGAAATTAGGAGGTGTTTCTATCATGATCATGCCACATCAGAGCTTTTGAGAACAATGTGCTAGGATGAAATACACTATGAAGAAGGCTATGAAATAACATGCTTGTTATTATTCATGTTGTTGGAAGTAGTTTGGAAGTGTTTGCAGAAGTATTCTATGAATTGCTACTCATGCACTGCATTACAGTGTAACTATGTTTTTATTTGCATTCTATCGTAGTTGAATGCTATGCCTCGTGGTTTGAACCTAAATTAAAGTTTCTTATGTTGTATTATATTCCAATGTTTTGGAGGTGGAGCTATGACAGACATAAATTTGGAATTAATAGAGTATTGTTTGTGTTAATTGGCTATTTGTGAATAGTGTTTGAGTGTTTGCACCCGAGAAGGGAAGCATATGCCAACTGGAGGAAGCACGCGAAGATGAAATAGACCAAGTTAAGATCTCTGAAGGAAGCAAACAACATCATGTGTATTATTGGTGGCAATAAATCTGATTCAGGATTGACCCACTACACATTTCATACAAATTTGAATTTAGGTCCACCTTAGCCAACTTGGCTAATTGTAGATGGTCTTAAGAGATTCATGCACAACATGAAACATTATTAATGGATTTAGATGCATATATTAATGGCCAGGATTCATTCAATAACTAATCATCATACTGAACATGCGATCGAGTGTGATTTCAAGTGATGTAATGGGAGTTGCATCCTAATCATTGTGCACCATATCAAAAGATCATGTTGTGTGGGAGAGTCTCTGAAGGAAGATCATATCAAGTGTAAGATGTGTAATCAATATTGAAGATCCACAAATCATATCTATGTAGTTTGTATATTATGTGCCCTTCATAAATAAGTGTCATTAATGGGAACTCAAAGAAGGTAGGTAGTTCTACCTACGAAAATGATGCTAAGATCATAGTTTGAAATCAATCACAAGTGCATTTCTATTTTATTTATATTCTCTCCCATAATATTCTTATCAATGGATATATGCATTAGATATATATTGCATGAGCATATAGGTATGCTATATTTTTAATGATTCACATAGTACATCATATTCCTTCATGCATGATGAACACATATGGATATATCCTTCATGATGGGTTGGGATTCTCTAATGGGCATGAGGAAGCTTAATGCTTCATGGTAGGGTGATTATCACCTTGATGATGCTCTCTCTCTCTCTCTCTCTCTCTCTCTCTCCTTACAAACTGAGTATGGCTTCATAATGTGTGAATCGATATTGGTAAATGTAAAATAGATTGAATTTTATATTCATGACTAAAAATTGAATGGACTTGTCCTAGTTGTAATTACTTGAAGAATTATTTTATATATTTAATTTTTTAAAAATGTTTAGACTCCTTTTAGATTGGATCAACATTATGTTCATTCAATTAATAAAATTTCTTTTTAACTAGTGATTACCAAGAAATTGTTACATTTCACCACTTCAAAATTAACTTCCAACATTCACCAAACTATTTACTAGTTGGATCCAACAATTTTAAATGTATATCATTGTTATTTTCTTCTTGAGATTGGTTTTTCAATGTCAAATCCTAGTTAGTTTCCCGTTCACCCTACATAGTTTCCCAACATGTGAGAATATTATAGCCACCATAATATATTCCATTACCCATTTTTATTAACATCAACATGATGTCTGCCTATCACCAGGTGTACGACCAACCCCTAACCTACTTCCTAGCCTTAATTTGTCTTGAAGGAGCTATTTTTTTCTTTTTGGCATAAATTGGGCATATAATGTCAAAATTTGGCAAACAAGATATCATTGAAAAACTATTTTTGACCACTTTCCAGCTGTGTAGGTATTTTTATAAAAAATAGTACATTTTATCACGTATCAAAGTAAGATATTAATTTTTGGCTCCCAAGCTCATAAATTTTTACTTGTACCTCTATTTTTATGATTCTTGTGACATTAGACATGTATTATAGAGCTCTTCACAAATATCCATGCAATTTTTTTAGATTTTTTCCCAAGTACTTTTTATTTAACTTATCATTATTTCACATTCTAGTTGATTACTTAGACATTTTGACACTTGAAAAAGTAATTTTTGTGTGAGATTTGACTTCTTTTGAGTTGTTCTATATGCATTTCTAGTATGTTATCTTTTCTAATTATTTTAAACATCTAATGAATGCACTTTTTCATTTGTAAACACATTGAGATAAAGTGCCACTATTGTGCATGTTTTTTGGGGATTTTGCACATCATGGTGTGCCATTTTTTGTACTTGAACTAATTTAAAAATTGTTATGGGGGTTTTGTCTATGCACTTTGTTATTTGTAATCACAACTTTTTCTACCATAATGCATGTGTGTCTTGCTTTTCACACCTTTTTCTAGTTGACTAGGTACTCTATTATGCATGTTTTGATGATGTTTCTTCTCCTTCTTGCATTACATTGTGATACATAGTTCCAGTGGACTTGGCATCCCTCTCTCTTGTTTTTTATTATAGGAAAAAATAGGTTTTGAAGGGCCCCCAAAACCCTTTACAAGATAAGTCGTTGCTTCATCATATAATCAAAAATAGAACAAGCAGCCAAAAAGTAGCCAAAAATCACCAGACAAACAACTAGAAAAAGGCACAAAATGCAAAAACAAACTAAAGATTTTTCAGAATATTCACAGCTTCAAGATCACTATCAATTATTTTCTGATGGACATTCATAACTTTCACCACATCAACAATAGGAACACCAATCTTTGCATTAAGCTTTGTGTTGTTGCGAGTACAAGTAGAAGGTCCAGTATCACTAGTGATTTTATGTTGCGCACCACCCTCAACCACCATGTCTTTAGTTCTAGAACTATCCCCCAACCACTTCCTAGCCTTTTTATTCATAAGACACAAACCCATAGCCTCATTGCACATGGCATGTTTGTTGACCTCCACAACCTTCTCCAACTTTCCTTCAATAATACCAAACTTTTTCTTATAGGAATTCTTCATTTTGAGAATTTCATCACCAACCATCTTGAGAGTATCAAAGAGTTGATTGACTTCAGCTTACACCTTATCAATTTGAGCCTGCATAGTTGGCCCCTTAGAAGAGGAGACCTCATCAACATTATTATAAGCAACTCTGACGCAAACATTAGTAGAGTTCATCTCATGAAAAACTCGCTTAAAAAGTTTAAACAAAGAAAGGGAGCTCTCCTTAGAAAGCCCCTTCTTGATAAACTCATTAGTCCAACCCAAAAAGGTTTTGTCCCTGGGCGCCATATTCTTGATGCCACTCTGACCACTCATGAGCTCCTCCATTCTATGGACAGATGTAATTATGTGGGGATGACTCTCAAATTAGACATTTCTAAAGCTTATGATAAAGTTATATGGGACTTCATTCCTAAGGTTTTGGTCAAGTTTGGTTTCAACAATGCGGTTGTGAAACTCTTAATGGAGTGAGTAAATACTGTCAAGTATTCCATTATGGTCAATGGGACCCCCTTTGGGTTTTTCTCTGCTGGTAGAGGGATTAGGCAAGGTGACCCCCTATCTCCCTACCTATTTATCATGATAGCTGATGTTTTGAGCATGAACTTTACTGGTCTTTTGTTGGAGGGCTCTATTAGGGGAATTAGAGTGGCTTCCTCCCTGGACCTGGTTGTGGTCCAACAATTTGTGGATGACACTTTTCTCTTTGGGAAAGCCTCTGTGGTGGAAGCTAGGAAATGGAAAACTTGCCTAAACAATTATGTTGCCTGCTCTGGTCAAAGCATCAACTACAATAAAAGCATGATTTATTTCTTTAACAACACACCTAACCTGCAAGCCAAGGTGACTACGGTCCTGGGCTGTTTATATGGGACCCTCCCCTCGATTTACCTTGGGCTTCCTCTCACGGTTAAGGAGGTTGGAATTTGGTGCTTGAAAGGATTCAAAGGAAAATTGTTGGGTGGAAAGGCTCCATCCTAAGCCATGCTGGTAAGCTCCAACTACTCACTGCTACCCTTCAAGGAATACCAATTTACTTCCTCTCTATTTTTAAGATACCTAGGTACATTGCTGATAAATTTGAAAAAACAAAGGAACTTCCTTTGGTCTGGGACTGAGGATAAGAAGAAATTTTCTTTGGTCAAATGGGAAAAGGTCTGCCAGCCCAAACATTGTGGTGGCCTAGGGATTAGGAATATAGTCAGCACTAACAAGACCTTGATGGCCAAGGTGGGCTAGGATCAAATAAGGAATAATAAGGATTGGTGCAAAATAATGAATTCCAAATATCCTCAGAACAAACTTTTGGTCAACTACCTCTCGAAGGTTCACCCCCAGGGCTCCTTGGCCTGGAGGAGCATCTATAGCACACAGAGCCTACTAAGGAATGGGATTAAATGGAAAATGGGAAATGAAAATCGGATCAGATTCTTGGAAGACCCGCGGTTAATTGATATCCTGTTGGAATGTTTCGATTTCAGGAATCTCCAGAGGATGGCCCAGAGGTTCTTTGGACTCCATATCAGGGATTATGTTTTCGGTCCTCCTGGGGCTAGGGTGTGGATGGATCTAATTATTTGTTGTCCTCTATCACAAGACCTTTGTTGCCTTGGCTAGGTCTCTCTAGGACTTACTCTCTCTTACCGGGCTTCCCTCCTATGACAGGGGAGATGTGTTTTTTTGGACGTTTGACAAACTGGGGGATCTATCTGTTAGGTTGGTGTATAATTTGCTGACAAACCAGGGTACTGTGGTGGACCCTTGAAAGAAGATATGGAATCGCCATATGATCCCTAAAATAAATTTCTTCTGGTGGACTACCTGCCATAATAGGATTCTTACTCAAGACAATTTGAGGAAACAAGGATTTTATATCCCCAACAGATGCTTACTGTGTAAATGTAGTTAGGAAACTATTAATCATTTATTGATACTCTATCTGTTTGCTGCTGAAGTCTGGGGGTTGGATTTTGAAAAAATGGGCGTTTCTTGGGTCATGTGTAAAGATATCATATCCTTCATCCTAGGCTAGCTTGGTCCCTATATCCACCCCTTTCTTGGAGAAATTTGGAACTAGGTCCCTCCTATTATTGGTTGGTGTCTGTGGAAGGAAAGAAATAACAAGGTCTTCATAAATATTCAGAGGAATCTTAGGGAAGTTTTCGGTATCGGTGTCCAACTTATTGAGGAAAACATTTCTCTCTTCAATGGGAAACCCCTGGAGATGGGACCTTTTGATTATGAAATAAGAATGGCTAAGGCCTGGCACCAGAATTTAGATGCTAGCTCATTTGAAAATTCTAAATCCCTGGCCAAGAAAAATACCAAATGGGAGCCTCCAGACAGAGGCTGGTTCAAACTCAGTTTTGATGGGGCTACTAAGGGCATCCTAGGCAAGGTTAGCATTGGAGGAGTGATTAGAGGCCTCGGGGGGGTTTTGGTTGCTAGGTTTGTGAGAGGTATTGGTTTCCAATATTCTATAGTGGCGGAAGCTCGTGTGCTACTCAAGGGCCTCCAAATTGTTCTCTTTGGGGATTCTGAACCTCCACATTGAAGGGGACTCTAAGTCCATCACTGATGCTGTGAATATGGGCAGACTACTTGGGTGGAGTACGCAGGATATTCTGTTGGATACTAGGTTCCTTATATCCAAGCTAAGAGCAAAAAAAGTGACACACATTTTTAGGGAGGGTAACCAAGTGGCAAATGCTTTGGCCAATTGTGGTACCTATTGGGGTCACTCTAAATGTTGGAGGAATATGGGGAATTTACTGCCAAAGATTCAAGATCTCATCTTGAAAGAACAAAACACCCATTTTTTATGATGATTTCAAATCTTCAGTCGATGGGTGTCGTTTGGGGGGTCCACTTGGTTGTTCTTTGGGCCTGGTGGATGAGTTTTAATGCTGAGGTGACCTACATGTGGCAGAATTCAAAATTAAAGGTTATTCACATGGTTAAAGAAGGCAAATCTACGAAGGGATTAGGAAAGTACGCAACTTTTATGAATTTGAGAGGCCGTATCGTGTGATATCTTCTTTATGGGATTGTTTTAATCCATCATGCCCTTCATAAGACTATGGTTATGAACATTGATATGAATTTTCATAATGACGAAATTCTACCTTCTAGCGCCTTCGACCTTGCTAGTTTAGCATTGGCTTCTAAATATTCTTTCATTGACATTTCTAATTTTGGCCAGGCGACCGCCATTCCTATTTTTTTGTGCAATTGCATCATGGCCAAGAAACACTGCACTCCCACCATTTCCCGCTTAGCTTATCACAATCATCTTAAGATTCACATTAATGACACTGTTAAGTCTTCTTTTGGTGATCTTTCCTTTCGCGTGTGTGATCTACACACTGGCGTCATTATCCAACGTTGCAATCTTTGCCTTAATATCCACAATGTGAAAGCCTATTGCTTTTTTGGTGTTTCTAACATTCTTGTTTTGCAAACTCTCTGGTTCCTTGTGCAAGTAAACATCATGGGTGGTGACTGCATTCAGACTAAGCCTGATAATTGCGAAGAGTTCTATAAGAATCCTTTGGTTTGGCATATCTGTGCTGAGGGTGGCCTTGCTCCTCTCATGGAGATTTTGGTGGGCCATGACCCTATCTTGTCTAGCCAATTCACTAATTCTTGGAAGGACCGAAGGGTTATGTTGGGTGGCATTTCCTTTGAAGTCAGCGAAGAAGTGATAGCGCAAGCTACCAGAATGCAGTGCATTGGGAAGGAATATCCTAAGCATACTCGAACTCCGGACAATGATAGTTTTAAAGCCTTTTTCATGGGGAACAAGGAGCTGATCCACAACTAGTTGGGCTTTGAACATGAAGCCCTTTCGTAGCCCTGGGACCAGGTGTGTTTAGCCCTTATGAAGTACGTCACGCTTGAAGGTAGGTTTAAAACCTATTTTTTCTATCATTTTCTCCTTCTGAATCATCTAAGGCATAAAATCCTGCTTAGTTTTCCTTTCTTTCTGCTCATGGACCTAGAAAATTCGATTGAAAAATGCAAAGAAATGGCCAGTCTTAACCCAAATGACATTCTACCTCTTCCTCTCCATCAGGGGCTTATCTTGAGACTATACCATTTTCATTTGGCCTTATGTCCCCCTAGAGCCATTTCTATTGTCTGTATTGAAGAGATTGAACCCCTGGCTGTTGCAAATATCTCCTCTACTGAATCTAAAAGCCCTTCTAGAAAAACCCATCTGGGTACTGCTGAAAACCCCAAAACCAAACAGGCTGCTAAAAAACTTAAAGGCAGTGTGGGTAATGCGCATACTAGTGCCGTGGCCAGCCTTTGTGAACTCAAGGCCACCCCGGCTAAGTCTGCTTATAGATCCACCATAATGAAAAAATACAAGGATGATAAAAAAAGGTGTGTCGGAGCCGATGGTGAAGGAGGGTAAAGGGAATAATATTACAGGGAAAGATTCTAAAGGTGATACGGTCGTGGGGACCACGGTCATGACTGGAGGGGAGACTACCATATGAAGATATGGGAGATTGGCGAAAAACAACATGAAAATATAGATTATTGAGGACTTGGAGGAAGAGCAGACAAACAACAAGGATTATAAGGAAGAGGAGATCGAGGAGGAAGAAAATGTGGAAGGGCCCCTTTCTACCCCGAACAACAGCAAAATCCTGAAAGAGGCTTTGACTTATCACTCTTCGCACCCCCTGGTTGCTGAGCCTGGAGAGGTCTCGGGAACCACGGTTGATGGCAAGGAGCTCCGTGCTTTGGAAAAGAAGATGGGCATGCTTGATAAAAGATTCAAAGGCCTGACCTGCTTCACGATGAAGTTGGGTCATTTCGTGGCTAGCACCATATCCACTGTAATCAAAGAGGAGTTGGAGGACAATAATGCCCAGAGAATCAAGACTGGGTCCGGGATGACACTGTGGACCTCCTATTCAAAAATTGGGACAATGCTAGTTAGCTGCTGCTTGGGCCTATGTTTTGTGTCTCTGTTGCCTATCCGTGGTCGTTGTGTTGTTAATGTGTTGTTTCTATTCTTTTTGACGTACAATTAGTTTTTTGGACTTGATCCTTTTTGGCCCTTGTGGCTCGTTGTGTAGGGTACAACACCTTGTAAATGCTGCTTACTTTTTCAAAAACAAGGCCAAGATAATCAGGCATAATCTCCCTCCTAAAATTAAAACCATCTTTGTCAATGGTGTAGTCTACCTCAGAATTGTTGCTAGATGAAGCATTCTTCAAAGTCTCCTTCCCTTTTTGAGCAGAAACCGCCACCCCTTTATCCACATTTTGATCCAACACCTAGTTCTCCATATCTCACAAGTTTCCAACTAGCTCTTGTTGCTCTTCCCTCTCTAAATTCCTAGAAGAGTTATTCCTCTATTGTCCCTCTTTGTTCTACACATTAAGAAAATGGTAGATTGTTGGCTACCCCTTTTTTATCGTATCCTACATGCTCAAGTTCTCCACCATAGGCCTCTTCAACTTCTTGCCACTCGACCCCTTCTCAGTGTTTGATTTCAAGCTAAGCTGACCAACCTCACCCTCATCACCCGTATCATACTCATTTGTCATTGAAGAAACTAGGGATCGATCCTTCTTTCTTTTCTTTCCATTAGTCTTTCTCTTTTTTCCCCCCACTCCCTTCATAGCTTTAGACTTTTGGGAGGACTTCACAATCTCAACCTCATCACTAGTAATATACTCCTCATCCTTGGAGGGAGCATAGGATTGAGACTTTTTCCTCTTTGGTCCCTCTCTCTTGTTAGCATTATGGGGGGAGTTTCATACTATTGGTTCTAATAATTGATTTTGATTTGGAGTGATCTATGTATCTATTTTTCTTTATATACTTTAGGTAGATATTGTAGTTGGTTACCCATGCATTGGTTGGATGGAACAATATTATAGAAACTCTTGTATTCATTTTTTGTAAATGAGATCTTTTATCCTCATTTAATAAATTTATTTATATTATTAGCATCTATATTTTTGACTTGTAGTTTACCTTGCATTGGTTGAGTAGTGTCATTAGGTACACTCATATAGATTGGTGCACCATTTGTATATTTCACTATCAAATTATTGTCTTTTTTTGCCATTTGGTCATTGTACACTCATATAGACTGGTGCACCATTTGTATATTTCACTATCAAATTATTATCCTTTTTTTCCATTTGGTCATTGTATGAGTAGTTTCATTGGGGTCACTCATGTATATATTTTCCTTTTTGTTCCTAATCATCACATTTATTTTAGAGGAGGTTCTTCAATTACCAAACTACAGTAGTCATAATTTGATAGTTTTTGTAGCTTCATGCTTTGTGGTGTCCTTCATGTTCCTATTATTTTTGGGATATTACTTTGGAGGATTCTTAGTCATTCATATGTCTTTATATATTTTTGAAAGGATTTTTTCCCATGATGTTTTCTCTTTTTTCTTTGTTTACAAGACATCTTTTTCATTTCAGCACAGGTACTTCATTAGGCCTAGTTATTGGGACCCATCTTTTTATTTTTATGTATTCATAGTTTAGAGGTTTTAGCTTCTCCCTAAGTTGCACTTAAGGAGTTAAAAAATATTTTCCTAATTAATTATTTACTTAATTAGGCCCCTTTTCATAATAGCTACTTAAGATTACTCAAGTTATGTGATTTTTTTATCTCAAGTCATAATATCATAACACGTGTTATATCTATCTTTATCCTCACTTAGGGTTTATTTTTCATTTTTTCATTTTCCCTTTTATAAGGATTCATTATTATATCATTCATCAAGTGAGGTTGTGCATTCATAATAATTCATGATTTTTGGATCAGTTGTCTCTTTGGCCTTCATAACAATTCCTTTCAGAATTTTTCTCTCTTCCAGTGACAAGTGTTTGATTATAGGTGATCCTTGGGAGTTGTAAGGTTGAGGAATTAATTCCAACAATTATAAATCTTGAGTTATATCCATTCAAGTAGTTATAATATAAAATAAAAATGGGTTGAAGGATATAAAACTAAGACATGCTCATATTTTTTATAATTTAAAATATTTAGTAATTTTCAATAAGATCATAGGATGGATCTTTCAAATAAGGTGCATAGGTTTTACCATAAAATAAAAACACAATCCATCAATGAGCATATAGACACAAGCATGGTAATTATCAATAATCAAACAAAAACTATCTTTCAAAAGCTTGGTAACTAGTTGTAAAATAAGTTCTAACCCAAGCAATACTACTAGACCAAGACAAGGTGAGAGTTAAGAGGGGTGGGAGCATTATATTTGTGATAATGAAAATAACTTGGGTCAATTCTACACCCATATATTTATGAATCAATATGATGTTAAATGAAGAGATTCGATCTAGTACTTGGGAATGAGTGATGATGGGAATAAGGTAGGATAAATTCATTTTTTAACATCCATGTAAAAACACATTATCTTGCACAATATTTAATGCATAAGGGACACCCCAATTGTTGTGGGTCCAAAACATAATAGAAAAGAGAATGGGTTTGTGATTTTTCACCATTACATCTTCCACCCACTTTGACTTGAATGTGAGCTTTTGTGAGAATTCATGTTAAAGTAAAATCAAGCAAACAATATGGAAATATAATATTTTTCAAGCACTCAAAGGATATATTTTTAAAGTATGTAGTGTTTATCCATATAATTGATTAATAAACTTCGTGCATTGAAGGCATGCACTCAAATTAGCAAATTAGGGTATCCCTTATCAAGCAACTCATTAATTAATATGTACTACATTTACAATACTAAACCATGGATATATCTTCATGGATGGTGCATGTATTGTATGTACAACTCAAGGATTTCTAGAATTTTTCCTAAGAGGTTGTGTATAGGAAATAATTTTGACATTGAATAAATATTGCTTTTGGATTTGATTGTGTTGGAGTTTTTTACATCAACATTTTGGACCACACTTTGTGATCCATCATCACCCGCTAGTAGAGAGTTGGAGTTTGATAGTTGATAGTAGATGAAATTGTTCAAGGAAATGTCTTGTGAAATAGGAAATAAATATAGGAAACAAGGGTGATTTCAGGTCCCATCACATAGATCATAGAAGTTGATCAAGTTTAATATCCTCATCATGAGTTCTCCATCTTGAGAATTTGAAAGAACAATTTTTTTTTTTGTAATAAGTAACATCTATCAAGCATTTAGAAATGAGCATAGCCAAAATTTTCTAAAACTATCTATACAAAAGTAAAAGATGTAGGGTGAGAGGTTCTCCCTCTTATAGAAATTTATAGGACTTTGACCAAGTGGACAAATTTAAAGGACTCTAGCCTAGAAAATAAATTTCTAAAGAAATTTGACCACATGAAACAAGAGCTCACTCTATAGATAATATGATAATGTTTCTAATTATTTAGAAGTATGCATCATTTGGATATGCTAATGAAGTTCTATATAGTACCAAAAATACTCATAATTGTCATAATTAGATCACAAATAAAAATCATAAAGGAGTGTTGGTGATAATATACACCCCCTCCAACTAGTTGCATTCAAAGGATGTAAGGAATTAGAGGTAAAAGAGAGAAAATTCCATATAAAGCACAAAAAGTAATTTATTAAAAATAACATTATATAGGTCATAACAAGCATGTAATGAACATTAATAAATATAATCATGTCAACATAAGCATGTCAAGCACTAAGTATAAGATAAGCATGTAAGAATGTAAATTAAAAGGGGAAATATACACCCAATTATGACCCTAGAGGTAAGAAAATGTAAATAATGACCTATAAAGATAAATCTTGTAATCATAATAAAATGTGTCATGTAAGATGTGACATTTTAAATAGAAGCATGTGAAGATATTTATATAAATCATGGTGATGAATATACATAAAATATGTCAAAAATTAAATTCTTTTAAGGTGAATGATAAGAGTCCATAACAAATATCTAGGTAGCTGCCATAACCCTCACAAAACACTTCATTTTTCGCATATGATTATGAAAAAATTATAAGTGGATTTGAATATTTAGATGATATTTTGTTGTTACTATTATTAAGAACGATCTGATTGTATGATATTAATATTATATTTATTTTACTTTACTTGGATGGATGCTTCTTATAAGTATTATTGTCATCTTGTAGGTATAAGTAATCAAAATGATATTTTCCTATATGACAATGCACTTATAGGGGTCTAGTGATGATCTATTTCTTCAATTGTAACATGACATTGAATGATCACTTGGTTAGCATAACATAGTGCCTTAGTTTTCTTTTGATTTCCATATTATATTTTATCTTAATCAAATTTTTGATTGAGATTAGGTTTGATTATCAAGTACATGGTTTTTTCATGGTACAATCAAACAATGTGATGTTTTATTAAGATTATTACATATTTTTTGAGTCAATTTCCCATATTTCATGAGTGATTCACATGAACCCATATCTCTTGAGAAGAAATGTTCTACTTATCATTCATTCATCTAGTTGATGCTCATAAGGGTGAAGCATTAGGAATTCCTAGGGGGTCAACCATCCCAATACTACTCTATCTTAAGCATCCTTAATTGAGGAGTTTCCCCTAATATTAAGACCACTTAGCTTGTTTCCCAATTTGTAAAACCTTAAACAAGTGTTGTGCCTTATGAACTATTCATTATAGATCTCAATGATTGATTATCATTTTTATAATGGGGAACTTTGTGTTGAAGTGTTAAACATAGAATAAGTTATTGTGATCATTTTTTATTTTCATCATGGTTTAATTCTTAACCTTTGCAAGGGATACATTTGATATTGGAGTTTTAGTTTCTAAGATAAGGTCTAAACCTAGCCTCAAGATAAAGTTTCAAGTTAGTCCCTATTTCAAACACAAGACACATGCAAGTTTATTAGCAAGGAGTTTGGGATAATGAGTCATAATCGATATCTAGTATGCATTGAATCCACAATAGCCAATGTTCAATACAAGGTAGTCATTATTTATTGTACGAGAACTTATTTTGTATGCTTAGTAATTTTGATATGAAGTAGATTGAGTTGAATGTATGATTTTTTGGGATTGCATTGGGGCCCTTATTTTTTATTTTATCGTCCATGTATTGTTTTGTGGTGAATCCATACAATTTTCCTAGGACTCTTGTCCATTATAAGATGGTTCTATTAATGTATTTATCTAGTTTCATTTATGGAGGGTCCATTTTTATGGGACCTTGGAGGATTTTTAAGGATAATTTTATTGTTATAACTAGACTTATTTTGGTTATAAAAATTAATTATCTATGTGTGGGATATATATATATATATATCCCACACATAGATAATTGATTTTTATAGACTTTATTTATATATATATTGGGAAGAGACTTTATGTTTTTCTGGTATTCAAAAGGATAATGTTAAAGTAGAGACAAGGTTTAAAGACTTGTGTAATAAACTAATGTTAAAACAAAAATCATCAAATTAACACAATTTAATAATGATATGAATATGAATATGAATAAAGACATATTCAAATCAAATAATTAAACACACATAATTAATTAAGCATCATTATAACTCAATAAGAAATGAAATCCTTTTATATTTGAGTTCAAGTATAATTCATTGGCATGTACATAGATTTATTTTTCAACCAAGCACACACCTTTAATCCCATAAAATTTATATTATTTTCAATATAATATGAATACAAAGAGTTTCCTTCATGAGTAAGTCTTCAATGATCTTCAAATATAGGAGGGAGAGCATCATTAGAATGCTTCAACTCCAACCACAGACTGGAGCAATCCCATAGACACCTTTCAACTGGAAGTCACCCTATCCTTCATGAGGGAAATAGATAAAGGAGTATGTAACAATATAATTCTATTTGTGAACTCTAGTGTAGTGTAGTACACCTTTCAAATTTTCTATATAACCCTAAATATGCTCTAGCTAAGTCTAAAAACTCAAATTGAAATACAACCTATTAGACATAATGAACTAATAATGCAAGAAACATTTGCATTACTTTGGCCAATTTTTTGAAATATAAGATCACATTCCTATACAGATATGTGTGTCATTGTTCACACAACTCTCTCTCAAACTTGTCATTAGAAAATATCAATGTTTTCACATAAACATTCTATTATTATAAAAATATGGTAGAGAAGAAACAATTTCACTAGATTGGGAATATTCTAAAAAAAATACAATTTCTTAATATACGAGAGTAGGTACATTCTCATGCATCTTCCTAGCTCGTAGGAATTTATTCAATTCTAGTGACCAATAACTAGTAATATAGAACACTCTTTCCTTTGTATAAGTCTATATAGGTACTTACGAATGTGTGTGCATGTGTGTATGTAGACATCTATGCATGTTTGTGTCTATTATTATACACTTTTACACAAGTTTTTGTTTAGACCCCCTCTTAACCCAAAATATCAAATATCATTTAAAACTTAAATATTAGGGTATACTCTCACATACACACCACTTCAGTATTGTAGTAAAATTTTAACTTGTTGTCACGGAATCTAGCAGCGCTCAATTCATGGATAACCCCCTACGAAACTTGTCCTTTTCATAGTTTCATGAGGTTCAAGCATGCCAAACGAGGCAAATTTCAATTCACCTCGATGTGGTCCAAAATCTCAAACAATCTGTTTGAGGGTCTCCTCTTGTCCATCTTTCGAAGAGCTTCGAAACGCGTGTCTTCGTCAGCTCTCAACCTTTGGGAGTTAGAAAAATTATCAAAAATGTCGGAGCATTTATTTTCAACGCTCCTACATGTCTCTTAGAGAAATTCTACTCCAAGTGTTGGAGCGCTGAAAATTGGCGCTCCTACACTTTGGTCACTTTGTCAAAAATGCACGAGCGGTGATTTTCACCGCTTGTGCACTTTTGGTTCTTCAAGTTAGTCAATGCACAAGCGGTGAAATTCACTGCTTGTGCATCTTTTTAGCCATTATGTGTGCCATAATTGATGCAAATTGAGTTGCATTAATGACGCTTTTTATGACTTGTTTAAGTTGTCTTAAGTTTTCACTCTCCTCATTTCAATCCATTTTCCCCTTCTTCTAAATGCTCGCCATCCTCCAAGCTCCAAACGAAGTTATTGATGGATTTTTGCGAGCATCTAAGTTGGGTTTGGCATTTTAATAGGTGCATTTTTTGTGTTTTTCTTTGTCAAAGCTTTAATACTTTTCTCTTTTTCGCTTAGGGTTCTCTATGTTTCTCCATCTTTGATATGGTTGTTTGTCATCGTTTTGCCCTAGTTTTGAAGTGTCTCGAAGTCTTTTGTTTTGCCGAAACTTCCATAGTATTTTCATGCCTTCACCAATCCTCACCATTTTAGCTAAGACCTATGCCAATTCTAGCAGGAATTTTCACCGCTTGAGTGACTAATTGATGTTGCCATCAAACGCTCAAGTGCTAGAGTTTAGCGCCTCAGCCTTCAAACTTTCAACCCCAAGTGTTGGAGCGGTGAAAATAACTACTCCTACACGAAGTGTCCAATAATTTTATCTGTAAAAGCGATGAAATTATCCGTCATTGCACAAAGATATTCTCCTCACTTGAATGCTAAAGTGATGAAAAATCCCGCTTGAGCATTCAACTCAGAAAGAAAAAGTGATGATGCTTGAGTGCTGAAAATCAGCACTCGAACATGAACATAGACTTTTCACATACACTAATGCTAAAAAATAGTGCCCTGACACTTTCACTTCACCGAATGCTAATGGCATATAGGAGCACCGATTTTCAACACCCCTGCATGCAAATAATTATCCCATGTGTAGGAGCGTTGATTTTCAACACTCCTACACAAAAGGCAGTTTACTTCCATAAACGCTCTAAAATGACTCTGCTTGTGATCCGAATTCCGTTTCTTCATCAATGCTCCATTTTTGTGTTGAGTTGCTCATTTCACGCTTGCTCTAAGTTGCTTGTTTTCCTCATGCTTCCTAATGCTGTAGTTTTGCCTAACATTTGTTGGTTCACCATCCTTGCAGTTTCTCTCCAGACCTAATCAACTGATCCCGAAGGTGATATCCTTTGATCCTATTTCTTCTAGATGACAACAAAGAAGCCTCCATCGTCTTCTAAGAAATAAGGTAAAATGAAATACAAATAGTAGGGTGTCTTTCCACCTACCGTGGTGATCTCTAAGGTGGACGAAATCAAGGACATCGAAGTTGGTCATTAGGACCTTGAAGATTTCGTGAAAAGAATCGAGCAAAAGCCCTTACAAGATAGCTTGAGATCCATTGTCTACAGAAATCTACACCTGTTGTCCACATTTCCGACATCTGCTCATAATAAAGAGTTCGTTCTCCAAGTTGCATCCCACTACATCTGAGAGAGGAGAAGTGTAATAGATTCTTCAAGACAAGTGATGATGAGACTAGATCCTAAATTCTTTGACATTGTTTTCAGAGTTCCACACATGGAACAATACACAAAGATTTTAATTCAACAGGCACATGAGGTCTATGATTCAGATCCCAATAAGACTAAAAATTTGATTACCAACCAGTGGTTGAAAACACCTAGGTCCACTATCTCAAGATGGTCGAAGGGACTTCCTCGAAGTGACTTCAAAGAGGATGTCATGGACATGATTACCCTCTTGAGCAGGGTGAAAGGATTGCCTGAGTCATCTCATTTTCAAGATTGGATGTATGTATACATTCAGATCATACAGGGAAAGAAAGCTCACATTGATTGGGGGACCCAAATCAGTGATGAAATCCATGAGCAATTGATAAATGTGCCAACAACATTGAAATTCTACATGACTTCTTATTTGGTGTATGTTGCTACTGTGATGAGGCAATTCCCAAGCCTATCTACAAAGGGGAACCAACATTCTATACCCATGTATAATTATTTTTATCAGTTGGAACTAATGGAAAGTCTTCATCATTTCAGGAGGGTCACAAATTCCTTCTTTGCACCTCTGCTATTCAGTTTTCACCCAACTCAAAAAAGGAAGAGAGTGTCAGATGAGGCCTACAAAGTGGTATGTAAGGTCGGGTGTATATTCTTGCAATTTCCAACTTTCACCTACATGAGGGTAGGTTGCTATACTGGTGTCCTTACATCTTTCCCAGATATCCCTCATATAAGTGGATACTCATGGAGTTATGCAGACAACTAATTTCAATTCACAAGGAAGGCATGAGGATTCACAAACTGGGTTTCAAATTTCCACTAATGATTGGTAGACATACCATTCACAGTGTACAAAAGGAAAATTCAGTTGTTGTAGAATTGCAAATCATGACAATAAGGACATACAACTATAGATTTGACTTTGACTAGAAGGATGTGAATAAGAAATTGAAGAAAGGTCACCGACACAAGTACTGCTTCAAAGACATATGGGTGAAATGTGGGGATGAAGAAGAAATCTGCAAAATGGATTAATGTAGGCTAACCATAGTGCAAATCAGAGATCTTGGTGTGGCTGACCTACCAGAGGATTTCAAAGAACCTGGTGACACCATGAATGTTTCCTACAAAGGAAATGAACGGTCTAAGAAGGAAAGTGTCTCCATTAAGGAAAGGCTTGTCCCCATATTATCCAACACAACATAATGGTTGCACAAACATGGTTTCCAGATGAAAGCCTCGAGGACAAAATAAGAAGGAGAAGTACGCAGAGCATAATCCAACCAATAATTGGAACTCCACACAAAAGAAAAGCATGTGGCTACTCCCTCTTCATCTTGAAAATTTCCTAGAATCAAGTTCACTGTTGGCAAAAAGGATACACGGGCAGTTGAAGAAGAAGAGGCCGGGAAATCTGAATCAACTCACTCAAAACTAAAAGGGCTAGTTTCTGAAGAACAAGAGTCCGAGGAAGAAGGAAATGAAATTGAGGAATCGGCTTCTGAAGAAGATTCTAAGGAAGAAGAGTCTATTGAAGAAGAATATTTTGTAGAAGAGCAAGAGTCCGAAAAAGATGAGGGTGAACAAGAAGTTGAACAAGAAGGTGATAAGGAGGAACTCAAGCATGACAAAGAACAAACTCTATCTCCACATGAGAATGTTGTTGAAGACCTTCCCCAAATGTCATCACCTGTTACTTCAAATGTTCCTTACACACCTCCCAATCCTAACACTCCTCCACCTCCTCTCCCTACTTCACCTCCCCTCACATTTAGCACACATGTAGTGGGCATTTCTCTTCCCCCTGCAGTATCAATCGTGCTTTCCACTCTCTCTATAGTTTCAAATACACAAATTGTTGATGTTTTGTCAATCTCTCTGTCATCTATTCCAAGCTTATCATCTCCATCCTTCGATGTTTCATCTAAAGTTGAATTGCTTCTCATGCACTATATTAGTTTAGACGTGTTTGCAGAAGTATTCTATGAATTGCTTCTCATGCATTGTATTACAGTGTAACATGTTTTTATTTGCATTCTATCGTAGTTGAATGCTATGCCCTATGGTTTGAACCTAAATTAAAGTTTCTTATGTTGTATTATATTCCAATGTTTTGGAGGTGGAGCTATAATAGACAAAAATTTGGAATTAATAGAGTATTGTTTGTGTTAATTGGCTATTTGTAAACAGTGTTTGAGTGTTTGCACCCGAGAAGGGAAGCATACGCCAACTGGAGGAAGCACACAAAGATGAAATAGGACCAAGTTAAGATCTCTGATGGAAGCACACAACATCATGTGTATTATTGGTGGAAATAAATTTGATTCAGGATTGACCCACTACACATTTCATACAAATTTGAATTTAGGTCCACCTTAGCCAACTTGGCTGATTGTAGATGGTCTTAAGAGATTCATGCCTGACATGAAACATTATTAATGGATTTAGATGCATATATAAATGGCCAGGATTCATTCAATAACTAATCATCATAGTGAACATGCGAGAGTGTGTGATTTCAAGTGATGTAATGGGAGTTGCATCCTAATCATTGTGCACCATATCAAAAGATCATGTTGTGTGGGAGAGTGTCTGAAGGAAGATCAGATCAAGTGTAAGATGTGTAATCAATATTGAAGATCCACAAATCATATCTATGTAATTTGTATATTATGTGCCCTTCATAAATAAGTGTCATTAATGGGAACTCAAAGAAGGTAGGTAGTTCTACCTACGAAAATGATTCTAAGATCATAGTTTGAAATCGATCACAAGTGCATTTCTATTTTATTTATATTCTCTCCCATAATATCCTTATCAATGGATATATGCATTAGATATATATTGCATGAGAATATAGGTATGCTATATTTTTAATGATTCACATAGTACATCATATTCCTTCATGCATGATGAACACCTATGGATATATCCTTCATGATGGGTTGGGATTCTCTAATGGGCATAAGGAAGCTTAATGCTTCATGGCAGGGTGATTATCACCTTGATGATGCTCTCTCTCTCTCTCCTTACAAACTGAGTATGGCTTCATAATGTGTGAATCGATATTGGTAAATGTAAAATAGATTGAGTTTTATATTCATGACTAAAAATTGAATGGACTTGTCCTAGTTGTAATTAATTGAAGAATTATTTTATATATTTATAAAAATTTAAATGTTTAGACTCCTTTTAGATTGGATCAACATTATGTTCATTCAATTAATAAAATATATTTGTAACTAGTGATTACCAAGTAATTGTTACATTTCACCACTTCAAAATTAACTTCCAACATTCACCAAACTATTTACTAGTTGGATCCAACAATTTTAAATGTATATCATTGTTATTTTCTTCTTGAGATTGGTTTTTAAATGTCAAATCCTAGTTAGTTTCCCGTTCACCCTACATAGTTTCCCAACATGTGAGAATATTATAGCCACCATAATATATTCCATTACCCATTTTTATTAACATCAACATGATGTCTGCCTATCACCAGGTGTATGACCAACCCCTAACCTACTTCCTAGCCTTAATTTGTCTTGAAGGAGCTATTTTTTTCTTTTTGGCATAAATTGGGCATATAATATCAAAATTTGGCAAACAAGATATCATTGAAAAACTATTTTTGACCACTTTCCAGTTGCGTAGGTATTTTTATAAAAAATAATACATTTTATCACATATCAAAGTAAGATATTAATTTTTGGCTCCCAAGCTCATAAATTTTTACTTGTACCTCTATTTTTATGATTCTTGTGACATTAGACATGTATTACAGAGCTCTTCACAAATATCCATGTAATTTTTTAAGATATTTTCCCAAGTACTTTTTATTTAACTTATCATTATTTCACATTCTAGTTGATTACTTAGACATTTTGACACTTGAAAAAGTAATTTTTGTGTGAGATTTGACTTCTTTTGAGTTGTTCTATATGCATTTTTGGTATGTTATCCTTTCTAATTATTTTAAACATCTAATGAATGCACTTTTTCATTTGTAAACACATTGAGATAAAGTGCCACTATTGTGCATTTTTTTGGGGATTTTGCACATCATGGTGTGCCATTTTTTGTACTTGAACTAATTTAAAAATTGTTATGGGGGGCTTTGTCTATGCACTTTGTTATTTGTAATCACAACTTTTTCTACCATAATGCATGTGTTTCTTGCTTTTCACACCTTTTTCTAGTTGTCTAGGTACTCTATTATGCATGTTTTGATGATGTTTCTTCTCCTTCTTGCATTAAATTGTGATACATAGTTCTAGTGGACTTGGCATCCCTGTGTCTTGTTTTTTATCATAGGAAAAGCAGGTTTTGAAGGGCCCCCAAAACCCTTTACAAGATAAGTCGTTGCTTCATCATATAATCAAAAACATAACAAGTAGCCAAAAAGTAGCCAAAAATCACCAGACAAACAACTAGAAAAAGGCACAAAATGCAAAAACAAACTAAAGATTTTTCAGAATATTCGCAACTTCAAGATCACTATCAATTATTTTCTAATGGACATTCATAACTTCCACCACATCAACAACAGGAACACCAATCTTTGCATTAAGCTTTGTGTTGTTGCAAGTACAAGTAGAAGGTCCAGTATCACTAGTGATTTTATGTTGCGCACCACCCTCAACCATCATGTCTTTAGTTCTAAAAATATCCCCCAGCCACTTGCTAGCCTTTTTATTCAGAAGACACAAACCCATAGCCTCATTGCACATGGCATGTTTGCTGACCTCCACAACCTTCTCCAACTTTCCTTCAATAATAGAAAACTTTTTCTCATAGGAATTCTTCATTTTGAGCATTTCATCACCAACCATCTTGAGAGTATCAAAGAGTTGATTGACTTCAGCTTACACCTTATCAATTTGAGCCTGCATAATTGGCCCCTTAGAAGAGGAGACCTCATCAACATTATTATAAGAAACTCTGACCCATACATTAGTAGAGTTCATCTCATGGGAAACTCGCTTAAAAAGTTTAAACAAAGAAAGGGAGCTCTCCTTAGAAAGCCCCTTCTTGATAAACTCAAGATCCTATCCTTAACAAGCCCCTTCTTAATTAGCCTATGCAACACCTTTTGCAAAATCCTATCCAAGATCCTAGTGAACCGTATCAAGCCCCTTCTTGATAAACTCATTAGTCCAACCCAAAAAGGTTTTGTCCCTAGGCGCCATATTCTTGATGCTACTCTGACCACTCATGAGCTCCTCCATTCTATGGACAGATGTAATTATGCGGGGATGACTCTCAAATCGGACATTTCTAAAGCTTATGATAAAGTTATATGGGACTTCATTCGTAAAGTTTTGGCCAAGTTTGGTTTCAACAATTCAGTTGTTAAACTCTTAATGGAGTTTTTAAATACTGTCAAGTATTCTATTCTGGTCAATGGGACCCCTTTGGGTTTTGCTCTACTGGTAGAGGGATCAGGCAAGGTGACCCCCTATCTCCCTACCTATTTATCATGATGGCTGAAGTGTTGAGCATGAACTTTACTGGTTTGTTATTAGAGGGCTCTATTAGGGGAATTAGAGCGGCTTCCTCCTTGGACTCGGTTGTGGTGCAACAATTTGTGGACGACACTTTTTTCTTTGGGAAATCCTATGTGGTGAAAGCTAGGAAATAGAAAAGTTGCCTAAACAATTATGCTGCCTGCTCTGGTCAAAGCATCAACTACAATAAAAGCATGATTTATTTATGTAACAACACACCTAACCTGCAAGCCAGGGTGACTGCGGTCTTAGGCTGTTTATGTGGGACCCTCCCCTTGGTTTACCTTGGGCTCCCTCTCACGGTTAAGGAGGTCTCCCCTGAATTTTGGAATTTGGTGCTTGAAAGGATTCAAAGGAAACTTGCTGGGTGGAAAGGCTCCATCCTAAGCCATGCTCATAAGCTCCAACTACTCACTGCTACCCTTCAAGGAATGCCAATTTACTTCCTCTCTATTTTTAAGATACCTAGGTACATTGCTGATAAATTTGAAAAACTCCAAAGGAACTTCCTCTGGTTTGAGACTGAGGATAAGAAGAAATTTGCTTTGGTCAAATGGGAAAAGGTTTGCCAACCCAAAAATTGTGGTGGCCTAGGAATGAGGAATAGATTCAACACTAACAAGGCCTTGATGGCCAAGGTGGGTTGGGATTAGATAAGGAATAATAAGGATTGGTGAAAAATAATCAATTCCAAATATCTTCAAAATAGGATTTTGGTTAACTACCTCTCCGAGGTTCACCCCCAGGGCTCCCTGGCCTAGAGGAGCATTTGTAGCACACAGAGTCTGCTAAGGAATATGATTAAATGGAAAATGAGCAATGAAAATCGGATCAGATTCTTGGAAGACTCGTGGTTAATTGATATCCCGCTGGATTGTTCTGATTTCAAGAATCTCAAGAGGATGGCCCAGAGGTTTTTTGGACTCCATATCAGGGATTATGTTTTCGATCCTCCTAGGGCTAGGGTGTGGATGGATCTAATTATTTTTTTTCCTCTATCACAAGACCTTTGTTGCCTGGCTAGGTCTCTCCAAGACTTACTCTCTCTTACCAAGCTTCCCTCCTATGACATGGGAGATGAGTTTTTTTGGACCTTTGACAAACAGGGGGATCTATCTGTTAGGTTAGTGTATAATCTGTCGACAAACCAAGGTACTGCGGTGGACCCTTGGAAGAAGATATGGAACCGCCATATGATCCCTAAAATAATTTTTTTCTAGTGGACTGCCTACCATAATAGGATTCTTACTCAGGACAATTTGAGGAAACAGGGATTTTATATCCCCAACAGATGCTTACTGTGTAAATGCAGTGAGGAAACTGTTAATCATTTATTGTTACACTGTCTATTTGTTGTTGAAGTCTGGGGGTTGGATTTTGAAAAACTGGGCGTTTCTTGGGTCATGTGTAAAAATATCATATCTTTCATCCTAGGCTGGCTTGGTCCCTATATCCACCCCTTGTCTAGAGAAATTGGGAACCAAGTCCCTCCTATTATTGGTTGGTGTCTATGGAAGGAAAGAAATAATAGGGGCTTCAGAAATATTGAGAGGAATCCTAGGGAAGTTTTTGGTATCGGTGTCCGATTTATTGAGGAAAACATTTCTCTCTTCAATGGGAAACCCTCAGAGATGGGACCTTTTGATTATGAAATAAGAATGGCCAAGGCCTGGCACCAGAATTTAGATGCTAGCTCATTTGATAATTCTAAATCCCTGGCTAAGAAAAATACCAAATGAGAGCCTTCAAACAGAGGCTGGTTCAAACTCAATTTTGATGGGGCTGCTAAGGGAAACCTAGGCAAGGCTAGCATTGGAGGAGTGATTAGAGGCCCCGGGGGGGTTCTGGTTGTTGGGTTTGTGGGAGGTATTGGTTTCCAATATTCTATAGTGGTGGAAGCTCGTGTACTGCTCAAGGGCCTCCAAATTGTTGTCTCTTTGGGGATTGTGAACCTCCACATTGAAGGGGACTCTAAGTCCATCACTGATGCTGTGAATATGGGTAGACTAATTGGGTGGAGTACGAAGGATATTCTGTTGGATACTAGGTTCCTTATATGCAAGCTAAGAGAAAAAAAAGTGACACATTTTTAGGGAGGGTAACCAAGTGGTAGATGCTTTGGCTAATTGTGTTACCTATTAGGATCACTCTAAATGTTGGAGGAATATGGGGAATTTACCGCCAAAGATTCAAGATCTCATCTTGAAAGAACAAAACACCCATTTTTTATAATGATTTCAAATCTTCGGTCGATGGGTGTCATTTGGGGGGTCCACTTGGTTGTTCTTTGGGCCTGGTGGATGAGTTCTAATGCTGGGGTGACCTACATGTGGTAGAATTTAAAATTAAAGGTTAGTCAAGTGGTTAAAGAAGGCGACTCTATGAAGGGATTAGGAAAGTACGTGACTTTTATGAATTTGAGAGGTTGTATCATACGATATCTTCTCTATGGGATTGTTTTAATCCATCATGCCCTCCATAAGACTGCGGTTATGAATATTGATATGAATTTTCATAATGAGGAAATGCTACCTTCTAGCGCCTTCGACCTTGCTAGTTTAGCGTTGGCTTCTAAATATGCTTTCAGTGACATTTCTAATTTTGGCCAGGTGGCCACCATTCCTATTTTTTTGCGCAATTGCATCATGGCCAAGAAACCATGCACTCCCACCATTTCTCACTTAGCTTATCACGATCATCTTAAGATTCACATTAATGACACTGTTAAGTCTTCTTTTGGTGATCTTTCATTTCGTGTATGTGATCTTCACATTGGCGTCATTATCCAATGTTGCAATCTTTTCCTTAATATCCACAATACGAAAACCTATTGCTTTGCTGGTGTTTCCAACATTTTTTCTTTGCAAACTCTATGGTTCCCTGTGCTGGTAAACATCATGGGTGGTGATCGCGTTTGGACTAAGCCTGATAATTGTGGAGAGTTTTGTAAGAATCCTTTGGTCTAGCATATATGCGCTGAGGGTGGCCTTGCATGGAGATTCTGGTGGGCCACAACCCTATCTTGTCTAGCCAATTCACTAATTCTTGGAAGGACCGAAGGGTTACGTTGGGTGGCATTTCCTTTGAAGTCAGTGAAGAAGTGATAGCGCAAGCTACCGGAATGCAGTGCACTAGGAAGGAATATCCTAAGCATACTCAGACTCAGGACAATGATAGTTTGAAAGCCTTTTTCATGGGGAACGAGGAGCGAGTCCACAACTAGTCGGGCTTTGAATGCGATGCCCTTCCGCAGCCATGGGACTAGGTGTGTTTAGCCCTTATGAAGTACGTCACGCTTGAAGGTAGGTTTAAAACCTACTTTTTCTATCATTTTCCCCTTCTGAATCATCTAAGGCATAAAATCTTGCTTAGTTTTCCTATTTCTTTCTGCTCATGGACTTGGAAAATTCGATTGAAAAATGCAAAGAAATGGCCAGTCTTAACCCAAATGATATTCTACCTCTTCCTCTCCATCAGGGGCTTATCTTGAGACTATACCATTTTCATTTGGCCTTATGTCCCCCTAGAGCCATTTCTGTTGTCTGTATTGAAGAGATTGAACCCCTGGCTGTTGCAAATATCTCCCCTACTGAATCTAAAAGCCCTTCTAGAAAAACCCATATGGGTACTGCTGAAAACCCCAAAACCAAACAGGCTACTAAAAAAATTAAAGGCAGTGTGGGTAATGCGCATACTAGTGCCGCGACCAGCCTTTGTGAACTCAAGGCCACCCCGACTAAGTCTACTTATAGAGCCACCACAATGAAAAAAGGCAAGGATGATAAAAAAGGTGTGTCGGAGCCGATGGCGAAGGTGGGTAAAGGGAAGAATATTATAGGGAAAGATTTTAAAGGTGATACGGTTGTGGGGACCATGGTCATAATTGGAGGGGAGACTACCATCCAAAGATCTGGGAGATTGGTGAAAAACAATAGGAAAAGACAAATTATTGAGGACTTGGAGGAAGAGCAAACAAACAACAAGGATTATAAGGTAGAGGAGATCGAGGGGGAAGAGGAAGAAAATGTGGAAGGGCCCCTTTCTACCCCTAACAATAGCAAAATCCTGAAAGAGGCTTCGACTTCTCACTCTTCGCACCCCCTGGTTGTTGAACTTGGCGAGGTCTCGAGAACCACGGTTGATGGTGAGGAGCTTCGTGCTCTAGAAAAGAAGATGGGCATGTTTGATAAAAGATTAAGAGGCCTGACCCTCTTCACGATGAAGTTGGGTCATTTCGTGACTAGCACCCTATCCACTGTAATCAAAGAGGAGTTGGAGGGAAATAATTCCCAGGAGAATCAAGACTGGGTCAAAGATCACGCTGTGGACCTCCTATTCAAAAACTGGGACAATGCCAATTAGCTACTGCCTTGGCCTGTGTTTTGTGTCTCTGTTGCCTGTCTATGGTCATTGTGTTGTTAATGTGTTGTTTCTATCCTTTTTGACGTATTGTTAGTTTTTTGGACTTGATCCTTTTTGGCCCTTGTGGCTCGTTGTGTAGGGTACAACACCTTGTAAATGCTGCTTACTTTTTCAAAAACAAGACCAAGATAATCAGGCATAATCTCCCTCCTAAAATTAAAACCATCTTTGTCAATAGTGTAGTCTACCTCAAAATCATCGCTAGATGAAGCATTCTTCAAAGTCTCCTTCCCTTTCTGAGCAAAAACCGCCACCCCTTTATCCACATTTTGGTCTAGCACCTAGTTCTCCATATCTGACAAGTTTCCAACTAGCTCTTGTTTCTCTTCCCTCTCTAAATTCCCAACAAAGTTATTCCTCTGTTGTCCCTCTTTGTTCTACACATTAAGAAAATGGGAGACCTTCGGCTACCCCTTTTTTATCATATCCTACATGCTCAAGTTCTCCACCATAGGCCTCTTCAACTTCTTGCCACTTGACCCCTTCTTAGTGTTTGATTTCAAGCTAAGCTGACCAACCTCACCCTCATCATCCGTATCATACTCATTTGTCATTGAAGAAACTAGGGATCGATCCTTCTTTCTTTTCTTTCCATCAGTCTTTCTCTTTTGCCCCCCCACTCCCTTCATAGCTTTAGAATTTTGGGAGGACTTCACAATCTCAACCTCATCACTAGTAATACACTCCTCATCCTTGGAGGGAGCATGGGATTGATACTTTTTCCTCTTTGGCCCCTCTCTCTTGTAAGCATTATGGGGGGGGGCTTATGGGGCGGGGGGGGGGGGTTTAATATTGGTTCTAATACTTGATTTTGATTTGCAGTGATCTATGTATCTATTTTTCTTCATATACTTTAGGTAGATATTGTAGTTGGTTACCCATGCATTGGTTGGATGGAACAATATTATAGAAACTCTTGTATTCATTTTTTGTAAATGTGATCTTTTATCCTCATTCAATAAATTTATTTATATTATTAGCATCTATATTTTTGACTCGTAGTTTACATTGCATTGGTTGAGTAGTGTCATTAGGTACAGTCATATAGACTGGTGCACCATTTGTATATTTGACTATCAAATTATTGTCTTTTTTTGCCATTTGGTCATTATACACTCATATAGACTGGTGCACCATTTGTATATTTCACTATCAAATTATTATCTTTTTTTTCCATTTGGTCATTGTATGAGTAGTTTCATTGGGGTCACTCATGTATATTTTTTCCATTTTGTTCCTAATCATCACATTTATTTTAGAAGAGGTTCTTCAATTACCAAACTACAGTAGTCATAATTTGATAGTTTTTGTAGCTTCTTCATGCTTTGTGGTGTTCTTCATGTTCCTATTATTTTTGGGACATTACTTTGGAGGATTCTTAGTCATTCATATGTCTTTATATCTTTTGAAAGGAGTTTTTCCCATGATGTTTTCTCTTTTTTCTTTGTTTATGAGACATCTTTTTCATTTCAACACAGGTACTTCATTAGGCCTAGTTATTGGGACCCATCTTTTTATTTTTATGTATTCATCGTTTAGAGGTTTTAGCTTCTCCCTAAGTTGCACTTAAGGAGTAAAAAAATATTTTCCTAATTAATTATTTACTTAATTAGGCCCCTTTTCATAATAGCTACTTAAGATTACTTAGGTTATGTGATTTTATTTATCTCAGATCATAATACGTGTTATATCTATCTTTATCCTCACTTAGGGTTTATTTTTCATTTTTTTCATTTTCCCTTTTATGAGGATTCATTATTATATCATTCATCAAGTGAGGTTGTGCATTCATAATAATTCATGATTTTTGGATCAGTTGTCTCTTTGGCCTTCATAACAATTCCTTTCAGACTTTTTCTCTCTTCCAGTGACAAGTGTTTGATTGTAGGTGATCCTTGGGAGTTGTAAGGTTGAAGAATTAATTCCAACAATTATAAATCTTGAGTTATATCCATTCAACTAGGTATAATATAAAATAAAAATGGGTTGAAGGATATAAAGCTAAGACATGCTCATATTTTTATAATTTAAAATATTTAGTAATTTTCAATAAGATCCTAGGATGGATCTTACAAATAAGGTGCATAGGTTTTACCATAAAATAAAAACACAATCCATCAATGAGCATATAGACACAAGCATGGTAATTCTCAATAATCAAACAAAAATTATCTTTCAAAAGCTTGGTAACTAGTTGTAAAATAAGTTCTAACCCAAGCAATACTACTAGACCAAGACAAGGTGAGAGTTAAGAGGGGTGGGTGGGGGCATTATATTTGTGATAATGAAAATAACGGGTCAATTCTACACCCATATATTTATGAACCAATATGATGTTAAATGAAGAGATTCGATCTAGTACTTGGGAATGAGTGATAATGGGAATAGGGTAGGATAAATTCATTTTCTAACATCCATGTAAAAACACATTATCTTGCACAATATTTAATGCATAAGGGACACCCCAATTGTTGTGGGTCCAAAACATAATAGAAAAGAGCATGGGTTTGTGATTTTTCACCATTACATCTTCCACCCACTTTGACTTGAATGTGAGCTTTTGTGAGAATTCATGTTAAAGTAAAATCAAGCAAACAATATGGAAATATAATATTTTTCAAGCACTCAAAGGATATATGTTTAAAGTGTGTAGTGTTTATCCACATAATTGATTAATAAACTTTGTGCATTGAACGCATGCACTCAAATTAGCAAATTAGGATATCCCTTATCAAGCGACTCATTAATTAATATGTACTACATTTACAATACTAAACCATGGATATATCTTTGTGGATGGTGCATGTATTGTATGTACAACTCAAGGATTTATAGGATTTTTCCTAAGAGGTTGTGTATAGGAAATAATTTTGACATTGAATAAATATTGCTTTTGGATTTGATTGTGTTGGAGTTTTTTACATCAGCATTTTGGACCACACTCTGTGATCCATCATCGCCCGATAGTACATAGATGGAGTTTGATAGTTGATAGTAGATGAAATTGTTCAAGGAAATGTCTTGTGAAATAGTAAATAAATATAGGAAATAAGGGTGATTTCAGGTCCCATCACATAGATCATAGAAGTTGATCACGTTTAATATCCTCATCACGAGTTCTCCATCTTGAGAATTTGAAAGGACAATTTTTTTTTTGTAATAAGTAACATCTATCAAGCATTTAGAAATGAGCATAGTCAAAATTTTCTAAAACTATCTATACAAAAGTAAAAGATGTAGGGTGAGAGGTTCTTCCTCTAATAGAAATTTATAGGACTTTGACCAAGTGGACAAGGGCTTTGACTAAGTGGACAAATTTAAAGGACTCTAGCCTAGAAAATAAATTTCTAAAGAAATTTGACCACATGAAACAAGAGCTCACTGTATAGATAATATGATAATGTTTCTAATTATTTAGAAGTATGCATCATTTGGATATGCTAATGAAGTTCTATATAGTACCAAAAATACTCATAATTGTCATAATCAGATCACAAATCAAAATCATAAAGGAGTGTTGGTGATAATATACACCCCCTCCAACTAGTTGCATTCAAAGGATGTGAGGAATTAGAGGTAAAAGAGAAAATTCCATATAAAGCACAAAAAGTAATCTATTAAAAATAACATTATATAGGTCATAACAAGCATGCAATGAACATTAATAAATATAATCATGTCAACATAAGCATGTCAAGCACTAAGTATAAGATAAGCATGTAAAAACATAAATTAAAAGGGGAAATATACACCCAATTATGACCCTAGAGGTAAGAAAATGTAAATAATGACCTATAAAGATAAATCTTGTAATAATAATAAAATGTGTCATGTAAGATGTGACATTTTCAATAGAAGCATGTGAAGATATTTATATAAATCATGGTGATGAATATACATAAAATATGTCAAAAATTAAATTCTTTTAAGGTGAATGATAAGAGTCCATAACAGATATCTAGGTAGCTGCCATAACCCTCACAAAACACTTCATTTTTAGCATATGATTATGAAAAAATTATAAGTGGATTTGAATATTTAGATGATATTTTGTTGTTACTATTATTAAGAACTATCTGATAGTATGATATTAATATTATATTTATTTCACTTTACTTGGACGGATGCTTCTAATAAGTATTATTGTCATCTTGTAGGTATAAGTAATCAAAATGATATTTTCCTATATGAAAATGCACTTATAGGGGTCTAGTGATGATCTATTTCTTCAATTGTAACATGACATTGAATGATCACTTGGTTAGCATAACATAGTGCCTTAGTTTTCTTTTGATTTCCATATTATATTTCATCTTAATCAAATTTTGATTGAGATTAGGTTTGATTATCAAGTACATGGTTTTTTTCATGGTACAATCAAACAATGCGATGTTTTATTAAGATTATTACATATTTTTTGAGTCAATTTCCCATATTTCATGAGTGATTCACATGAACCCATATCTCTTGAGAAGAAATGTTCTACTTATCATTCATTCATCTAGTTGATGCTCCTAAGGGTGAAGCATTAGGAATTCCTATGGGGTCAACCATCCCAATACTACTCTAACTTAAGCATCCTTAATTGAGGATTTTCCCCTAATATTAAGACCACTTAGCTTGTTTCCCAATTTGTAAAACCTTAAACAAGTGTCGTGCCTTATGAACTATTCATTATAGAGCTCAGTGCTTCATTATCATTTTTATAATGGGGAACTTTGTGTTGAAGTGTTAAACATAGAATAAGTTCTTGTGGTCATTTTTTATTTTCATCATGGTTTAATTCTTAACCTTTGCAAGGGATACATTTGATATTGGAGTTTTAGGTTCTAGGATAAGTTCTAATTTTAGCCTCGAGATAAAGTTTCAAGCTAGTCCCTATTTCAAACACAAGATGCATGCAAGTTTATTAGCAAGTTGTTTGGGAGAATGAGTCATAATCGACATCTAGTATGCATTGAATCCACAATAGCCAATGTTCAATACAAGGTAGTCATTATTTATTGTACGAGAACTTATTTTGTATGCTTATTAATTTTAATATGAAGTAGATTGAGTTGAATGTATGATTTTCTGGGATTGCATTGGGGCCCTTATTTTTTATCTTATAATCCATGGATGGTTTTGTGGTGAATCCATACAATTTTCCTATGACTCTTGTCCATTATAAGATGGTTCTTTTACTGTATTTCTCTAGTTTCATTTATGGAGGGTCCATTTTTATGGGACCTTGGAGGATTTTTAAGGATAATTTTATTGTTAGAACTAGACTTATTTTGGCTATAAAAATCAATTATCTATGTGTGGGATATATATATCGGGAAGAGACTTTATGTTTTTTTGGTATTGAAAAGGATAATGTTAAAGTAGAGACAAGGTTTAAAGACTTGTGTAATAAACTAATGTTAAAACAAAAATCATCAAATTAACACAATTTAATAATGATATGAATATGAATATGAATAAAGACATATTCAAATCAAATAATTAAACACACATAATTAATTAAGCATCATTATAACTCAATAAGAAATGAAATCCTTTTATATTTGAGTTCAAGTATAATTCATTGGCATGTACATAGATTTATTTTTCAACCAAGCACACACCTTTAATCCCATAAAATTTACATTATTTTCAATATAATATGAATACAAAGAGTTTCCTTCATGAGTAAGTCTTCAATGATCTTCAAATATAGGAGGGAGAGCATCATTAGAATGCTTCAACTCCAACTACAGACTAGAGCAGTCCCCTAAACACCTTTCAACTGGAAGTCACCCTATCCTTCATGAGGGAAATAGATAAAGGAGTATGTAACAATATAATTATATTTGTGAACTCTAGTGTAGTGTAGTGCACCTTTCAAATTTTCTATATAACCATAAATATGCTCTAGCTAAGTATAAAAACTCAAATTGAAATACAACCTATCAAACATAATGAACTAACAATGCTAGAAACATTTGCATTACTTTGGCCAAATTTTTGAAATATAAGATCACGTTCCTATACAGATATGTGTGTCATTGTTCACACAACTCTTTCTCAAACTTGTCATTAGAAAATATCAATGTTTTCACATAAACATTCTATTATTATAAAAATATGGTAGACAAGAAACAATTTCACTAGATTGGGAATGTTCTAGAAAAAATACAATTTCTTAATATACTAGAGTAGGTACATTCTCATGCATCTCCCTACCTCGTAGGAATTTATTCTATTCTAGTGACCAATAACTGGTAATATAGAACACTCTTCCTTTGTATAAGTCTATATAGGTATTTACGAATGTGTGTGCATGTGTGTATGCAAACATCTATGCATGTTTGTGTCTACTATTATACACTTTTACACAAGTATTTGTTTAGACCCCCTCTTAACCCAAAATCTCAAATATCATTTAAAACTTAAATATTAGGGTATACTCTCACATACACACCACTTCAGTAATGTAGTAAAATTTTAACTTGTTGTCACGAAATCTAGCAGCGCTCGATTCATGGATAACCCCCTACGAAACTTGTCCTTTTCATAGTTTCATGAGGTTCAAGCATGCTAAACGAGGCAAATTTCAATTCACCTTGATGTGGTCCAAAATCTCAAACAATCTGTTTGAGGGTCTCTTCTCGTCCATCTTTCGAAGAGCTTTGAAAGGTGTGTCTTTGTCAACTCTCAACCTTTGGGAGTTAGAAAAATTATCAAACATGTCGGAGCATTGATTTTCAACGCTCCTACATGTCTCTTAGTGAAATTCTACTCCAAGTGTTGGAGCGCTGAAAATTGGCACTCCTACACTTTGGTCACTTTGTCAAAAATGCACGAGCGGTGATTTTCACCACTTGTGCACTTTTGGTTCTTCAAGTTAGTTAATGCGCAAGCAGTGAAATTCACTGCTCGTGCATATTTTTAGCCATTATGCGTGCCATAATTGACGTAGCTTGAGTTGCATTAATGACGCTTTTAATGACTTGTTTAAGTTGTCTTAAGTTTTCACTCTCCTCATTTCAATCCATTTTTCTCTCTTCTTCTAAATGCTCGCCATCCTCCAAGCTCCAAATGAAGCTATTGATGGATTTTTGCGAGCATCTAAGTTGGGTTTGGCATTTTAATAGGTGCATTTTTTGTGTTTTTCTTTGTCAAAGCTTTAATGCTTTTCTCTTTTTCGCTTAGGGTTCTCTATGTTTCTCCATCTTTGATATGGTTGTTTGTTATCGTTTTGCCCTAGTTTCGAAGTGTCTCAAAGTCTTTTGTTTTGCCGAAACTTCCATAGGATTCTCATGCCTTCACCGATCCTTGCCATTTTAGTTAAGACCTATGCCAATTCTAGTGGGAATTTTCACCGCTTGAGTGACTAATTGATGTTGCCATCAAACACTCAAGTGCTAGAGTTTAGTGCCTCAACCTTTAAACTTTCAACCCCAGGAGTTGGAGCGGTGAAAATAACTGCTCCTACACGGAGTGTCCAATAATTTTATTTGTAAAACCGATGAAATTATCCATCGTTGCACAGAGATATTCTCCTCACTTGAATGCTAAAGCAATGAAAAATCCTGCTTGAGCATTCAACTTAGAAAGCAAAAGTGATGATGCTCGAGTGCTCAAAATTAGTGCCTGAGCATGAACATAGACTTTCCACATACACTAATGCTAAAAAATAGCGCCTTGACACTTTCACTTCACCGAATGCTAATGGCATGTAGGAGCACTGATTTTCAACACCCCTACATGCAAATAATTATCCCAAGTGTAGGAGCATTGATTTTCAATGCTCCTACACAAAAGGTAGTTTTCTTCCATAAACGCTCTAAAATGACTCTGCTTGTGATCCGAACTCCGTTTCTTCATCGATGCTCCATTTTTGTGTCGAATTGCTCGTTTCACACTTGCTCTAAGTTGCTTGCTTTCCTCATGCTTCCTAATGTTGCAATTTTTCCTAACATTTGTTGGTTCACCATCCTTGCAGTTTCTCTCCAGATCTCATCAACTGATCCCGAAGGTGATATCCTTTGATCCTATTTCTTCTAGATGACAACAGAGAAACCTCCATCGTCTTCTAAGAAAGAAGGTAAAATGAAATGCAAATATCAGGGTGTCTTTCCACCTACCATGGTGATCTCTAAGGTGGAAAAAATCAAGGACACTGAAGTTGGTCATTAGGACCTTGAAGATTTCGTGAAAAGAATCGAGCAAAAGCCCTTAGAAGACAACTTGAGAGCCATTGTCCACATAAATCTACACTTGGTGTCCACATTTCTGACATCTGCTCATAATAAAGAGTTCGTTCTCCAAGTTGCATCCCACTACATCCGAGAGAGGAGAAGTGTAATAGATTCTTCAAGACAAGTGATGATGAGACTAGATACTGAATTCTTTGACATTTTTTTCAGAGTTCCACACATGGAACAATACACAAATATTTCAATTCAACAGGCACATGAGGTCTATGATTCAAATCCCAATGAGGCTAAAAATTTGATTACCAATCAGTGGTTGAAAACACCCAGGCCCACTATCTCAAGATGGTTGAAGGGACTTCCTCAAAGTGACTTCAAAGAGGATGTCATGGACATGATTACCCTCCTGAGCATGGTGAAAGGATTGCCTGAGTCATCTCATTTTTCAGGATTGGATGTATGAATACATTCAGATCATACAGAGAAAGAACGCTCACATTGATTGGGGGACCCAAATCAGTGATAAAATCCATGAGAAATTGATAAATATGCCAACAACTTTGAAGTTCTACATGACTTCTTATTTGGTGTATGCTGCTACTGTGATGAGGCAATTCCCAAGACTATCTACAAAGGGGAACCAACATTCTATACCCATGTATAAGTATTTTTATCAATTGGAACTGAGGGAAAGTCTTCATCATTTCAGGAGGGTCACAAATGCCTTCTTTGCACCTCTGCTATTTAGTTTTGACCCAACTCAAAAAAGGAAGAGAGTGTCAGATGAGGCCTACAAAGTGGTAAGGTCGGGTGTATATTCTTGCAATTTCCAACTTTCACCTACATGAGGGTAGGTTGCTATATTGGGTGTCCTTACATCTTTCCTAGATATCCCTCATATAAGTGGATACTCATGGAGTTATGCAAACAACTAATCTCAATTCACAAGGAAGGCATGAGGATTCACAAACCGGGTTTCAAATTTCCACTAACGATTGGTAGATATACCATTCATAGTGTACAAAAGGCAAATTCAATTGTTGTAGAAATGCAAATCATGACAATAAGGACATACAAATACATATTTGACTTTGACTAGCGGGATGTGAATAGGAAATTGAAGAAAGGTCACCGACACAAGTACTTCTTCAAAGACATATGGGCAAAATGCAAGGATGAAGAAGAAATTTGCAAAATGGATTACTGCAGGCTAACCATAGTTCAAATCAGAGATCTTGGTGTGGCTTACCTACCAGAGGATTTCAAAGAACCTGGTGACACCATGAATGTTGCCTACAAAGAAAATGAATGGTCTAAGAAGAAAAGTGTCTCCATCAAGGAAATGCTTGCCCCCATATTATCCAACACAACATAATGGTTGCACAAACACGGTTTCCAGATGAAAGCCTTGAGGACAAAATAAGAAGAAGTACCTAGAGTAGAATCCAGCCAACAACAAGAACTCTGCACAAAAGACAAGCATGTGGCTACTCCCTCTTCTTCCCTAAAAGGTCCTAGAATCAAGTTCACTGTTGGCAAAAAGGATACACGGGCAGTCGAAGAAGAAGAGGCCATGAAATCTAAATCAACTCACTCAAAAGTAAAAGGGATAGTTTCTGAAGAACAAGAGTCTGAGGAAGAAGGAAATGAAAGTGAGGAATCGACTTCTGAAGAAGATTCTAAGGAGGAAGAGTCTATTGAAGAAGAATATTTTGTAGAAGAGCAAGAGTCTGAAGAAGATGAGGGTGAACAAGAAGCCAAACAAGAAGGTGATAAGGAGGATCTCAGGCATGATGAAGGTCTTCAACAACATTCTCCACATGAGAATGTTGTTGAAGACCTTCCCCAAATGTCATTACTTGTTACTTCAAATGTTCCTTACACACCTCCCAATCCTAAAACTCCTCCACCTCCTCTCCCTAATGTCTAATGGAGCAATCATGATAGATACTACCTGATGAGTCTAGTTATGGGTAGAATCTCTTGTTTATTTGCTGAAGTTACCATGGACTTTGATATTACATGCTGATACTTTTATATAGTTTCTCTCAAACCATAAGACATTTGGGATTAATTCCATTTCTACCAGTTTTAATGATATTAACCTATTATGTGGACTATCTATATTAATCTTGCATGTGGTTAATGAATGTTCTTTAAGGTGATTATAGTTATGCAATTATTATGCGTACTAACATTGCCATACATACATGATTAAAAATGCTAAGTTGAGAAATGCAGCCACCGACTAGTCATGCAAAGGAATCGTACGAAGGTCAATTGAGTATGACGGCAAGAGATTCTCATGTCAGCCACATGTAACTGCCTTATGGTGATCTTTAATGATATTGAGCAATGTGGGTGTTACTATAGTGGTCGAGTCCATGTTTGGACATGCATGTCTGAATGAATTCCCCTACATGCATAACCGCTCTTCAACTCTTTTCTCCACTTTCCCTAAATGGCATCCTCTTAATTAGTGAGAGTTGACTTCCTTGTTTAGTTAATAAATAAGGTTTGGATCCTCCTTCTTTGGGGGTTGATCACCAAGTTATTATACAATCTGATAATACTATCAGACATACTCTTTTTTATTTTCCCTTTCCAATGAATTAAATGAGATTTGGCGTTGAGTATCTGAGTTTGCATTAGTTTTAGAGGATACTCATCCAAGGGGGCCCACTTGGTGAGTAATCTGTTCCTTTAGTTTAGTTGGATTAGTATTAACTTTTGTTTAGTCCTTAGTTAAGAATCTGGCATTAACTGTTCTTGCAGCCACTAGAATTTCATTTTGTGACTGTTCTTGCAACCAAAGCAAGCAGAGTAGTTTCATGTTTGCTGCTCAGATTTTCATTTTTGTCCTGCATGTTCAATTTAAGTTTCATTGTTGAGTAATGTTCAACATTTACTTTATTTCTTTCTATGCAATTTACTTTCAATATTAAGTCTCTCTTAGTTGTAGAATGAAGATTACTTTGAAGTTCCTAGTGCAAATACAATGCTGGCCCATTTCAAGTTAACATCCCTGGGTTGACAATTTAAATGCACCTTCATGATGGTTAAAATGGCTATTCAAGTTAGATGTCCAATCTCTAAAGCATGGTTGTAAAGGCTTAGTTATTGAAATCATTGTAGGAGGCCAATATTTTTGGCGTTGTTGCGGGGGATGGTGTCAAACTAGGGAGTCCTTTGGATTCATTGATAGTTTTTCTACTGTAGTATTTCTGGAATTTGCTCTTAGTGTTAGAAGTTATGATCCACTATTTTTCCCCACCCATTCTTTGTGTGAGTTGGTTGATACTAAGTTGATACCACATGCATAGAAGAAGAAGAGATGCCTATGGGAGATTCCTTCCTAATAATCCAGAGCCATTTCAGCTAGTAGAGCTTCCAAATCTTCCTAGAAACAAAGAAGAAGAAGAACCAAACCCCTTTGCTGATATATTTCTTGACTTGACTAGTTATGAAGTTTCCCTTGAAGATCAGAATTCAGTTGAAGAACCCTCTATTCTAGAACTTCATCAAGCAGGTATGGCTGATGTAAATAGAAACAAGTCTAACAGGCAAAACCAACCAGCTTTTCCTTTTTCCATTGCTCAACATAATGAAGTAGATAACCTCAAAAATATCCCTGATTCAGTCCTCCCTAAGTTCTATGGACTTGTCACAGAAGATCCTGATACATTCTTTTTTGAGTTTGATATACTTTGCAGAAGCTATGACTATACCATTGATTCCCATAGACTTAAGCTATTTCCTACCACCTTGAAGGAAGATGCATTGAGATGGTTTATGGTCCTTGGAAGAAACACTGTGGCAACTTGGGAAGATATGAAGACAAATTTCCTTGAAAAATATAAGGAGTATTGCAGGGGTAATGATATGAGAGGAGGTGACATTTTTAGAATGCAACAAAAGGAAGATGAGAGCTTGGAGGATTTCATTTCAAGGTTTATGTTTTGTCTGTAAAAATCTCCACAACATACACTCAATGAAGACTCAAAAAAGTTGCTTTTCCTAAGAGGAATTAGTGAAAGCCGCACCGATGCCTTGAACCTGATGGTAGGAGTTGATATCACTCAAGTCCTTTGGGAGGATATCAAGAAGTTATGCCAGAACTATTCTAGGGCAACCTCAAAGCAAGGAAGAGCCTACCAATCCTCTATGGGTAAGTCATCCACAAATGGAGTCTCAAGGATGGAGATTACTAATTTGCTGGCAGATTTCAAGCAGGATATCATCAACAATCTAGTTACTCAGCTGGATACACTTCAAGCTAAGAAGAAACATGAGGAGGCAAAGGCAATGCTGATAGAATATTGCCCTCATTGTAGATAGAAGAAGAAGGACTATAGATGCAAGGTGATAGCTAACATTGACATCAAGAAGATTCCACCTAAGTTCAAACCAATTTAGATTGAGGAAGACCAAGTCTATTTTGTTTCAAAAAAAAGGTCGGATTCAAGATAAGGTATACCACCAGATCCATTCTCTTTTGTTGGGCCATATTTTAATTCTTATTCATCTGGTAACCAGTGGAAGCCCCCCTGTCCATCCAACTATGGAGGATATCCACCACAAACTTGGGGTAACCCTCCAAATGCTTGGTCCAATTATCAAAATTCCTCACCTCAGTAGCAACAACCTCAGGGGAATTGACAGTAGTTTCAAGGACCTTGGAAACCACCTCTAGGAAATTGGCAACAAACATCTCAATGGAGAGGTGGCCAACAATGGCCAAACCAGACAACCAACTACATGCAGCCATCTTCTCAACCCCAACAACCTACTATAATGCCTCCTCCTGCTAATCCAAGTGCAAATGTACCCAAACCTACTTAGTTACCAGCCCAACCCACACCCAACCCAAATAATAAACCACAACAACAACTTGTATATTTTTTTGATCCAAATCAATTTATTGCATATGTTGTGAGTTTAAGTGATATACGTCTGCATTTAGGAACTACCTTGTCAGCTCCTTCCACCCCCATTATCACTGAGCTTCTTGTGGAAGAGTAAGAGGAATCTCTAACTAGTCCCATTCAACCTTGTGCACCTAAAAACCTTGAACCAGTTCCAGCCAAGCAAACAACACAAGAACCACCATTCCCCCAGAGATTGGAAGTTGTCAAACAAAAAGAAGACAAGGAGAAAACTAGTTTTGATATTCTAGACCAGCTGAAACATATATGTGTCTAGATGCCCCTATTCTAGGCTATAAAAGATGTTCATATATATGCCAAGGCAATTAAAGAAGCATGCCTCAAGAAACCAGGCAAGAAAAAGGACCCAACTACAGTTCATGTAGTGGGCCAATTGGCTGACATCATGCTTGGAAAAGTAACTATCCCAAGTACAATGATCCAAGTAGTCAAGTGGTTGAATTATTATAAATGGGATAAACATAAAGAATGCTTTGATTGACTTGGGTGTAGTAATCAATGTAATGACTAAATACATCCTACAATAACTAAGCATTGCAAGCATGAGATCCACACCTACTGTCCTGTAACTTGCTGATAGTTCCACTGTTAAGCCTGGCGACATAGTAGAAGACATTGTGGTGATTCTAGACTCTTGGGAGTATCCACCCGACTTCATGGTTCTTTCTCCTAAAGATACACTAGGCGGGTATCCCATTATCCTTGGTAGGCCATGGTTAGCAACTGTAAATGCTTATATTGGATGTTGATCAAGTGACATGACCATTTCTAATGGCAGGAACACCAAAAAGTGTGTTCTTTATCCTCATGCTCAGCCATCCCATGATGAGGATAATTCTATATGGCCACATATTGGTGAAGAGGCTAAAGAGGTTAACTCTATGGCGCAACTCATGATGCTAGGGATAATTCCTTTCGTACATCTTCAAGATGAAGATGTAGTGTTATCTAGTATCATTCAGAACCATTGTCAGATAGAAGAGAAATCACCCGCTCATGCATCTGGTTCTGATGACCTCATGCAAACACTTCTATCAGTTCTACCTAATCTTCCTGCAACAATAGGTATGTTCCAAACAATGCTGCCACATGAGCTCAAGGTACCATGCATTAATGAAGCAGCTATGATAGAGTTAGTTACACAAGTACAGGTGTCTGAAGGATGATATCTGAATATCAACAGTAAATTGAGTGAGGGGCAACGATTGACATTGCCAAATTTGCTAACGGCCCATCAAAATGCATTTTCTTGGGATTATCATGACATGAAGGGATTGGATCCAAAGCTCTGCACTCATCGGATATATATCAAAGATGATTATACACCTATAAGGCAGCCACAAAGAAGAATCAACCCTACATTGAGAGAAATTGTCAAAACAGAGCTGCAAAAGTTACTAGATGCAAGATTTATCTACCCTATTTCAGACAGCCAATGGGTGTCCCCATTAGTGATTGTGTCCAAGAAGGGAGGAAAATGGTGAGTTTTTGTTGACTATAGGGAGCTTAATGATGCTACTAAGAAAGACCATTTTCCCTTGCCTTTTGTAGATCAAGTCCTAGACTCTCTTGCAGGAAAGCAGTACTTTTCTTTTCTTGATGGATTCAATGGTTACAATCAGATTCAAATTGCACCAAAAGACCAAGAGAAGACGACATTCACATGTCCATGGGGGACATATGCCTATTCAATACTTCCCTTTGGGTTATGCAACACACCTGCAACTTTTTAGAGGGAAGTCATCAACATATTTTCTGACATCTCCTTTGACTGCATGAAAATCTATATAGATGATTTTACCACCTATGGTGCTAATTTTGATGAAGCATTGGAAAATTTGAAGAAATTCCTATAGAGATGTGAAGACCAAAACCTATCTTTAAACAGTGAAAAGTGCTTCATGATGATGCAGGAAGGTGTAGTTCTTGGCCACTACATTTCCCACCACGAAATTCAAGTTGATCCTGCAAAAATTGAGGTAATTAATAATTTGCCTATACCTGAAAAATAAAAGGATGTTAGGAGTTTCTTGGGACATGTAGGCTATTATAGACATTTCATCAAAGATTTTAGAAAAATAGCAGCACCAATGTATAGTCTCCTGACTAAATATGTTGAGTTCCAATGGACATAAGGCTATGATAAAGCATTTTCTGATTTAAAGACAACTCTGATTCATGCTCTTGTACTTAAGGGACCAAATTGGGAAATTATTTTTCACATCCATACAAATGCCTCAGATTATGCCATAGGAGCAGTCCTAGGACAGAAAAGAGCCATTGAAAATGCCATTTATTTTGTCAACAAAAATTTGCAAGGAGTTGAATTCAATTACACAGTGACAAAGAAAGAAATGTTGGCAGTGATCTACGCCCTGAACAAATTCAGGTACTATATAATAGGCTACTAGATCTTTGTGCACACTGATCATGTAGCCATTAGATATCTCATGAATAAACCCTTGATCTCAGGACGGTTCACCAGATGATTGTTGTTGATGCAGGAGTTCGACATAACTATTGTAGACAAATCAGGGAAGGCCAATGTTGTTGTAGATTTTCTTTCAAGGCCGACCACATCAGAAGACAGTCAAGCCATAGATGACTCCTTTCCTGATGAGCATCTATTCTCCATTAATGTGCAGACACCCTAGTATGCTAATATAGCTAATTACCTTGTGTCGGGGAGAGTTCCTCCTCACTTCTCTCCAAAAGAGAGAAGAGTGTTGATTGAAAAATATTTCCCTTTTTCATGGATAACTGGATGCTTGTTTTATACTGGACCAGATCATGTTGTGAGAAGATGTGTGAGGGAAGATGAGACCTATGACATTCTACATGCATGTCATAATGAACCCTGTGGAGGATATTTTGCAGCCAAAAGGACAACAATGAAAATCTTGAATACATGATACTATTGGCCTACAATCCACAAAGATGCAGAAAGATATACAAGGAAATGTGATAGATGCCAAAGGATGGGCATACCAACCAAGTCAGATGAGATGCCACTCTATCCCCAAGTAGTAGTCACTCCCTTTGACAAGTGGGGATTGGACTTTGTGGGACCCATTGATCCCCCATCAAATGGTAAATCTTATATTTTGGTATGCACTAATTATGTAACTAAGTGGGTAGAATTCAAAGCCATGAAGCATGCAAGAGACAACAAGGTTGCAAAATTTCACACTATGGAGTCCCCAGAGAAATCGTAACTGATCAAGGATCTCAGTTTACCTCAACACTTGTTACAACACTAGTTAATGAATATAACATAAGGTACAAAAAGTCCACTCCTTATCACCCTCAGGCAAATGGACAAGTTGAGGTGACAAACAAAGAGATTGAGGACATCCTAACCAAAACAGTGGATATTCACAGAAAGGATTGGGCAAACAAATTATCAAAAGCAATTTGGGCTTATAGAACCACCTGGAAGACAACTACAGGCTTCACCCCATTTGAGCTACTATATGGGAAGACAACCATGATGCTTATCGAATTCAAGCACAAGACTCTCAAAACTACAATAGAGTTGGGAATGAAAATTTTTGAGGCACAAAAAGAAAGGATTATGCAGTTGAATGTTTTAGACGAGATGAGGAAAACAACCTTGCATAATACTGAAGTTGTGCAGAGTCAAAGAGTCAAATGGCATGACAAATTTATCAAAGAGAAGAAATTCCAGGTAGATGACTGGGCATTGCTTTATGACTCACGGTATTAGGATAATGTAGGAAAATTGCAGACAAGGTGGCTAGGGCCATATGAAGTTGTTGAGGTATTTCCCAATAGATTTGTTCAACTCACCACCATTGACCCTGCCAAATTCAAATTACTAGTCAATGGGCATTGTCTCAGATTGCATCACAAGCCAACTTCCAAAGAAGAGTTCCTACAATAATTCATCCAACATTCAACACTCGAGAACAGTTCCTACAACCGAAGGTAGTGGACCTAGTGTCCCTCCTACTAGCTAATTAAGGTACACACTTGTCATAATAAAGACATCTACTTTTGTAGAAATCCAATTCTTCACCCATCTGCCCATTCGTCCATCTGTACCACCTTTCTCTCTCTTCCATCACTTCATTCCACCTCACACCATTCCACTTCATCATCATTAATTGCTCAAATTATTTCTTAAAAAGGTGAATGGTACTTTCTCTGCGATTGTTGCAAAGAATCCTCTACACAATCATGTTTGTACAAACTCAAGTATGTGTGCATTAATTGCATTCTTAATGATCTTTTAGAGCGTTTCATTTAATCACTGTACGTTAGTATGGATGTTCACATAATTTTTATAACCCCTTGTGAAATCACTGCTGCCATCTCGAATGTGTGGACACATGTCCAAATTTAGGTGGGGGGAGGGGTAAGAAAGATGTAGATATATTGCCACATATCAGTCCATGATTGTTTGCATCAACAAATCTTGTCGAGCTGATTTGAAGTTTTAAAATAAATGACGGCTTGCATATGTGGTGTGACACTAAACTGCTGCCGCCATTTCCTTTCATCATAATTTCCTTTTATTACCATTCCTTTCCATTATTGACCTTGTCATAATCTTGAAATGCAAATGGTAATTGGTAAAAACAGAGTGAAGGAAAATTTAGTCAACAATTCAGTTAACAAGTGAGCAGAAAGGAATTTGCTTACATACGAGAATTACATAAGGGAATTTTGTAGAGTGACAAATTGATTACAGACAATGGGAGGAGGACTCATTCGAAATGAGACCTTGTTTCATGATGCTTTATTGCAGGATGCACAATGCTTGGCCGAATTTCAAAACTGTGGCTGGTTAGACTATTTCCTGAGGCTAGATGGTTTTGACGAAGGTATTGCATTGGAGTTCGCCTAGACATTTTCATATGAAAAAGCCATAGTAAAAGGGCTGGAGGTCGTAGCAACCGAGGAACGAATTGTAGAAGTTTCAGGGTTACCAGCTAACGACGAGCCTTACCCTGTTTCTAGGGATGCCAAGTTAGCTAGGACTATATTCACGATACATGGTGACCCTCCAATCACTATTGATAAACATGGTGCTAAAAGACTCTCTCTGCCCAAGCCATTGAAGCAGGCATCCGTCTACATCATCAGATATATCACTTGTGAGGGTCGACTGTTTAACCTGCATTCACTGCATTTCAAACTGTTGAGTCATATGATGCACGAGAGGAGGATGAATGTGCCCAATGTCTTGTACAACCTTCTCTCCATCATGGAAAAAGAAACTCAAAAAGGTAGGGACAACTTTGTTTCCCAACATTGTCTAAATAAATTATTGGTTATAAGATCTCTACATGATGCAACACCTAGAATGACCTGGGAGGATTTTATAAAAGTTGATCAATATAGACCTAAGCAGTTACAACCTAGGGTTTCACCTCAGACACGTAGGTCTAGTAGAAAATTAAGCATGGCTGAAGACACCCCTGGTGCTTCAACCTCTGGTGCTGACCCTAGTGTGAATCCTCCTACTGAAGAAAGGACTATAGATGTTAGTTCCTCTGATGCTAAGGATGAAAATGAAAATTCTCCATCAAATTTTGATGATGATGATGTTCCACTTGAAACTATAATAAGAACAAGGGCACAAAAGAGGGAAGTTGAAGCAAGGAAAGGGAAAACACATCATGTGCAAAGAGAGGTGCCAATTCCTAAGAAAAGAAAGGCTGGCACTATTCATCTTGTAGCCAAAGAAAAACGTAAGAGCCCTCTCAAGAAATCAAAATCGATTGTTGATATGCCTTTGCAGAAAAACCCTGAGCTTGGTGGGACATCGTGTGAGAGCACAAAAGCTCCAATGGAGCAGGAAAATGTAGAAGAAGAAAATATATTCGATAAGGAAACAAAAATTGTTAGATTTAGGATCAAAAAAAGCAATCAGAAAATACAACACATAAGACAATGAACACAACAAGATACTCTGGGAAAACCCTCCTACTCGAGGGAGAAAAAACCCAGCAAATATATCTCTTATATATTGAAGGAATAAGAGCAAATATTTTCTTACAACTCAGGCCCAACACAATGTCAAATTTGATACAATGAATAATAGCACCTCTCCTAAATGCAAAGATACAAATGAATATGTTTCTCCTTGAAATTGGTCTGCTGCAACAAAATGATGATCTGCTACTACAAGATGACGATTTGCTGGTCAAGTATGAACTTCTTCTAGGAATGTGAATTATGATGAATGAACTTGATGATCAAATGAATGATCATCACCTTGTATTTATACAAAACTAGGTGAATCTTCATTTGGGTTGGCCTCTATTAAGAAACAAGGTGACTCTTCATAAAATTATTATATATAGCAAGTTTGACTTGCCTTGGTATTATTTATCCATCATTTTTAAATTTGAGAGAAATATATCTCCCACTGCTATAGCATCAACACTCCCTCTTAGCTAGGGAGGTATCTTTACAGATATCCATGTCATGGAGTCTCTCAAAATGACGCCCACAATGGCTATACCCATTTGTGGAAAACTCAAAGGTTCATCACAGATTCTCTCAATGTGATGTCATCGTGGAGTCTCTAAACATGACGTCCACATGGCTACTCCCATGTGTGGAAACAAACACAAGTACAAGGGTTCATCACAGAGTCTCTCCACGTGATGTCGTCATGGAGTCTCACAACATGACGTCTCATCTCAATCACAAAGATGAACAAGGGATCACACCTCATATTTATCCGTCTCAGAGAAATATACACTACAAGGGCTTTCACCTCATATTTCTCCATCTCAGAGAAATATACACTACAAGGAATTTCACCTCATATTTCTCTGTCTCAGAGAAATATACATTACAACAATTCTTCATGATGATGTGACTCCCTCTGGACCTCGTCCAAGATTGTATGCAATGCTTGCCTTAGAGGAGCGATTTCTAATGCACACTTCCAACACTATTGACTTGCTCGAGTCTAGGACTGTCCTCCTCGACCTCATCCTAGATCACCCTATTCTAAATAGGTTTGTGGAGCTACCAATGTCAAATCCAGATTAACTGTCTTGTGCAATTCTATTCTCAGCTACTGAAGAGGTCTTCCAAGGATTTTTGCACTTGGCCTTGCAACACTGCAACCTTCACTTCTTCTTAGTGAGTCACATAACTCCCTCTTGATCTCTGGCTCAAAGATTTCAAAGAAATCCTCTAGAAGTGAACTCCCCTCCATTGACCAATCTTAGAACCTTAATCCTTTTCCTGGACAAGCTCTCAACACTTGCCTTGAATTCTCTGAATTTGACTCCCTCTGAATGTCATTTCCTCCTCTTCGAAGAAATTGATCGACTTTAGAATAAGAAACCTTTTGAATCAACTTTAGAGCTAGGATCCTTCTGAGATGTCCCTATGTTAATTTCCACAGTAGAAACATGTTGTGTAGACCTTAATTTGCAATCTTGAGCAAAGTGATCGTACTTGTCACACCTGAAACATTGAATGTGAGAAATCCTTCTTCTTCTTCGGTTCTAGGGCAAAATCTGATTCTATGTCTCTATTCCTCTTTCTTCCTTTGTCTCTTTCTTTAGAAGTATGTGTAGCAAGAACTTGATTTTCTACATCATGATAGTTTCATCCAATTCCTCTTGCTGCCAACTTGGACTCTTCTTGAATACAATCAGCTCGAAGACGATCAAACTTGGGAAACTTGGATCTCCCACTGATGCTCTAAATAAAGGGTTCCCAAGATTGAGGAAGACCATTTAGTGCCAACATAACAAGATCTTTGTCTGCAATTATATCCCCAATAGCGCTCAACTGATCTCTAAAATCAACAATCTTCATAAAAAATGAGATGACTGAATCATCTTTAGCCATTTTTACATGGTGAAATAGTTGTCTCAAAGCAAGGGCTCTACTGGTGTTGTTGATATCATACAATCCTTTTAGAGTATCAAACATTTCTTTAGTTGTCTTCAACTTGGAGATGATTGGTACTAGGTGATTCATCATAGAGTCTATCATGATCTTTCTAGCCTTCGTGCCATTTTTCTTCCACTGGATTTTCTCAGTATCATCAGATGGCTCAGGCATATCACTTTCCACAAAATCAAGAAGATCATTCTCCTCTAATGCAATGAGTACCCTGGGTTTCCAAGAGACGAAGTTCAAAGCTCGATCAAGCCTATCTTCTACCTTGACACCACTCACCATCTTCTTTTTCTGCCCAAATTCACCTTCAAAGATCTGCCCTTAGGTCAGAAATAATTTCAACCTTAGATCTACGATACTTCAAGATCTTCCCTAGATGAAAAGTTGACTTGACTCCTTAAGCAAATCTTATTAGATCTTTTCTTAGACCCGCTCTGATACCATGTTGGATTTAGGATCATAAATGAAAGCAATCAGAAAATGCAACACATAAGACAATCAACACAACAAGATACCCTGGGAAAAACCTCCTACTCAAGGGAGAAAAAACCCAACAAATATATCTCTTATATATTGAAGGAATAAGAGAAAAAATATGCTTACAACTTAGGCCGAACACAATGTCGAATTTGATACAATGAATAATAGCAACTCTCCTAGATGCAAAGATACAAATGAATATGTTTCTCCTTGAAATCGGTCTATTGCTACAAAATGATGATCTGCTACTACAAGATGATGATCTGCTACTCAAGTATGAACTTCATCTAGGAATGTGAATTATGATGAATGAACTTGATGATCAAATGAATGATCATCACCTTGTATTTATACAAAACTAGGTGACTCTTCATTTGGGTTGGCCTCTTTTAAAAAACAAGGTGACTTCATAAAATTATTATATATAGCAAGTCAGACTTTCCTTGGTATTATTTATCCATGATTTTTAAATTTGAGAGAAAGATATCTCCCACTATTATAACGTCAACAAAAATGACCTTGGAGGATCTTGCTGCCATTGTAGAAGAAGTTAGGATTCGAGAACATGAAGAAAATTAAGAGTTCCTGCAGCAAAATGAGGAAATAGATCAGGAGTTCCTGCAACAACTACAAGAACGAGAACAAGAGGCCCTGCAAAAAGAGGAGGAAAGATAAATTGTACCTCTACGGCCTGAACCGGTGGGACATCCTGAATCAATGCAAATAGTTCTATATGGGGAGCAACCATCCACAAAAACCCTAGTAGGAATCCATAACCCTCCTGATTTTTCAGTGCATGCAACAATTTTGAATTTGTAGAAAGAGATACAAAGAAGAGAGGAAGAATGGAAAAAGGAAAATAAAAGATTGAAGAGGAAAATCCAAGAGAGGGATGAGAATATTGAAGAACAAAATAAAGAGTTTGTCTTCTTGAAGGAGAGGGTGAGCAACATTGCAACCCTGGTGCCACAAATCTTGGAATGCAGAACCCCTCCAAGGGTTTATGTTCTGCACCTGAAAGAGAAATATCTCTCCTTTAAATTGTCAAGAATTATCTCAGGTTTGAACCCCTCCATTGAAACTCCTACTAAATTTTTCAATGCTTATAGAATTGCCTCCCCTGAAATGAAAAAATTATTATGTAAATTTTATTTGCAAAATTTCGTTGTAACTAAAGACCGAGATTGGAACCCACTACTTTATGTGGGGGACATCCAATTGAGAGAATTCATGTCTTGGGTAAAAAATGAGATTAGTTGGGGTGAACAATGCAATGCTTATAAGGGGAAGGAATCCAATATTCCCTTGACCATTAGAGTTGAATCAAGGAATCCCAAAGATATTTACATAGACTGGAATAGAATGCTTTTCAGGCCGAGCTATGGTAACAAGACTATGCCTTGGATTGAGGCAGTTTACAGTGAGTATGAGGTGAACACATCAACAAAAAAGGACACTATGAAAGGATATCTATCCCAGAGATGGAACACATTAACTGATGAGCTGAAATGAGCTTAACCACATTCCATCCACAACTATGCTGCTGCAATAAAAAGAATTGAAAGGTACATCTAGCTTGGGAGAACAAAGGGACGAGAATGGTTTCCCTTGACATTTCAGCCACCTATCCTCATGTGGCCAGTACCAAATTTTAGGTTCTACCGATATGACATTGTTGAGGAACATCAAAGATGGAGGAGACTTGACAAGTTAGAAGGATTCTACTGTAACCCTGATTCCCTCACAACAGACATTGATATTGGACAGTTATCAGTTGTAGATTTCAGAGCCTTGACCAAGCAGAAGCATAACTCTTCCCCTATTGGAGGACCAACAAAATGTTAGGTTGGGGGGAGTGATGAATCTAGTTTTTAGTCTAGTTATGGGTAGAATCTCTTGTTTATTTGTTGAAGCTACCATGGACTTTGATATTACATGCTGATACTTTTATATAGTTTCTCTCAAACCATAAGACATTTGGGATTAATTCTATTTCTGACAATTTTAATGATATTAACCTATTATGTGGACTATCTATATTAATCTTGCATGTGGTTAATGAATGTTCTTTAAGGTGATTATAGCTATGCAATTATTATGGGTACTGACATTGCCATGCAAACGTGATTAAGAATGCTAAGTTGAGAAACACAACTGCTAGTTGGTCACGCAGAGGAATCACACAAAGGTCAATTGAGGATGACGACATGAGATTTCCATGCCAGCGCATGTAACCGCCTTATACTGATCTTTAAATATATTGAGCAATGCGGGCGTTACTGCAGTGATTGAGTCCACATTTGGACATGCATGTCTGAACGGATTCTCCTGCATGTGTAACCACTCTTCCACTTTTTTCTCCGCTTTCCCTAAATGGCATCCTCTCAGTTAGTGGGAGTTGACTGCCCCGTTTAGTTGATAAATAAGGTTTTAATTCTCTTTTAGGGGTTGATCGCCAAGTTATTGTACAATCTGATAATACTATCAAACATACTCTTTTGTATTTTCCCTTTCCAACGAATGAAATGAGATTTTGAGTTGAGTATATGAGTTTATATTAGTTTTAGAGGATAATCATCCAAGGGGGCCCACTTGGTGAGTAATTTGTTCCTTTAGTTTAGTTAGATTAGTATTAGCTTTTGTTTAGTCCTTAGTTAAGAATCTGGCATTAACTGTTCCTGCAACCACTAGAATTTCATTTTGTGACTATTCCTATAGCCAAAGTAGGCAGAGTAGTTTCCTATTTGCTACTCAGATTTTCATTTATGTCATGCATGCTCAGTTTAAGTTTCATCGTTGAGTAATGTTCAACATTTACTTTATTTTTTCCATGCAATTTACTTTCAGTATTAAGTCTCTCTTAGTTGTAGAATGAAGATGACTACTTTGAAGTTCCTAGTGCACATACTGTGCTGACCCATTTCAAGTTCATGTCCGTGGGTTGACAATTTAAATGCACCTTCATAATGGTTAAAATGGCTATTCAGGTTAGATGTCCAATCTTTGAATCATGGCTGTAAATGCTTAATTATTGAAATCATTGTAGGAGGCCAACACTGTCTCGATTGTTACCATACCATTAATTTCTAGAGAAGTAGCTACGACACAAGATTTGACGACAATTCAAGAAGCATATACTTCCTCCCTTCCTCTTTGGTTTGTCTCTCAAGTATCGAAGTGAAAGAAACAAATGATCTCTCCAAAAGAGCTTGATCTTGAAGAGATAGCCCCTCCAAAAGCCAAGGGGAAGAAAAATGCAAAAGTTCATTCAAGGCTTAATGTTAACAAAGCTGGTCAAAAGTTTGTAGAGATTGGTCTACCCCCATGAGAAGAAGGTGATGTTTCCATGGAGGACTACACAGTCACAAGAATCCAACTCGGCAAAGTGACAAATGAAAGTGCAAAGGCGGATGCACAGGTAGTCCTAGATGCATTAGCAGGAAGGCTTGACAAGATGGAACATGCTCAAGATGTGTACAAAGAGAAGGTCGAGTGTTATGCAGTTATTTTGGGGAAACTAGTAGGCTCTTCAGGAAATGCACAATCTATGACTATGATAAGCATTGAGGAAGCAACAATACAAAAGGCAGAAAAGTTTGCCTCCAAGGGTAAGGTGTTATATGATTTCATTTATGAAATGATAGAACATGGTTCACAAGTTATCACTGTTGCGGATGAAAAGGCCACTTAGATAGCTAAGCTAAAATCAAAGTTTGATAAAGAAGAAAGCATTCTTTTTCGAGAGTAGAAAAAAATGGACAAATGCCTCTCATTTTGGTCACAAATGAAAGAGGCAAAGCTGAGTAAGTTGGTGGAAGTTGGGGTAATTTCTGACAAAGAGAAATATGTGGAAGTAAGTGAATCTCTCAAGTATCGCATTCAAGTGATCAAGTCTCATATTGAAGATGTCGAAGGACATCGTGTTATCCTAGAAGATGAAATTAAGGAGTTACCAGGTAATCTCCTTGATAAAGATCATATTTTCCTCGTGGCTAGTGAACTTTCACGGATCTACAAGGAAGCCACCATGAAGCAAGTAGAGGATGCCAAATTTTCAAAGACCTCCATGCATGGAATTTGTGACTTACGACTTTCTCTTGATAGTCTCAAGAAGCATCTTCACAGATGCAAAAAGCTTCACTCATTTTCTAGAAGATCAATTACCAAAGTTCAGACCATAGTGGATTACACTATTGGTCCAGATGAGGCATTCATCCTGGAGACAAAGAAGAGATACAAAGACTTCTGCGCCCAATGCAAGGAATCATGAAAACTTCTTTTCTTCTCTAGAGTTAGATAGTTTTTGCTTTCATTTACGCAATTTGTAAATAGTTCTCGACATCTTATATGTCCTTTTGAGAAATGTAATTACATGTAAAATCATAGATGTTTTCCTATAAAGGTGGATGACATTTTTGGAATAAGTCAATTAGTTAGGTCAAATTTTCCTAGATTTACTCTTTTGATTTTCCTAATTTTTCTCTCCTCTCCCGTCTATAAATATGAGAGGATCCTATTGTAATCTTTTATCTTTTATCTTTTGCAACAAAGTGTTGCCCATTTGGAAAAGTAAATACATGAAACTTTGTGTTTATCTTTGTGTATCTATTTTGATCATTAAAGAAGAAATTTTCATACTAGAATTTGTGCTGGATCAATCATCTTTTCGATTTGATTAAGATTGGCAGCGATTAGTGTGTGAGATCTAAGGGATTTGAATAAATCTGTGTAAACTTGTGTTGCACTCTTTATTCAAATTTATGATATTGTTTGGATAACTATTGGTGGATTGTCTACAAGACTGCGTGCTTTTAATTGTTCATGTTGTTCATGGAATTGTTGTATCTAAGAATACTTTATGCTTCTAATATGATAATTGTTACGTCTCTCAAGGATCCATCGGTGAAAAGATATAGAACGATTTTGTGCCTTTGTGAGCTTTTCTTTCTTATTTTATTGTTTATTATTATCATGCTGGTATTTCTAAGCTTTGCTTTGACAAGATAGAGATATTGGAATTACTGCTTTGCTTTTAGTTTAAAGTTGTATCAAATCAAAACTATCAACTCTGAAGCATTGTAAAACATATTCTCTGAAAAAAGAGGGAAGTATGAATGTGACACACCCCCATCTCCTAATTGTAGTGTACATGTTTGTGAATATTTAATTAGTTTTACTCAGCTTTTGTAAGCAGTAAGAAGGGAACCTCCCCTTTTTGAGAGGAGAGATTACATCTCACACGGCTATGGTTGAAATCAGGGTTCTGTAATCTATTGAAAACGAGATTACATAATTTTCACCCAACAGTTTTTTGGTGACTCTGTTGGCGAATGACACACAATTAAAGCCTCATGCTTTGATTGAAGTGAATAATTTTTATAGTATCTAATTGAGATCTTGTGTATTGTTATTTTTAATATCTCTCATGTTTCCATCTACACTCCAACGGCTAGAAGCTATACACGAAGTCTTAGGGCTCAAGGAGTAGTGGATCCACTTTTTGAAAACTTATTGCAACACAATACTCCACCTACTCCTTCACAAGTAAGATCTGCATTGCAACGAACCACAAGTTACCCTCCGCGAATAATAAGATCTCTTCTGAGTGAATATTCTATCTTCCACATAGTTCCAGTGCAGGTACCTATTGTTCAACCTACCATGGCTGCACCACCTGCAGGGCCATGAGGAAATGCTTTCGGTCCCCTCCGTTTGGTCAAGCCTTTGCATGAACTTCCACATGTCTCAAGAAAGCATACTCTGAAGTTTCTAGGTGACAAAAAATAACATCATGATGAACACATTGTTGCCTTTTACATCGTCTGCTGTGTTCTTGGCATGAAACATGAAGATGTAGCCGTGAGACTTTTCATCGAATCTCTGCAAGGAGTTGTTGTCGAATGGTTTTATACCCTTTTAGCTAACTAAGTTACTAATTGGAACACTCTTTGTACTAAGTTTGAAGAGAGGTTCAAATCGGCTGAAGATGCGCACACTCTGTTGACACAACTTACGACTATGCAAAGAGAGGCTCATGATTCCATGCATGAGTTTGTGGCTAAGTTCACTAAGCTGGTGATGAGGATCCCAACGATGGCAAGATCGACGAATCATAACTTAAATTTTTTCTTCATAAACACACAACTTCCCAAGGTAAGCTTTTTCTTGTGTAGGGAAGTTCTTGCCAACGTTGAAGCAGCTCAACAATTGGCTACGAGTCTTGAAGATGACATGATCCTAGCTAGAGAAATAAGGATGAATACCAACAAAAAGAAGGTGCAAGCGTCAAGATATTCTGCTTCTAATGCTAATGCACCTAGTGCTAGCTCTAATTTTTCTGATCCCATGGTCCAAAGATTGGCAAACAAAATTTTGGCTTTAAAAAAGCAAGTTTCCAACAACAACACTTATAAAGATGTGCCAAGGAGGACTTTTCCTAACTATGTTGGAAACAAAAGAAATTAGAATCACCTTCCAACACCACAAGGAAGAATCACACTTGAAGCTCCACCTACTAACACTGTCGCGGGATACTATGAGGTTGAACAAGATGAATGTGCACAACCAGATTATCTCATGGAAGAAGGTATTGATCTTTTTCAAGATGAAGAAATGGAATCAGTTGGCAACTCCAACATTGGATACTTACAAATAGAAAATGAATAAGAGGATGAAGAATTAGTTACAGATGCATATGTTTTCTTCAAGCGGCAACAATAGAATCGGCTTGACCAACCTCAAGCTGCTACTCCACCAACAAAGGATAAGCCGCTAGTTTCCATTGCAAAAACAGGATCTCCCATGCCATGACAACCAAAAAATACAACAAACAAACAAGTAAGCATCCCCCATCCTCCCCAACCATTCCTGCCATTACAAAATCCAATCCTCTGGTTCCTAAGACTATAAGTGTAGCTTTTGTTAAGCCTATTGCAGAAGTTACTACATCTACTTAATATAATTCTTTCTAGGATTTTGACATTATTGAGCATGCCAAGAAAACCAAGCTTCAAATGTCTAAAGCCGAATACCTTAAATCCAATCTCGACCAATTTGACAGGCTTGTCAAATTTGTGAAGGATAAAGGAATTACCCCAAATCGGGATTTATCTCCTGATATTCCTACTCCTCCAAAACCCCAGATGCCACAAAATGATCTTGTTTCTACACCTCCAGTTTCCTCTGGATGCATTGATCCATTCTTTATTTCGTTACTTGTTAGTGGCTTTAAGTTAAGAAACCATGTTATAGATTTTGGCGCATCAAATACTGTGATGCCAAAGAAGGTAGCTACTGCCTTAGGCTTGAATCTGACCAAAACTTTTAGCCATTATTTTTCTATGGAAAACAAACAAATACCTTTGATTGGACAAATCAAAGATGCACAGTACACGTTTGGTACATACCCTGAAAAGAAAATCAAAATGACGGTTCTAGTAGATGATGTGCCAACATATTACGAAATTCTCCTTGGACGTAATGTTTGTAAAGACACTGGTAATGAACTGAACATGGGTGTGTCTGAAGCTAGGATACCTGTGAAAGGTGTAATGCAAAAATTGTTTCCTAGAAGGGAGTCAAAATTTTCAATGACACAATCCGATGATCCAAGGGCTCAAATTCTATTTGAGTCTTCGGGCGTTGGAACGTATTATTTGCAAACAAAAGAAGTCAGAAAATCTTCAACAAGGCATGAGTTGGAGAGTGTTGAATCTTTTTCAATAAAAAATAAGTCATCATCAGATGATTCGTCAATCTTTGATCCTAGAGCTTCATCGGATGACAAGGCTATAGATTTTGACACTGTCAATCTTGGTCATCCAAACGACGTTCGGTTACTAGAGTTTGATGGCAATTGTTCTTCCACAGGTTCTGGAGCAAGAACGGTTTTTATTTCCCCCAAAGGAAATTTTTTCCCTTTCTCTTTCAAATTACAGTTTGACAACACTAATACCACTTCTGAATATGAAGCATTGTTGTTAGGAATGTAAGTTGCGCGCAAGAAAGGTATTAAAAATCTTCATGCACAAGGTGATGCTGAGTTGATAGTTTTTCAAGTAAGAAATTTGTACCGGACAAAGAATGACAGGCTCCAGCATTATCACAATCTTGTTTTCGATTGTATTGAAGAATTTGATGCTTTTAATATATATGTAGTTCCAAGGGAATATAATGACAGGGTTGATTATTTAGCAATCTCAGCCATGCTCTTGATACCACATAAAGACTTTCATGGTTTCACCTATACTATTGAGTTGGTTTTCTGCCCGAGTGTTCCTGACAATTCATAAAACTAGTAGATCTTCAATGATGATCATCAAATTGTTGCCTTTTTGGAAAAGGCAGAAAACTTTGATGAGTTCTACTTTGAAGGAAGTGATTATCCACATCGAGAATCTACTTCTGATATGGATCCAGCTTCAAGCGAAGAGTTTCTACAACTAAAAGGGAATAAAATTCCTAAAGGGTTGTATCCCTTGAGAATTTTTTTGATAAGCATGATCGCTATGTCAAAAAACAACTCTCAGATTTTGATTCAACTAATGAAGTTGAACAGATAAACTTAGGAACTGAAGTGGATCCTAAGATGGTAAACTTTGGTAAATGTTGCACAAGTGAAGAAAGAAATTAGATTGCTAAGCTGTTACAAGAATATATGGATGTCCTAGCATATATATGAGGATCTAAAATCTTTCCGACCCAAAGAGGTGCATCATGACATTCCACTAAAGATTGGAGCATTGCCTTATAAACAAAAGCAAAGGCAATATAACCCTAAGATTTCAGGAACAATCCTTGCAGGGGTTCAAAAAACGTGGAACACTCGAATAATATTCCCTATCCACCATTCAACATGGATAGCGAATATTGTTCTCATTCGTAAGAAGAATGGCGAGATCCATATCTGTGTGGATTTTCGAAATCTGAATCAATTGTCGCTTAAAGATAATTATCCCCTACCAGTAATGGATTAGGTTCTTCAAACCGTGACTGGATCTGAAATGTTCTCCATGTTGGATGGTTTATCTGGTTACAACAAGATTGAAGTCAATTCAAGTGATCAACACAAGACGACCTTCACAATGCCATGGGGTACCTTTGCATATCGTAGGATGCCTTTTGGCCTCATAAATGTTGGTGCCACATTCCAACATGCTATGGATCTGGCTTTTCATGATGTGCTAGGTAAGTTCATTATAGTATATCTTGATGATCTTACGGTTTTTTCTAAGAAACTCCATGAACATTTTTATCACCTAAGGAAAATCTTGGAGAGGTACCAACAACACAACATTTCCTTGAATCCCAAGAAGTCAAATTTTTGGAGTTATGGAAGGTAAGCTTCTTGGTCATGTGGTGTCTACAGAAGGTATCAAGATTGACTGTAAAAGAGTTAGAAGTTTCACCCACTCTGCCATCAAGTAAGAAGGTTGTTCATTCCTTCTTTGGCAAAGTAAATTTTCTACGAAGGTTCCTTCCAGATTTTGCAGAAAAGACTAATCATATTGTTAATATGATGAAGGGTACTACCACTTTTCATTAGATGTTAGAAGGAAAAGTTGTGTTCGATGATATCAAAGAGGCTATTGCTCATGCACTAGTGTTAGTCTTCCCAAACTACATGAAGGAATTTATCATGTATAGTTATGCTTCTGAGCATACACTTTTAGCAATTCTGGTGCAAGAAAACAGTGAGGGTTTTGAATCCCCAATTGCATTCATGAGCTACCCTCTAAAGAATTATGAATTGAAATATTCCCAAATGGAAAAACACACTTTTGTTGTGGTTAAGGTTGTTAAATATTTCCAGTTCTATATTCTTAATAGCCATGTTAAGTTCTTGGTTCCAGATTCAACTGTTAAGTCTATCCTGATGCAACAAGAGTTTGGAACAAAAAGAGGCAATTGGATTGCCAAGATTCAAGAATACGACTTGGACATCAAGCCTACGAAGCTAATACCTGGGAGAGGTTTGTGTCAACTCATTGCTGAAAATAATCCAGATGGAGAAGTTTCAAAGACTAAAGAGGTAGAGGTAGATCCAAGTGAACTTCCAATGGTTTTGTTCGTCAGCACCACTGATGAGTGGTATTCCAACATCACCCATTTCCTCACTTATGGGGAATGTCTTGATCCTTTGACTTCGAAGGAAAAGAGAACCATCAAGTTAAAATTAGCAAACTTTGTCTTATGGGACAATGGCTTTGGATGGAACTTTTCTACGATGTGTTGATGAAGAACAACAAATTTTTTTGTTGAAGTCATAACATGACTTGGTGTTCAGAGGACACTTTTCAACTCCAGTAACTGCTCACAAGATTCTGAGAGCAAAGTACTATTGTCCCACACTCTTTCAAGATGCGTACTCATGGGTGCATAAATGCGAACTATCTCAATTGTTCGTAGGCAGGCCAAAGTTGGCGGCTTTTCCTTTAAAACCAGCTGTTATTGAAGTTCCCTTCCAATAGTGGGGAATTAACTTCATTGGTGCAGTAAATCCACCATCAAGTGCGAGACACACCTATGTCCTATCTGCAACCGATTACTTCACCAAGTGAGTGGAGGAAATTCCAACTTAACACGCTACTTCCGAGGTGGTAGGTAGTTTCTTAAAAGAAAACATCATTTCCAAGTTTGGTGTGTCTAACAAAATTGTTGCTGACAATGCTTTTGTCTTCTCATCAAGTGAGATCACTAATTTCTATTTTGAATATGGCATAACTTTGTCACATTCTTCCGACTATTACCCACAAGGTATTGGTCAGGCTGAATCAAGCAACAAGAATTTGGTGACTATTATCCGCAAGTTGGTGGATGAGAATCAACATTTGTGGCACAAAGCTTTGTATGATGCTTTGTGGGCACGCAAAATAACTTCGAAGCAGGAAATTGGTATGTCCCCTTTCCAACACTTGTATGGGTTGAATCCAGAAATTCCCATAACCTTGGAACTTCAAGCCCTCAAATTGGCTAAGGCCATTGAGGATGAGACTTTTGATAACTTAGTCAATAAGCGTATAATGTATCTCTTTGAATTAGAAGAGAAACGAGTTTAGGTGGCCAACCACATCGCAAAACATCAGGACAAGTAAAGAAGATTTTAGACAAGAAGGCCAAGTCTCGAGATTTTCAAATTGGTGATCTTGTTCTCCTCTGGGACAAGCAAAGAGAACCAAAGGGAATGCACGAGAAATTTGATTCACTATGGACAAGACCTTTCAAAGTTCATCAGTTGCATGGTGAGAACAGTTTCTTATTGGCATACGAGGATGGAACACCATTTGCCCTTCCTCACAATGGGCAACACCTCAAACACTTTACACAGTAAAGTGACACGCGTTTGAGTGTAAATATTTTTATTTTAGTCCTTGCATCTTTTTGTCTTTGAGTCTTTTTCTTTTCGTCACCGAACTTTATGCCTAATGGATGGATAAAGGCACTTGAATTATGAAATTTTGCTCCCTTCATTCATTTCAAAGAATGGTTGAAGGAAGATCCCCAATTGGAGCCAGTTGTTATCATGGAATCTAGCAGCACTCTATTCACGGATAACCACCCTACAAAACTTATCCTTTTCATAGTTTCCTGAGGTTCAAGCACACCATACAAGGAAAATTTCAATTCACCTTGATGGGCGGTCCAAAATATCAAATAGTTTGTTTGAGGGTCTCCTCCCGTTCATCTTTCAGAGAGTTTCGAAACGAGCATCTTTGTCAACTCTCAAACTTTGGGAGTTAAAAAATTTGTCAAACATGTCAGAGCATTGATTTTCAGCGCTCCTACATGTATCTTAGTGAAATTCTACTCCAAGTGTTGGAGCACTGAAAATCGGCGCTCTTACACTTTGGTCACTTTGTCAAAAATACACGACCAGTGATTTTCACCACTTGTGCACTTTTGGTTCTTCAAGTTAGTAAATGCACAAGCGGTGAAATTCACCGCTCGTGCATCTTTTTTAGCCATTATGTGCGCCATAATTGATACAACTTGAGTTGCATTAATGATGCTTTTTATGAATTGTTTAAGTTGTCTTAAGTTCTCACTCTCCTCATTTCAATCTGTTTTCTCTCTTCTTCTAAACGCTCGCCATCCTCCAAGCTCCAAACAAAACTGTTGACGAATTCTTGTGGGCATCTAAGTGGGTTTGGCATTCTAACAGGTGTGTTTTTTGTGTTTTTATTCATCAAAGCTTTAATGCTTTTCTCTTTTTCGCTTAAGGTTCTCTATGTTTCTCCATCTTTGATATGGTTGTTTGTCATTGTTTTGCCCTGGTTTCGAAGTGTCTCAAAGTCTTTTGTTTTTCCGCCACTTCCATGGGATTTTCATGCCTTCACCGATCCTCACCATTTTGAGCTAAGTCCTATGCCAATTCTAGCGAGATTTTTCACCACTCGAGTGACTAATTGGTGTCGCCATTGATTGCTTGAGTTCTAGAGTTTAGCGCCTCAACCTTCAAACTTTCAACCCTAGGTGTTGGAGCGGTGAAAATCATCACTCCTACATGGAGTGTCCAATACTTTTACATTTAAAAGCAGTGAAATTATCCGCTGTTGCACAAAGATATTCTCCTCACTTGAATGCTAAAGTGGTGAAAAATCCCTTTTGAGCATTCAACTCAGAAAGCAAAAGTGATGATGTTCGAGCGATGAAAATCAGCGCCCGAGCATGAACATAGACTTTCCACATACACCAACGCTAAAAAATAGCGCCCTGACACTCAATTCACCGAATGCTAAAGGAATGTAGGAGCACTGATTTTCAATGCCCCTACATGCAAATCATTATCCCAAGTGTAGGATCGCTGATTTTCAGTGCTTCTACACAAAAGGCAATTTTCTTCCATAAACACTCTGAAATGACTCCACTTTCGCTTCAAACTCTGTTTCTTCGCTAATGCTTTGTTTTTTGTGTCGAATTGCTTGTTTCATGCTTGCTCCAAGTTGCTTATTTTCCTCATGCTTCCCAATGCTACAACTTCACCTAACATTTGTTGATTTTCCATCCTTGCAGTTTCTCTCCATATCTCGTCAAGTGATCCCAAAGGTGATATCCTTTGATCCTAGTTCTTCTAGATGACAACAAAGAAGCCTCCATCATCTTCTAAGAAAGAAGGAAAAATGAAATATAAATATCCGAGTCTTTCCGCCTACCGTGGTGATCTCTAAGGTGGACGAAATCAAGGAAACCGAAGTTGGTCATCAGGACCTTGAAGATTTTGTGAAAAGAACCGAGCAAAATCCCTTAGAAGACAACTTGAGAGCCATTGTCCACAATAATTTGCACCAGGTGTCCACATTCCCGACATCTTATCATAATACAAAGTTCATTCTCCAGGTTGCATCCCACTACATCCGAGAGAGCAGAAGTGTAATAGATTCTTCAAGACAAGTGATGATGAGACTAGACCTTCAATTCTTTGACATTGTTTTCGAAGTTCCACACATGGAACAATACACAAATATTTCAATTCAATAGGCACAAGAGGTCTATGATTCAGATCCCAATAAGGCTTAAAATTTGATTAAGAACCAGTGGTTGAAAACACCTAGGCCCAATATCTCAAGATGGCTGAAGGGGCTTCCTTGAAGTGACTTCAAAAAGGATGTCAGGGACATGATTACCCTCTTGAGCAAGGTGAAAGGCTTGCCTAAGTCATCTCATTTTCAAGATTGGATGTATGAATACATTCAGATCATAAGAGAAAGGAAGCTCACATTGATTGGGGGACCCAAATAAATGATGAAATCCATGAGCAATTGATGAATGTGCCAACAACTTTGAAGTTATACATGAGTTCCTACTTGGTGTATGCTATTGTTGTGATGAGGCAATTCCAAAGGCTATCTACAAAGGGGAATCGACATTTTGTACCCATGTATAAGTATTTTTATCAGTTGGAATTGAGGGAAAGTCTTCATCATTTTAGGAGGGTCACAAATGCCTTCTTTGCACTTCTGCTATTCAGTTTTGACCCAACTCTCAAAAGGAAGAGAGTTTCAGATGAGGCCTACAAAGTGGTAAGTAAGGTCGAGTGTATATTCTTTCAATTTCCAACTTTCACCTACATGAGGGTAGGTTGCTATACTAGGTGTCCTTACATGTTGCCTAGATATCCCTCAGATAAGTGGATACTCATGGATTTATGTAGATAGATGATTTCAGTTCATAAGGAACGCATGAGGATTCACAAATCGGGTTTCAAATTTTTACTAACGATTGGTAGATATACCATTGACAGTGTACAAAAGGAAAATGCAATTGCTGCAGAAATGCAGATCATGACAATAAGGACATACAAATACAGATTTGACTTTGACCACCGAGATGTGAATAGGAAATTTAAGAAAGGTCACCAACACAAGTGTTGCTTCGAAGACATATGGGTGGAATGCAAGGATGAAGAAGACATCTGCAAAATGGATTACTAAAGGCTAACCGTAAAGCAAATAAGAGATCTTAGTGTGGCTGACCTAACAGAGGATTTCAAAGACCCTGGCGACATCATGAATGCTACCTATGAAGAAAATGAAATTTATAGGAGACCTTTACCTACAGTACAATGGTCTAAGAAGGAAAGTGTCCCCATAAAGGAAAGGTTTGCCCCTATATTGTTCAACACAGCAGAATGTTTGCACAAACATGGTTTCCAGATGAAATTCTTCAAGACAAAATCAAAAGGAGAAGTACCTAGAGCATAAGCCAACCAACATCAGGAACTCCGTACAAAAGACAAGCATGCGGCTACTCCCTCTTCTTCCTGAAAAGGTCCTAGAATCAAGTTCACTATTGGCAAAAATGATACACAGGTAGTTGAAGAAGAAGAGGCCACGAAATCTGAATAAACTCACTCAAAAGGAAAAGGGCTAGTTTCTGAAGAACAAGAGTCCAAGGAAGAAGGATATAAAAGAAAGGAATCAACTTCTGAAGAAGATTTTGAGGAAGAATATTTTGTTGAAGAAGAAGATTCTACAAAAGAGAAAGATTCTGAAGAAGATGAGGGTGAACAAGAAGCTAAACAAGAAGGTGATAAGGAGGACCTCAGGCATGACGAAGAACAAACTCTATCTCCACATGAGAATGTTGTTGAAGACCTTCCCCAAATGTCATCACTTGTTACTTAAAATGTTCCTTACACACCTCCCAATCCTAACACTCCTCCACCTCCTCTCCCTACTTCACCTCCCCCCACATTTAACACACATGTAGTGGACATTTCTCTTACCCTTGCAGTATCAATCGTGCTTGCCAGTCCCTCTATAGTTTCAAACACACGATCTATTGATGTTTTGTCAAGCTCTCCCTCATCCATTCCAAGTTTATCATCTCCATCCTTTGATGTTTCATCTAAAGTTGAATTCGATAGATTTATGAATGACTCTTTGCAAAGTCATTGCAAAGTCAACTTGGTGTGTAGTCTATTGGAGCAATCATGGTAGATACTACCCTGATTGTTACGATACCATTCATTTCTATAGAAGTAGATGCAACATAAGAGTTGATGACAAGTCAAGAAGCATATACTTCCTCCCTTCCTCCTTGGTTGGTCTCTCAAGTATCGAAGTGAAAGAAACAAATGATCTCTCCAGAAGATCTTGATCTTGAAGAGATAGCCCCTCCAAAAGCCAAGGGGAAGAAAAAGGAAAAGTTCATTCAAGGCTTCATGTTGACAAAGCTAGTCAAAAGTTTTTAGAGATTGGTCTACCCCCATGAGAAGAAGTTGATGTTGTCATGGAGGACTACACAGTCACAAGAATCCAACTCGGAAAAGTGATAAATGAAAGTGCAAAGGAAAATGCATAGGTAGTCCTAGATGCATTAGCATGAAGGCTTGACAAGAAGGAAAATGCCCGAGATGTGTACAAAGAGAAGGGCGAGCTTTATGCAACTATTTTGGGTAAACTAGCAAGCTCTTCAAGAAATGCACAATCTATAGCTATGATAAGCATCGAGGAATCAACAGTACAAAAGGTGGAAAAGTTTGCCTCCAAGGGTAAGGCATCTGATTTCATTGATGAAATGATAGAACTTCACAGGTTATCACTACTGCGGATAAAAATGCCACTTAAATAGCCAAGCCAAAATCAGAGCTTGATAAAGAAGAAAGCACACTTTCCCAAGAGAAAAAAAGAAATGGAAAAACACCTCTCATTTTGGTCACAAATGAAAGAGGCAAAGCTGAGTAAGTTGGTGGAAGTTAGGGTAATTCCTGACAAAGAGAAATATGTGGTGGTAAGAGAATCTCTTAAGCATTGCATTCAAGTGATCAAGTCTCTTATTGAAGACATCCACCAAATACAAGAAGATGTCAAAGGACATCGTGTTATCCTAGAAGATGAAATTAAGGAGTTGCCTTGTAATCTCCTTGATAAAGATCATATTTTCCTCCCGGCCAGTGAACTTTCACAGATCTACAAGGAAGTCATCATGAAGCAAGTAGAGGATGCCAACTTTTCAAAGACCTCCATGCATGCAATTTGTGACTTACAACTTTCTCTTGATAATCCCAAGACGCATCTTGACAAATGAAAAAAGATTCACACATTTGCTAGAAGATCAATTACCAAAGTTCACACCATAGTGGATTACACTATTGGTCCAGATGAGGCATTCATCTTGGAGACAAAGAAGAGATACAAAGACTTCCACACCCAATGCAAGGAATCATGAAGACTTCTTTTCTTCTCTAGAGTTAGATAGTTTTTTATTTCATTTCCATATTTTGTAAATAGTTCTCAACATCTTATATGTCCTTTTGAGAAATGTAATTACATGTAAAATGAAAGATGTTTTCCTATAAAGGTGGATAACATTTTTGGAATAAGTCAATTAGTTAGGTCAAATTTTCCTAGATTTACTCTTCTAATTTTCCTAATTTTTCTCTCCTCTCCTGTCTATAAACATGAGAGGATCCTATTGTAATCTTTTATCTTTTGCAACAAAGTGCCACCCATTTGGAAAAGAAAATACATGAAAATTTGTGCTCATCTTTGTGTATCTATTTTGATCAATAAAGAAGAAAGTTGCATAACAAACTTTGTGTTGGATCAATCGTCTTTTGGATTTGATTAAGATTGGCACTGATTAGTGTGTGAGATTAAGGGTTTTGAATAAATTTTTGTAAACTTTGTGTTGCACTCTTTATTTGGATTTGTGATATTGTTTGGATAACTATTGGTGGATTGTCTACAAGACTTTGTGCTTGTAATTGTTCATACTGTTCGTGGAATTATTGTATCTAAGAAGACTTTGTGCTTCTAATACGACAATCATTACGTCTCTCAAGGATCTATCGGTGAAAAGCTATGGAATGACTTTGTGCCTTCGTGAGCTTTTCTTTCTTATTTTATTGTTTATTATTATCATGCTAGTATCTCTAAGCTTTGCTTTGACAAGATAGAGATATTGGAATTTTTGCTTTGTTTTTAGTTTAAAGTTGTATCGAATCAGAACTATCAAGCGTGAAGCATTGTAAAACATATTCTCTGAAAGAAGAGGGAAGTATGATTGTGACACACCCCCATCTCCTAATTGTAGTGTACATTTTTGTGAATATTTAATTAGTTTTACTTAGCTTTTGTAAGCAGTAAGAAGGATGCCTCCCCTTTCTAAGAGGAGAAATTACATCTCACACGATTGTGGTTGAAATCAAGGTTGTGTAATCTATTGAAAATGGGATTACATAATTTTCACCCAACATAACTATAACAAGATTGAAATATTTTAGCATAACTCTTCAATTTTCTTATGTTTACTTTTATTTTCTAGAATAGTTTTTACTAGTCTTAAACTTGTTCAACTATCTAACCCAATGTTCCTTTCATTTATGGTTATTAATCAATGTTTATAAATTTTGAACGCATGCTATGTAAGCATGTGTATGTGTATATATGTAGGTACACAAATATACACCTACACATTCTTATCATATTATTGTCTATATAGTGATGCAATGTCATATGCACTTAGTCCACTAAATCACTACAATAGTAAACTTAAACCCCCTTTGGCCTAAGCCCTCTTAATGAAATTACTTGAGTTCATTTTTAATCAAGGGAGGTATAGCATTAAAACCCTACGCCAACAATGTCATTGAATCATATTAATTCCCAAAATTAGCCAAAGCATCCACCACCTTGTTCCCTTCTTTATAGATATGGACTTGAAATTCACAAGATTGTTGATTAGGCCCTAAATGTCATGAATTATATCTCTAATATTCCATGCAAAGAGAAAAAGACCACAAATGGCTTCAATAATGACTTTGGAATCACCCTCAATTCACATGTTTTGTATGCCCAAAGAGAGTAATTTTCATGCCACAAAGAGTCATTGAAGCTTCAACTTCATTATTAATCTTAACACCCAAGCCTCCAGTGTACGCAACAATACATTATCCTTTGCGGTATATAATAATACCCCTACCACTTGCTAACCTAGGGTTTCCTTTAGAATCACCATCAAAGTTCAGCTTAATCCAACCTGGAGAGGGGGTTCCTAATGAGTGTAATCTCAAGCCATTCTTTGTTTTAGATACACAATATTCATAGCTATATCAATAACCTAACTTTTTAAAATGTGAACTTCTCAAGGATGAGGAAAAACTTTTCATTTCTTGATTTTAGAGTTGGCCATATTTTCTATCAAAATTTAGAGGAGAAGAACACCTCTTCAACACTCCTAGTGTTGCAAAAAATGTAATTATTCCTCTTTTCAAATCCCTTGAAAAAGATGGGGAGGAACCTACTCTCATAGTTCCTTGAGAAAGGGGTGAGAGAAGGAAGAATGCCAACTTTTCATAAAATTGATCATAATATTGTTCATAACCCAACAAATTTCAAATTTCCATAAAGTTTTTTTCCCAAATGGATCTATAAAACTCATAATGGAAGAAAAGGTGATTAATTGTTTCTTCCTTATTTTGACATTAAAAACATCTATTTGAAAGTTGAAATCCTCGCTTTTGTAATTTATCCTTGGTGAGAATTTTATTATGAGTAGCAACCCACCAAAATAGATTTGACTTCACTTGAATAATTTTGTGATTCCAAATCTTCCTTTAAAAGTAATTAATATTAGGAGGATCTAGAAGTAGTTCGTAAGCAACTCTAACAAAAAAATATTCGTATTATTCTAATTCCTAAGAATTTCATCTTCAAAAGGGAATATTGGAATTATGTGATCAGGGAGCCTCCTTTGTAATTCACTAGTAGTAGTGGTCAACACACCCTAATTTTGACAACAATCCTAAATGTTTTCCATTAATTCATTAAACCTTGTCTAGAAAATTAATCTTTCACAAGAGAGCCAAATTGCTTGATTGAAAGATTATGTAGGGAAAAGGTGTGGTGGAACTTAAAAGGGTGTCATTCATTTTGTTGGTTGTGTGGTGTTTTTGCTTGAAAATATGAAATGGGTACCAACAATTATATAGAGGTATAATTATATTTCTTGTAGAGACTTCATTGATAAAAAGGTATGCTAAATATAATAAGATATCAAAATTTAAATGGCATTCATTCAACCAATTTTTCATCTATTTATTTATTGCAATATTCCATGTATTGCTAAAAAGGGGCATTAAATGAACATTTGACGTGTTATTATTTTTTGGGGGTATTTTTCCTTAAAAAACGGGGTGTTGTGAAAATGAATAAAAGGGCATAGAAACTAGTGGAAAGAGTCTATGTTATAGGCACTATTTTAAAAAATATTTCCTTAGTAGTAAAACATGCATAAGGTGCATGAACTATTTGATGAAATACTCAAAGAAATTTGGTGACATGGATAGTAATTAAAGCATCCCAAAATGACAATGTTTTATTCAAATATATTATCAAACATATTCCATGCATCTTCAAAATGCCCCAAGAAAATTCATAACATGTGCTTCTAAATTGGCATCCATAAATATGTCATTTTCAATTTTATTTCCATAGTCATGCTTATTGTAGAAATGATTTTTTTTGTGTAAATTCCACCCACATATTCATCTTCCTCTACAAAAATGTTATTTTATAAAAAGTGCATTACATTTCATGTTCATATGCAAAACATATGACACTATGAAGTTTGTAGCTCAAATGTTCATATGCAATTTCAAAAAATGTCTCATTTCAAATCTACCACTTACATTGCCACAATAGGTAGATTCCTCCTCAGGTTTTTATTCTTTGGGATCCAAATTTGCATACACCACTCTTTCTCACCACACTAGGACATCACACAGTTCAAATTCTCTCAAGGATTTTTTGAGGTCATAAGCAACCACTTAGGGTACTAATTCAGGTAATTTCCTAGACCATACAACCCATGTTTCCCTTCCCTATAGCTTTAGGTCATAATATCTAGAAATTAAAATAACCTCTTAAGACATCTACCTATAAATTCAAGATCTAGACAAAGGAGAATGTCTACAAAAAAATGAAGGTTCTAGAATACAAATATGTTGGAAGTTGGGTCTATCATTGATGATGTAGTTTGGCAACATGAGCATGAAGTGCACATATATTGGTTGATCCAGTGTTGTCATTGATGTCAACATTGTTATGATCATCCTAGCATAATAGGGAAGTACGTTTGGTGACTTTTGTACAGTGCTAGTTGGTTTGGAAAGCATGGTTTATAAAGAATTTGGCTAAGCGTTTCCTTTGTTAGTGTTGTAGTCTAGTGCATCAATTTTTGGGTCAGCACTTCACTACACGTTGGTATAATCTTCTACAATCATAACTACAATTTTGAATCCATTAGATGGAGTAACATTCAATTTTCTGTGACATTTTGTACAGTTTCCAGAAAGATATGTATAACAGTGTGTGGCTTTGTATATCGCAGTTATCTTCTGAACAATGCACTAGTGTGGAAGATTCTACACTTCTTCGCAAATAATTATTTTGTCTTGTGATGATGAAGATAAGCTAATTAATGTCAACTGAATAAAAATTTAATGGGAGATTGATTTTTGAGGTTGCATGATTGATGAAATCGCATGAGCTCTTGAAGACTTTGTGTTTAGGTTTATTTTGGGCTGACCTAACACGGTTGATGTTTTATGGAGAATATTTGAGCAACTCTATCTTGTGTGGGATTTATATTTAGGTCCATGTCGACCTATCTTGATGACAATTGAATTTTGAATTTAGGTACTAAGCGTGGATGAAATACATTGAAGACAACATGCTTAGTTTTTGTGTGTTACTTCTAATTAGGCTGACCTAATTGAAGTTTCACTTGATGTGGATATATATATATGAGATCATTACTGAGGTTTTACACACAAAGAAAGAGAGAGAGTGAGGTGAGTGAGAAGAATAGTGTAGAAGAGTGTGAAAAGAATATATGATATGCAAATGTGGTAGAGTAGAGAAAATTTATGACATGTATGGTGATTCACCTACATGTGTACGATGTAGTGAAAAGCAGATTGTGTGAAGATCATTTTTGTACCTCAATGGAACTGTAATCTGGCATATGATAGATGCTATTATATTGGTTCAAATAGGTAGTGTTGCCAATCCTTCTTTGTTCTTACTTAGTGGGCTATGAGCTCTTTTTTGGATAGTGTGTCCTGGCAGTGAACCTTTGTAATATCTTATATCTAAACATAATATATTGTGAGCTAAACCTCACCATGGTTTTTTCCCTTTTTAGGTTTTCCACATAAAAATATTGGTGTTCGTGAGTCATAATTTTGTGGTTGTATTCATGCTTTCTTTTTTCATTCCAATTATTTCTATTCAATTAATTAGATGGGTTGTGTTTAATTAGTTTAGAGGAATACTGATTCACCCCCCCTCTCAGTATTTTGGGTGTTCAAAAATTGGTATCAGAGCTTGGTTCCTTGGAAGGATCTTGACCGTTTTGGGAAGATCTTGGAGTTTGAACATATGGCTAACAGGAAGTACCCTACTCCTCTAGAAGAAATTTTTGCAATTGAATATATAGAAGAAAACTATATGCTAGACAAGGAGGAAGAACTCAAAAATTCACTTGAAGATCTTAACAAAATTGAAAATGAGAATGGAAATCTGAAGGAAAATCTAAAAGAGGCAAACAAATGCATCAAGAAGCTGAAAGAGTGAATCAAGAAATTCAAAGAAAGAAATAGATAAGTTAATGAACAACTAAAGAAAGCAAATGAAGACATCACCAGACTGAAAATACAACTCGAAGAAAAGAAGAAAAATAAGGATTATCTAAATGCAGTGATGCAAAGCAAGACTAATGAATGCACTAGACTTGAACAGAAAGTGGTAAATCTAAGAGCGGATTTGGAGAAAGCAAGAATTCACAAGGATAAATTTAAGGCAAGTTCTACAATGCTTGATGAGTTAATTGTTGGACAAAAAGCATCTAAAGATAAAGGTGGTTTGCAACTTGAAAAAGGAGAAAGCTCTAAAGCAAAACAAACATCTAGTACAAAGTAAGGCAAGAGGAACTATGACAAGTTCCAGAATAAGAGAAGCAATGCTGCAAGACTCCCTATTAGACAACCAAATGTTCAAAGGTATCCATCTTTTAATGGCGTTTTCTTTTCATGTAATTAATTTGGATATAAGGCTATAGAATATAGAGGTAGAATGAATCAAAATGTTGTATCATTTTCTTGACAATGTTTTGTATGCAAGAAATTTGGGCATAGAGCTGTCGAGTGCAGAAGTCAGATGTTGAATAGACTTAATACTTCTAAATCTTCCAATGGCTATTATTATAAATGCAATGTATTTGGACATAAGGCTAACCAATGCATAAAAAGATTGAATGGAGGTCAAATTTGTTAGAGAAAAATTGTATGCTACAATTGCAACAAACCTTGACATTGTTAGATTCTGGAAGCGAGAACCGAGCCAAGATCTGATGTCGGTCGTAGATCACATGCAACTTCACCGAACAGATGATCGAAGATCAAAATAGCAGAATGAAGAGAAATCTGAAATGAGAGAAAAATATAGACAAGATAAGAGAATTTGCATAATACTCTCAATACTCCCACGAACAATCACCGAACTAGCTGAACTAGTGAAGGTGAGAGGAGAGTGCTCAATATATAGAAATATAAGGGCAAATACATCCAAGAGGTGCATTAACTCCTACACCCATAAAAGGTGGGAGGTTATCACCTACTTGGTAAATGACAAAACATGTGGCATAACCTCCTTAAGTGAAGACAAAGAGGAGGTGGCACATAAAGCCAAAAGAGGGTGAGAAACCCAACTAACCCATAACCTACCTAGGTAAAAACAAAATAGTGGTTATGAGAGGTGGCACAACAAGCCAAAAGAGGATGTGTAACTCAACTACCCATGTGTGGGGAGAGAGTGACATATGTAGCTGATGTATTTTGCCACGTGTCCTCATATTAACCACACCTAATAAACCTAAGCAAGCTTAAATAATATGTGTAGGAAAAAATAAATACCCCTAACATAAGGAAAATAAAAAACCTACACTAATGACATATTGCAAAATTTTGCAATAACAAGAGAAATGAGTCTACAAAGAAAGATGAACCAGTCAAGAAAGTTGATCTAGATGAAGTAAGGAAGGAAATGGAGAAAATATGGAGAAATAAGGAAGAGACTAAGGACATGGGAGAATCTGTACCTATCTCTGATGTAGATGTTTCCTCCGATAACTAATCCAAAGTTATGGCTTAGGGAGAGCTTTACTGAAAATCATGCAACCCCCTTGTCGATACATTGTGTCATGACTTGACATGAAGAGACAAGATGGAGAGAAATATTATGGATTTGTTGGTGAAAACTACACGAGAAAATATTTTAATGCGGAAGTTTGCGCAACTTCTGAAAGTTCACTATACATACAAGGTTTCGAAGTTTACCGACTTTTTATCTTCACTATTTATTGTTGAAATGGGTAAAATCAAGGAGTTAAAAGCGTGCTTGGGAAGAAAAAGTCATTTTATTATACGCATGTGAAGGAGAAGTAAAGTGAAGAAGAATAAGTGCAAGAATTTGACGTGTCTCTCGATAGCAGATCATCAAAACCCTAATTTTTTCCAAGCAAGTTTAAGAGGTATTTTGTGTGCTCCTAGTTTTCCAGAAGTTTTATTTGAAAGCATCTTAGATGTAATGGATGGGCCAAAGTTTGTAAATGTATCAGAGAGACTGCAACCTAAATTGAAGAGGCATTCTTGGAAAGTTCTATTGGAAGATCCGACGGTTGCATTTTCTTGCACTCTCTTTGGAGTTTTATAGACCAAGGATATCAATGCATAAATTCATGGGAAAATAGAAGTTTCCAATAAAAAATTATGTGTTTTATGGACAAGAGATTTGGAAGGAAATGATGACACCTTAAAACCAAAATACAAAACCCTAAATGAAAGGAAGTTTGATGTATGGCAAAAGTTCCTACTATTTGAAGTTAAAAAAGTACATCAAGATGGTATTAAGCAGAATCCATGGTGAATACATTTGGGTTAATGGCGAGTACTCAATAACCAAGGAAGCTATTAGTGATGTAACTAGTTTTCGGTCCTCTACACCAGTTCCCGGATGAAAATCTATCAAGGTCAAGGACCTAATGGAGAAGATAGGTGCTACTCTTGAAGAAAAGGAATTCACCTTGAACACAATTAGGAATTTGGCTATCCGGTACATTGCAAGGCTTATTGGACACAAAATTTGTTGACCAAATAATGACTATGCAGTCTCTTCCACTACTGTTCACATTGCACATAACATGATTGAATACTATGCAGATTATAATCTATGTGAGTTACTTCGACAATATTTGATGAAGAACCCGAAGGAAATCAAAAAGGGAAAAAAGCATACATTCAGGTATGGTACTTTGATAATTTGTTTGCTTTTCTACTTCATGAAGTACTGATAATTGGAAAAGTGGAGTGGACAAGTACAAAACCAGTTGCACATCAGATAAGAAATCACATGAGAAACCTTGGTGGTGTGAATGCTCAAGATAATTCTCGTGCGGCATTCTTTGGAATGTTTCAAATGATAATGAATGAAATGATAAGAATACCTAAGTGTGTGTTGGAAAGGTTAATTTATTTGTCTCTACTAGCTTTTGCTTCATGGAAGCAATTGAGCCCAGAACTGTTTGGATTTCTAAGTTGGATTATGAAGTAACTGAGGGAGAAGTTGTTCATTAGGTAGAAGTGATTTTAAGAAGCCCTAAAGACTTTAGCAGACCAGAATTAGAAGATAGGACTAGAACTAAAGCCTCGGGAGTTTTAGGAGATCAAGTAAGAAACGAAAGAGCACTATCATTCCCCCGGATGAAATTAAACAAGAAGTTGCAAAGCAAGAAGACAATAACACAGGAGAAGGAAGGATACATGCAGATGATGCTCAACATGAGCATGAAACTAGAATCAGAGCTATAAGTGCACAAGACATAGATGAAGCCATGAAAGCTTTACAAGAGGTAACCCCTAGAACAAGCATCAATTCATCATTGCCTACTATAGAAAATTTCAGAAACTTGGTTGATTCGTTGAAAGCATATGTCTCTGGATTAAAAGAGTAAGCTAGAAGTAGATCAAAAGAAAGGACTACAAAGAAGAGTCTAGAGGATATCAAAAGGAATTGTGCAAATGCACATCACAAAGCTATGAAGGGATTGGAGGATACTCAAATTTTCAAATAAGAAGCACAAAACTTACTATCATACTTCTTGAAATGGTCAAACAATACATGAAGTACAAAGGATGCGATGAACTCAATTGAAACTCAAATAGGTTGTGAAGCATATATTTATGATTTAGCAAGAGACGGTAACAATCAGAAATGGACTGAAATTATGTAGCTGCATGAAATTTTTTTTTCTTTATAGAATCAGAGGGAAGAAACAATCAAACAATATATGATGTTAAGGGACTTAGTGAAGATAAAGCATACTCCTATATCTAATGCCCTTGTCAATGCTAAAAAACTACTAGAAATAAAACTTAACCCTAGTACTGTGGAAGAAGGAGAAGAGTCTCTAATGGAACTTGAATTATAGTGCATAAATCTTGCAGAAGAAAAAAGACTTTGAGAAGAAGGCTAATCCACTTGGCAGGATATTTTGAAGAAGCTCAAAGGATCAACATCTTCAAGTTGATAAGTCTTACCTTTATGCATGTTACTAAGTTTTTTTTGCATAAAAGATTCTTTTTGAGGGGAAGTCAACATATATCTAAGGAAAGCATACTGAGCCTTTGCACAACCTTTTCCATTGATTTCAAAGGGGGTGAGATAGTAGAAAAACATTATTGTCAATTCACTTAGGAAGTGATAGTTATATTTTCGAGAAGATGATTGAAAAACCTTTTGGAGAGAAAAGGTTATATGTGTAAGGGGGAGACAAGTTTCGGATCATGTTGTCAAAAATGTTTTTGATAGACATGTTGCCACCAATGACAAAGGGGGAGATTGTTGGAAGTTGGAAGTTTGTCATTGATAATGTAGTTTGGCAACATGAGCATGAAGTGCACATACATTGGTTGATCCAGTGTTGTCATTGATGCCAACATTGTTATGATCATTCTAGCATAATAGGGAAGTACTTTTGGTGAATTTTGTACAGTGCCAGCTGGTTCCGAAACCATGGTTTATCAAGGATTTCGGCTTAGTGTTTCCTTTGTCAATGTTGTGGTCTAGTGCGCCAAATTTTGGGTTCACACTTCACTACACAGTATAATCTTTTACAATCATAACTACAATTTTGAATCCATCAAATGGAGCAACATTCAAGTTTTTGTGGCATATTGTATAGTTTCCAGAAAGATATGTATAACAATGTGTGGCTATGTATATCGCAGTTATCTTCTAAATAGTGCACCAGTGTGGGAGATTTTGCACTTCTTCGCGAATAATTATTTTTTGTGATGATGAAGATAAGCTAATTAATGTCTATTGAATGAGAATTTGATAGGAGATTGAGTTTTGAGGTAGCACGATTGATGAAATTGCATGAGCTCTTGAAGACTTTGTGTTTAGGTTTATTTTGGGCCAACCTAACGCGGTTGATATTTTGTGGAGAATATTTGAGCAACTCTATCTTATGTGGGATTTGTATTTAGGTCCATGTCGACCTATTTTGATGAAAATTGAGTGTTGAGCTTAGGTGCTAAGCGTGGATGAAATACCTTGAGGATGGCATGCTTTGTTTTTGTGTGTTACTTCTAATTAGGCCCACCTAATTGAATTTTCACCTAATGTTGGTATATATATGAGATCATTATCGAGGTTTTACACACACAAAGAAAGAGAGAGAGCGAGGTGAGTGAGAATAATAGTGCAGAAGAGTGCAAAAGGAATATATGATATGCGAATGTGGTAGAGCAGAGCAGATTTATGACATGTATGGTGATTCACCTACATGTGTGCAATGTAGTGATATGGGAATTGTGTGAAGATCATTTTTGTACCTCAATGGAGCTATAATTTGGCATATGGCATATGCTATTGTATTAGTTCAAACAGACAATGTTGCCAATCCTTCTTTGTTCTTACTTAGTGGGTTGTGAGCTCTTTTCTGGACAGTGTGTCCTAGCAGTGAGCCTTTGTAATATCTTATATCCAAATATAATATATTGTGAGCTAACCCTCACTATAGTTTTTTCCCTTTTTGGGTTTTCCACATAAAAATACTGGTGTTCATGTGTCATATAATTTTGTGGTTGTATTCATGTTTTCTTTCTTCATTGCAGTTACTTCTATTCAGTTAATTGGATGGGTTGTGTTTAATTGGTTTAGAGGAATACTAATTCACCCCCCTCTCAATATTCCAAGTTTTCAACAAAATACACAAAAGTTGGACTACATGAGTATCCTACATTGAAACCAAACAACAAAAGTGGTTGACGACAATGCCTAGGTAGTGTTTGTGACCTGTGAGTACACCTACCTCCAATGGTAATTTTTTGTTGGTACGTCCAAGCCAAAAACTCACGTCATAGAAGCTACCAAAAATTGCAATTTTACAAGTTCCTAGTTCTAGTAGTCCTCTTTACAAACCTTTAGTTAGTTTCAATCTCTAGTTTCTCTAGGAACACACATTATTCACTTTCCTCTATCATTTACTAGTTTTCCATTCTTATTTATAGCATTAGTTTAGTTTGACTAAAATATAAAATATGTATTTATCTATTGTATATTGGCAACACAATCAAATTTGTTTAAATTAAACTAGTGCACAAATGAAGTAACCTAGGTTAGACTTTACACAAAGACACCTAAACTAAAACCTAAGGTTTCCTAATAAAATTATTTAGATAGACATACATCAAAAATTGCAAGCATAATCTTCCACAATATGTACTATATTACCATATTCATCACAAGCTCTTGTTGCTCTTGATTAGGATTATGAAGTTCCAAAAAAATCCCATTCATTGTAGCATGTATATAATGGTTTCGACTTTACTGAAAATCATACAACCCCCTTGTCAATATGTTGTGTCATGGATTGACACGGAGAGACAAGATGGATAGAAATATTGTGGATTTGTTGGTGAAAACCTAGGAAAAATATTTTAATGCTGATGTTTGCGTAGCTTCTGAAAGTTGATTGTACATACAAGGTTTCAAAGTTTACCAGTTTTTTATCTGAAGTTTTTATTGTTGAAATGGGTCAAATCAAGGAGTTAAAAGTGTGCTTGGGAAGACAAAGTCATTTTATTATACACATGTGAAGGAGAAGTAAAGTGAAGAAGAAGTGGAAGAATTTGACGCATCTCTCGGTAGCATATCATAAAAACCCTAATTTTCGCCAAGCAAGTTTAAGAGGTATTTTGTGTTCTCCTAGTTTTTTGGAAGTTTTATTTGAAAGCATCTTAGTTGTAATGGATGGACCAAAGGTTGTAAATGTATCAGAGAGACTGCAACCTAAATTGAAGAGGCATTCTTGGAAAGTTCTATTGGAAGATCCGATGGGTGCATTTTCTTGCACTCCCTTTGGAGTTTTACCGACTGAGGATATCAATGCATACATTCATGGGAAAATAGAAGAAGTTTACAATAACGAATCATGTGTTTTATGGACAAGAGAATTGGAAGGAAATTACGACACCTTAAAACCATAATACAAAACCCTAAATGAAAGGAAATTGGATGTATGGCGGAAATTCTCGTTGTTTGAAGTTAAAAAGTACATCAACATGGTATTAAGCAGAATCCACAGTGAATACATTTGGGTTGATGGCGAGTACTCAATAACAAAGGAAGATATTAGTGATGTAATTGGTTTGTGGTCCTTCAGACCAGTTTCGGGATGAAAATCTATCAAGGTCAAGGACTTAATGGAGAAGATAGGTGCTACTCTTGAAGAAAAGGAATTCACCTTGAACACAATTAGGAATTTGGCTATCCGGTACGTTGCAAGGCTTATTGGACACAAAATTTGTTGACCAAATAATGACTATATAGTCTCTACCACTACCGTTCACATTGCACATAACATGATTGAATATGGTGTGGATTGTGATCTATGTGAGTTACTCCGACAACATTTGATGAAGAGTCTGAAGGAAATCAAAAAGGGCAAAAAGCATACATTCAAGTATGGTACTTTGATAATATGTTTGCTTTTCTACTTCATGAAGGGAGTACCGATAATTGGAAAAGTGGAGTGGACAAGTACATAACCGACTGCACATCAGATAAGAAATCACATGAGAAACCTTGGTGGTGCAAATGCTCAGGACAATGCTCTTGTGGCATTCTTTGGAATGTTTCAGATGAGAATGAATGAAAGGATAAGAATACCTAAGTGTGTTTGAAAGGTTAATTTCTTTCTCTACTAACTTTTGCTTCATGGAAGCAATTGAGTCCAAAACTGTTTGGAATTTTTAGTTGGATTATGAAGTAACTAAGAGAAAAGTTGTTCATTATGCAGAAGTGTTTTTAAGAAGCCCTAAAGACCTTAGCATACCAGAATTAGAAGAAAGGACTAGAATAGTTCTGGGAGATCAGGTAAGAAAAGGAAGAGTACTGTCATTCTCCTAGTTGAAATTAAACAAGAAGTTGCAAAGCAAGAAGACGATAACATAGAAGAAGGAAGGATACATGCAGATGATGCTCAACATGAGCATGAAACCAATATCAAAGATATAAGTGCACAAGACATGGATGAAGCCATGAAAGCTTTACAAGAGGTAACCCCCGGAACAAGCATCAATTTATCATTGTCTACTATAGAAAATTTCAAAAACTTGGTTGATTTGTTGAAAGCATATGTCTCTAGATTAAAAGGGCAAGCTAGAAGTGGATCAAAATCAAGGACTGCAGAGAAGAGTCTAGAGGATATCAAAAGGAAATGCGTTGATGCACATCACAGAGCTATGAAGGGATTGGAGGATACTCAAATTTGTGAAGAAGCACATAACTTACTGTCATACTGCTTGAAATGGCCGAAAAACACACAAAGTACAAAGGATGCAATGAACTCAATTGAAACTCAAATAGGCTATGAAGTATATATTTATGATTTAGCAAGAGATGGGAACCATCAGAAATGGACTAACATTATGCAACTGCATGACAATTTCTTTGCTTTACAAAATTAGAGGGAAGCAACAATCAAACAATATATGATGTTAAGGGATTTAGTGAAGATAAAGCATACTCCTATATCTAGTGCCCCTGTCAGTGCTAATAAACTACCAGAAATAAAACTTAACCCCAGTACTGTGGAAGAAGGAGAAGAGTCTCTAATCGAACTTGAATTATAGTGCAGAACTCTTACTGAAGCAAAAAGACTTTGGAAAGAAGGCAAATCCACTTGGCAGGATATTTTGAAGAATCTCAAAGGATCAACATCTTCAAGTTGATAAGTCTTACCTTTATGCACATTACTAAGTTTTTTTTGCATAGAATATTCTTTTTGAGGGGAAGTCAGCATATATATATAAGGAAAGCATATTCAGCCTTTGCACAACCTTTGCCATTGATGTCAAAGGAAGACAGATAGTAGAAAAACATTATTGTCAATTCACTTGGATAGTGATAGTTACATTTTGGAGAAGATGGCTGGAAAAGCTTCTGGAGAGAAAAGGTTATGTGTAAGGGGGAGACAAGTTTTGGATCATGTTGTCGAAAATGTTTTTGATAGGCATGTTGCCATCAATAACAAAGGGGGAGTTTGTTGGAAGTTGAAAGTTTGTCATTGATGATGCAGTTCAGCAACATGAGCATGAAGTACACATACATTGGTTGATCCAGTGTTATCATTGATGTCAACATTGTTATGATCATCCTAGCATAATAGGGAAGTACTTTGGTGACTTTTGTGCAGTGCTAGTTGGTTCGAAAAGCACGGTCTATCAAGAATTTGTCTAAGTGTTTCCTTTGTCAATGTTGTGGTCTAGTGCATCAGTTTTTGGGTCCACAGTTCACCACATGTTGGTATAATCTTCTAGAATCATAACTACAAATTTGAATCCATCAAATGGAGCAACATTCAAGTGTTTGTGATATTTTGTACAACTTCCAAAAAAATATGTATAACAATGGGCTTTGTATATCACAGCTATCTTCTGAACAGTGCACCAGTGTGGGAGATTTTACACTTCTTCGCGAATAATTATTTTGTCTTGTGATGATGAAGATAAGCTAATTAATGTTAGTTGAATGAGAATTCGACGTGAGATTGAGTTTTGAGGTAGCACGATTGATGAAATTGCATGAGCTCTTGAAGACTTTGTGTTTAGGTTTATTTTGGGCCGGCCTAACACAGTTGATATTGTGGAGAATATTTGAGCAACTTATGTGGGATTTATATTTAGGTCCATGTCGACCTATCTTGATGAAAATTGAGTGTTGAATTTAGGTGCTAAGCATGGATGAAATACCTTGAGGAAGACATGTTTAGTTTTTGTGTGTTACTTCTAATTAGGCCCACCTAATTGAAGTTTCACCTGATGTGGGTATATATATGAGATCATTACTGAGGTTTTACACACACAAAGAGAGAGAGTGCAAGGTAAGTGAGAAGAATAGTGCAAAAGAGTGTGAAAGGAATATATGATATGCAAATGTGGTAGAGAAAAGAAAATTTATGGCATGTATGGTGATTCACCTACATGTGTGTGATGCAATGATAAGTAGATTGTGTGAAGATCATTTTTGTACCTCAATGGAACTGTAATCTGGCATATGACAAATGCTATTGTATCAATTCAAACAGGCAGTGTTTCCAATCCTTCTTTGTTCTTTGTTCTTACTTAGTGGGTTGTGAGCTCTTTTCTGGATAGTGTGTTATGGCAGTGAGCCTTTGTAATATCTTATATCCAGATATAATATATTGTGAGCTAACCCTCACCATGGTTTTTTCCCTTTATGGGTTTTTCACATAAAAATACTGGTGTTCATGTGTCATAATTTTGTGGTTGTATTCACACTTTCTTTCTTCATTGTAGTTATTTTTATTCAATTAATTGGATGGGTTGCGTTTAATTGGTTTAGAGGAATACTGATTCACCCCCCCTCTCAGTATTCCAAGTGTTCAACAAAATACACAAAAGTTGGACTACATGAGTATCCTACATTGAAACCAAACAACAAAAGTGTTTGACGACAATGCCTAGGATTATGATTGCATAGATATAGGCATGTTGGTAGTTCTATTTATATAGTAGAGAGTTGTGGAATCTCTTCCCCACCTCCGCTAACTAGATGTGGATATGGGACGTGAATATTGGGCCTAGCTATGTGCAAGATATATATGTTGTGTCATAATATAGAAGCATTATGATAGGGATAGGCCTATCTTGAGGCACCTGACCCCTTGAATAACCTACCTCCCTCTCTCAAATTCACTTTCTCATTCCTACTATTAACATGTGTCAAGCTCCATACCATTAGGGCAATTTTGAGACAAGGCACAAGGATACAACCTCTAAAGTGGTCCAGAGGAGAAAATCAACCTCTAGGGGTATTGGTTGAGATTGGATTTGAAGGATGCTTCAATGCTTGAAGAGACATTATATTTGAGATTAGATGGATTTACGATTTAATAAATGATGGTATGCCCCCTCAAGACGACAAGTGGGTTTGAAGAACATTGTTGTGCTCTCGAAATGGATGAATAGGTGTGGATTGGTTTGGGATGATGGAGTTATTAGATGAGGTTTTTTTAATATGGCTTATGGTGTTGGAAGTGAAAATCAACCTAAACCTATATAGATGAACATAAGGTTATAGGATAGGAACCCCTGTTATATAGGAAAGGTGTAGAGGCCCCTAAAATATAATGAGGGTGTGCTAGCTTTAGAAACATGATCTAGATAGTGTATGATCTAACATGAATCCACTTACCAATTAGTAATTACCTAAAGCTCCCTAACCCCTTACCTTCACAATAGGATAGGCCACTTGTTGATGTTATAGCTTCAGGCTACATACTTCCGCCTTGCTTGTTGAACAATAAACTTCATATAGCCTAACGACTATTTATTTATTGCATCTATTAAAGTGAAGAGGCACTTCACTTGACATTATATTATAAATCATTTGGGCCGACTTCCTTAATGTGGCCGACCTATTTAATTATTGTCATTTCTTAATGAGGCTGACCTGAAGAAGAATCACATTGTTTTGTATAAATACAAGGTGATGATCTCTCATTTGAACACCAAGTTCATTTCATTCATATTCACACTCCTAGAAGAAGTTCACACTTGAGCAGCAAATCATCATATTGGTGCAGCAGATCGAATTCAAGGAGAAACATATTTATTTTATATCTTCGCATCTAGGAGAGGTGCTATTATTCATTGTATCAAATTCGGCCTTGTGTTGGGCCTGAGTTGTAAGTAGGTTTCTGCTCTTATTCCTTGAATATATAAGTGATATATTTGTTGGGTTTTTCTCCCTCGAGTAGGAGGGTTTTCCCAAGGTATCTTGTTGTGTTCATTGTCTTATGTGCCACATTTCTGCTTATTGAATTTCTGATCCTAAAACTAACATGGTATCAGATTAGGTTTATGTGAAGATCTGATCAGATTTGTTAAGCAGTCTTTATGGTGGCCATGAAGGATGTAGCCCTTGAGATGGCTAAGCAATAGCTTGAATCATTGATTCTAACAGATGATTTTGCACTTGGTCGAAATTCATAAGTCGAATTTGGATCAGAGTGGCTGGTGCAACAAACTCTTACAGTTGGGAATCTTGTATACTACAGGCCAGGCAATAGAGTACAATTATGTGCGTTGAACTCGTGGATATTGAAGATCCATTATTGGGCAAAGCTTAGAAGGATGCTGCCAATGAGAATGGAGTGTTGGTGTCACACTAAAAACAAACATTTTTTAAAATTCCTGGCGCAAGCATTATTGAGGGTGTCTATAGATTTTAGTTTGCATCGCATAATTCTGAAGATTAAAATCTTGTAAAGATTACATCGTCTATTCTCATCTGAAGCTGAGTATATGTGGTGCTTATTGCAAATGTAATAGGTTACTTCATTGTCTTCAACATATGTTGTGCCTTGCATGTGTTGTTTGTGTGATTTTGAGTCACTATGTAACCTACTATGAGCTGAGCTTGGCACAAAATTGTTTTATGTATTTCAGTTGAGTATATGAGTAACAGGTGGCTACACAAAAAACAAATTTATGTTAAATTCCATCATTGCCACATGCTTGAATCTTTAGAAGTTGTATAAGGTGTGTGGAATTCATACTTTGAAGAGGCACCAATTCTGAGCGCTAAGTCAGTAATTTGATCTTGTATATGGAGGACATAACTATAGGAAGGAAGGGAGACAACTCTAGCATGCATTCTTAAGATGCCTGGTCAAATTCGTGGCTATGATGATGTGATGCTCTCAATATATTTATCAGCACATGGTGATATGACTGGTGCTATCCTTCATGCTGTGAAAAGATTCTTTATACTCTGCTCAAGGAAGAAACTATTGAGCAGCTGAGGATAGCCTTGGAGACGTACCTTCACTGGTTGGCTACTCACCTAATCACTAGGAAAAGAAACCAGAGGGAAAGATATGGAGATCAAAATCTGGAAAGGCATCACTAGCCGATGTTTGTAATAAAGAGATAAGTATTTTTGTTTGTACTCTTGAATAATGTTCATGAATTTCTTATGTAATTAATTCATGTGAATCATGTATGCTTCTAGCATTGATATTTCTCTTCGAGATAGTTGAGTTCTATGAAATTTTAGTAATCTCTCTCTATAATGCTTCCAGGACAGATCGAGAAGCAAGAGGGTGATGAGAGATCGCATAGAGAGGAAGAGCTTGAGGCATCCTATGAGGAAGTCATGCTGACTGGAGAAATGATCAAGCATGGAGTCATAGCTTGCAGCCATGTGACTGAGTCGGTAGCTGAAGACATCTCTCGAAGAGGAAGAACCTATTTAGGTTGTCACTGCGATAAATTTCTTCAAAGAGGAGGAATTAACCTTCAGAGGGAGTCTGACAATTCATCAGAAGCAACCTTGGACAAGGAGGTTGATGTAAGTACTTGGAGATTCAGAGGGAGTCTACTGAACCAGAAGAGGATAGTGATCCAGTTGAGCCTTTGGAACATACTGATGGGCCTACAAACTTTGTTATTGGTCGAAAGAGACCTTTATGGGCTAGGTGAGGCAAAAATGTTTGCAGCCCCTAGAGGAACATTTAGAGAAAGCAAAAAACCTCAAAATTTTTCAAGCTATGTTGCATTGACGAGTCAAATCATTGAGTCTGAACCTTCCAATGTTGAGGAAGCTACAAGTCAACAAGTATGGAGAGATGTTATGGCTGAAGAATATCAATCTATCCTCAAGAACAATTTTTGGGACAGTGTACCTAGACCAGAAGGCAAATTTGTTGTATCTTCTAAGTGGCTTTTCAAGATCAAGCATGTGGCTGAAGGAAGCATTGAGAAGTACAAGGCTAGATTTGTGGCTAGAGGATTCTCTCAGAAAGAGGGAATAGACTATGAGGAAACCTTTGCTCCAGTTGCTCGTTATACTTCCATCAGGACTATCATTGCTATTGCAGTAGCTAAAGGATGGAAGTTACACCAGATGGACGTGAAGACAACACTTCTAAATGGTGTAATTGAAGAAGTATACATTGAGAAACCTAATGGCTTTGAAGTTCATGGGAAGGAATCTCATGTTTGCAGATTGAAGAAGGCTTTGTATGGCCTTAAGCAGGATCCTCGTGCTTGGTATGAGAGGATTGATCGATACTTTCTGAGCTTGGACTTCACCAAGAATGATGTTGATTCAAACCTATATTTCAAGGTAATTAATGGTGAGGCCTTGATCTTGGTTCTCTATGTTGATGATCTATTTCTTACTAGAGAAGAACACCTCATTATCAAATACAAGGAGTTGGCTTCTGAATTTGAAATGAAGGATCTTAAGTACATGCATTACTTCCTTGGTTTAGAAGTATGGCAGAGGCCTAATGAGATCATTCTAAGTCAAGGGAAGTATACAATAGACATCTTGAAGAGATTTGGTATGATGGATTGCAAATCCATGTCTACACCTATGGAAACCAATTTTCAAAAGTTAAAGGAGGTTGCAGCTAGTTCAGATCTGGTGGATCCTACTATGTACAGCTAGTTGATTGGATCATTGATGTATCTAGTCAAAACTAGACCAGATATTTGCTATGCAGTGAGTGCACTTAGTCAGTTCATGTGTGAACCAAGGAAAATACACCTAGTTGCAGCAAAGCATATCCTGAGATACTTGCATGGCACAGTTGGGTATGACTTGAGATATTCTTCTAGTGTGGATTTGAAGCTGCATGGTTATACTAATTCTAATTGGGCAGGGTGTGTTGCTGATCAAAAGAGCACCTCTGGATGTTGTTTCAGTTTGGGGTCTGCGATGATCTCCTGGTGTAACAAGAAGCAGTCTTTAGTGGCACTGAGCACCGCAAAGGTCGAGTACATTGCAGCATATGTGGCAGCTCGAGAAGCAGTGTGGCTTCGGAAGCTCCTTGTAGGATTGTTTGCACAATCATTGGAGTCAACTATCATTTATTGTGATAATCAAAGTTGTGTGAAGCTTTATGTCAATCCAGTGTTTCATGACAAAACCAAACATGTTGAGATCAAATACCACTATATCAAAGATATGGTATTGAGGAAAGCAATCCACTTGAGATATATTAGCACTGATGAGTAGACGACCGACATTCTCACCAAGCCCCTCTCCAGAGTAAAGTTTGTGTACTTCTGAGACAAGCTTGGTATTATGGAGAATGAAGCCCTAGCTAAGAGAGAGACTTAGCTTCAATGATATGTAACTTGCTCTAATGCATTTTTTCTCTGTGAGAGAAATTTGAGGTGAAAGCCCTTGTTTCCACCCTCTGGGAGTAGCCATGGTGGATGTCATGTTGAGTGACTACATGACAACATCACATGAGAGAGTCCATGATGATTTTCTTGTACTTGTGTCTTTCACCCTCTGGGTGTAGCCATGGTGAACGTCATGTTGAGATGACGACATCACATTGAGTGATTCCATGATGGGCACTTATGCACATATGCTTTACCATACATGGGAGTAGCCACGATGGTTGATATCACAATTGAGTGAATCCATGATGAGCCCCTTCCACATATGGGTGTAGCCATTTTGGGTGTCATGTTGAGAGATCCCATGACTATGTGTATCAGAAGTATTCCTCCCTAGCTAAGAGGGAGTGTTGATGTTGTAGCTTCGGGCTACATACTTCCACCTTGCTTGTTGAACAATAAATTTCATATAGCCTAATGGCTATTTATTTATTGCATATATTAAAGTGAAGAGGCACTTCACTTGGCATTATATTATAATTCATTTGGGCCGACTTCCTTTATGTGGCCAACCTATTTAATTATTGCCATTTCTTAATGAGGTCGACCTCATGAAGAGTCATATTGTTTTGTATAAATACAAGGTGATGATCTCTCATTTGAACACCAAGTTCATTTCGTTCATATTCACACTCCTAGAAGAAGTTTGCACTTGAGCAGCAAATCATCATATTGGTGCAGCAGATCGAATTCAAGGAGAAACATATTTATTTTGTATCTTCGCATCTAGGAGAGGTGCTATTATTCATTGTATCAAATTTGGCCTTGTGTTGGGCCTGAGTTGTAAGCAGGTTTCTGCTCTTATTCCTTGAATATATAAGTGATATATTTGTTGGGTTTTTCTCCCTTGAGTAGGAGGGTTTTCCCAGGTTATCTTCTTGTGTTCATTGTCTTATGTGTTACATTTCTGCTTATTGAATTTCTGATCCTAAAACTAACACCACTTGCTAATTGGTAATAACTTGAAGCTCCCTTATCGCCTTCAACTACCTCTATAGTGGTTGTGGGGTGGGCCCTATGGGGAAGATCAATGTTGGTAATGCTTATGGTTTTGATCATGTGTATCTAGTCATGGTTTGTGGCAATGTAATAAATTGTGTTCCCCCTCCCCTATGCATCATGCAAAGCTAGTTTTATCACATTCCTCTATGTCATTGGATTATGACATCATCCATTACACAAAATCATTCCCCTCTATAAAAGTTGATCATCTTGATCTTCAAGGCACTAAATCAACTTAATAACTTCAAGAATCAAATCATGTGAATCAATCTTGCTTGGGATCCAATGATGGTGGGACAACTCATTCCCTCTAACCACAAAATAACCCAACTCTTCCTCTACTATCACATAGCAAGAGATTCATCTAATAAGCAAGGTCACATGTACATGTATTTTGCACAACTATAATTCTAGAAAGGTTGGCATAAGACTTAAGGAATAGATGGGTTGGGAAAAACCACCATGCTTGATAGAAAACTTTGTAATGGTTAAGGGGTTTACTAATTTAGGGAGGAATAATGGATGGTAAATTCAACTTATTGTAAGGGGATCTAATCCAAGCTAGGCTATCACTCTCACTGAGAGAAATTTGGGCCCCGACTATCTATAGCGGTGAGGCTCAAGCGATTGTGAATTGATCTAGAGAAAAAAAAGAAAGCAAACATCTAACTAAGGACACCTGAATTGCTAGGTTCACTTCCAATCCCCACTCCCATGTCTCCTTGTTCCTCAATGTCCCACAAAGCTCCAAGTGGAAGAGGTTCCTATGAGTACCCATAGGCGTCCACTTAAAAAATGAATTGAAGAAAAATAATTTTTTTACTATATAAGACGGGTGTTTTAAAAATACAGAATTTTCAATGTTCCATAAATTTTTGGTGCGCAATGTTTTGTACCTTTCTCAATATAGTCTTATCTACCAACATCATTTATCATTTCCTTTAGCATCATTCCAGTATATATGTTTGTTGAAGTCCCAAGCTTCTTGTTGACAGGTTCTATCATGGTGGAGGAGATGCATCATGGGATGGCCTTTATGGGATTTGATGAGGGGATGAAGGAGATCTCGAGTCAAAAGAAAAATGAAGTTGAAAACACTTAATTTCCCTAAAGCCAGTTCATCAATTACTGACACATTAAAGCAAGTCTTGCTTCACAACACTCCCTTTTAGGTTAGCTCCTGCTGCTTCTTTCTAGTTATACATGTTGTGTTTATCCCTTAACACTAAAGCCTTTCGCATTAATAGATTTATCTAGATGCCACTTTACCTAAAAAAGGAGTAGAAACAAAAAAAATAATAAGACTAGATATTTTTCCATTCCAGCAACTAGAATATTTAACAAAACAATAAGCAAGGTTCAGTCCATACCCCAAACGTCGCTTGCAATACTAATTTATACAATTCATTTCCTAGCAACTCACTATTCAAAGGAATCACTTCCAGTGAGTGCAGTACATTGACATTTTCTGAAAGTAATGCAGAAGCTGCTACTATTGAATATGCACATTGGACAAACAGCTCTTGTACTAGTAACAGTTGCATCAGGAGGAACCTGAGCACATGAGAGGAAACTGATGTGTCTTGATCCTCCCATTCAAAGCAAGGGCTAAGATATCCAATTCTTCTACAAACCATATTTCTGATACTGTAGCCTGTCAACAACCATACGTCAGCATTTTCTTTTAAAACTGTGTTAGTAAATACGCATATTTCAAATGTCAATTACAAACTACCCATTTTTCACCTTTATTACATTGGAAGAAGTAAAAATTAGGTGTTTATATAAATTCTCATCCAGACTAATCATGAAATGGATTTCAATTTAAAAAGTAATCTTAAATAATTAAATTATAGTATTATTATAAGTTACGGGTTGGTTCGGGTCCATTGGAAGGTTCTCATTTGGATAAAAAATAAATGAGATTGAATTTGTTTTGGGTTTGTTCATACAAAAATATATAAAAATTAAATATTAATATGACTATAATTATAACATATTAATATTCATTAATATATTTTAAATAAAATATTTAAACTAAAATGTTAATATTAAAAAATCAATAAACATCAGTATCCTGAAAGTTGGGTAGTGAATTTCTTATTTTCAAACAATGAAGCCTCGAAGCCTCAAGCAACCTTATCAAGAATTGCAAATATATAAATGTATTTCATAATGTCACTTTATTAAAAAGGCATTTAATGTTTTTGGCGGGGAAATCAAATGGGGTTATAAAAAGGATGCAAGAGCTGCTGGTTTATAATTTCATTTTGGTAATGCGGGAAAACATATAAAAATTACATATTAGTATGGGAACGGATACAGTTTCCAAGTTCAGGTATGCTAGTACAGTTCTTTTTTCCATTGGTATGAGTATGGCTGTATATATATATGTATATATGTGTGAAAAAATAAAATAATCATTATACAAAATTGACAATAAAAAAACTGCAATAACTTAACCAATTGCAAATATACAAATACTGCAAATATAAATAATATTTATGTATTGTACAATATATTTGAATATTTTAATTTATACACTATTTATATTTATAGTTGTATATACCATAGTTACAAAAATTGGACTTGGCTCAGACTTGGTAATTGAAAACCATGAAATAAAGAGATTTTTTTAAGATTTAAAGCTTTTACTATAACCTTTTGATAAATCAAATCTAAGGACATAATTTGTTAGTGTTTGTAGCTTAGGGAGATATTTTTCTCCTACGTAAAAATTAAGATAATAAATAATTATCAAGGCAGGTCGGCCTTGTTAACAAATGATATTTTATATTTGTTATTTAAATTAAAAAGGTCGACTTAGATGAAAGGTTGCCTAGTTTGGTATATATACAAGGTGGTGTTTGTTCATTCAATGATCAATTCAATTCACTTCATTCTCACCTCCAGCAGAAGCTTGCCATTCCATTTGCAACAGATCAGACTTCAAGGGGAAGCATATTTATTTGTACTTTGCATCAAGGAGTGATGCTATTATTCATTGTAATAATTCAGCCTTGAGTAAGGCCAGACTTGTAAGCAGATTTTTGCTCTTATTCATTCAATATATTGGAGATATATTTTGCTAGGTTTTTCTCCCTCAAGTAGGAGGGTTTTCCCAGGGTAAAAGTGTTGTGTTTATTGTTCATGTGTTGCATTTTTCTGCTTTATGTTAAATCTGATCCTAAAACTAACATGGTATCAGAGCGGGTTCAAGGAAATCCGATCAGATTTGTGAAAGCAAACATTGCAGATTGAGAGGAATTCAATTCAATGAAAAATCTGTGACTGAATATGCCCATTATGATTCTCCCAGGTCTGTGCAGATGTGTCTTTGAATTTGTACAGAGGGAGTATTTGTTGGGAGAGTAGATTCAGGGTTTACAGATTGGATTATTCCAATTTCCAGATTATTTCAATATATCAGGTGATATTTGATATTTTTTACTACCTGCATAATTCAGGAGTTTAAGGAAATCTCTAAGGATTTGCAGGTAGAGGTAATTTCAGATTATATGGAAGCAATATTATTCAAGAAGGACTTGTTGTGCTTCATTAATCTGCATCAATAGTTTCAGGCATTATATGCTCAGCTGATTCATATCTAACAATTCACGAAGGATGAGCAAGTATTTTATATACATTGATTATATAGATAGATCGCAGCTTTAAGATATGTGATCAATATTTGCATTAGAAAATTATGGAGGATTTTTGGACTCTAGCACTAATGCATCGAGTCGAACCAGTTAGTAAAAGATATATCGTGGCCATTCTGGAAAATACAGAGCAGGCAAATAAGACAAATTAGTATTTTTTTGTGAAGAGTCAATCAAATAAGACAAATTAGGAAATTGAAGATGCAAACTTGGACATAAGACAATTGTTAGAAAGCTATCGCAGGAATTAATAATCTGGAAGCGTCAATTTCTATTGCATTTATCTCTAGGCATCGGGAGCTGCTTGCCTAATTCATTTCCATCGTGTGATTAAAGAGAATTGGAATATTCAATCGATTTCATACGCACTGTATATGGGATGATCGCCATATACAAAGGAAGTTGTCCCTGGTAAAAAGCATTGAAGGAGGAGTCAATATTATTAGCAAGGGACGATATTCTATTTGGAGAAGTCGAGCATCATTCAGGGAGTGTTGAATTGACGCCAATAGATGATATATTGAATCAAGCCTCAAAGTTCTATGTTCCTTCATTCACAATCGCAGGAGAATTGACGAAACATTGAAGGCATCGCATCACCATTACAAACGGGTCCTCATCGATTATTGATACCATGATTTTATATGCTCTGTTTATACCCAGGAATTCATATTGCCGGTTGTGATTACTCATACATTTCCAGAATTCCTCCGCTACCTTAGTTCATTGGAGTTCCTCTTTGGGAGTCATCGTAATCTTGCACTTAATCATTGATGATTATTAAAGGGAGTTTCTACCAGATGACTTAAATAGTTGCTGTAATTATCCAACGCTAGTATTATCAAAGCTTCAAGAATTATAATCGGTGAAGGACGATGGACTTTGTGAAGTGTTTGAATGTATTCAGAACTCATGGCAATGTTGGTTATTACCATTGACATTTGAACTGCTGTCTGGAACCTTTTCTAGGGCGTTTTGGACATTCTTTTGTCTAGTGTGAGACTTCTAGAGGTGACATGCCTCAACTGGTGAGGAAATAATTCACGTGTTTGACTGCAATCTCTTCTTTGTGGGTTGTGTGGGCTGTAACTGGCATGCTGCGTGGCAAAGGCATCAAATTTTGAAGTTTGCATCGATCCTAAAGCATTCCAACAGAAGTTCGAACTCCATTTGGGTATGTGGCGTCTTCTATGCCAAGACAGATCGAGGAGCAAAATGATGATGAGAAATTGCTTAAGGAACTCAAGGGAGGAAGAGCTTGATGCATCCTCTGAGGAAGTCATGCCAGCTGGAGAAATGAACAAACATGGAGACATAGCTTGCAACCTTGGGATCGAGTTGGTGGCACATAACTCTCTTGATTCTTCACTCATGGGCACAAGGTTGGGTCAGGCTTGGATGGAGAATTTGTGATCAATTTCTTCGAAGAGCAGGAAATAACATTCAGAGGGAGTCTGGCAAACCAACAAAAGCAACCTTGGACGGGGAGGTCAGGAGGTTGATGCAAGTACTTGGAGCTTCAGAGGGAGTCACATCATTATGAAGATTTGTCGTAATGTATATTTCTCTGAGACGGAGAAATATGAGGTGAACGCCCTTGTAGTTTATATTTCTTTGAGACGGAGAAATATGAGGTGAAAGCCCTTGTAGTGTATATTTCTCTGAGACGGAGAAGTATGAGGTGAAAGCCCTTGTAGTGTATATTTCTCTGAGATGGAGAAATATGAGGTGAAAGCCCTTGTAGTGTATATTTCTTTGAGACGGAGAAATATGAGGTGAAAGCCCTTTTAGTGTATATTTCTCTAAGACGGAGAAATATGAGGTGCAAGCCCTTGTTCATCTCTGAGACTGAGATGAGACGTCATGTTGAGAGACTCCATGACGACATCACGTTGAGAGACTCTGTGATGAACTCTTTGTACTTGTGTTTTTTTCACACAAGGGAGTAGCCATGGTGGATGTCATGTTGAGAGACTCCATGACGACATCACGTTGAGAGACTCCGTGATGGACACTTGTACATGTGTTTCTTTCCACACATGGGAGTAGCCATGGTGGACGTCATATTGAGAAACTCCATGACGACATCACATTGAGAGACTTCGTGATGGATTCTTGTACATCTCTGAGACTGAGATGTGATTTTTCAAAGTTGGGTGTAGCCATTGTGGACGTCATGTCGAGAGACTCCATGATGAGGATTACAGGAAAAATACCTCCCTAGCTAAGAGGGAGTGTTAGTGTTTGTAGCTTAGGGAGATATTTTTCTCCTACGTAAAAATTAAGATAATAAATAATTATCAAGGCAAGTCGGCCTTGTTAACAAATGATATTTTATATTTGTTATTTAAATCAAAGAGGCCAACCTAGATGAAAGGTTGCCTAGTTTGGTATATATACAAGGTGGTGTTCATTCATTCAATGATCAATTCAATTCACTTCATTCTCACCTCCAACAGAAGCTCACCATTCCATTTGCAGCAGATCAGACTTCAAGGGGAAGCATATTTATTTGTACTTTGCATCAAGGAGTGATGCCATTATTCATTGTAATAATTCAGCCTTGAGTAAGGTTAGACTTGTAAGCAGATTTCTGCTCTTCATTCAATATATTGGAGATATATTTTGCTGGGTTTTTCTCCCTCGAGTAAGAGGGTTTTCCCAGGCTAAAAGTGTTGTGTTTATTGTTCATGTGTTGCATTTTTCTGCTTTATGTTAAATCTGATCCTAATACTAACATAATTAACTTATCAATTAGAAGCTACTTTGATGACATACATAAGTATACTACAATCAAATGAATACAAATGCCAATTTGAGTTTAAGGAAACAACATTTTGAAATATATAAATATTCTCAAGTGTTTTAGGTGTACAAAATTCATGGGCTATGATATCCATGGCATCAAAAATAAAAATCACATGACGAGGTAACGAAATATGGTAGCGAGGAGTTTGTATCACTTTTCCCAACATCACTAGGTCTATGTGGAGTCTTGCACTTGTATCTTGGACAAGTTTGCAAATGGTGCTACAACTATAGAAGCATTACTTACGAGAGGGATTGACTCAACAAACCCAAAGTATAAATGTGATTCAATTACTTAGGACTTAACTAGGAAAAAATAAAAAAACAAAAAAACATTGATTTTCCATCCAGCTTGACCCTTAATGATTTTATTTTTTAAACTACTATGAGGGTTTGGGGAGGGCCAATCCCTTCTAGACATCTAGGGGCAACACCCCAAGTGGGGTCAAGTGGCAATGCCCCTCACAAGGTATGGGAGCAACCCAAATTGAAGCCTCTGAGACCACACTAATCTTCATAGCACATGCCATTTTTCATAATTTAATAGCTTTTAACCAAGCTCTAAGAGTCCTCCAAACCCTTCAATTTTTAGCATATCCTTGTTAAATCACCAACATTTACCATGAATACAAAAGTTGATACAAACACATAATTCTTTACATCAAAATGATGGGGAATATTTTAGGTTTTCAATCATATTTTAGGATTGAGAAACACTTTTTTGTTCTTTAAAAATGTGGATTTGACAACTCATTGATGATATTTAATTAAAAAAATATTTTTTTGGTCATGGGTTCCCCTAGGGACAACCCTAACACCCTTGGTACACTGGGCAGGTACTTGGGGTGGCAAGGCCATTCCTTGGCCATCTCATGTGCATAATAGGCCCCACTCTCGCACCAACTCCCATTCAATCTAAAAAAAAGTCCAGTTTTAGACAAATCTGGTAACATAGTTTTCATGTGAGAGCGAAAATTGCAATCGTGCTTCCTCCACCCTTAAAATATTTTGAGTTTCCTTTTAATTATGGCAAGAGAAAAGATGGACTTCCCTTCTTCCTTCAATTGAAAATTATTTCCAAAAGAAAAAAAAAATCAACCAAAGAAGAGATGAGCATCACTTCATGTTATTTGTTTAACTTGGAGATTGGTTGGAGAAGACTCTATTTTAGTCGATTGTGAGTATAATACTTCTAAATGTGGAAATGAAATAAAAGATAGCCAGACCACTCATCCAAGATCAATCCCTTAACATCCATCTCAATTATTTTGATCCCTTGCCTTCTCCATCTTGGTTTTCTACCAACACACCCTTCCAAAATATTTCCCATTTATTCACATTCTCTCTCAAGAATCTTTCTTTTTCAATCAACTCCCTATTCCTTCTCATTCTAACTTCATTGTTGCTATGACATGTGTAGCAATTATTTGAGAATTTACTCAAAACCTTGCAAGGTGCTCCAATACTAATATTCTAATTGAGAACATATATTTTCTGAAGCGTACTAACACTTAAAAGTAAATTTCAAAAAGAAAATGTATTTTCATCTCCAATCAGCTTGTACTTTTGGCTACACTCTTCTACTTGCTTCTTCATCTATACATGCACTCCATCCACGTCCTCTGAAAAAGCCTCACTTTTTGCACACTTCTTATCTGATTCTCACAATCTAGAATGATGCTTTCATTTTGGACCTAATTCAAACTCTGAATATGTAAAATTTTTATCTCATTGTACTAATTTTCTTCCAACCAAACATCTAAGCAAATATCCTACTCATAATCACCATCTATGTTTGACAATCCAAGGATCATATACAGAGTTATGATACAACTTCATGGCCAGCTTCTTCAATCTTGTCCTCCAGCAATGGCAGAAATTTGATTTCCCTGTCAAAGGTTATGTTCTTGGGAAAACAATGCATCAAACAACTTCGAAAAACAGTAAATACTATGTAGCTAGCATCACTAGCCTTCCTGTATAGAATGAACTAAACCACTTGGAAAATCAATCAACCACCCAAAAAATAGTCATTACCTTCTAGATTCTTGGGAAAGCCAAAACCAAAATTTCATGGTAAACTAATAATATGATCCATTTTAAACTGAATGATTTGTTCAATATACAACTCTGGGTGTTGTTGGTGTGTGTTTTTAATACCCACCGAACACAGAATAAAATGCCCAAGGACACTTTATCCTCTCTTGAAAAGTTACTGTGTATGCTAAGAAGATTGTGCAACAACTCCAAGGTTTCTTTAGTCAAGTCATGACATGTGGATAAGATCAGTGGGCAAGGGGACTTACGTTAGAATTTATTTGCAAATTAAAGACTTAGACAGTTTTATCATTGAAGGCTCTTTCCATCGGGTATTTCAGATTTCCAAAAAAAATGCAAAAAGACAAGGGTTTAGAAGTCTAAGCTACGCCTAAGAATTCAAGAGACGGCAATGATTAGATGAAACTAGAATAACCACACTTTGTTTCGCCTCCTTAGGACAACTACGCAAAATGGGTGCAATCTTCAACGGAGGTGATAATGATTTTCATGTTTGAACTAATAATTATCCAAACTGAAGTTAAGTATCCACAACTTAATAGCTCAGGCTAACTTTGCACATTGAATAAAAATCATCTATCCAACAAAAGTATGAGCTAAATTTCATTAATCACTGCTATCAGATCTTTCATTCACTAACAAACATTCAAATAGAAATGCTAAGTTAACTCTACTCTAGATGTTGAAGGAGAATATGTAATCTTGCACATCACTTGAAAACAAAAATGGTTCTAAGCAAATCATGCACTAGAGCTTTTATTAACGGAAATGATATATCGCAACAATCTCATACTACTCACTTCACATCTTGAAAATGAGAGTATGCAAGTTTATATAGAGTTCTCAGAAACAAAATAGTGGCCCAGATTAAAATGAGCCAACGGTCAAGATTGAAACAAATAAACCCTAATTAGGGTTTCCCAAAATAACCTCAGTGAACTAAGAGTTGCCAAGAGTGAGTTGGCGCCTGGAGCTATTTTCAAGGAAGTCCATCCCTATCCTCCTGAGTTGCCGTGTGTTCGATGAATCTGGACACGATAGAGGCAACTTCTTCCATAGTGATCTACGGGAGTATTCCGATCCTAACGCCAATCCGTCCATGCTTTTGGCGCACCTAACAAAGATGTCCTACCATTTTGGCTCGAACCTCTCAAAGGACTCCCAGATGGCTAAGAAATTCGCCATTCTGACCCAGTTCTACCTCAAGATAGGCTCGGTGATAGCAAAGAAGCTTTCCTAAACCTTATTCTTCAAAGTTTCCAGCTACAAATCGCTCTCCCGTATGACCTCCTTGTCCAGTATGTCGGCAACCATGTTGAAGAATTTGCCCTGGATTTCTCTAATTTGCTCCTCCACTCTGAGTCTATCAACCTTCACTCTTTCCAACACCTCTCCCCGTGCCGTCAAAGTCCAGTACCATGTATGGAAATCGTAGGCTACGCCTGCTGTAATGATGCCTCCGTCGATCAATTCCTGCTTCGGGACCCCTTTCAGAATCCTAAGGCACGAAATTATCCTTTCCTGCATATCTGGAAGACCATCCCATATTTCCGCCAAGGCGGCCAGTCTGGAAAGCAATGAAGTGGCTTGTCCGTAGACCAAGGTCAACTTCTCCAGGAATATGTTTGCTTTTGCGCCTTTGACCACTATCCATTCCTTAGCCTCTCTGGCCGTGATCCTATCTTCTTCTATGTCCTTTGTTGCCTCCTGCGAAGAGTTCGGGAGAAGGGGAGCTATCGTGTTATCTTGATCAAGAGGCTTGATCAGATGTTGTATGTACTCCTTCAGGCGTTCAATCTCCTGTTGGTAGTCCTTCCTCTTCGCCACCTCCTTTGCTAACCTCGACTTGATGGTGGACACTGAATTGTCCAGATCTTCAACTTCTTGGCCCTTTGTGGTTGGACCCAAGTCGATGGTAGTGACAGTATACTCATATGGGGTTATATCTTCCCATGGCTTGTCCACTGTCGACACTGCAATCTGTACAGTCTGGTTGCCAGCTTCATCCCTCTGTATGGTTGAGAACTTCTTAGTCGACTTCTTGACTGAAACTTGTTCAAGTCTGGCCAAGAAGTCTGCATCATCATCCTCTTCCTGTTCTTCAACTGGCACCCGTATTTTCATTCTTTCTTTTAACCAGTCAGGGATTGTGAGCTGCTCTATGCCATCCTCTTCCAGTACACTTTCTCCGCCTGGAGCGTCCAAAATTCCTCAAAGGGCTGAGATCATTCCTTCCCGAAAGTCATCATTTTGGGAGCCAATCTCATCATCTGACCCTAGTATTTCTGTGCCTGTGGGAGATGGAGGTTCATCATCGTCCAACTGAGGCTCCACATTGTCCTCGGGAATCGGGGAAGGGTTCCTAATGTTGACTAACGAATCATCAAGGGTGGCCAATATCTCGTTGATGTTTCCGGATGAGGCAGAGTGTGAAGGCCCTATCCTTGCCTGTTTCTGAACAGGCTCCTTGTCCACAACTATTTCTTTCCTCTTCCTTGAAGTAGTGGCCTCTATCAACTCCATGCCCTGGGATGCTTCCGCATTAGAAGAGTAAGATTCCATCTCGCTTAACCTGTCATAGGTAAGCATCACCTTCATCCGCCTTAGCTCCTGGATCTATTGATCGACCCACCATTGAGTATACTTGGTGACCGGTCTCATCAAAGTGTTCAAGTCAGCATGTTCAGGTTCTGACCACCTTACAGCAAGCAAGGGCAAGCTTTCATCAAAGCACGGCTATACTTGTTTCCCATCATCCTCAAGCTGATCAGGCACTCGGCACAGTTCAGTCGCCCTAATTAGGCTAACCGGTAGTCTAGAGCACAGTCTCTGTCTAACCTCATATTCGTCTGCAGCGTCTGCCCAAAAGTCCTCCAATTCAACCCTCTGTCTGTACCTTCTCCCATCCACAGTCTTAATATGATGATGTGGGTCAAAGTTGTCCCTAGACGGATAAGTGGCGAATGGGTACCACTGTGTTTCCAGTTTGGCACTCTCAGCTGCCTGCATTGACAGACATGTCTTGAGCATGTTCCCTATAAAGAAGGGAACGGTGATTGCCGCCTTTTGTTTTGTCCTTTGGAAGCTCTGATATTCCTCTAACTGTCGCAGCACCTCAAGCAGGACCATCTTGTTAGTAGGAAATATTGGCAATCGGTATGGACTCCCCGTGAACCCCTGGATTCTAATATACATGTTTCTCGGATACTAGATGAACCAAGACCCATATTTGCCAATCAGACTCTTAGCTTCGTGAGTTAGTCGTTGGTGCGTTCCTCCTTGAAGTATTCTGGTTATGTACATGAGGAATGCGTCATGTGCCCATCTGAAGTGGGCTTTCTCACTAAGCTGAAGCTACGGATAGCAATCGTAGGATTTTAGCTCATTCTCCCCGTTGCCAACTACACCCTTGCAGATCAAGCCTGCATACCTGTATGTCCTAGCCAACATGTAGATGACGTAGGAGCTCATATAGAACGTCTTGGTCTTCTCAAGGTTGACCAGCTGCTCATGGAGATTATTGCTTATCATGCAAGCCCAGTTGAACATTTTGACCCCCTCCGTGATGTCCTCGATAAAATAGTACATCCAGGTCTCGAAAGGCGCGCCCTAAGGGTTGCCAACTATTTTGTTCAACAGGACAATGATATCTCCGTAATCCTCTTTGAAGTATGTGCGCAACAGCTTCTTAGGCATCTTCTTGGCTGATGCTCTTGGTTTCTCCAGCCATGACTTATTAATGTTGGCAGCACAAAGGTCAAACTTTTCATCATATAACTTCTTCGCATCCTCCTTAGTTTTGTAAGCAATCTTGTGGTATGTGGGGATGCCGAAGGCGTCCTGTATGGCTATCTCTCCAAGGTGAGCTAGTATCATTCCGTCAGGCGCAACAATTTGCCTATCTTGTGCATTTAGTGAAGGGCGCACTCTAATATCAACTCAGCACACTCAATTGCAGGTGGGAATCCGGCAGCTTGAACAATTATATTTCTCATCATCCTTCTAGCAATAGGTGTTGGCAAGAATCCATCGTGCCTGTACATCCTTCTTTTGAATTCCTTGAGGTCGATGTGTCTAAGGTTGGTGTCCGTAAGACTCTTCAATTTTGAATTAATTTTGGATTCCGGCTGCAACCCCTTGCTAGCGAACTTCATTTGTGCTTATCTTGACGGCTCTCCCTAGGTGGTCATCAACCTGCAAGTACAAAATAATTAACATTAATACGAGACCTTTAAAAATCTGATTATTCTGGGATGTTTATTTGACAAAATCGTACTTTCAGCCTTTAAAGTATAAATTTCTGTGAAAAAGCAAGCTGAAAGTGAAGAAATTCGCTAAGTACTGGATAAATCTCGTGCCGGAATAAATGAAGAAGATTAGAAAAGAGTAGAAGAGCATTGCCAATGAATTTCCAAACCTCCGAGAATGTCTTTTGGCTGCGAATGAAATAAAACTTCTGAAAATTTGATCAAAGAAGTGTGCCAATCTGCTGAGAAGTGCGACTTTCAGCAAAGAATTAATTTATTTCTTCCTAAAAATCACGTCCTTCAGCATAAAATTACTTCTTCTACTCACAAAGTAGCATTACTCTTACTATTTCTTCTTTCAAAAATTACTTCTTGCAGATTTGACAGAGATAACTTCTTCTCAGTTGAATTTGTGAAAAATGAGTTGCTGAAACTCATTATATGGCCGAGAAGTGCAATTTTCCTTAGTAACTGCCTTCTTTTTCTTGAGTTTCTCTCAATTTTAGAAACATTTTCTCTTCCTCGATTAGCAAGTTTCTAAATCTTTTCGCAATCATTGAGGCAAGTTTCTAATTTCCTCATGGTGCCACCTCTGTCTGAAATCTTCAGATCTCTTTTAAAATTTGCCTAAGTATTGAAAAATATTAAATTAATTTTCCAACCTGTTTAATCCTCGAATCACGGCAAAAATTAATTTTTTTCTAAGGAAAATTAATTACTCCTCCAAGTAATTTCTCGTTTTCTCCAGACCTTGAATATTTTAATTAAAATTCCCTAAGTGTCGGGAAATAATTAAAAATATTAAATATTAAATTGCCAACCCGTTTAAAATTGATACTTGGCTAAATTTGTTTGTCCATGGCTAAATATTTAATTTTCCAATCATCTGCCTAGCCAAAACGTACTTAATGACTTCTCTGCCAATTTTCAATTTCCGGACGGACTTCCGACTTCTCCAGATGTCCATACTTAGTCAAAAAATTCATTTTCTCTCTCCTTCTGGGTTGGGCGGACTTGGAGATTTCTCTGTCGTTTTGTAATTTTATTCATGCCTTAGGAATTTATTTCATGCTGAGTTGGGTGGACTTCATGTTTTCCTTGCCAGACATTCTTCCTTTCGTGCCTTAGAATTTTATTTTGTCCTGTTGAGGAGTGAATTTTATGCTAGCTTGATCTCTTCTCTTTCTAGGCATATTTTATTTTTCCATGCCTAAGAAAAATTTCCTCTCCCAAAGTTGGGCGAACTTTAGCTTCTCCTTGACATGGGCGCACTTTAGCTTTGACTTGTCCAAGGGCGGACTTGACCTCTTGTCTTGCCATTCACTTGGCTTGGGCGGACTTTATGTTTTCTTTGCCAAGGGCGAACTTGGAACTTGCTCATTCCATTTACCTCTTTCCCTAGGGCGGACTTGGAGGCTTGCCAAGACATGGCGGATTTCAACCTCTCCTCTTCCAAGGGCGGACTTGACTCTTCCTTGTGCCATGGCGGACTTGGACATCCCTCCTTCCATGGGCGGACTTGACCCCTCCTCAAGCCATGGGCGGACTTCACACCCCTCCTTGCCATTCTCTTCTAGGGCGGACTTGGAGGCTTACCTTTCCAAGACATGGCGGACTTCAGCCTTGGCTTGCCAGTGCCTACCTTTGGCTTGCCAAAGGCAAGGACGGACTTCATGCTTGGCCTGCCATTCCTTCTCATGGGCGCACTTCACCAGACTTAGCCACTTTTGCCAATTTTTTTACCATTCACCTTGATTTCCATGTTGATTTTTGGAGACGTGTTGACTTCATGTTCAGTAGGATCCCAAAATAGAAACTTTCTAAAAATAGAAAAAAGCAAAAAGCATCCCTAAAAAATATGAACTCTAAAATAGCCTAAAAATGCCAAAAAGCAAAAAAGCAAAAATAAAAAAGCAGAATCCCTAAAAAATAGGAAGTGTCAAAAATGACCGAAACCACAGGCAATCCTCATCTTCCGGACCTTCCAAGCCCTTCCATGACGTTTAGGCACACAAACGATTTACAAATCTCAACTTGGCCGGAGTGACTCTCAAAAACAACTCAAATTCTGAACTCCAAAACGGCAATGCAGAGGGCGAAACCAAAAACTTGGGGGTCCCCATTTGCGATGGGGCAATGTGTGAAATAGGTCATAACAGGTGTGCGTTCTTTTTCTGGCTAACCAACAAACTCTGCATACTCCCACAAATTTTCCAACATTTCTTTATATTCTAAGCTAATAATTACTTTCTTCCACAAAAACTTAAATTTGTCACCCCCAAACTGGCCTCCTAGGCCACCACTATGCAATTCTTAGATCAAATTCTACTCTAGGAATCCATATATGATGTTTCATGAACTAGAATCCTTATTCAATGTAGGAATCCAAGTACTAGGTTCCATCTCATATCAAGCTTCTGCAAAACCATCATCTTTAACATAAAAAATAAAATTATTTCAGAACTTCAACAACAACGAATTTGCAAAAACTCTACCTATTTCATGACCCTTGGATTTAATTGTCCTTTCTTGTCAAAGAATTGGACTGGCTGATATGTGCAAACCTCTTGGGAAACAGATAATAATTCCACTTCTTTAATTCCTAAACTATGGTATAAAATTCATTTCCGGATGCTAAGTATTTTCTTTTGCATTATTCAATTTCTCTGTCATGTCCCCGAAATTGGAAATATGAAAATAACCAAATACATATTAAAAATATAAATATAAAATATTAATGTTAATATTATATGATACTATCATATTCTCCCCAAGATGGTAACACAAAAAGATAAAGATAATAAAGATATTGATAATTTATTGCTATCTCACTTCAATATGAAATATTAAAAATACAAATAAATAAACATCAGAAATAAAATAATAGTTATAATCTAAACTGTCATTATAAAGATAATATTACAATTATGAGTGTTATTACCAAAATAAACATAATTCTCAAAAAAGACATTACATTAATTGTAACCAAAGATTATATTAAAATAGCTATCAAATAAACATTATATTTATACTAACTAAAGACATCGAAACATTAAGAAGCTAACAAATACACACTATATTTATTCTGACCAAAGTCAGCAAATCATAAGAAATGACGGTTCCTAAAGTAGTGATGCCTAAACACAAATTAAAACAGCAATATGAAGAGTCAAAGGATGCAGCGATTAGGTATGACTCTTCATGCCATAGCAAATATTTAAGAGGGGACAGTTGCAAGCAAAAAGGGCATCGTGGCTGAGAGAATAAGAATCACAGTTGGCAGAAATAAGAATAAGAATATATTCTGCAGAAGGACATGCAATCACTGGCTGAACGGAAGAGACTATGAATACATTCTGATCATCGATCAAGGGAAGGAGCAGAATAAGAAGAAGGCATCGAGGTAGGCCATACACAGAGCAAGGTAACTATCATCATATATTTGAATAAATGTATGTAGAAGGTGAGAATAATGGTTTTAGTGGTGTTGATTATCAAATATATTATTAATTCAAATGTCAGTTGCTGCTTATAAATATATTTAAATATATTATGATCTATAAATATATTTAAATATGTATATTGATGGATATATATATTATGGTGATTGACAAATACAGTGTACACATAATATATATATATATATATATATAGATAATTTACGATTATCTAATAAATGAATGCTTAGTAAATAAATCAAGTATGCAGCAATAGTTGGCAGTTAATATAATAATAAATGAATGCCTAATAAATAAATATAATGAATATATATAAATATATATATATATATATATAAGATGGTTATGGTGTATTCACATGTTTGATAAATATATTTTGGTAATTGATAAGTATATAATTTAAATATATATATATATATATATGATAAATTTACAATCAATAAACATGAATATCAAATTATTAAGTCTTCTATACAAATTAAGTTAATATGCAAATTATTGGATGTTATTTGTCTAGCCACAATAATATTGCTTACAACAATTATTGTGTCTCATTGAGTTTTTATGACTTTACCTTGAAGAATGGGCCAAAATTCTCTTTCGCTATTGCTCACCAAGGAGAGGATGGTTGTGGAGGGAAAGGCTGGTAAATTCAATCCCATGATGAATGTCCCAAGACGAGTGATAACCTTGAGGGGATCCACGTGGAGATTGGTCACGTGCCCTCGACATTGTAAGTTCGTCCCTCCTCCAATGAGTCTAGGCAAGAGGAAACAAGGCGAAGATCTATTCCGATCAAGAGTAATAAGTCATATCAGATTATGTTAGTTATGCACTAGTTGATAATAATGCATTTCATTTATCTTATTCCATCAATCTTTCATTGCTCTTTATCAAACAATCTTTAAAATCGAAATTTTAATCTGTGCATTTTATGTCTCTAATATGGGGGACATTACATTCTCACTGAAAATTTAGATTGGATTTCCCTCTTTCCTCAACACTGCTCATATAACTGTTCCACTTGCACCACAATCAACTTGGAATACATTGCTAAAATCAATCAAGTCCCACATGTATTCCTGAAACATTATTTTCTTTTTCAAAAGCTTAAAATTCCTCTGAGCTACTACACTTCAAGTAAACACTATTCCTTTTATGTATTAAATTAATGGTGCACAATACCACCAAAAAATGTATGGACTTTCTCTAAATAGTAAATTTCCTGATAGTAAATGAAAATTTATGATTCACACATATCCCTTTGGAGGTTTTTTTTTAACATTCAAAAATATAATATCAAGGAGATGCCAGAGTAACTATGAATCCAGGTATAGCTCATCACAAGCATAAACAATGAACCAAATATACGACTTATAAAAACTACTAGCATAAGACAAAGTAGAATGTTCAATGTAGCATTCTGTCTGAGTACAATTTTCCATGAGCCTTAAGAGAACATTGATGCAACTCATATTTTCAAGGCATCTAAAAAGCTTAATGTAAATTCAAAAGCTATTTGAAGTATTGCCAGTTTTGAATCTATCAATAGTTCTCAGAATATTTACTCAGTATTGTGGCCATCTATGTCACCAATGTTTGAAGTAATATACTGTATTACTGAATTGGCCTGCAAACTGCTCAAAAAAGGGTGCAAAACACTTTGGGTACGGAATCAGGTTCATTTACCCTGCGGAATCGCACAGGGTATTGAATTTCTGTCCCAGAATAGCTCGAGTGTGTTCAACAACATAACCTGGTGATTCTAGAACAGAACTGCGGTAACCTGAAAAAAATTAACACTCAAGTTTGACTTTTTAACTTGAAAACCTAAACCTAAATCCAGAATTGAACTTCAACAACTTAAAACACAAAAAAGCACATTTACTTCATTTTGAAAAGCAAAACACAAACCAAATAAACTTGCCTCACTCTCATTCTTGCTTGCCATTGCACATATAGAGTTGAAGATTGATTGTTGAAGACTGGATTGCTATTCCTACATGTATGCAACAGCCCATTTGCTGCCAAGGAGATCAGGGAGAAAGATTCTTGGATTGGAGGTAATTTTTTTTTTTTTTTGGTTTTTTTTTTCTTCTATGAATAAACTCTCTTGTTTTGTTTTTCATTCTTCTACATTTAACCAAACTTGTTGCCATAGGGATTACAATGGCAGCCAATTTGGTGTAGTGATGGACGAAGAATCCAATTAAAGATTATACAACCATGCAGTCTAACACAAAACATTTACAATTTCACATAGTGGAATTCAAATTTCTTGGATACTATTAAAGTGGATCAAGAGTACAACATTCACCATTTTCCAATTGATTGGAAAGAAATGGTTGGTGTCATTGCCAACATGATAAGTCTGACAAACATAATTATACATGTAGATAATAATTTTGAAATCACCTACATTGTGTCATGAGAAGATAGTAAAGCCAATGGCCAGCCAAGTGCCATGGTACAAAGAAAGAAACTCACCCAAATCCACTATATTGTTATGATGTGTTTTTGCATGATGAAAGTTGACTTCTCTCATACCATTTATGTTGTATATAATATACACCATTTTCCAATTGACTGAAATGGCATGGTTGGTGTCAACAGTAGCAACATGATAAACCTAGGCAACAAGTAATGTTGATAATAATTTTGGAGTCACCTTCAATATATTGTCAAGCTGTGCTACTGTTTAGCCGAACAGTAGGCCAATCCATTATTTGTGGGTTGACCTCTATATTTGAATCATGTCGTTAACAAGTTGATAGCCCAATCATCTTGTGACACCCTAGCCACGTGAAAAAGGTGCATATAATTAGCTTCAATGTGTAGTTAAGAGAAACGAAAGCTTACAAACGATAGGGTGCCATGATACAAAGCAAGAATCTCAGCCACCTCATTAGTCGAACCCCTATGCCCTAAACAAAAGTTGAGACTCAAACAATCTTGAGCATCACAAATTATTCCCCTTAATAACTTGGATTGTTTCTTGAAACCCCATCAAAATTTAGTTTGTTGTACCAAAGGGAGGTCTAGCCTAGTGCAAATGTGATTTCACTTCAAAGATCAACCATCTTGAAATGAAAGAGAATGCTTCATTTGTGGATAAGTTGAAGACAAAACAGACTTGAGGAATGAAGTAAATCAGATGAGGAGCCAAAGTATTTTAAAGCACTTCTACAAATCTAGGCTTTAGCAATTCAAATTAGATGGCTTGCAATTTGTTAACTGTCCTAAAAATTCTAGCATTTCTTTCTCTCCATAAATTCTAGGAAGAAAAACTAGGAGTTAGGATGTGTGTTAACTATATTTTTTCATTTTAGTGTTCATCTTATTCTAGCTAAAGAGAAGTTGATAAACATTGTCTAGGGGCGGAACCCACAACGATGTCAAGGAGCAATGCCCCTTGCAAGGATCTGGTGGCAATGCCCCTAACGAGGTCAAGGGGAAACGACCCCAATATGTTCCTTGTTGCAGTATAGGGCAAGGTCAAGGGACGACGCCCTTGCCGCCAATATCAAATTGAGGCATTTGAGGCCACACAGACTTTCATGGCAAATGCCATCTTTCATAATTTTACCACTATATTTTTAACTTTTCTCTAGCATCAAGTCCTCACTATTTCTAACCAAATCTTCATTCTTCCAATGACTTGTCTCAACATGTTTTTGCCATGCGGATGTCAAAAATGTCTACTACTTGGAAAAAGAAGACAATAAAACATCAAAAAATGAAGTAAAACATAAAAAATTGCATGAGTTCTATTTTATCCCATCACTAGACAAGTTTGTGCCAAGAACTCACGAGTCTCAATGGAAAACTCAGCCAAGTACTCAGCCTAAGCTGCCCCTAACTCTACTTGCAAGTTGCATTGACTCAGTAGGGTGAGTTGGAAAACTCACAAGTTAATCGAGTATTTGTCAAGTTTTCCATCTATGATTGAGAGGATTGCTCTTTCATACCATCACTCTTCTAGAAACCTTTGGGTGTATACAAAGATGTATATTAGGCAATTTGACATGAGAAATATAGGTATATCAAAAAGTGACAGTGATAAGGTTGGAACATTAAGGGTTTCTTCAAATAGTGATAAGAAAAAACCTTCAAAAATATGATAACCTAAAACCTATTTTTTGCATATTTGATCATCATGCTACATGAGAGAGACTATGCATAAATGCATGGCATGGTGTTCTTTGATTCAAATAAAGTGTCGCAATTTGCAACCTTGAATGCAATGGACACTTTTGTTGCTTCAAATGGCAAGTCACAAGTTGTAGGCCATGATGTGAAGCCTTGCAAAAAGTTCCATCTAGAAGTCACCTATCAAGCCAAGACAACTCTTTATTCATATCCAAATGGTAAGACAAATGTAATGTCCCACCCCGGTTGGAACAAACTTTTGCGATTTCACTCAGTCTGACATATGAGACATTTTGTCAAACATTTATAATGCATGGAAACAATACTACTGTTTGGAGTTGCAAGAATATCATGCAAGTAAATTCACCAAATTATCCAAAATTGTTACATAGAAGATAACTTCCCCAAACAATCCAATTCTTCAATTAAGCATTCATCCATACAACAATGAATATATATACTAACAACAGCAATATAATCTTTATTCATCAGAAATATTATAACATTGCAATCAGGCTGCAGAGGTAACAGATCCGAGCATCTAAATACCACTTTGCTGACTTATATTAATTTCATGTATGTTGCTATGCCTGGCATAAAGGCACCACAGCTGTAGAAGAGAAATAGTGGTTGTTGTGAATGACTTTACCCTCAGAAAGGAGCGCCCAACACACAATCACACTTGCAAGGTAACCACGGCCAACAAAGAAATCTGTGACTGTAACAAACGAACCCACACCCTACAATAACTTCCACAACCAGGCAAAACTCCCACAACTCAGACAAATAGCTCCACACCTCCACAATGTATGGTAATCAGCTACCACTATGGAGGTTAAATGCTACGCAGGTATAGTAGCTGCCATAATCTCAAAAATTCCCACACCAATCTAGGTATGAAAAGAAATGCCCACGCCAGTCCAGCAAATAAGAACCTCTTCAAACCCTACGCCCAAGCTAGAGAGTTCTTCACATTCACTAGCAATATAAATGTCTTCATGTCCATCCATCAGCAGCAAGAAGGAACCAATGCAAATCAACCAGCACAAAGGATAAACCCTCAAACTGTTATGAAGGAATAATGATATTCAAACCCTTACATCTGATATTCTGTAATTTATCAAACTCCTGATAAAATCTTCAAACAATCTTTGAAGCACAAGCACAACCCCTAAATGGAGTTATCCATGAGCAGCCTTGGGAGATCTTTCACTCCTATAGCATGTTGTTCCTCATGAGGGTTTTCGTCCTCAACAAGCCATGTTTTTCCAGACTTTTTAGTCCAACCAACAAACCATTACCAATTTTCTCCAAAACATGAATATGCAAATGAGCTCACAAAAGGGCTTATATATTTCCCTCCAATTCCCATGCCCAAGTGGGCAATTTAAAATTATTTTATTTTATTTATTTCCCACCTTATATCTCGCTTTAGTTGCCGTCCAACTTTAAACTATAAAATAATCTTTAAAAACTCCTTATAATGCCTTTTATCATAAGTCATTAAAATATATATAAATAATGCAATAAGTTAAATATTTAATTTAACTTTATTATTAACGTTATTTAAATTTAATACCCATGACCATGATAAATGCCAAGATAACTTCATGGTGAGAATCCGCCAACTTTCCTGATATGAAAATACTGCTACCTGACCAGGACGCTGAACCCCTGTGACTTACTAAAAATAATAAGGACAAAGTGTCCAAATCAAGCTCTGGAAGGTACACAGCAACAACCTTGGAAACATTGAGCTAGGAAACACCAATTGAGCACAAATGGTTGACTATCTAGTCACAAACGCCCTCAAAGGGGCCCCCCAACCATCATGTTAGTCCACGGGGACCAAGTGATAGACTAACCTCTGCAACTAATGGCTGCGTAAGAAAAGGGGACATTACAACAACAAACACAAGGACAAGCATAGCAATCAAACTAGCTTCTTCAAAAGTTGGAATAGATCATTAGATTAGCTAGAACTACCAAAACAGTATGTGAACACATCTCTTTCTTACCCAATTTTGTATCTCACCAACGTAACACTAGGGGGATATATTAACGCCTAGTTTTGCATCTTCAAATTTAATACTACGATGAGAGAGAGTATAGAGTGGAGGAAGAATGTTCATGAACAAGACAAGAAGACCACTAATATTTTTTGTATTATTCTATCTTGTTGTTCAACATTGTTAGGTCTCCATACTAATAGGCTATATGGGGATAATATTGCAATTGTGGATCTTGGGGTCAAAATCCCATCATACAAAATATTGAGGGCTCATATGTTTAGGGAAGAACAATATTATTGTTGAAAATCACAAGGAGTGGCAAAAAACAAGTTGCGCTATCATGTCAAATTGATGGATAGAGAGAAGGAACCATACTCTCATTAACTTCCTTGCCACATCCAATCTTAGCACATTCTTCTTGAAATCAATGGATGCATCAAATAAGATGAAATAAATGTAAACAAAGTTCAAACTATTTGATGAGATGATCATTGAGGTAGTGCCACAAAATTTGGTCCAACTCATTACAAATAATGTTGTTGCTCAAAAACTTTTGATGGAGAAGCATCTAACTATGTTTTGGAAACAATGTGCAACACACTGTCTTGATCTAACCTTGGAAGACATTGGCAAACTTGGATGGGTTAAGTATGTAATGGATAGGCCCGCACAATTACCAGATTTATATACAATTAAACGAGAGTGTTGACTATGATGTGCACCTTCACATAGGGCAAGGAATTTCTTTGGCTTAGAGTGACTAGATTTGCTACCTACTTTGCAATACAAACTTCTTTTTTGCAAAAGATGATTTGGAAATGAATTTTTGTATCAAATGAGTGAGTTGAGTGTAGCTTTGTGAGTCATATGAATGGCAAGACTGTGGAAAACTACATTTTTTCAAAGAGCTTTTGGACAAAGACTAGTGTTCCACGGGGATATGTCCCCCCCAAAAAACACCACGTTTCCTAGACATGCTCGTCTTGGAGACTTGAGGACTTGGGGGGGGATGTCCCCCCACCAACCCACCACTAGTGTTGTCGTCTCCAAGACGTCGCTAGGACTTCAAGGACACCGAGGTGTCCTCAAAACATTTAGGGGACTTCTAGTTGTCTCTAAACCATCTCGAAGATGCCCAGGCATCTCTTGCGACCAAATGACCAAAAAACAAATCTTTTTTAAAAAGTCAAAAATTGTGCCCAAGGGCAAACCCTAATGGCCTATGGGCCCCACCCAAACCCCACAAACTCTATAAAACTACCTCCTATCCTCATTTTAATTCAAAAAAACAAATCAACAAGAAGCTATTAGTGTGAGTGTGAGAATGAAAGTTGCAAGTGTAAAGTGAAAGAGTGAGAATGAAGAGCAAGAGGGTTGAGGAGGAGCAAGATGAAGAGCAAGAAGAGGAGTAATGTCAAGTTAATGTTCACTTCAAAATTCAATTGCTTAAAACTAGCTTTCCAAAGTTGCATTTGTAATTCTTATACTTATACATCTTTTTATAACTATTTTTTCAAATACTATATGCATTTCAATGCCGCCACCTCGCCACCGTCCCCAAACTTAGGCCCTTGGTCCCCCCGTCCCCAACCCGTCCCCATGTACCCGCATCCCTTTGTCAAGAAACTCCATGGAACTATGACAAAGACAACAGATTATCTAGTTTTCAAAAGCCTCTATTCAAAGTTTTGAGACTAATCAATACGGATAAATCCCCTATGGGCTATTTGTATGAGGCCAAGGATATGGCCAAAGAGGCTATCAAGAATAAAATGGAGAATGATGGGGGAATTTACATGCTGCTATAGGAAACAATCGATGGGAGATGAGATTAGCAAATGTATTCCCCCTCCAAGTGTAATGTCCCCATTTTTAGGTTCCCTTGTAGTGTAGTTGGCATTGACATTGTGGATGTGTATCAACATTATCGAAGGAGTTATTTGAAGATTCCAGTGAGCTCAGGTAGTCTGGAGGACTCATATGCCACTTCCCGAGGTGATTTTCAATTTTTGGTGTGCTCTCCAAGAATCTTGGAGAGGGCATCTATTTATAGTAAGTCGTCCAATTGGCTCTATTTACCATTATTCTTCATCAGGATCACTCAAGTACAGTTAGTTTTCGATTCCAATGCATTCCGACAGTTTCCCCAAAATGGGTGTATTAATGGCTTTATTTTAATTATTTTACTAAGGTCGCTAAATATTATTTAAAATAATTTAAAAGCACCTTAGTGTTATAGCTCATCAGAACCGAGATGAAATGTTTTAAATCATGGATGCATGAAACCAAGACCTTGCATGTCAAATTATGATTTTTTTAATTAAAAGATCTTTTTCGGAGCTAAAATGGAGTTTTAATTAAAAAGTGAATTTTAAAAATATAAGCTTTTGGAGAGTTCGGCAAAGAAAGTGTAAAAAGGCATTTGAGGGGCTCATTTGGACATGGAGATTAATATATTTTCCTCTAATGAAACCCTCGGGTTCTAGGAGATTGAACTTGGTTCATCTCAGCCTTCTTAAGGACGAAAACCCTCTTGGAGAAGAATAGCTACGGTGGTGAAAGATCCATCTAGGTTATTACCGTGTGACTCATTCAGAGTTACAATTTGTGCAGGAAAGGAATTACTGGTGGAATCATACAAATTTCGCACAGAGCTAAATGTTGTTGGTAGGCTCATTGCAGGGATTGCGCTTGAGCTTATTAGCATAGTTGCAGGATTGTCGCAGAGAGATTTTCCAAGGAAAACATCAAGTTTATTTGAATGATAATTCCACAAAGATATCTCAGCATATTTTGAAGAGTTAAGTGCAGAAATTAGGAGTGTTTTGAAGTGGTTTGCCACTTTGCATGCCATACATTTTGGTACAGCAAGACATGGAGCATTTGGAGGTCAAATACCTAGGGTGTTAGATTCCCTTGAGTGTATTTGGAGGCCTTTCATATTGGACTATTGAATATTGATACTTTGGAGTGGAACAACTAAGGTTTGGAGGGTTTGTTGGCACATTTTTGGAGCTTTAGTTTTCTGTTGTAATCAATTTTCAGACCTGTGAGTGATATCTGCAAATGGGTATGTGTTGTTTTCCCTTTTGATGTGAGTTACTCATATGGGTATTTGGATATCTTGTAATATTGTTATAAATGTTGTTCACCCTACTGGGTATTGGTAAATCTTGTCATATGTTGTTATACAAGCTTTGTATCAGACCTGCAAACTCAATACAACTTATGGGTATGTCAAAAACATGATCATTGAGTGTTTGGCTCAACTGGGTATTTGAGATATTATCTTATTTTAGTATAATCAGCATTCTACCAACCAGTGTTACAAGACTCGGACTCATCTCGGACTCGGCAAGCTGATTTTGGACTCGGACTCGGACTCGGAGCCCAGACTCGCCCAAGACTCGGTAAAGACTCGGCAAATAGAAAAACCCAAGAAATTTAGAGATTTTTAAGGATTTAAAGCTTGTTTCATGCACCCTTTAGTAAATAAACCTCAAATACACAATAACATCATGAAATAGAAACTACTATGATCCTATACACAAACATCTATCGATCACATAAGTATAAATGCAAATTTTAGCTGAAGGAAATAACACATTCAGATATATAAATATTGTCAAATGTATACAAAACACATGGAATATGAAATCTGTGGCATCAAAACAAATATCAAAACTAAAAATATAAGTCTATGGCTCAGAAGAGCTTGGATTACTCATCCCAACATCACGACAAGTCATGCGCTAGTGTCTAAGATAGGTCCTAGATGATGATGTAGCCATGATATTTGCTTGCGTCTCAATGATTGGTATGTATATTCAAGTGAGGAATTTATTATTAAAATTTTATTGTAGCCTTCAAGATTGCATGTTTTGTTGTCTAATGTATGGAACAAGATAATCCTTGATTATGGCTTTGACTGTGAAAGATGCAAAGATTTGCAACAGGGGATATGTATTTTGTAGGTTTTTATGATCATGATTCATCATTGGCCTATAACATGCTTAGACCTATAGTTTGATGAGGGTTTGGGGGAAACGCCCCAACGGGGTCAAGGGGCAACGCCCCTTGCGAGGGTCTGGGGGCAGCGCCCCCAGCGGGGTCAAGGGGCAACGCCCCTTGCAAGGGTCTGGGGGCAGCGCCCCCAGCGGGGTCGAGGGGCAGCGCCCCTCGCAGGGTCCCGGGGCAACGCCCTGGGCGCGCTCCCTGTCGTGATACAGGGCGGGGTCGAGGGACGGAGCACCAAGCCCAAATGAAGACCTTCAAAACCACACAAACCTCCATGGCGCACACCATTTAATTAAAAAAATTGTAAATAAGAGATTTTTTAAAAAATTAATTAAAATGCCCAAGTCTGAGGCACGAGACTCGGCGAGTCCGGCGAGTCTGCCGAGTCCGGCGAGTACTCGGCATCCGAGTCATTTTGACTCGCCCAGCCTCACCCACCTCGGGACTCGCGAGTACTCGCCGAGTTTAGGCAAGTCTTGTAACACTGCTACCAACTATATAATGCAATACCAAATTGTGGGTATCATTTCTGAGTTGAAATATGAGTGTTATGGTATGTAATATCTGCTGTCCTATTTGATTGTTTCACTAAATCAAAAAAAAAAAATCAAGGTGGGACATTACACCATGCCACTAGATACTATCCCAATCTAGCATTGTTTTATAGCACCTCATTTCAAGACAATATAGAAATCAAAAAGGGCCCCTTCAAATGCATGGAGAGATTGCTCCCTAGTCCAAAGTATCTACATGCAGTTATGGGAAAGTTGCTCATATACAAGTAGTCACAAGGTTTTTCTCTAGCGTTTTTGCCATAGAGGGTAGAACCACCTTCAAACCAAGTAGACTCCAAGTAGATGGATGATTTGTTTTTTGTTCACCACAACCTCTATCTTAAGTTGAAGAAAAATCGAGGTTAGAAAAACTTGCACTTTTAATTCTAAATTCGAAATATTATTTTGTTTCATTTTTCAAAACTATTTTTTTTTAACTTATTCTATTTACCTCATTAACTTATGCACTCAATTAGATAATATCAAGTGGTGTCGAGGAAGATCAGTCAATTGACCATGACAAGATCAATCTAGATTCAAAATGGATTGCAAATGATAAGGAGCCACTTTTTTCCTTGGGAGATGGCAAGATTGATCAAACTAGCAGTGTCATGGACCCTCAAGTTTCATCATCACAATCTATAGCCTCCTAGTGTAGAGCACTTCCTAGCAACATGAATCATTCGATCCCTCCACTTTTTATTAACTTGTATTTTGTAGGTTGACTTTATACAAAGTAAATTGTAATTGATTTTCAAGTTCAAAGTCTAAGTATGTAGTAATGTTCCTATAGTGAACAATGTAGTCAATGATCTCAAAATTAATTAAAAAAACATATTTCAAAATTCATGGTGTACACTTTATCCAATTAACTTGCCTTTAAATGTCAAAAAAATAAATTTTTCCCTTCTTCTGAATTTTGTGTTTTTTGGGTTCCTAATCTTTTCTCAATTAAATACTAATTAATTAAAAATTATGTGATGTTTTATCAAGATTCAACTAGATAGTCTTTGAGTCAATCTTAATCGACCCATATTTCATAAGAAATGGTTCACATGAACCCATCTCTCACAAGAATGAACAGTACACTTAGCACTTGTTGTATCTAGGTGATGCTAATAGGGGTAAAGCATTAGGACTTCCTTGTAGGTCACCCATCCTAGTAATTGAAATATACTTTTTTGGCTTGTTGATTTATTGCCAAGAAATATTATTGCTATTATGGTTTTACTTTGAATTATCTTACCGCCAATTGACCAAACCTATGTTCTACAATGAGCTATCTTCCTCAATTCATGTCCAAACCACAAGAACATTGGCAAGCCAAAAAACAAATTCTAAGTTCAACTTTGAACCTTGAACCTGAAAATTAATTACAATCTACTTAGTAAAACGTCAACCTACAAACTAAGAAAAAGTGGAGGGAGCCAATGACTCTTGCTACCATGAAATACACTATAATAAGGTGCAGATTGTACTAACGAAGCTCAAGGTTTCATGCCTCTTTTATTTCAATCAATCTCAATGTTCCCCATGATAGAAAGCCTATCCTCATCAAAAAATGGCTCCCCATCATTTGCAATCCATTCAAAATCTAGATCAATCTTGTCAAGATCAATCAACTAATCTTCCTCAACGCTACCTGATACTTTCAAATTGAATACATAAGTTAGTGAGGTAGATCAAATATGTTTTGGAGAAATAAAAATTAGCTTTGGAAAATGAAACAAAACAATAATTTAAATTTAAATTTACAATTACATGTTTTTTCTAAGCTCAAAATTTCTTCAACTTAAGGCACAAGTTGTGGTAATCAAACACTGATTCATTCGTTACTGAGTCAAATAATTGCATTTCTTGGAATGTATACACTCAAATACTCTTGAAGTATGCTTATAAGCGGATGAATTAAATGGCTGGCTCAAAATGTACATTGCCATCAAAGGTTTCTGTCTTCCTTACAAAAAATCCCACCATTGTGTTAGAAAAACAAATTTTCATGTACAATTTAATTAAAACTTAATATCTATAATGTATGTGTAATATAGAGTAACTATAAGAATTTTATGAAGTCTACTTGGTTTGAAGGTGGTCCTACCCTTTGTGACAGAAACACCAGAGAAAATAACCCTTTCATACTTGTATATGGGCAACTCTACCATAGCTGCACAAAAATCCTCTGTACTAGGGAACAGTCTCTCCATACATTTAAAGAGGCCCTTGATGACTTTTACATCATCTCAAAATGAGGTGTTATTGAACACTATATTGAGATAGTATCCAATGACATGAAAGGGGGAATAAATTTGTTGATCCCATCTCTCATTCATTATTTATCATAGTAGCATGTACTTATCCCTATCATTCTCCACCGTACTCCTAATAGCCCCCATGGCCTTGTCTGTGGCCTCATACTAATAGCTAATGGAGAATTTATCTCGATCAACTAGTCTCAAAACTTGACTAGAGGCTTGAGAACCAAACAACTTATAGTGCCCTTGTCTAAAAACTCTAAAAAAATGTAGTTTTCCAAAATCCTACCACCCATATGATTGAAAAAGCTAGACTCAACCCACTCATTTGAAATGAACATTTGTTTCAAACTCGTCTTCTTTAAGCAGAGAGTTTACTGTGCAATAAAGCAGATATCAAATCTCATCACCCTTAGCCAAAGAAGTTCCTTGCTCTCTATGAAGGTTCATATCATACTCAACACCCTCGTGTGTTTCTACATAAATATAGTAATTTTGCATGCCATGTCCAATACATACTAAACTCATTCAAGTTTGTCAATGTCTTCCAAAGTTAGATCAAGATAGAGTGTCGCACATGGCTCCAAAACATGGTAAGATACTTCTCCATTAGAAATCTCCTACAGCAACATCTGCAAAAACATATCTAGAATAAATTGAACCACATTTTGTGGCTATACCTCAATGATTACCTCATCAAATAGTGCAACCAGTCTTCATCCACTCTTTGCGATGTTTAGTAACCTCGTTCACATCTTGCTCTACTTCCCTCAACATATCAGCTCTAAAAGTCTCATATGATAGAGCTTTAAACTGATGATTCACAACTACACCAGCATCCATCATAACTTGCCAATATGGAAACCTAACAAAATTGCATGGCAAGTTAGAATAATACCAAAAATTGTTAATGGCCTTCTTCACTTGCTCAAGAGCATTCTTTCTCCACCTTATATCTAAAGTTGGCTAAACATTTAGCTATAGTACAAAGAGCAAAGAAGTTAATGTTTCCCCCTGGTGTTAAGTCCAAGAGATGCAAAACTAGGCATAAAAAGAGACTCTCTCATAAGTTGTGGCAGTTCTAGCTCATTAACATTATCGACTTTGGCCTCTAAGGAAGTTGATCCATTGTGTTTTTCCTTGAGTTAATTGCTTACTATATGAATACAACTCAAAAGCAGTTTTGGCCTAATGGATGATATATGGAGGGCACTTTTTGCAAGGCTTCACATCATGGCCTATAATTTGTGATGAATTTTAGTTGAAGCAATATATGTCCCAATTGTATTCAAGGCCACAAAAATTGAACTTCACTTTATTTGAATTAAAGACCACTATGCCATACATCAATGCAAAGTCTCTTAGACAAATGATGACCAAATCTTTTTGAAAAATTAGGCTTTCATATATATGAAGGTTTTCCCCAATCACTCCCAACTAAAACCCTAATTGCTCCAACCTTATCACTCTTGCCTTTCAATTACTTATATCTCCAGTGTCAAATTGTTTAATATACACCACCTCCCTATATACTCAAAGGTGCCAAAAAGAGTAATGGTACAAAAGAGCAAAGGCCTCTCAATATATCCAACCTTTTGATGTATCTTGCTGTACATGGAAGCAAAGTGGTACAGGAGAGCAAAGCGGCACTAAAAGAGATTGTATGAAAAGGTATCAAGTCTATTAATGGCATACCTAGTCACAAGAGGTAATCCAAAGCATTGAGGTAGGTCATCTATCTCACACTTGATTCCCCTATCCCAAATTTATGGTCAAATGAAAAATCCCCAAAAGAATGGAGAGAGAGAGAGAGAGAGAGAACATAACTGCAACGAAAAGTTTTTACAATCTACTTATCACTCTAACCTCTATAGCCCTCAAATATATCTTTGGAGCATGACTTCTTGGGATGTGAGAGGGTAATCTTCTCGAATAATGTTCTTAAAGCACTCTAGAGGGGCTTAAGAACCAAAACTCTTGCAGCTATGATATATTAGATATTTTGCAAATGCTCTTAGTTTTTAAAACAAAATAAACATGTACAATGTGACACAAATGCTAAATATTAAAAAAAATTAACCTTAACCTACAAATACTATGGGAAAGCAAAACAACTCTGCAATAGTTGTCAAAAGCAACTGGAAACCTATTGTAGCTACAAGACAGCAAAACAACCTCCTACAACAAATGCAAGAAATAGCTAACAACTTACGATAGCTATGAAATAGCAAAACAACCTTTTGCAGCTGTTACAGCAAATTGTTTGTCGCTTTGCAAATGATAGTGCAAATGCTATGTAAGAAAATAGGGAGGGTTGGATGGGTTTTCAAAAGCCAAATTTTAGATTTTTTTGGCTTTTTTTTGCATGTTAAATTAAAAACAAAACTCTAACCCTAACTACACCTAAGAAAATCAAATTTTAATATTAGGTTTAGGCCATAATACTAATACAAACTAAAGTAGTGGTTATAAATTGAAATGAAGTAATATTTTTAAAAAGGGTAACTGAAGGCTACAAATTATAGGACTGATTCATAGAAGATGCAAAGTTAATCCCAAAAACCTTTGTTGTGTGATCAAATGTTGTTTGTGGATGAAAATCATCTCAAAAATGTTCTAGAAAGTTCGAAAGAAGTGTCACAAAATGAGGAAACACAAAAAAATCACAATTCAATCATGATTAGCAATTTTTTCCAGCTTTTAGCACAATTTAATCTGTCAAAGATGTGTTGACCTAATTTTGCTTAAAACTGTGATTTTCAAACAAAAAAATTAATGGATATTAGTCCCAAGCAGCATTTTATCATGATTAAATCATGATTTTTGCAACTATGATTTGGGCAATCAAAACATAATTACAACATTTCTTCAAAGTATTGCTTAGACCCTTTGTTTTTTCTTTCGGTAGCAACTATGAGAATTTAGTTGAAGCTCTAATACCATATGTTGTTTTTCTAAATAATTCACAAAAAACATGCATAGAAATATTGAACAACAACAAGCAATTTGGAAAACATGGGGGTCCCTACTACACCAACATGGATTACACTTACAAAACTGGTTGTAACACAAGAATACTCACACAAAGGCGGTTCTTTATATAGCATTAACAAGATAGGATTGAAAGATATGCATATTAAGGGAATTCCCTTTATATATATTCATTGGGACAAGAAACCCTAACTAATCCATTGCTTAATCCTTCACTAATCCTAGATGAAACATGAATTTATATAAACTTCAATAATAACAATAAGACTGGGGACTAAAGCATAAGTTTAGTAATATGCTTTCTCTAAATAATATTGCTTTCTCTAAATAAACGACAACCAAATGGGCAGGAATTATTGTTGCATGTATTGAACTGCCCTACCTCTTGTAACCAATCCAACCCAGCACCCTTGAATGTGCTTGGGGGCCATGGTACAATGCACAACATACTCTTCCCAATACCACCTATTAGTGGTAACTTTGCTATGAGCTGTATCTCATGCCCTTCTCTTCCTTTTCCAAAAGACCAAACAAGTATATCCATTTCTCAACCATATTCTTTACATTTTTGGTATATAATGATAAATTCATTAACTGCCGAGTTCTATAAATGTAACAAGTTCACCTTATTTTAATCTTTTCTAAAAGGAATAGTGAATCTTATATGTATAACATCTTGAGGGATTCTAATTTGATCAAAAGCTTAGACTTTCTGCCAAAGGAAAACTTGCTACATATGCACTGTTAAATCCCAAATTGTGAGGTTACTATTTACTATTACTGGATGTGGTAAATGTGAATGTGATGTAAATTCTCGAGATGAATTAATGATGCTCGAATGTTATATCATTTGACATTGTTTCATTTGATGATGTTATTCATGGTGAAATATTGCATATATGAATAGATGGTTATTCTAACTTTAAATATGTTTATATATATGATGCTGCTAAAGGTATGTGCTAGTGGTTGCAAGAAAAGGTTCATTCTCCAAGGGGAGGGGAAGTATCACTCGGGAGAGGAGCTAGGTCGGTTAACCGGTAATGAGAACCACTTGAGCAAATGTACACACACACCATTATAGGTTTGGAGGAACTGAGTCAGATAAATTAGTCTTGATAAGTCATCCATAGGCTTTAGGAGTCTGGTTTACTTTTTTGTGCTTTGTGAGTGATGATTGTTTGTTTATCAAAATTATAGTATTATGATCATTGTGAGGATAACGTGATTGAACATAAGTGAATAGGTTAAGTGGGTGTGTATATACATGTATATAATATGTACACTGAGGTATATACAAGTATATATGTGTATATATACACACGCTACCTATTATCTGTGGATAAATAATATTACTATAATATTTGCCTTGGAATTTATATATACACATATACATAGATATATATATTGAAAGTATGTTGATTGGCTCGTAGTATATATATTCGACAAATAAATATGTATATGTATATATATTTATATTTGTTAAATATAAATATATTTATATATATGTAATTGTATATTAAAGATTATATATAATATTATTATAGTTATATTAAAATTGTAAATGTAATCAAATTTGTTCACTAAAGGGATCCTAATACAATACTAGATTGAATTGAAGTCAAGAAAACTGTATGAGAAACTTCCTAAGACAAATAATAATTGTTCTCTATGTTCAGATTTTCGATTCTACAGATTTTCGATTTCCAGATATGAATTAATTATTGAATGTGCTGATTGCAGAACATTGTCCGATTTCTATATTTGCATATCAAATGAGGTATCGCCATAAATAGGTGAGGAGTCCGCCCCCTAAGAGGCGCGCCTCATGAGAGGACATGTCTCCACGAGTGGAGGCACGTCCACTCATGGGACGCGTCCCTTAGGATGCGGGTTTAACAACTTGATTACCATTTGTTGTGTATACTCTTCACACGTATACATCCTTCTATATGATGGCGGCTGACATAAGAGAATTCCGATTTCACATGAATGCAGAATATAATATCATGGGAATGATCGAATTTATATGAATGCTCATAATTTCAATTTTAAATGTTTCCTTTAGAAATATCATATCATGAATGATAATTTCGATCACTTATGAATGACAATGATACTTGCATCACTGTCATTCATATCTGACCGAAGCTATCACCCATTAACAAAAATATATATGCATATTAAATACTCGGGTATTTAAATATTTATATATTTAATATATTTAAAAGAACTATAATAATATTTATATAATAAAATATATAATTATTTCCTGACTTTTGAAATATATATAAATGTATTTAGTTTAAATATTTTAAAAAATTCTAAAGTGTAAAATTAAAAGATTTAAATCTTTTACTTAAGAGTAAAAACTATAAAGTGGACTATTGAGAAAATAATAAATTAAATATATGGAAATCATTGTTTATTCATTTCTCATCACATACTTAGGAAATCAAATGTTTCCTAAGTATAATGAAAATCGACTTCTCCTATTTTCAGCATGAAATAAATCGGATGTGCAAAGGCTTTGCTAATGCATAAAGGAAATATTCAATTCATAAACTATTGACTTAATAAAGTCAGATTTGAAGTATTTGGAAGTTTTTCCCGTGAAATATGAAAATGGCGAAAGAGGAATTCACACGACTGAGGAGTGCGCTTCACCTGGATGAAAGAATCAACTCTGATATGAAACAAGGGTGACACAGCTCAAAAGGAGAATAGCTGTTGTAAATTTAACCAAGACCATTTCTCAGCAAGATGAATCACCTTATTTTTGGCGCCATATTTGGAGAGTTTCCTGTAGGTGGCGATTTCTTCTACTTAGTTGATTAATTCTTGTTTTGTTGGCTCCAATTGAAGTCGAATCACTACTGAAATTGATGAGTAAGGGCTTAGGACTCCGCCATGTTACCTTTGAATAATTATGGGCAGTGTGTTGTCAATTACCATGCCTTCCCGTGAGGAATGTGTTGCATTTCAGGGTTCTATATAAAGCCTTCATTTGCTGTGAGTTATTCATTCAACCTCATTTGGATTTTACCTAGCTTCATTCAGTTTGCATTCAGCTTAATTGAGTTTTCATTTTGTTATATCAGATTATCAATCTGAGTTTCATTCATTCCTATATCAGACTGTTCGTATTCTCATCGCCAATTTGAGTTGTGTATTTGCAAGAATATACAATTAAATTCTGGAAGTGTGATTTATGCACAATTCTGAGTTTAACCATTCATGCTGCTAGAAGTTTGAATCATCCAAATCTGAACCTTAGACAAGAAGATGTCCAACTGTGTAGAAATCTGTGAGAGAAGCATTTTTTTGTGAGAGAGCATTTTTTTGTGGGAGAGCGTTATTCTGTGGGAGAAGTATAGAGAGGACAGAGGAATTCTATAGTCTGGAAATACTGCAAGATCATATCACATCATCATCACCTAAGGAAAGCTTAATTCAGGCATGGTTAACTATTCTCAATATATTTCATTTTTTATCTTTTGTGAAGTCATGTTCAACATCTGGTTAAACAATTGAAGTTATTTTTCTGTTGTATTATGTTAGCAATAGGCTGTCCAGAAGCTTGCATTGAGTAAATAAGTCATAGATGATGCATGGTTGTTTATAAGAGTATTTATCTGTCTTGAAAGGTAGACAATGCATTTAGTATTATTGCTTATTTGTATGATCTCTATATAAGGAGAATATGATTGTATTAGTTACTAAATACTAGGACGGTAATGAAGGCATTAAGTCAGGTAACGAACCACAACTTAAGTTAATAGGTTAACTTAGACAGCTTGAGGTACTCCTAGGATGAAGATGTCCAATAAAGGAGGGGAATTTGTGATTACTTGTTATGCAGTTTCATTTCTAGTAGTTTAGTTCGATGTAGGATGTCTGGGGTATGGATCACCCAATGAAGGACAAAGACCTACACGTAGTGTAAGATAGCCCTAAGTCAAATCAACCCTGAATAGTGTATATGATAGATGACCTTCATTCGAAGTACCGAATGAGAACACTTTGGCCAAAGCAGTGAAATGTACAACATCCACTTAGACTGTGCAATGCTTGAAACTACACTGTCAATTCATCGTGATCCTTAAAGCAAGCTAGTTCGGGATTATGAAATAACAAGTTCTAGTTTTGTAGGACACACCACTATGCTCAATCGGTAAATAGTATCGGTTACCCTACCAATCTCTTTGTTGAAGGGAGGGCCATCTATCAAATGGTAGATGTGCGAGGGACAGCATTATAAGTCCGTGGTTGGTAGAAAAACGCCCGAGTCATATTTCTCCTCCTTACCAGGCCACTGAAGCACCAAGATTTGAAAGGCGGATTCCTAGACCTTCTTACCACTATTAGTTCAAAAGCTCAATGAGCTATGTATGTACACGTATGTATGTTTACTCTGATGTTCATTTGAAAAAAAGAAGTATCTTTGTTTGAAATATAGTCTTGTTCATTTGAAAAGAAAAAGATTTCAAGTTGATAGTTAGAATGTATCTTATTTAATTGTCAATGAAAAGAAAAGAAATGTTTTAGTACCTTCTTCTTATGCATGTTATCTATGTTAAATGTTATAGATTAAGAAAAAAAAATTATGTAAGGGTCAGGTCGTTACATGTGGTATTAGAGCTAGGTTCTGCAATGAAACCTATGAGCTCATTACGCAATAGTGCGTAAACCTTATCAGAAGATAAAGGTTGAAAAGTTCTTGTGCCACATCGGCAAGAGAAAAGAACTTAGAGAAGTGAACAAGAAGATTAGAACCTTAGTAACTTGTGAAAATTGGGACTAGTTAAAGATTCATCCCTGGAATCGGAATTCCTAAACCAACAACTAATGATAAAACCTAGAATTGCTAAAGATTATGCAATCAGGTTATGTAGGGAGGTTAATAAGAATAATCAGTATATACCTTTATCCAACGAAATAGTTTTAAGACTCTAAGAGAATGAGTAGGAATGAGATAAACTGAATTGTAGCAACCTACAATTGTAAAAGAGTCAAGAACTCTTGGATTTAGTGAAACACCAACAAAACTTTGCATATGCAAAGTCAACATAATTTAGATCAAAGTAGAAAGTCAACAAAGGAGGTATCCACAAGGGTTGGAGAACTCCTGACATAAAACTTCATTCTTGTTTAAAGATAGGATCTTGCAAAGAAAGAGTTAGTACCAAGGAAAAAGGAAAAAGACCAGAACGGTCAGAGGAAACAATCAACGACGTGAGTAAGGTTCCACCAACCAAAATTAGTGAGATTATTGGAGTTTTGATTAAAATGGAAAAGGAGACCAAACAACTTGGTTATCTCTAAAGGTTAAAAAAGAATAGGTTTCCAAGCATTGGAACGAAGGCATTTGAAAAAGTAATTATGAGAGAAACCTATAAATATAGTATGACAAGAGGGTTGGATAGAACATAGATTAATTGGAATATAAGATGAACTCATCAACATGTCCACGAAAAGCAACATTCGTTTAAAGGTTCCAAAAAGAAACGAAATACATTAAGCACTATGTGTCAGAACACTAGAAGGTGCAAGGAAAATAACACTTTTGAGTTGAAAAAAGTACATCAACAAAAGAGGTTTGTGAGTATGGGTATATCTTTTCCAAAAAGGATATTGGAAAGAAATGGGGAATATTAGTGTGCTTCTTAAACTCCTAAAGCTGCTGATTATTCATTAGATCTCCTACTGGAAGATCCAATATGCTGAAACTATGAGATAGAAAGCAATGAAGAATCTAACTTTGGGAAAAGTCTATTTCAAGTATGCCATTAAAGCAAGAGAAGACGATGGAAAGTCAACAACAAGGAATGACAAATTCTTTCAAAGAAGCAAGTGTTTGTTAAGAGTTCGACTTTGAGTAGAACAAAAATTGTGGAAACACTAAGGGGGGAAGGAAGAGAGTCGATTAATACTCGAAATTAGTACCAATTTTATCAAGGAAAATTAGATTGAGTTAAAAGATTGAATGCATCTTTGAAAATAAATCAAGGATAGAAGAAATCTACAGAATGGATGTCTCAAGATAAATGGGACTTATCTCCGCAAAACCTATAACCATTTTACATGGGAATTAAAGGTAGCATGAGATCAAAATAGGTTTTCACTTAGTCAAAGGATAGATTATTGTGGGATATAAAAGAACCTATGTATCCAAAAATTAGGAAGATTCAAGAATAGAAATGAGGAAAATAATGTCAAGAGTTAGGACATCGGAATGACAAAGGGAATTGTCGGATGAGGATCCACTATAATCTAGAAGAAGATAGAGTAAGAAGTTGCACGGAATGTGGCAAGGTAATGTCCAGTATGCTAGGAAATGAAGACCGGATGTCATCATCAGTAGGACATGTAAACTCTCTTGAGATTCCAAAAGGAAAGTGATAGAACACAAGACAAATCAATCTGTCCATGTTAGTGGAACTCACATAATGTTCTAGTGGACAAAACTCATCAAAGTAACCAACGCTATTTGGAACTTGACTTGTAGGATTTTTTATCCTAATAATGGACAAGCAATTTAGAAAAAGTACTTTATCATAAGGAAAATGGATGTGTGAGTGACGAACGGACTCAGTTTATGAGTTGTCTAAAAGTATAAATACAAAGGGAGAAGGATTGGACCTACGATGTAGTGCGCAATACATCATTATTCCTTTTCTATTTGGATTATACTAAGGATAAATTCATGAACCAATGAATTCCATTCACTATGTGTTTTGTATAGTTACTATTATTATATATTGGATATGTATGTGCGATAAAACTCTTCAGGAGAGTAAGTATGTAATAGGCATACAAGTTTTCCCTATGCGATAGTGAGGACACCCGAAGCAAGGTCTAGGAAGGAAAAGGGTACTACATAGGATGAATGTTTTACGTATTTTAAGAATTGCAAGTAAAACTTTATTTGACTTTAAATGTATGTTAAAAAGGCTATAGATCATTAGGGACGATGAATCACAAGGGGGGAAGTATGTTACATCCCAAATTGTGAGGTTACTATTTACTATTACTGGATGTGGTAAATGTGAATGTGCCAGGGGGAGGCGAAGTATCACTCAGGAGAGGAGCTTAGTCGGTTAACCGATAACGAGAACCACTTGAGGAAATGTACACACACGCCATTATAGGTTTGGAGGAACTGAATCAGATAAGTTGGTTTTGATAAGTCATCCATAGGATTTAGGAGTCCGGTTTACTTCTTTGTGCTTTGTGAGTGATGATTGTTTGTTTATTAGACTTACAATATTATGATCATTGTGAGGATAACGTGATTGAACATAAGTGAATAGGTTAAGTGGGTGTGTATATACATGTATATAGTATGTACACTAAGGTATATACAAGTATATATGTGTATATATATACACATGCTACCTATTATTTGTGGATAAATAATATTATTATAATATTTGCCTTGGAATTTATAGATACACATATACATAGATATGTATATTGAAAGTATGTTGCCCGGCTCGCAATATATATATTCGACAAATAAATGTATATGTATATATATACATATTTGTTAAATATAAATATATTTATATATATGTAATTATATAATTAAAGATTATATATAATATTATTATAATTATATTAAAATATATATGTATATTAAATACTCGGGTATTTAAATATTTATATGTTTAATATATTTAAAAGAACTATAATAATATTTATATAATAAAATATACAATTATTTCCTAACTTTTCAAATATATATAAATGTATTTAGTTTAAAAAAAAATTTAAACTCTAAAGTGTAAAATTAAAAGATTTAAATCTTTTACTTAGAGTAAAAATTATCAAGTGGACTATTGAGAAAATAATAAATTAAATATATGGAAATCATTGTTTATTCATTTCTCATCACATACTTAGGAAATCGAATGTTTCCTAAGTATAATGAAAATCGACTTCTCCTATTTTCAGCATGAAATAAATCGAATGTGCAAAGGCTTTGCTAAAGCATAAAGGAAATATTCGATTCGTAAACTATTGAATTAATAAAGTCAGATTTGAAATATTTGGAAGTTTTTCCCGTGAAATATGAAAATAGCGAAAGAGGAATTCACGCGACTGAGGAGTGCGCTTCATCTGGATGAAAGAATCGACTTTGCTATGAAACAGGGGTGATGCAGCTCAAGAGGAGAATAGCTGTTGTAAATTTAACCAAGACCATTTCTCAACAAGATCAATCACCTTCTTGTTGGCACCATATTTGGAGAGTTTCCTGTAGGTGGCGATTTCTACTTAGTTGATTAATTCTTGTTTTGCTGGCTCCAGTTGAAGTCGAATCACTTTTGAAATTGATGATTAAGGGCTTAGAACTCCGCCATGTTACCTCTATATAATTCTGGGCAGTGTGTTGTCAATTACCATGCCTTCCCGTGAGGAATGCATTGCATTTCGGGGTTTTATATAAAGCCTTCATTTGTTGTGAGTTATTCATTTAGCCTCATTCGGATTTTACCTAGCTTCATTCAGTTTCCATTCAACTTAATTGAGTTTTCATTATGTTATATCAGATTATCAATCTGAGTTTCATTCATTCCTATATCAGACTGTTCATATTCTCATCGCCAGTTTGAGTTCTGTATTTGCAAGAATATACAGTTAAATTCTGGAAGTGTGATTTATGCACAATTCTGAGTTTAACCATTCATGCTGCTAGAAGTTTGAATCATCCAAATCTAAACCTTAGACAAGAAGATGTCCAACTGTGTAGAAATTTGTGAGAGAAGCATTTTTTTGTGAGAGAGCATTTTTTTGTGAGAGAGAATTATTCTGTGGGAGAAGTATAGGGAGGATAGAGGAATTCTATAGTCTGGAAATACTGCAAGATCAGATCACATCATCATCACCTAAGGAAAGCTTAATCCAGGCATGGTTAACTATTCTCAATATATTTCATTTTTTATCTTTTGTGAAATCATGTTCAACGTCTGGTTAGACAATTGAAGTTATTTTACTGCTATATTATGTTAGCAATAGGCTGTCCAAAAGCTTGCATTGAGTAAATAAGTCATAGATGATGCATGGTTGTTTATAAGAGTATTTATATGTCTTGAAAGGTAGACAATGCATTTAGTATTATTGCTTATTTGTATAATCTCTATATAAGGAGAATATGATTGTATTAGTTACTAAATACTAGGACGGAAATGAAGGCATTAAGTCAGGTAACGAACCACAGCTTAAGTTAATAGGTTAACTTAGACAGCTTGAGGTACTCCTAGGATGAAGATGTCCAGTAAAGGAGGGAAATTTGTGATTACTTGTTATGTAGTTTCATTTCTAGTAGTTTAGTTTGATGTAGGATGTCTGGGGTACGGATTACCTAGTGAAGGACAAAGACCTACACGTAGTGTAAGACAGCCCTAAGTCAAATCGACCCTGAATAGTGTATATGATAGATGACCTTCATTCAAAGTACTGAATGAGAACACTTTGGCCAAAGTAGTGAAATGTACGACATCCACTTAGACTGTGCGATGCTTGAGACTACACTGTCAGTTCATCGTGATCCTTCAAGCAAGCTAGTTCGGGATTGTGAAATAACAAGTTCTAGATTTGTAGGACACACCACTATGCTTAGTCAGTAAACAGTGTTGGTTACCCTAACAATCTCTTTGTTGAAGGGAGGGCCATATATTGAATGGTAGATGTGCGGGGGACTGCATTATAAGTCTGTGGTTGGTGGAAAAGTGCCCGAGTCATGTTTCTCCTCCTTACCAGGCTATTGAAGCACCAAGATTTGAAAGGCGGATTCCTAGACCTTCTTACCACTATTAGTTCAAAAGCTCAATGAGCTATGTATGTACACGTATGTATGTTTACTCTGATGTTCATTTGAAAAGAAGTTTCTTTGTTTGAAATATATTGTCTTGTTCATCTGAAATGAAAAAGATTTCAAGTTGATAGTTAGAATGTATCTTATTTAATTGTCAATGAAAAGAAAAGAAATGTTTTAGTACCTTCTTCTTATGCATGTTATCTATGTTAAATGCTGTAGATTAAGAAAAAAAAATTACGTAAGGGTTGGGTTGTTACATGCACTTTAAGTTTGTTTTCCTTTGGGTCCCTATAGTAGTATGGGTGTGTGTGACCAAAAGGTGACCATCGATGTCTTATGTCATAACATTTCCATGATTTACTCAACACTTTTCCCAACTTAGAATCTAATTTGCACTTTCTGCACCTTTCACAACAGTTGCAAACCTCGTGTGCTTTCTCTGCTGGAATCCTCTTTTTCACAATGCAACATTCAAGGTGCATAGGCAAATGTGTACTACTAAAACACCTTGGATCCTAATATACATCCACAAAAGGAAAATCTGCACTTAATTTCTGCTGTACACAACCTTACACAAGTTGCACTTTTTTGAAAAACTGTATGATGCATGCCCCTAAGTCATATTTTGCATATTCCATAAACCAAGCTCTCCCCAAAAACTGAAGTGGCATAAAACCCATTCCTCATTTCACACCTCTATAAGTGCACTCAATCACATAGATTGTGTCTAAAGTGCAAAACGTAACTTAACTCACTTAGGGAACAGAATATGGATATATCAATCTCCTAACTTCTTCCCTTGCAAATGAGTTGTGATTTGCATTACCACAGACTTCTCTAAAACAGGGCCAATTGATCCTTGGCAAGATGTTTCCAGACCACAGAACTTCATTAGCTTTGCATGCGTTATCAATAAGATCCTCTCCGCAAATTGAATTAAGTACATGTTTCCCTAAAACATTGACACAGCTATGAAAGTAGCAAATTAAATGCATGAGTATCAAATGTATACAAATAGGACAAGCAACACAAAATTGAGTATCAAACCACAATAGGACCATATTTTTAATTCAAAGATTGTATGATTATCAATCTCACACTTGTCTGATTTAGGAAGTAGTCTCAAATTTGAATTTGAATGTGTTAGTGACAACATGCCTATTTTGTAATGAGCAGACTTCTTTCAATCCCCTTCACATTTTCCTCAATATACACAACTGCCTGCTGAGCTTTTTGTGAAGATGAAGCCCCAAATATTTGTATTATGAAACTATTTCTCAAAATTTTGTTTTGAAGAGGAAGCTTATTTGTTTCTTCTGCCAGAGGGAAGAAAACCATGACCTTAGTTTTGCTTGTGTAGGAAACAAAGATTTATCTCTCTTTATGTATCTATTCTAGTTTCGTATGAACACCATGATTGATATTACATCTTTTGGAGAAGACTTTCCTCCATTCTTTTCAGATTTGCAATTGCAATCTTCAAGTTTGCATGTGCAGGTGCACCCATTGATCTTGCTCTATGTAACTGTGCCTACCAAAGTTGCAGGTATGCTACAAATCTTATCAAAGCCATCTTATGATCTATAGGAAACAGAAATAACGATGTAATGAAGGAATCATAACTTTCTACTAGAGTGCCAGATTGAGACGTTATTCTTTTTGCTACTGGAGAGCCAGATTGAGCAGAAATTAAGTAGCATCCTCATTTCACACCTCTAGAAATGCACTTGAGTACACAGATTCTGTCTAAAGGGAAAAACATACACAAAGTAACTCACTAAGGGAACACGATATGGATATGTCAATCTCCTAACTTCTTCCCTTGCAAATGAGTTGTGATTTGCCCTTCCACAGACTTCTCTAAAACAGGACCAGTTGATCTTGGGCAAGATGTTTACAGACCACAGAGCTTCATTAACTTTGCATGCATTATCAATAAGCTCCTCTCCACAATTTGAATTAAGTACATGTTTCCCTAAAACAGACACAGCTGTGAAAGACTAAGTAGAAAATTACATGCGTGTAAGGGAAATGTACACAAATAGGACAAGCAAGACAAATTGAGTATCAAACCACAATAGGACCATATTTTTAATTCAAAGATTGTATGATTATCAATCTCACGTTTTTCTGATTTAGGAAGTGGTCTCAAATTTGAATTTGGATGTGTTAGTGACAACATGGCTATTTGTAATGAGTGGACTTCTTTCAATCCACCTGATATTCTCTTCAATATACACAACTCCCAGTGGATCTTTTGTGAAGATTAAGCCCCAAATATTTGTATTATGAGACTTTCTCAAAGTTCTTTTTTGAAGAGGAAAGCTTATTTGTTTCTTCTCCCTAAGGGGAGAAATCCATGACATTAGTTTTGCTTTTGTTGGAAACAGAGATTTACCTCTATTTATGTATCTATTCTAGTATCATATCAACAACATAATTGATATCTTACATCTTTTGGAGAAGATTTTCCTCCATTCTTTTTAGATTTGCAATTTCAATCTTCAAGTTTGTGTGTGTAGGTGCCCTCATTGACCTTGTTCTTGTGTACCTGTGCCTACTAAATGCAAATACAATACAAGTCTTATCAAATCCATCGTATGATCTATAGGAAAGAAAGAACAATGAATTGGAGAAAACATAGCTTTCTACTGGACTGCCAGATTGAGACATAGCTTTTGCAGAGCTTGATTGAATCTGACGAAGTTTGTTTGGAGGCAACTTTTGATGAAAACTTCATTTGACCCTTCAAAATGTCAAGTGCCTATCTCCTCCAGGGGCACCCATTTTTACCAGTGTTAGCCATTTTTATGAGCTTCAAGTTCTTGCTTGTCTTCTGACCTTCAGATGAATTCATGATTCTAGGAGCTAAACTGATCAAATTGATTGGCTGTCGGATTCACTGGATAGCTAAGAAGATTCTAGAAGGGGTCTCCTAGATACTGCATTTCTCGAAACTGTCATATGAGGCCTCAAAACCGTAAGCACCTATCTCCCTCAAGGGCACCCATCTCCTCCTGACTTAACCATTTTTCATCTGTTTTCACCTTCCGAGTTGAAAACCTCTTGTTGTGGCCCCTGTTCGATTTGAGTTTGTCGGTGATTGTGTGATGTACCAAACTCGGTTGATTTGTTTTCTAAATGAGTTTATAGGTCTGATTTTTTGTTTTGGTTTAATTTCTCTTTTTGTGCTTTGAGTTGTTTGTCAATAATGCTAGAAAGGGACTAAAAAGCAAACGCATACCAAGAAAGCTTCAAATAACTAAGCTAATGGAATAACTTGAGAACATTGCTCATTTCGATGTCTAAATATAGTTTCTTCATTACATAAAGGTCGCTTACAATATATAACTTACATTAGATTCGATGCTGAGTATTACATAGATCATATTTTAACTTACAGCCAAAACACACTGTGAATAGTGCCCTGCTACAGTACCCGCACCCAATGAAATGCTGATTTCTCTTCGAAGATGAACTTCTCCCACCAAGAACCATAATGGGAAGCTTCCTAGGGTAAGGGCGCCCCCTTTGGGTGAAGTTGCAGCCTTGTAAAAAGGGCGTTTCCTTTGCTTTGGCTGATACAAACCCTCACAAAGTGCGGCTGGCTGTAGCACACCAAAAACAGCTCCAAAATACCACAAAATGCAAACAGCTCTTGAACAATCGAGATTGGAGACAACAGCAACCCAAACCACTCAAAACCAAGCTCAAACAACTTGCAACCAGCAACGTAGATCTCCAAAAGAGCAGCAAAATAACAGATCTGCAACTTTAAGGTGGTGTTTCACACCCTCAAGCAGCTCCAAACGAACAACCAAGCCCCACCAGGCTCACCCACTGCAAGAAACAAGGAAACCCTAGCCTCCTTCTTCCTCCAAGCTTCACTCCCAAGTTTTCTTCAAGCCAAAATGATCATCTCATGAAGCAATTCGAATTTCTCTCTTGCCTTTAATAAATTTACAAAGGAAACACTATTCATTAAAGTGAACACTATTCACTTAAGTTATAACATTTTCACTTTAGTAATGAATAGTAACTTAAAAATAGAAAGTGACACCTTCATATTAAAACACATGGTCCCTAGGCCGAGGATGGTGAAATAAAAAGCGAATATCATTAGATTAAGCACCAGTATCATGCCAAATGCCACAATTCACCCTACCACCATGCTCCAGAGATCAACACTGAAGTTTGATGACCAAGTGCCCGTCTGAGAAACCCTCTATCCAGAACTATTAGCCTACGAGGGTCAAGAAAATAGGCTAATCCCCCAACTCTGATGCATGTGAAAAAGGGGACATTACAGTCCGCCCTCCCTGAAATTGTTTGTCCCCAAGCAATCTCTATTGCAAAGAAACCTCACTCGTCGGAAGGTCGAAAAGAAGAGTTGTGAAATGTCCCATGCATCACTGACTAACTCTGGAAGCACCAACATAAATGCAATTGCGCCAAATATCCCAGGATCCCAACACCAGAATGGAAGTCTGCCATGTCCGATAACCTCTGACTTCCTCTGCGCAAATCTGATCACAACTTCACCATGTTGGCAAATGGTGAAGCAACCTATCGGAACCCATCCAACTACAGTGCGAGACCTATCACCACCTGGATCTCTATACGACCAGAACTCACATCCATCTGTCATGATGAGATAAACATATCTGGAGACATCTGCAATACAACATCTCTCTACAGTCTCTCCAAAACACCCATGGAAGTGATAACCAATCCACCCATCATGTCCGTTGACATCATAATCACCCTGTAACCATGTGTCCGTAGGAAGTCCCTATGGCATTAAAGTGGCAACCCTTATCAGATACATATCAGCATGATGGATAACTGACTGTTATCCCTGCAAGTAATCCCCTGCCAACAACTAAGTCAGGTACTTGCAGCCTCTAGTCCCATCTTCTAAAGATGGTAACTCTAGACACAGTAAGGAGTTACTCTCCTTGACTACACCAAGAAAAACACCCTGCGCACCAGGATTGTGCATCGAATACGAGTCATGTACAAGTGGATCAAAGTCCAAACTGCAAGCATTCCTCACCTGGTACACACTATTAAACTCCTCTGTGAGCCCTGTTTGGAATCCCGCTACACTAGGACTATCCCAAACACTGCGATTATTGCTCAACCCTGAACTAGTATCAGGAGTATGATTGACTTCCAGCTCGAAGAGTGGATTATCATAGATCAAACCACCATCAAACTCAGATAAGGGATTATTCACAAACTGCGCAATCACTCCGTGCGGATCTAAAATATCCATCTCTGAGTCCCTAGAACAATACCTTGAATTGTCCTCCAGAATTGGCTCATCAAACTGCCAATCATAATCAACTGTATGGAATGAAATGCATGTTTTGCTTCTAGGAAAGGGAAACAAATCGACATAAGAACCAATCTCCCAACTAGATGTTGCTCTGCATATCTCCTGTGAAGTGGACGAAGTAGTGTCATGAGTTGACACATAACTTTCTGGTGAGTCAACTTCCATGTCACAAGAGCTATCGATGATTTGTTCTGCATCACCTGTCATGGGACTAAACTCAGGAGAACCTGGTGCAACACATGGCTCTTTGCAACTCTCAACCAATGCACTCATCCCATTTGTATCAACTGCACCTGAAACCGTGATGGATGTAGTAACCACATCCTCAATCTGCTCACAACCACAATCCGTGGACATATGTTCATCACCCACTGCTGCCATGGAAACTTGAACTATATCGGAAGAGAGTGAAGACTGTGCCAAACTCGATACCATGGTATGCTTCGCGTCCAATGGTTGTGACTCTTGAAGGGCCAATTGAGTGCTCTTCAAAGAATCCATAGTCATCTCTAGCTTATAAGTGAGCTCATCAACCTCCTCTTCTTTTCCTTCAATGCCTTATGACAAATGCAACCCCACTCGAGAAGGAAATCTCTATCCGCAAGTAGCTGTAGGTAATTTTGTTTCATAATTCCAACTGCCTCTCGAAGTGTATGGAACTCTGCGAGGGAAAGACTACTAACACCGTACTCATCTAACATAGGAGTACTCCAACCATAGGTTGCCAGCATCTGTCGAGCAACATCAAAATGCTCCAAAGCTGTAACAATCATATCATCACTAACCTTCAACTGTCCCACCAGATGATGATACACCTGTGACTCATCATTTCCACCCAATTCCACACTATAGTAAGAGGCTGAATCCTCATCGCTCACCTTCTGATCAGCAACATCATGTGTGCTATCATCAGTGCACACATCAGCAACTAAGGTACTGCTGCTATGTACCTCAAAGGACGGCTCAACTGATAAGGTAGAAGCTGTTGATATGACAGTACCTTCGTACACTTCTCCTTCCAAGGCATCTGCACATCCACCCGTCTCACGATCCTGGGGCTCGTCGCCCTTAAATAAATTTCCTGATTGGTTTCCTACGGTCTGATATGAAAAATCAGACTCACTGTGGCATGAATCGTCACCATACATTGCATAATTAATGCCCAAATCTCACGTACCAACATGTGACAACTCTGTAGGAACATCATCCCTCAGTGAAATCACTATCCTCTCATGCTAATGCAAAGTTTCATCTGTGTGGTCATGCAAATCAGAGCTGTTATCAGTGTTGATAACAACTTCTTGAGCATTGTGAATATTGTCCTGGGACTTCACCATACTATTTTCATGTTGTAAAATTTCCTTATCAACCACAACTTCAACTTCAATCCCATGTCCGTCTGTAGATTGTAGGTAATTCTCTGTTGACTTAACATTTTGTAACCCAAACATATCATAGAGACTTTTAGATACAACATCAAGTCTCTCATTTTTGCTTCGTGATAAGGTTCGTCTGTAGATGTTACCTTCATTCTGCTGCAAGCTACGAGCTAATCCTTGTTGTGAAGGCATGAGTTTCCGCTGGGTGTTATTCAAGATGCTCTCAATGCTGATCCTAACTCCACCATACCAGAAGTGGTGAAGCAATGCACTAGGACCCATCCAAATGGCAGTGCTAACTCTATCTCCACCTGGATCCCAAAATAAACAGAGCTCACAACCATACATCATGAGGAGGTAAGAATATCTGGAAGCATCTGCTACGCAACATCTCTCCATAACCTCTTCTAAGCTCTCATGGATGTGATATCCATTTGTGCCATCATGCCTGCTGATATTATAATCCCTCTGTAACCATGTACCCACAAGTAGTCTCTGAGACAAAGAAGCAGCCAACCTTGTTGGATACACATTAGCATGATGGAAAACTAAATACCGATTCGGCAAGCACTCACCCGCCAACAACTGAGTCGGGTACTTGCAGCCACTAGTTCCATCTACTAAAGATGGTAACTCTCCATCCCAAAATGGATGGCGTACACTCTGAGCCAATACACACCGATGCGTCAACCAATCCTCCATGTGTGGACTAAAGGAGAAGTGATGGGTACTCCTCACTATGCAGTCGTGGTACAAAGCTCCAACCTCTGTCAATGGCTCATCACTAACAACATTGGAGTCAAATGATAGCTCGTGCCTTTGATCCTGCAACTTAGACCTGTGTGATTCATGAATTGAGAATCCTTGCACATAAACTGAATTGGCATCTTCAAAGTGATCAAAAGTCTCATCGGCAATTGCTGATATGGAAAATTCAGGGAGCTCAAAACCCTCATAGGTTTCATATGGGGCCCTTTCTTCATGCACATGTCCCTCAACATGACCATCCTGCAACTCTACCTCATAAAGTGGATTAACATCGGACATATCAGCTTCTATCTCAGAAAGTGGATTATTAGAAATATGAAAGTCACTTTCAGCATTTTGTTTAGGCCCATCACCCTCGTGTTCTAACTCTTTTTCATCTTCAAAAGGACTCAAGTACTTTTCCCCTACAACTACTTTAGAAATTTCAACTTCATCATCAACAAGTAAATCTTCTAGGGTCTGATTTTTGCTCCCCACAGGATCAGCTGTATGCTGGTCATTAACTACTGAGAATTCATCGTAGAGGCTTTTGGATACTGAAGTGTCCTCTTGTTTCTTCTTCTCTTCGTTTTGTGATGTAGACCTCTTAAAAATGGAAGCCATACACCGTATTGCTCTGTCTAGTTTTGCAGGGTCTAAAATCAATTCATTCAACCTTTTTTGATTTTTGTCCAACTCTTTCAAACTTTGTTTATGCTTCCACATATTCTTATCCCACTGCTTCTAGGAAATAGCCATGCTGTTCAACTGAAGCTTTTGTAGCTAAAACTCACCCAACAGGTTGGCAGGAAACCGCTCTGATACCACTGTGATGTACCAAACTCGGTTGATTTGTTTTCTAAATGAGTTTATAGGTCTGATTTTTTGTTTTGGTTTAATTTCTCTTTTTGTGCTTTGAGTTGTTTGCCAATAATGCTAGAAAGGGACTAAAAAGCAAACGCATACCAAGAAAGCTTCAAATAACTAAGCTAAGGGAATAACTTGAGAACATTGCTCATTTCGATGTCTAAATATAGTTTCTTCATTACATAAAGGTCGCTTACAATATATAACTTACATTAGATTCGATGCTGAGTATTACATAGATCATATTTTAACTTATAGCCAAAACACACTGTGAATAGTGCCCTGCTACAGTACCCGCGCCCAATGAAATGCTGATTTCTCTTCAAAGATGAACTTCTCCCACCAAGAACCGTAATGGGAAGCTTCCTAGGGTAAGGGCGCCCCCTTTGGGTGAAGTTGCAGCCTTGTAAAAAGGGCGTTTCCTTTGCTTTGGCTGATACAAACCCTCACAAAGTGCGGCTGGCTGTAGCACACCAAAAACAGCTCCAAAATACCACAAAATGCGAACAGCTCTTGAACAATCGAGATTGGAGACAACGGCAACCCAAACCACTCAAAACCAAGCTCGAACAACTTGCAACCAGCAACGTAGATCTCCAAAAGAGCAGCAAAATAACAGATCTGCAACTTTAAGGTGGTGTTTCACACCCTCAAGCAACTCCAAACGAACAACCAAGCCCCACCAGGCTCACCCACTGCAAGAAACAAGGAAACCCTAGCCTCCTTCTTCCTCCAAGCTTCACTCCCAAGTTTTCTTCAAGCCAAAATGATCATCTCATGAAGCAATTCGAATTTCTCTCTTGCCTTTTATAAATTTACAAAGGAAACACTATTCATTAAAGCATAGTTCCACGGAGTTTCGGGGACGGGGACGGGGGGACGGCAAGGGACGCGTTTCCGGGATGGGAGACGGGGGGCCTAAATTTGGGGACGTCAGGGGGACGACGGGGGGACGGCGACGGGGGGGCGGCGCTGAAATACATATAGTATTTGAAAAATTAGTTATAAAAAGATGTATAACAATATAATTACATAACTATAGAAGCATAAGGAATACCGAATAAGTAAAGTTAACACATAAAAACAAAACTTAAAACTTAAAAGTTTAAGCACAATTGTCAATAACACATTGCGATTATATATCATTGATTCATTTCATTGTGATTGAACTAGTGAACCATTGAACATTGAAAATCAAAATGAAAATATAGACATTGGAAAATGCGACAAGAACTAGATGTTTCATAATTTGAGTTTCAAAATCATGATTCATGAATCATAATTACAATCATGTATCGCTGTATCATCAATGTTCAAACTTCAAACTTCAAAAACTGAGTACAAGTGACAAAATAGTAAATGGCTCTAGGCTAATGGCTTGATGCCTCTAATGATCTAATCATCTCCAAACTCCATGCCAATCTCCTCATCACTGGAACTACTGGACTCCACATGCTCAAGCTCAGCTAAACCAATACCAACCAGCCCTATTTGTGTAGGATCATCATCTATTTGTGCTGGCTCTTCTGGCTCTACATCCCATCTGGCTGCTGGACTCTCCTTGTATGTAGTTGTGTTGCGGTCAATAAGACGCAAGGCACTATGTACAGCCACAAGCTTCTCTGCCCTCCTAGAAGTAAGCCTGTTCCTCTTAATGGAGTGGATGAAGCTATAAGTAGACCAATTCCTCTTAGCAGCAGAAGAACTAGAAACCTGGGACAGCAAACGAATGGCTAGAGTAGTAATCAAAGATCTAGGCCCGTGCATAGTCCACCACAATTTGGGATCCTCCTTTGACATAGTCTCCAAATCTAGCTTTGCCGCCTCTAAATATCCCCAAAGAGTGGCAAATTTTGTCCACTCCTTGCGAAGCAAGCTGGCCTCTATAGGATCATACATTTTGTCAATGGCCTTCATGAACCCTTCCTTCACCTCAACATCCTCTATAGGTGACATTCTGCCGAGACGTGGCACATACCACTTTGGGTTCAATGCATAGGCAGCCATGTGTAAGGGAGTGTTGAGCTTCTCCCATCTATGCTGAATGATTGGATAAATATGCTCGGTGTAGAATTGCATTGTGGGGTCCTTCTCTCGCACTTTAGCCTTCATTTGATCAAGCATGGAATCAATGCACTCGTATACCTCTCCAAGGGAAGGTGCATTAGAATCCCCAAATCTAATAACTTTGAAGACCGGATCAATGATGGAGACAATATATTTGGCATCAGCCCAAAAAACATCATTCTTCACCACCTCCTTAACCCTCAATCCCTGTTGTGTTTTCGACTCAGGCCATCGGTTCCACTCTGCTGTCATTACCATTAGTTGCAATGGCTCTTGCAACTCAAGCATTCTCTCCAAGAGAATAAAGTATGATGCATACCGAGTCTCTACAGGTTTCAAGAATTCCTTCTTGGAGAAGGACCTGAAAAGTGCATGTGAAGTATGGTGGTTGCAGATAAACATCTGCACATCTCTAGCATCACTCACAATTGATTTGATCCAGCTGATTTTACCCATGTCTTTAAGTGCATTATTCATAGCATGCACACAGCAAGGAGTCCGCCAAATGTGTCTATAGGCTGCCTCAACCAACTTCCCTGCAGCTCTACACACATGGGCCGCATCTGTCACTACCTGCACCACATTTTGTGGCCCAACCTCCTCTATGGCATCCTTGAGGATCTGGAACTGATAATGAGCATCCTTGCTATGCCCTGAACAATCAATAGCCTTAAGGAAATAAGGGCCCGCTGTAGATGTGACCATGATGTTGATGAGTGGACGATGCCTAATGTCCGTCCACCCATCCATGACTATGCTGCATCCCCTTGTGACCCAGGTTCTCTTCATCTTCTCCATCAAAATATTAATCTTGGAATAGTTTTGATCCAAGATTGTTGTCCTCAATCTAGTCTCCCCTGGTGGCACATATGATGGTCCTGCCCTTATTACCTTTGACATAGCTTCCTTATAATAAGGAGAGCGAGCCACATGGAATGGAATGCCATTGGCAAAGAAGAATTTGCCAAGAGCATCATCTGCCTCATCCTTTGCTTGTGCATTGAATAAATCTGCCAATGGTTGTGAAGTTGAAGATGCCACTTTATGTTTCCCCTTAGGCTCTCCTGAACCTGAACTGAATGGATTTGGTGGCCTTTGACTCTGCAAACTAGAAGTAGAAACTGCTGCAATCTGATCACCCTTACTCCTATGTGCCAATGTAGCAATCATAGGTGTTGCTTCCTCATTAGTACCCCATAATTTTAGAAATTCAGCTCTATACTTCGCATTGTTTTCCACCTTCTTGCAAACATCTACACCTTTGCCTCGAATAAGAAGAAAGTGAGCATTAGTTCTAGTAATGCTCCCAAACCGGTCAAGATGACAAAGGTGGCACTCCCACTTTCTGGTGCCCCCACGTGACCCAAGCTGTGCTGGCCTCTTAGTTGCAAATTGTTTTAATGGTGATTTTGGATCAAAGGAGCCCTTGGCATATCTTTGGAGGATTTTTGAAGGGCATTTATCTTTTCTACTCTCAACAGAGCCTGCTTCAGCTTGACTCTCATGTTCAGCCTCTTCTATTTGAAAATCTGATTCATCAGATTCATTTTCACTTCCACTTCCAATTTCTGCTTCAACCTCTTCACCCTCAACCTCATCATCACTTCTATTGACTGAACTCATAATGATAATGTCAAATGATGCTGCAAAAAAGATTTAAAAAAAAAATCAGACCTCTAAAATTTATTGCAAAAGATGAAATTTGAAAATAAAAAAAACAGTATGATGTATCATGTATCAGAAATTTTAAAATTTGAAATCTTAGTATCAAAAACTTTCAACTTCAAGGCTCAAAGAGATGTCATCTCATGGAATGCAATGATTGCAAGATATGCAGTTGCAGTTGCACAGACAGTTTAAGGCTTTATGTTTAAGCACATAATTATTAATTTGAGTCAATTTCTGAACTCGAGAACATTTCTGCTAATTAGTTTGTGAAGGAAAGATGTTGATAAATTTAAAATGAATGTAATTATTAATTAACTGTGTTCTACTTCTTCCAAATGTATATAAATTAATTCTGTATATTTTTCGAATTTATTGTATTTTTATAAATTTTTAATTTAATATCTTATTATATATCTTTTATGGCTGAACCCAGCTATACCAGAGTGGGGGAAAAGGAATTGGCAAAACTGGTAGAAAACTGTGAAGAATTTTTTGATTCCAAAAATACTACACAGTTGTCTGCCAGAACCGTTAGAACCGTTATAATACATTTTCATGGACTGTGGAAATTCATGACTCAAATTGGCAAACTGCCAAACCCAGTTCAGCAACTTAGACTTAGAGAAGGTAACCTCACTTAAAGTCTACTCACACGAGTACATAACAACTCAGTAATGGAGTATTACCATATAAACTATATTCATGATTTGTAATGAATTTTGGTTAAAATTTTAAAAACTGTGTAGAATCTGTAGATGTTTTACATCAACACTATCAGGACAAGAAGTCAAGAACTTCTAGAATCTCTTGTTCTTAGAGGGAGACCAATTTCTTATCACTGTTCAAGCAAATGCAAATAGCAGGTGTGCTATAAATTTTTAATTTTATCATTTATGACTTTAACAAAGGTTTTTGGGCCGTCTGCAACATGAGAAAGTTTACCTAGATGCACAACCATTGATCATTTCTGTAATGGATGGTTACAATTTCTGCATTTTTGCGTATGGTCAAATAGGATCAGGGAAAACACATACCATGAGTGGCTGACATGTGCTTTTGAGAATGAGACATGGGTAAATTATAGAGCGCTTAGTGAGCTTTTCCAGATATCTCAAAAGAGGAAAGATTCATTGAAGTAGGAGTTGTCTGTTCAAATGATATACAATTTAAAAATTAAAATTTTTAATGTATGCAAACCGGAAGCGTTGGCTGCTGGGTCGCGTTTTTTGAGTGGATGTCTCAAAGAGATGTCGGCTCATGGAATGCAATGGTCGCGGGGGGTTTCAGAAGTTGAGACGTCCACTCAAAAAATGCGACCCAGCAGCCAGCGCTTCCACAGTTTGCATACACGGGAGTGAAAACGAAGGGCGGAGGAAAACAAAAACCAACAAAAAAACTTCGAAAAATAACATACCTCAATATTGAATGCAATGCACCAGTCGATCTCCAAACCCCAAACGCAAATCGTGTTCTTTGAAGAAGCTCCAGTCGCAGATGAAGACCCAGTCAAAACAAATGAAATGATAGTAAAAACTCAAAACATCATCGAATAAAACTTAAGGTTAAATTTTTGTACCTTTTTTAATTTTTTAAACAAACTTATTAATTTTTAGGAAACGTTTCTCATATAGAGGAGACGTGGGTAAGTCTCCTGGGCGTTTCCCCGGAGTCTCCCCACTAGAAACGGCAGGGAAACGTCTCCCTGTAAGAGGAAACGTTTTGGAGACGGCGGGGGTTCTTGGAGACGGCGGAGGGACGTTTCCCAGGCGTCTCCCCGTCTCGGAAACGTCCCCGTCTCGGGTGCGCGCGGTTTTTCGGGTGGGACGCGTCCCCGTGGAACACTGCATTAAAGTGAACACTATTCACTTAAGTTATAACATTTTCACTTTAGTAATGAATAGTAACTTAAAAATAGAAAGTGACACCTTCATATTAAAACACATGGCCCCTAGGCCGAGGATGGTGAAATAAAAGGTGAATATCATTAGATTAAGCACCAGTATCATGCCAAACGCCACAATTCACCCTGCCACCATGCTCCAGAGATCAACATTGAAGTTTGACGACCAAGTGCCCGTCTGAGAAACCCTCTATCCAGAACTATTAGCCTACGAGGGTCAGGAAAATAGGCTAATCGCCCAACTCTGATGCATGTGAAAAAAGGGACATTACAGACTGAGTGATCTGATGAGCTGACAATGAAATCCACTGCGAAGCTAGTAGGAAACTGAAGAGATTAAACCTATCTTCATACCCTAACTGTTGGATTAGGTCCTCCAAAAGGTCGGGCGCCCCTGGCCACCTAGGGCACCTAGAGTTCCCAAACTTAGAATATTTTTCATCATTTTCATGGTTTGCATTTTGCCTTTCAGTTGAAACTCCTCTATTAAATCTCGAATTCCGGATGACTGAGTGATCGGATGACTGCACTATCGGGCTCACTACAGAGCTAAGAAGAATCTAACCAACATTGCTTGGGAGCTCCAACCCTGATTCCATCATCTGATGTCTTTAAAAGTTGGGCGCCTATTCTCTCGAGGGGCGCCCATGGCTGGCAAACTTGGAAACTTTTCTGAAATTTTCAATTTTCTTCCTCGTTTGACGTGTTTGCCTTAGCCTCGAATGTCGGATATGAAATTTTCTAAGGCATGGGTGTTTGGGCGCCTATTCTTGACAGGGGCGCCTGAAGTCTCCAGACTTAGCCAAAATTTCTCATTTTTCGACTTTTTCCTCTTCTTCTCTCCGTTCTTCGTTTTTTGTGCATGTCCATGATTGACAGCTTTTGTTCAGTGTTTGCATGTCGGACTCTATCATCTAGCAGCTAACTGACCTCCATTAATGACCTTGGATCTCCAGAAAAAGCTTCTGAAAAAGCAGAATAGACTCACTAGGGCAAAACTGATCTTTTTGTGATTCTGATTGCACCAGCCTGATGAGGAAGTATTTTGAGCCAATCAAAATCAGTCTCAACCTTAGAAGCCAAACTTTCTATTTTTAGAAAATTTTGCCAATATCCGTTTCAAAAGAAACCCAAAAAAAAGTTTTTATTTTTAGAAAACTACTAAAAATAGAAATTTTCCTAAAATTTAGGGTTGGAAAACTGAAATCTGGGTTTTGTAAATTTGGTCGTTCGGAACAAACCCAGATTGTCAGATTTTGAAAATTAAAAGTTTTTGACCCCCAAGCAAGACATGCAAAACCCCAATTTTGACCTTTTTTGACAGATTTTGACGGGACTTTAACTCATTTCTTCAAAATGTCTAAGTGTAGCAAAAAATTTAATTTGGGGTACAACATATACCCAACAGTAGGTTCCCCATGTTTCTCCAGCACTTAAAATCTCTCCAATGGGTGCCTAAATTAGCCAAAGCATCTACAACTTGATTACCCTCCCAAAATATGTGGGTAACAACCTTCATATTTAGGTTAGACATCAAATGATTTAAATCTAACAATATGTCCTTAGTACTCCACCCCAGCAATCTACCCATATTAGCAGCATCAATCAAAGACTTAGAATCCCCTTCAATATGAAGATTCTCTATCCCCATTGTGACAGCCAACTGAACACCCTTTAGCAATGCCCTAGCTTCCGCAATCATGGAGGACTGGATCCCAATTCCCCCTAAGTAACCAACCACGAACTTACCCCTCCAGTCTCTGATTATGCCTCCCATACTTGCCCTGCCCGCGTTGCCTTTGGCAACACCATCAAAATTGAGTTTATGCCAGCCACGATCTAGGGGTTTCCAAACAGTGTCTCATCTAGCCAATGTTAGTTTTAGGATCAAAAATGAATAAGCAAAAAATGCAACACAGTGAGCAAAGAACACAGAATTTATATTGGGAAAACCCTTGTAAATGTAATCAAATCTTTTCTAATGGGATCCTAAGAAACACTAAGATTGAACTAAAGTCAGAAAAAATCTGTATAAGAAAAGTTTCTAAGTCAAATATGTAATTTATCTTCTATGTTCAGATTTTCGATTTCCAGATTTGAACTTCTTATTAAATGTGTTGATTGCAAAACATTGTCCGATTTCTATGTTTTGCATATCGAATGAGGAACCACCATAAGTAAGGGAGAAGTCCGCCCCTAAGAGGCGCGCCTCATGAGAGGACGTGTCTCCACGAGTGGAGGTACGTCCACTCATGGGACGCGTCCTTTAGGGTGCGGTTTGTTTAACAACTCTGATTACCATTTGTTATGTATACACTCACACGTATACACCCTTCTACATGATGGCGGATGACATAAGAGAATTCCGATTTCACATTAATGCAAAATATAATATCACGTGTTTTATCGAATTTTATATGTATGCTCATAACTTCGATTTAAATATTCCTTAAATTTATTTGATTTATAAGTGATGATCTTTGATCACATCTGACCGAAGCTATCATCATTAACACTCCCTCTTAGCTAGGGAAGATATTTCAAATCAAATAAGTCAAGATATCACCTTCACACGTGATATGATATGTTTTCTCAAAGTTGTCAAGTCACATGACATTCTTCATAACACATCTTCTTTATTTCAACACTCCCTCTTTAACTAGGAAGGATAACTTCCAAAGTGATATCACCTATCTCGTGATATCAAAAGATATGATCTGCTTTTGAAAGTGTCAAGTCACATGACATTCTCCATAACATATCTTCATTATGGTTGTTGATGAATGATAGCTTAGGTCAAATATAAATGTTGATTGCCTAAGGCATCATCTTCATTTATATTAGACCAGATTGATCTTCATACTTATATTTCTGAAATAAGTAAATTCGAATTTATAATGTGTGTATAAAATCGAAATATTAATGATGTTAATATAAATCTGAACTTACCTTTTAATCGACATTTGAAGAAAGGATATGATAAAGGTGACTAACCGATTGGTAATCGGTTCCTCTTAAACACGCACGCTCATAAGAGACACGTCCCTTGAGTGGACGTGCCTCCACTTGTGGAGACACGTCCTCTCAAGAGACATGTCTCTTAGAGGCGAGTCTTCTTCATACTAAAGGGAGTTCGATTGGTGATATGCAAACATCGAAATCTATTAATGTTCTGCAATCAGCACATTCGACATCATGAGAAGAAATCTGAGAAACGTCTTTGACAAATATAATCAGACCTGCTTGAATTTTACGATCCTCAACATGGTATCAGAGCAGGTTTTTTGTGAAGATCCAATCAGATTTGTGGAAGAATTTAAGTGATCAATTTGTTATTCTGCCTGGTCAATATTATCGCCATTCGTGAAAGGAAGACTTGTCTTGGCACGATGCTTCTTTGTTCGTGCATCTCTTCTGTTGGCTGGAGTTCGTGCGTGTCCCTGTGTGCGCGATTGTGCGTCCGTCTACAGGATTTGATACTTCACTATTCGGGTATTTTGCCTCCATCTAATTCCGTCGAGTGTTCTACCAGTGGCTAGTGTTTGCCGTGTTTGGAGCAACCATTAAAATCGTGTTTTGTCCTTGTCGGGATGTTGATTTGTCTTTCGTGCATGCTTCAACTCTGTGCGTGGTTGCTTTGCATGTAAAACACTTCTAGTGGTTGCTTTGTGAAGTCGACTCATTTGGTTCCATGGTTGCCATCTTTTAGTTGGTACCAATACCATCATGACCAATATTCATGATGCTGGTTATTAACGTCATGACCTTGGAGTTGAGCTTGCTTCATGTCGGTGAATGAAGAACATGTTCTCTGGCAAATTTGGGCTTATTGGCAGAATTCAGTGATGGCGTGGTTCGGCTTAATCTGGAGGCATTGGGCGTATATATTCATAGGTCACTCGTTTTGGCATTATTGGCTTCGCATTTCGCTCAGATATCGGGTCTTTCCGTAGTGTTGAAGTTCTACATTGTTGATAACATATTTACCATCGCCTTGAAGCAGGAAGTCAAGCGCACATGTTGACACAATATTCATATTCATGGAAGTTGAATTTTTAAGTTGTCTTGTTCTTTTATGCTATTTGGGCAAGCATGTATATATTGGTTGGCTGAGGTTGTGCGAGTATATTGATGCATCCTAGAAATCATCATTGACATTGTTGGTGTATTGTGTGGCTGCTCCCATTGATACTCACTAGCGCATTGCAAGTTCCTATGTGATTGGGCATTTTCATTATCTATTCAGTATCAGACGTATAGACTTGCATATCAGGATTAATTCTCATAATGTGCCACTTTCCCTTTGTTACCACTTCTGAGTGCTATATAAATTAACAACCGAATCAAGGCAATCGTTGATGGAAGTTGCTTGGGAAGGAAGGGAATTGACTCAGTTTTAAACAACCATACATCTATCTACATTTTAAATCTCTATTGTGGTCATCTTGAAGTCAAACACATTTCACATTACTATCTGCCTGTGGATTTCAAGACACATACCCTATACTAGCATTGACTTTGGTCAAGTATTGTTGATGGGTTCTTCACAGAGCCAATTAAGGAAAAGAAGCTACATCGACTCAGATTAGACAAACCGGAGGTATATGCGTTGGGAGTATTGGCAAAGGTCTGAATCAGGTGTCAACAACCATTTGGAGTAAATCAGACTTGGTATAATAGAGAATACATCCTTCAACTATTTGCTTCGGTGCTGACTGTGCTACCTAGAAATTAAATGAGCACTGTCACAGGAATCTTCGATTTTCAGCTCATGCAAAGGGCAGACTCGATGCGATCAACGCCACTGTAAAGGGCGGAGAGAGCAGATATTGTGATTGATCGTTCATATTCATGACTTCATTAAGGACGGATCAAAATATTTAAAAGAGATAAGTATTCTTTGGTTGTTGAGTTATATCATTTGTTTTGATCTTGTGAATTCTCTTGAATTGTGTTGTGTTCACTAGCATAAGATCCTTTGAAAATTTCATTCATGATATAACTTGTATGATTTTTGGATAGTTATGAACTATTTATAAACTCTTCTAAATGCTTCTAGGACAGATCGAGGAGCAAAAGGATGATGAGAGACTGCCTAAGGAATTCAAGGGAGGAAGAGCTTGAGGCATCCAATGAGGAATTCATGCAGGCTGAAGAGATAAACTTCATTGGAGACATCTCTCGAAGAGGAAGAATCTATATAGATTGCGATCAGTTTCTTCGAAGAAGAGGAATTAACATTCAGAGGGAGTTGACAAACCATCAAGAGGCAACCTTGGACGAGGAGGTCAGGAGGCTGATGCAAGTACTTAGAGCTTCTGAGGGAGTAACATCTTCACTTGTTGTAATACTTAAAATTCTCTGAGATAGAAAGATATGAAGTGAAAACCCTTGTTTATCTCTGAGACTGAGATGAGGCGTCATGTCGAGGGACTCCATGACGACAGGTCCCTGGATCTAACTTCAAAAGAACCCCAAGCACCCGCAGTGTGGCTTAAAGGGGGGGTGTTGGATATAAGCCACACCCTGACTGATGATGGACTAGCCACAAGGGGCCAATAGCTCAGTTGATAGAGCTCTCCAGCAACAAATGGAAGGTCCTAGTGAATGCTCTAAGCCAATTCATGTGTGAGCCAAAGGAAATTCACCGTATGGCTGTAAAACATATATTGAGATATCTTCAAAACACTATTGATACAATCTTCTTTTCAGAAATGACCAACTAGATCAACCTAGATACTTTGTTTCAGATTGGGAGTGTAACCAATCAAAAAAGCACATTAGGATGTTGCTTCAGTTTAGGATTGGCCATGATCTCTTGGATCTGCAGAAAATGTTCTTTTGTAGCAGAAAGCTCGACATAAGTTGATTACATTGCAGCCTCTATGGGGGCAAGAGAAGCAATTTGGCTTCGTAAAATTGCTTGAGGGACTCCTTGATCTAAGCACATTGAGATCCTACCATTATGAGACCTGGTAGAAAGGAAGTGATCCAGTTGGAGTATATTAGTTCAAATGTTTAAACAGCGGACATACTCAACAACTTCTCTCCAGAGTTAAGGTTGAACTCTTCGAGAAGAAAACTTGGTATGTAATTTGATATTATGTTTGAAATTCAAATTTGTCTATAAGTTGTACTAATATATAAAGATGTTTAATGTATAAACTCTTTTGTCATGTGTGTGACTCCATGACCTTATGGGCCTACTACCCTGTGTACATTATTGAAAGGTGACGATCTTTCTAATAATGAACACTTGTATTTGACATTGTAAAGTGACGACTTTACAATGATAAACTATCATGATAGATATCATATGACTTGATATCTGTGGACATGTCATGATAGTATCTCTTGGACACTTTGATGGATATCATGGGACTTGATCTCATCTGAAGATCATTGTGATCCTTAAAGAGATAATCATGGTGGATATTTAGATATCCGTGGATATGCCATGAATTATGGTAGACATCATGTGACTTGATGTCAGTGCACATACCATAATGAAGATATGTTATGAAGAATGTCATGTGACTTGACACTTTCAGAAGCATACCATATCTTCTGATATCTCGAGTTAGGTGATATTACTTTTACTTGGTAGAAGTTTATTCTCCCTATCTAAGAGGGAGTGTTAATAGAGTTTATCTTCCCTAGATAAGAGGGAGTGTTGAATAATGAAGGTGTGTTATGGAGAATGTCATGTGACTTGACAATATTGAGAAAAGCATACCATGTCTTCGATATCACATGTGAAGGTGATAACTTCACTTATTTTATTTGAAATATCTTCCCTAGCTAAGAGGGAGTGTTGATGAATGATAGCTTAGGTCAGATATAAATGTTGATTGCCTAAGGCATCATCTTCATACTTATATTTCTGAAATAAGTAAATTTGAATTTATAATGTGTGTATAAAATTGAAATATTAATGATGTTAATATAAATCTGAACTTACCTTTTAATCGACATTTGAAGAAAGGATATGATAAAGGTGACTAACCGATTGGTAATCGGTTCCTCTTAGACACGCACGCTCATAAGAGACACGTCCCTTGAGTGGACGTGCCTCCACTTGTGGAGACACGTCCTCTCAAGAGACATGTCTCTTAGAGGCGAGTCTTCTTCATACTAAAGGGAGTTCGATTGGTGATATGCAAACATCGAAATCTATTAATGTTCTGCAATCAGCACATTCGACATCATGAGAAGAAATCTGAGAAACGTCTTTGACAAATATAATCAGACCTGCTTGAATTTTACGATCCTCAACAATGGTATGTGCACTAACATCAAGTCACATGATGTCTACCATAATTCATGGCATATCCACGGATATAATCATCCACCATGATTATTTCTTACGGATCACAATGACCTTCAGATATCAAGTCTCATGATATCCATCAAGGTGTCCAAGAGATACCATCATGACATGTCCACAGATATCAAGTCACATGATATCTATCATGATAGTTCATCATTGTAAAGTCGTCACTTTACAATGTCAAATACAAGTGTTCATTATCAGAAAGATCGTCACCTTTCGATAATGTACACAGGGGGAGTAGGCCCATAAAGTCATGGAGTCACACACATGACAAAAGAGTTTACACATTAAACATCTTTATATATTAGTACAATTTATAAACAATTTGTATTTCAAACATAAATAACAAATTACATTTCAACCATAGCAAGTTTCTTCCTAAAGTGCTCTACCTTGATCCGGGAGAGAGGCTTGGTGAGAATGTCTACAGTTTGATCATTTGTACTAATATACTCCAACTGAATCACTTTCCTTTCCACCATATCTCTTACATAATGATAGGGGATCTCAATGTGTTTAGATCTGTCATGAAAGACAGGATTCACAGAGAGTTTTATACAACTCTGATTATCACAATGAATAATCGTAGGATTCAAGGGCTCACCAAAGAGTCGCACAAGCAATTTACGAAGCCACACTGCTTCTCTTGCTCCCATTGAGGCTGCAATATATTCAGCTTCCATTAAGCTCTGTGCAACTGACGATTGTTTTCTGCAAATCCAGGAGATCATAGCCAATCCCAAACTGAAGCAGCATCCTGATGTGCTTTTTCGATCAGTTACACTTCCAGCCCAATCTGAATCAGAGTACCCATGTAGATCTAGTGGATCATTCTTGTAAAGAAGACCATATCCAATAGTGCCTTGAAGATATCTAAAAATATGTTTTACAGCCATCAAGTGAATTTCCTTGGGTTCACACATGAACTGGCTAAGAACATTTACAGCATAGCAAATATCAGGTCTGGTGTTAACCAGATACATCAAGGATCCAATCATCTGTCTGTAAAGGGTCGGATCTGCACATTTGGATTTTGCTGCTGCTTCTTTCAATTTGTGAAGGTTGGTTTCCATAGGTGTAGACATCGGTCTACAGTCCAACATTCCAAATCTCTTCAGAATGTCAATAGTATACTTTCCTTGATTTAGTATAATACCTTATGATTTCTGCCATACTTCCCGTTGTGACCTTTTCACACATCACCCCATGCCAGATGGGGACCCCCCTATTTTTGCTCCATTCTGGTCTTTTGTCTTTAGTTTTGCGTCTCGCTCTCTCTCTTTGATCTTTTGTCCTTCTGAGGATGTTCCCGTTCTTTGACCTAATTTGAAATTTTGGCTAAGACTGCAGTGAATCTGTGAAATTAGGGTTTTGTTCTTCAGGCTGGATTGAGATTAAATCAAGTCGATAAATTGACAACTGAGTGCAGCCGGGCAGTCAGAAGGCTTCCAGCAAACTCCCACTGAATTTTCATCATGTTCTGACGACTTACTATTTTTAGTAAGTGTTCAATTTGGGAGCTTTTCATCAAGATTTCGGGATTCTAACTACTTCAGCACATTCAGGCAGCTTCTGAGTGCCTACACATGAAATTTGAACAGATTCAGGCAACTAGCTATTTTTAGCAGTTCAACCTTCAGAGGCTATTTTCAGGGTTTAAACGAACAATTCTCCAATGCATGACTGGAGAATTGATCTGGGTTTTTCAAAACCTTCGCGATGGTGTAACATGCAAGCCGAGATGGTGACTTTCAGAGTTCAACCTTCCGAGGCTAATTTTAGGGTTTGCATGCAGAATTTTTCAGTGCATGTCCGGATATTCCTTGTGGGTTTTGCGAGAGCTTCGCAATGATATGACATGCAAGCAAGATGGGTCAAGTTTCAGGGACTTACTATTTTTAGCCAGTGCTAGAACGTTGACCAGTTTTCTGGGTTTTTCTGGGTTTTTTGAGATCCCACGGGCATTGTGACAGGCAAACTCATCTGACGTCCAATGAACCACTTTCTGGACACTTACTATAAATAGCAGCTTCAGTCCAGCGGCTACCCATTACTTCATTCCAGCGAGCAGATTGGCAAGCAACAGAAATCGAGGAAATCAGGAGCAGTCCAGGCACATGCAAATCAAATTAGGGTTTCCACTTTTATAGGGGCGAGACTCAGAAATTGTCAAAACGAAGCACACCACCGGGATCAGCATCATCCAAGCAACCTACTGGCAAAATTTGAGCAGAATCAGAGAACTTACTATTTTTAGTAAGTCAGGACACGGCTATAAATAGCAGGTCTGCACCCGAGGTTGGCATGAGCACGACACTCAAGTTATCAAGATCAGGCATAGCAAGTTTCAAGTCAAACGGAGCTACTGAAGTCAAATAACTTTAAAACTTACTATAAATAGCAGGTTGGCATGCGGGACAGGATAAAACAGGTTTACAAGGCAAAGAAGATCATATGGTGAAATCTTCAGGCAAAATGGAGCTGTGGAAGTCGAAAATCAAGGGACTTGCTAAAAATAGCACAACTTGCTAAAAATAGAATGCATAAGCAAAGGCAGGCAAAGGCATGGAAAATTTTTAAGTATGGGAAAATAAAAGCAAGAGCTCCAAAAGGCGCCCACCTCAAGCAAGAAGACTTTGAAAATTGTCCAAGTCACAAAATGAAAGTTGAAGATGTTAAATGCGCCCACCTTGAGGAAGTGCCTTCAAAATTATTCTAAGGCATCGAAATTCCTTGAGGCATCCTCAAATGCGCCCAAGGAAGGTGAAGAGCCACTAAATGTGGGCGGAATTCCTTCACACCCCTCCAAATGCGCCCAAGGCATAAGTAACTTCCTCCTCCCTATAGCAAATGCGCCCTCAAGCAAGGGAAAGTTCCTCCAGCACATGCCATTTGCGCCCACAACAAGATGAAAAGACAAAGGTGAAAATACGCTAAGTGGTAAAAATTCCTCCCCACCCCTTCAAATGCGCTCACGTGTGGAAGCCAACTAGGCTAAATGTGCCCAAGGTGGAGAAATCACAAGTGAAAATGTTTCTAAATACAAAAAATTCCTCCACCCTACTTCAAATGCGCCTTGGCAGAGGAGATGCATGAAAAAGTTTCTAAGTATTTAAAATTTCCTCCTCCCTATGTAAAATGCACCCAAGGCTACAAGGTTGGCATAAAAAAAATTCTAAGGCACTTTAAAATGGAAGGAGCTACCCCTAAATGCGCCCTTAAGGGAGGAGGCTTGAAAGAGAATATTCTAAGTGTTGGCAAAATTCATCCTCCATACCTCAAATGTGCCCAACATGAAGAGGTCACTCAAAAAAGTTTCTAAGGCATCAAAAATGGAAGCTTGGTAGATAAAATGCGCCCTCAAGGTGAAAAGTTTCCCCCTTTCCATGTCATATGTGCCCAAGGTGTGGACAAGAGGGTGTGATTTTAAGAGAGGTTTTTAAGTGTTGGTGGATTTCCTTCTCCACCCCCTAAATGCGCCCTTAGGTGGAAGTTGACCCATGAATATGCGCTCTTGTTTGTGGAGGAAATAGTATAAGATTGCTAGGGCGTAGGAATGCCTAAGGTTTGAAATAGAAGTGGAAGACCTCAAATGCGCCCAAGGTAAAATCAAGGAATTTAAATATTTTCTAAGGCATTTTCAAGGATGAAAGTGTGAAGGACGCCTAGGGGGGTGATGCTAAAATTTCCAAAGGCAGGATGAAATGCGCCCATGAACAGGAGGGAATTTCTTCAAGAAAATCAAGAAAATACTAAGGCAGGAAAAATGGAGATTATTGGCGTGGAGTTCCTCCAGAATGAAAATGGCATCAACCTTAGAAAATTTTATTGTTTTTCTCAAAATAATAAAAATTAAACTTACCCCTTCGTTTGGGTACAAATGGAAATTATGATTTCTGAGGGGAATTTTCTTCTGGGCATTGGACATTTCCAATTAGGAGATGGTTTAAAACTCTTCCACGCCTTGCTCGCGTTGTTTCGACAAGGATTTTGTCCTGGCACCCGTTCAACAAAGTTCTTAAGGCTCAAATGGATAAATTTTCTAAGGCATGGAAAAGGAAAGCAGAGGGGGTCAAATACACTCACAAGGAACAAATTTGTCTAAGGCATGGAGGAATTTGAAAATGAACTGAAGCTCGAGCATCAAGCGTTCAAATGCATCCTCAAAATGAAATATCTTCTAAGGCACAAACTCCAGGCAAGGTGGTGGATACGCCCATGATGAAAGTTTGCTAGAAAAGTGATGAATTCTATCAAGATCCGGAGATCAAGCGGTCAGAACATGGAAATAAGGTAAGTAAAGTGAATTTAGATTATAAAGTGTTCTGATAATCTTCTTTTGTTTTGCAGGATGAACGTTGAAGCCAAGGTATGAGGACTTGATGAAGCTAGACAACGTTGCAACTTTGGGAAGAAGAAACGACGGTGAAGATTTGGCTAAGACCCTAAGAATGTGATGCAAAAGAAGCAAATGCGCCCAAGGCAGTGGGCTAAAGAAATGTGAAAGCAACAAGAAGAATTAACGCAGAGGAACTTTTTGCAAGGAGGATTTGAACCAAGTGTTGTTGCCTCCTCCTAACGCAACAGATTGGCAGAGAAGAACAGTGGGAACATGTTTCTGGACGAGAATCTTCTAGAGGAAGAAAGTGGGCATTAATTGCAGATAATGGTTCCTGCAGAGGAGTGGAGAATATTCTGTGCATTCATTGCCCCACTCCTCTCTGTGGCGGTTTTTACGGCAAGAACCCTAATTAGGGCATATGTGGCTCGATCTGAGCCCTTTATTGTAATTCAATCTAAGTCGTCCGTTGGACTAGGCCAACTATAAAAGGGGCATCCCCCCTCATTTGTAACGGAGTAGATGTTAGATCAGAGAGTAGAGGACAGAAGTTAGAGTAGATAGATAGCTTAGAAGTTAGCTTAGTTTGAAAAGGAAAGAAAGCTTTCCCTTTGAAAGTCTTGTAAGAGGTTGTTGTGGAAAACTCTCATAATACAAAGGTTTATCATTGCATGGTGGTTCTATCTTTTATTGTGAATAGCTAGCAAGGCCTTTTCGTCTTTCCAATTCAAATTGATAGAGTAAAATAGACTTTTAATTCATGCAAGTAGTTGTTAATTGTGGAGTGTGGCGTTTTGGTTTGAGCATATCTTCTTTCATCCATACCACTAGCGGGCTTGCTGATGGTAAGTTCGCCTTGCGTGGTCAACTGGAGTATTGGCACTTAACTTCGATTGTGGCTCATATGTCCATATGCATCGTTGTAATGGTATGTACGTGTTGTGTCATAATTTGAACACCTTTCTCATCCTTTGAAGATTGCACCAACTTGTTAAAGTTGTCCGAAGGGAGACAAAGCAAAGTCTGGTTTGAAGATTGTTTAAGTCGATCCTCGTCCTCCACCCTTTAGGAGTAGATGGTAGCATCTCTAATCCTTATATCTTTTTACATTTGGTATTACCCGGTTAGTTTAAGAACCCGAGCTTCATTGACAAATCTCCCGATATTTGAGAATCATTTTCTTCTGAATGAGCAACTCACGTAAGTCCCCTTGGAATACCCAGCATATTCACATCAACCAACTGAGTCTATTCGCGATAAAAGGAACCTTGGAGTTGAACGCATGAACTTTCACGCAATCTTAGCATGCGGGATACTTTGATCAAGAGAGAATAGAGTGACCGTTGGACATTTTATTCTGTGTTGATGTTGTCATAAAAAGCATGTCAACACTTCCAAACCGAGGAAGTAGTGAAGAATACCCAAGTCTTTCATTTCAAATTCAGAGATTAGATCTTGTTTCCCTTGAGCAATGAGGTGATCCTCTCCTGTTATCAGTAGGTCATCAACATATAAAATAATTATAAGCATATCACCTTTGATTACCTTGAAGTAGAGATTGGAGTCAGCATCATTCTTGGAAAATCCTAATCCCAAGAGATAGCTGTCAATTCTTTCATACCAGACCCTGGGAGCCTATTTAAGTCCATAGAGAGCTTTCTTGAGCCTGCACACATGTGAGTTAGATTTATGTATCACAAAACCTTCAGGCTGTTCCAGATAGACTTCCTCTTCAATGGTTCCATTCAGGAAGGCAGTTTTCACATCCATTTGATGGATCTTCCATCCTTTAGCTGCTGCAATGGCTAATACTGCTCTCACTAACGTATAACGGGCAACAAGTGCAAATGTTTCTTCGTAATCAATGCCTTCCTTTTGAGAAAAAAAAACCCCTAGCCACGAAACGTGCTTTATGTTTTTCTATACTGCCATCAGCAATATGCTTGATTTTGAAGAGCCATTTAGAAGAAACAACAGATTTCTCTTTTGGTCTAGGCACTATGTCCCATACATCATTCTCTAGTATGGACTGGTACTCCTCTGTCATTGCATCCTTCCAGGCTTGATGTCAGAAGGCTTCTGTAACACTGGCAGGTTCAGAGTTTATGATGTTGTTCATTACAGCAACATAGCTAGAGAAACGTTTGGGTCTTTTACTCTCCCTGAACGTTCCTTTAGGTGCTGCATGATCCTCTGCTTCTTTGATCATCTTCCTTGCCCAAAGTGGTCTCTTTCTGCCGATGTCATTTGTATCCTCATCTGATTTAGAAGGTAGTTCATGTGGCATTTCCTTAGGATGCTCCCTCTGAATCTTAGGAGCAGGTTCCTCTTCAAGTATTCTAGGGGAGTAGGTTTCTATCTCACTAGAACTTCTTGCCCTCTTGAATGGTTTTAATGTTTAGGTCAAGCAACTTGTGAACTCCCTCTTAATTCCAACACTCATGCAGAATTCCTTAAATTTTAGAGGTTTAGGTTTCTATTATTCGCCTTTAAGGTTTTATTTTCTTTTCTAGGACACAACCTTTACAAGTTCCTCCATGGGATGGTTTTAGACTTAGGTGCATAGTTTGTAAAGGTGCCCTTGTCTTACACCAATAGTTTTTCTTAATAGTTGAGTTTTAGACCATGCTAGAATTTTCCCATCCATAAGGGTAACTCTATGTCCATTTGTCCTTTTAGAACACAAGGTCTTCAGATTCATGATCTGAATTTGTCTTTCCTACTTTGGTAAAAGATGCTTGTTGTTTAGATCTGTCAGGGCACTTCATTGCATAGTAACCATATTGATCACATCTAAAGCATTGCACTTGAGAGATGTCTTTCCTTTTAAAAGATTCCTTTCCATTGGAATTTCTCTTTCTTTTAAAATATCCTCTCTTGTAGGAGTTTTTCTTGTTCCTTTTATTAGACGTTGTGTTGAGTACATGAATGTCTTCATCTATGTTCTTCTGTTTATTTTCCTTAGTGGAGAGTCTTGTTTCTTCTTGAAGGCAGTCAGTTCTTAGCCTATCAAATTTAGGGAGTTTAGATCTCTCACTTACTCTTTGAACAAATGACTCCCATGAGTTTGGTAGGCCTCCTAGTGCAATTAGGGTTAACTCTTTGTTGTCAATCTGATATCCAATTGTGGATAATTGATCCCTAAGTTCAATAATCCTCATGAAGTATGCATTAATGGACTCTTCTTTGTTTATTTGAGCATTGTTGATTTGCGGTTTTAATGCTAGAGTCCTACAGGTGTTGTTGATCTCATAAGTACTCTCAAGAGATTTGTACATATGGTATGCAGTTTCATGTTTTGCTAAGATAGGCACTATACGATCCCTCACTACATCTACAAGGATTTTCATGGCTCTTTCATTGTTTTCAATCCATTGACTTTTCTCAGGTTCAGCCTCAGGTTCCTTTTTATTTTCTCTCACAAGTGAGTCTAGTTTATTTTCTTTTAGGATCATCATGATTCTAAATTTCCATGATGTAAAGTTATCTACTCCTGCAAGACGATCTTCAAATCTGATCATAGTTGACATTATGAAGAATGTGAATTCGATTTTAGAAAATACGAATTCCTTGAGCAATCTGATTTTAGATTTGATTTGGATTCACACAACCTGGCTCTAATACCATGTAAATGTAATCAAATCTTTTCTAATGGGATCCTAAGAAACACTAAGATTGAACTAAAGTCAGAAAAAATCTGTATAAGAAAAGTTTCTAAGTCAAATATGTAATTTATCTTCCATGTTCATATTTTCGATTTCCAGATCTTCGATTTCCAGATTTGAACTTCTTATTAAATGTGCTGATTGCAGAACATTGTCCGATTTCTATGTTTTGCATATCGAATGAGGAACCACCATAAGTAAGGGAGAAGTCCGCCCCTAAGAGGCGCACCTCATGAGAGGACGTGTCTCCACGAGTGGAGGCACGTCCACTCATGGGACGCGTCCTTTAGGGTGCAGTTTGTTTAACAACTCTGATTACCATTTGTTATGTATACACTCACAGGTATACACCCTTCTACATGATGGCGGATGACATAAGAGAATTCCGATTTCGCATAAATGCAGAATATAATATCACGTGTTTTATCGAATTTTATATGTATGCTCATAACTTCGATTTAAATGTTCCTTAAATTTATTTGATTTATAAGTGATGATCTTTGATCACATCTGACCGAAGCTATCATCATTAACAACCCTCCTACTCAAGGGAGAAAAACCCAGCAACAATATATCTCTCATATATCAGAAAGTGCAGAATACGAGCAGAAATCTACTTTACAATCAGACCCTTCTCAAGGGTGAATTAATACAATGAATCATAGCACCTATCCTTTGATGCAAAGATAAATATGTTTCTCCTTGAAGTCGATTTGCTTCTCCAAAACGGTAATTTGCTGTTGAAGGGCAAACTTTTGCTCTGTAGAAATGTGAAAGACTTGATGATAGAATGAAATAACATCACCTTGAATATATACTAGCCTAGGCGACCCTTCATCTAGGTCGGCCATTTTGATAAATAGCAAATATAAAATATGATTTGGTAATAAGGCCAACTTGCCTTAATAATCATTTATTATATTAACTTAGGAGAAAATATCTCCGTAAGCTACAAACACTAACACTCCCTCTTAGCTAGGGAGGTATTTTCCAAATATCTTCATCATGGAGTCTCTCAACATGACGCCCACAATGGCTACACCCATTTGTGGAAAGCTCAAAGGTTCATCATGGAGTCTCTCAACGTGATGTTGTCATGGAGTCTCTCAACATGACATCCACCATGGCTACTCCCATGTGTGGAAAGAAACACACGTACAAGTGTCCATCACGGAGTCTCTCAACGTGATGTCGTCATGGAGTCTCTCAACATGACGTCCACCATGGCTACTCCCATGTGTGGAAAAACACAAGTACAAAGGGTTGTGATGAGCCCTGCTAGCTCCCAACTCGAACCCTGTAGTTTTGCTTATCTTTTTGTGTTTTTTTAGTTTTTTAGAGAAAGTTTCTAGACATAAGTAGAAGGGCCGATTTCATATAATTGCTCATAAAACTCAGATCTGAGCTAAAATTGACAAAATGAAAGTGCAGAAGGTATTAAATAACCGTAACAAAGAGATTACATATGATAGACATACCCGAAATGCTCCAGATTATTTTATTAAGAAAATATTTCAATTTGCCAGCCAAGAATGATGAAAACTAAGAAATTCCAGTGTAGAAGGCTACAAAATGAAATCTCCAGCCTGAAAACTGAGGCAAATGGACTGTAGTAGCTAGACACCAAAGGAGAAGATAAAAAACTCTCAAGAAAGAAGGCGTTTCTCCTCAAAACTTCAAACGCCCTTGATAGAAGAGCCACGCACTTCGAGAAGAAATCACGTCCTCAGCCAACCATGAAGCTGGAGTGTCCACCAGATGAAGAATGATGCCAATCTCTCAAACCCTCCTGTATTTTATTGAAAACTACTGATTACTGCACAAAAAATCCTGATTAAGCACTGCAGAAACTCCTGAATTGAAGCTCTCATTGTTGCAATCATTCAACTGATCTTTCACAGTCTCACAATCACAGATCTGTGAAGAATTGCCGCTCTCCAAAGATAAATCTCCTGAAACCCTTGTCTCAGAGAAACCAAGCTCAGCCAAAGCCAAAGAGAAAATATCAAATAGTCAAAAGATGAGTTTGATTTTTCCTTTGGTTGATTATAAGACCCCAAAAGGCATGCATTCCTAAAAGTGACGCCACTTTTCATTTAAAATACATTTAAAATGTATTTTACACTTTTTCAATAGTGAACATTTAAATAAGTGGGCACCCCTTCCATAAAGTGTTTTTAAATTTCACTTAAATAAATTTAAATGAATACTTTATTATAAAATCAAGTCAACTGTATAATATTCTGTCAAATAAAGTTAAAACACTTTAATTTCACTAAAATATTAATATCTTGCTCATAACATATCGTATTGACGTGCCGTCAAAAACTGTCAATCACTGAACTACCGAGGCCTGCTATGAACCAATCACTGAACTCAAAGGACGGAAACGACAAAACCCACCAAATAAGGCCACTAACCCTCTAACCAAATCTTGTTAGCCTACAAGGGTTCAAGAGATAGGCTAACTCAACTGCTCTTGAAAACTGACTAGAGCGGGGACATCACACTACTCCCATGTGTGGAAAAACACAAGTACAAAGGGTTCATCACAGAGTCTCTCAACGTGATTTCGTCATGGAGTCTCTCAACGTGGTGTCTCATCTCAGTCTCAAAGATGAACAAGGGCCTGCACCTCATATTTCTCCGTCTCAGAGAAATATACACTACAAGGGCTTTCACCTCATATTGCTTTGTCTCAAAGAAATATACACTATAAGGGCTTTCACCTCATACTTCTCCATCACAGAGAAATATACACTACAAGGGCTTTCACCTCATATTTCTCTGTCTCAGAGAAATATACACTACAAGGGCTTTCACCTCATACTTCTCCGTCACAGAGAAATATACACTACAACAAATCTTCATGATGAAGTGACTCCCTCTGAAGCTCCAAGTTCTTGCGTCAACCTCCTGACCTCCTCATCCAAGGTTTCCTCTTGATGGTTTGTCAGACTCCCTCTGAATGTTATTTCCTCCTCTTCAAAAAACCTGATCGCAATGACAACCTGAATAGGTTCTTCCTCTTCGAGAGATGTCTCCAGTTATGTGCCACCAACTTAGTCCCATGGCAGCAAGTTGTGTCTCCATTCTTCAGCCTGCATGACTTCCTCACAGGATGCATCAAGCTCTTCCTCCCTTGAATGCAGTCTCTTATGCTTCTTGGTCCGTCCTGAAAACATTTTAGAGAGTTTAATAATAGTTCATAGAACTAAACTATTCGAAGAGAAATACCAATGCTAGAAGCATACATGATTCACTATCCCAATGTTATAGCATGAATTAATAACTACATAAAAAAATTCATGAACATTATTCAAACATGAAATACTTATCTGGTTGAAATACTTATCTCCTTAAGTGCTGCACTTAAATGCTTTTCAGGTTTGCACTTATCTTCCTAAGATCTGCTCATTATTTCACAATAATTTCTTAGATCTACTTACTAGAATGATTCAAAACTGTTTGCAACTTCAGAAAAACAACTTTAGAACTACGCAATATTTATGAACTACCACAGTTCCTCTTTAAACTGCATTACTCCTTTACTGTTACGATACTCCAAGATGGTCTCTCTTTATTCAATAATGCTCAAAAATGCCATTCCCTCCTTTCATTCATGCATTCCAAATTATATGCAAATTGGACCATATAATATACCATGATGGTCTTTTCCTTGCCAGCTAGTCAGTTCTACTATTGCCTCTTTGCCACGAATTTCTTAAAAAAGATCTTCAACTCCTCCTTGAATTTTTGAAGGTGAGAAAACTCGATAACTTCTATAGGCGGCTCCAAAAGATATGTCGATGTAATATATGGCTGCAAGACTCTTTAATGCACTTGAGAAATATTAAGCGGTGGTTGTCACTTGATCCACGTAGGCTCTTTCTGACCCACATGGCCACGTTGACTCATGGAGTGGCGCCATCAGAATGAGGGACTTCTTCAACCCAACACTTCAAGAAACTATATCGTCTTTTGAGTGACCTCCTAAAAAATGCTAGAACCCCGATTCTCATAAAAAAAATATCGCATATTTAAACAGCTCCCGACAATTAATTTCGTTCCTTTTAAATTCATAAGCGGCATCAAGAATGAATTTCAAAAAATAAGAGGCGACTACAAACAAAGTGTAATTCTTCACAATTCCTAGGCATTCGCAAAACTATGAAACGGAACCAACAATGATTCGCATCAATGTTCTTTAAGCTTGCTTAATTCTGGCGACTCTTCAATGACTCTAACCGCGACTCTTCATATTCCCGTTACTTGTAGGGCGACATTGAAAGTTTTGACCATAGCTATTAATCTACAGTGCCTTCAAAAACTATGCAGCGCCCAATATTGGACTCAGCTTCTTAAGGAACGACTCTTGTGAGAAATGGCATCAATGAATTCATACTCATCTTCTTTAGAATGCTTAAACAGATCTGATCAGATGTTCCCCTGAACCCGCTCTGATACCATGTTAGTTTTAGGATCAGAAATGAATAAGCAAAAAATGCAACACAGTGTGCAAAGAACACAGAATTTATCCTGGGAAAACCCTCCTACTCGAGTGAGAAAAACCCAACAACAATATATCTCTCATATATCAAAAAGTGCAGAATAAGAGCAGAAATCTGCTTTACAATCAGACCCTTCTCAAGGGTGAATTAATACAATGAATCATAGCACCTATCCTTTGATGCAAAGATAAATATGTTTCTCCTTGAAGTCGATCTGCTTCTCCAAGATGGTAATCTATTGTTGAAGGGCGAACTTTTGCTCTGTAGAAATGTGAAAGACTTGCCGATAGAATGAAATAACATAGCCTTGAATATATACCAGCCTAGGCGACCCTTCATCTAGGTCGGCCTTTTTGATAAATAGCAAATATAAAATATGATTTTGTAATAAGGCCGACTTGCCTTAATAATCATTTATTATATTAACTTAGGAGAAAATATCTCCCTAAGCTACAAACACTAACAGCCTGGGACCTAGAATTGTCAAAAGAATTTGCCTCAAGATTCAGATGCCAAGCTTTAGCCATTTTAATTTCCCACTCAACAGGGGCTTTATCTGGGATTTTCCCCTTGAAAATCGAGATTTTTTCAGAAATTAGCCTTGAACCTATACTAAAGACCTCCTTAGGGTTTATCTCAATATTCTTGAATATCCTGTTATTCCTTTCCTTCCACAAGCACCAACAGATAATGGAGGGAATCTAGTTCGAAATCTCCCGTGGTAAGGGATGAAGGAAGGGCCCAGACTAGCCCAAAATAAAGGATTTAATGTCCTTGCTCATAGTCCACTGAATGCCCAAATGCTCCAAGGCCAACTCCCACACACTAGCAACAAACGGGCAGTGCAAAAGTAAGTGATCCACAAATTCTTCATTGCACTTGCATAACAAGCACCTGTTAGGGATCTGGAATCCCCTTTTCCTAAGATTATCCTAGGTAAGTATTCTGTTATGGCAGGTTGTCCACCAAAAAAAGTTTATTTTCAGGATCATGTGTCCGTTCCAAACCTGTTTCTAGGGTCCATGCTCAATCCCCTGGTCCAACAGCAGATTGTAAGTCGACTTAACAGAAAGATTACCCTATTGATCATTAGTCCAGTAGAAATTATCCTCCATGTTGATTAACGGCAATCTGGTAAGGGAGAGAAAGTCCTACAGAGACATAGCCAGAGAACACAATTCAAAAGACAAAGAGCGGCAAAGGATCAGATCTTTCCACCTCCTAGCACCAGGTTGGCCAAGCAAGTAATCACTAATGTAAAAGTCGAAGAAAAGTTGTGCCGGCCTCATAAGGTTCCTAAAGTTAGAGAGAACAAGGGGGGTGTCTAACAACCAAGGGTCTTCCCAGAATCTGATACTGTTACCATTCCCAATCTTCCATCTCATCCTAGGCCTGAGCAACCCCTGCAATCTGCAAATGTTCTTCCAAACCAAAGAACTCGAAGGATGATCATCAGAGAGGCAATTAATCAAATGTCTATTTTGAAGATACTTAGCATTCATAATCTTGCACCAATCCTTATTATTCCTCAGTTGGTCCCAACCCACCTTAGCCATCAGGGCCTTATTGGTGCAAAGGATATTCCTAATCCCAAGCCCACCACAAAGTTTAGGTTTATAGACCTTGTCCCATCTAACTAGAGCAAACTTTTTATTTTCCTCAATCCCCGACCATAGGAAATTCCTTTGAATTTTTTCAAACTTCTCAGCAATATATCTGGGGATCTTGAAGATGGAGAGGAAATAAATAGGGATCCCTTGGAGAGCAACAGACAGAAGTTGCAGTTTGCTAGCATGACTAAGAATGGAGTCTTTCCAGCCCACCAATTTCCTTTGGATCCTTTCAAGAACCGAGTTCCAGAAGGCAGGAGTAATTTCCTTGACAATAAGGGATAAGCCAAGATACACCGATGGGAGAGAGCCACCCATACAGCCCAGAACAACAGTCACCTGGGCTTGGAGAGCAGGGGTGTTGTTGAAGAAGTAAATCATGCTTTTATTATAATTAATACATTGTCTGGAACAAGTAGCATAGTTATTGAGACAACTTTTCCATTTCCTAGCTTCAATCACAGAGGCTTTTCCAAAGAGAAACATATCATCCACAAATTGTTGTATAACAATCAGATCAAAAGAGGAGGCAGCCTTAACACCCCTAATAGACCCCTCCAACAGCAGTTTAGTTATGTTCCTACTCAAGACATTCGCAACCATGATAAATAAATAGGGTGAGAGGTGGTCCCCCTGTCCGAAACCTCTCCCAGCATTAAAGAAAACAAAAGGTGCCCCATTAACTAGAAGAGAGTACTTCACAATGATAATGCATTCCATCAAAAGGTTGACCACCCCTTGGTTGAAACCAAACTTAGCTAGGACTTTGGGGATAAAGTCCCATAACACCTTGTCATACGCCTTTGAAATATCTAATTTGAGGGCCACACTGGCATTCTTGCTTCTGTCCATTGAGTGAAGTAATTCATGAGTAGTTATAGTAGCATCCAGAATATGACGACCAGGAACAAAACCCTTTTGGGTAGGGCTAATAATTTTGTCCAAAAGGGGTTTAAGACAATTCACCAAAATTTTAAAAAGACTTTATAAATGGTATTGCATAGGATGATGGGCCTAAAGTCAGTCATTAACTGGGGGTTAGCAACCTTGGGAATCAAGGCTATAAAGGTGTGGTTCAGTTGTTTGAGGAGCTTACCAGAGTTGAAGAAATCTCTAGCGACCAAGACAAGGTCCATACCAGCAATATCCCAGAAAATCTAAAAGAAGGTTGGGAGGAAACCATCCGAACCAGGCACCTTATAGGCACCCATGTTGAAAGTTGCCAAACGGACTTCCTCAGGAGTGACAGCACAGAGGATGCTAAGGTTATCATCCTGGGAAATGGAGGTCGGAAGAAGATCGAACAGCAGATTGTCCATAGTCGGATTGGAAGCCTCAGCAAAAGCTAAATAAGCCCTCTAGAAATAGTCCGCCACCAAAAGACCAATCTAGGAAGGCGTACTGACCATATCCCCCTACTCATTTTGGAGCTTAGTTATCAAATTCCTTTTCTTGTGTTTTAGAGTAGAAATATGAAAAAAAGAGGTATTTTTGTCCCCTTCTTGCAACCATTGAACTCTAGATTTATGTTTCCAGAAAATTTCCTCTTTCCTTAAAATTTGTTCCCACTCCCTATGACTCTCTCTTTCCTGATTGCAGGTTGGCAGGCTGACATCCCCTTCTCCAATCTTTTTTTGGATGGTCTTCAACTTGTCCCCAAGGGTTCTTTTATCTTGAAAGACATTCCCAAAAATTATTTTATTCCAACCTTTCACCATATTTTTGATATGTTTAATTTTATAGAAGACCCTGAACATGGGGCAGCCACGAACAGGAATGTTCCACCAATCAGCAATTTTATTCCTAAAATCAGGATGGGAGTTCCACATTAACTCAAACCGAAAAGGGAAAGGTCTGACAGCAAGTCCCTCATTCATGACTAGCAACAGAGGGTTATGGTTAGAAAGAGTCCTGGGTAGGGCAAGAAGATTAGCACTGAACAGGGCCGACCAGTTGTGGGAACAAAGAAATCTATCAAATCTGACTTAAATCAAACCATCCCCAAGACAACGATTGCTCCAAGTAAAGGATTGACCCGACAATTTAATGTCAACCAAGCCAGTAACACTCAGAAAATTTGCCAGATCAGCCATGCTGTCAATATAGTCCACCAAACCACCACTTTTCTCCGATGGGTATAGGGGAGAGTTGAAATCCCCAGCCACCAACCAACAAGACCCACTATTATTGTTTATCCAATCAGAGAGAACCTGCCAAAGGGCATTCCTGGCATTCCTCTGGTTAGGGGCATAGACATTTCTAAGTGACCATGAGCCACCTAGGTAAGAAAACAAGACTCTCATGCTACTTCAACAGTGAAAAATCTCAGACCCATTGATCCTGTTAGGGTTCCATAACACAACAAGCCCGCCAGATGCACCCTCAGCATCACTAAAAGAGTAAAGGGCACCCGGCCAAATATAATTATCAATATTATCAAAATTGGCTTTCTTCATTTTAGTTTCCTGTAAGAATAAAACATCAATCTTATGCTCTAAAACATAGTTTTTCAGCGCAAGCTGTTTATGAGAGTTATTTTGCCCTCACACATTCCAAGACAAAACCTTCATTTATAACCCTTCTTTGAGGACACTTCCAATGTCCTCTGTTTACCAATGGCTATCTCTTTCGCTGTCTCCCTCTGCCTGGTCTCTCGCTCGCTGGGCCTTCCCGGTTTAGAGTCGCCACCCACATCCGCTTTCCTCTGTTTCCCTTTTTTCTTTGGGGTTGACCAAAACTCTGTTTCACTATTGTTGTTTTGATTATTCCAATTCAAATATGTGCATATTTGGTATCGTAAGGTTTTATAGCTGTGTTCATGTGTAATCAGACATAAATCAACAATCATATTTGAAGTAATTTGGCACACACTATTCAGATCTGCTAATTATGATGCATATGAAGATGTATATCAGCATTATAAGGGTTTGATTTATGATTTCCAGCCACTTGTGTGATCAGCATTTAGTTTCAATTCAATTTGTAGTGTAATTTTTGCAAATCAGAAAAATACAAAATGAAAATTACATATTCCATGTGAACCCCAATCCAAGACATTACAGCTCTAATGCTTGGTCAAAAACAATTAGGAGTTTGCACTTGCTTTTATAGTTCCTATTCCATTAGTTTGTGAGGCTAATGAGAAACAAGAATTTTAAGTATAAGTGTGTAGCAATTGCTTCGTGAAGAAATCTAGGACAAGAAATAGAAGAAAGCAAGTTAACAACTTTCAAAGCATCCTGTTCAAATCAATACACATGTCAAAAGAGAAAAAACCATCCTGGTCAACAAGACATTCATGCTCATTAAGGTAACAGACTTACATATCAAAAGACAGAAATTACCTCAAAACCATGAAGCTCTTCACTCACACGATCAACAAGCTTTCCAAAAAATGTGAGCATTCCACTAGAGGTTTTTATTTCCTTGCCATAGAAAGACAGATATCATTTATATATTTGCAAAATGCTATTATTGCATGTAAAATATTATTGAACCTAAATGCCACAACACAAATGCAATAACAAGTTCAAAATTTAAATAATAATGAAACATCTTATTAATCAGATGACAAAGTTCATGTACATTTCAGGTCGACACACAATTTAAGACAAAAATAAAGATATTCATATAATATAAAACCTCTGCACTTTAATGGTTAATGGATGTGAATAAAATTAGAAGATATTATATATTTATCATACAGGATGATGCTTCATTCAGGTGGTTATGATGAATCAATTGAAGAAAGTAAACATATGAGGATTCAAAAGCTGTAGACTAGAAATAATTCAAATAGGAAATGCAAGGCATTTGGATTCAATGAGTATGACCAAGGACAGTGTCTAATAATTCATGAGATTGTTTATGATCTACACTTCTTTTCCTTTGATAGCTTCTTTATAGGCAATAGTAATTCATCATTCTATTTAGTATAATCAATCATCAGATCATTTATGGTCTACATTTTTTTCCACATGCTACATATTGTATAGGCAATGTATTACATACATCATTCTAACTGTTGTTGGATGCATTCCAGATAACGGCATGCTTTCACCATCATCAGTGTTTGTAATACAGTTTTTATAAAAATAATGAAGTTTATGGTGATACTACACTATCCAACCATTTCAGGTGAAACCCCTGCTGAAGATAAGATGTTTGTATTTAAAATTTATATTCTAATCAACCTTTCAATTAAATTCCTTCCTTCTGAATATGCATAAAGTTAGTTTCTTGATTGGATCTTAAAAAATCATTTTGTCTTAAAATACTTCAACCTTAAAAGAATGGTTGAGATTGATATTTATTCTTGTGTTAACAAGAGTTAATAAATTCCAGCTTAAATGTTTATAATGATACTGTTATTGACCTCAATAAATGACTGCCTTAAAATGCTTTAAACTTGAATAGATGACATTGAAGTCAATTCTCCCATTAACAAGAGCTTATAGAATTAGCGATGAGAGTATGTCTCTAATGTGATTGGCAAAAGCCAAGGAATCATCCATTCAAATTTGCTCCAAAAATTGGCAACAATGGAACTATGTGTTAACATCATTTTCCTTGATTTCAGATGGCTGTTGGGAATTTTTGGATAAATTGAGAAATAAATAGGTCCACAAGATTGATCTATTATGCAACTCAGGTTCACCTACAAGCATAAAAATTAGTCACAAATTGAGTACAAACCCATAAAAAATATGTGAATAGAAGTACTAGGAACACCCAGGACAACCTGAGATTTCTTGATACTTGTGAGATGTATCCTGATTGTTAAAGCCAAAAGGAAAATTAGCAACGCAAACTTCAAGGTAACTCCCCTAAACCCTTATTTCGCATGCCTTGTATTTGAGGAAGCCAAGAAACATAAGAAACCACTATAAATACATGAGATCATTATAACTTAAGGGGGAAAGAAAAGGGGCCAAATCATTCTAAGGCCATGTCCACAAAGTACACTACTGAAGGCAGCCAAATAGTAATCAAACCAGGAGACCCTCATTCCCCTGCCATCTTATAAGAGTTTCAGGATCTTTGCCACAAGAAATGCTCCCAATATCAGTCTGCGCAAGAAGTAAATTGAGCAGCTTGAGACACCATCTACCATATACTCACCAATCTAAAGTGCTTGAATGCAAGCTTTTAAAATGACATGCTCTGGTTAATAACTACTACATTAATGATACTCTATAAATTATATGATTTTATCCTTTGTAATGCCCTCTCTTTACAAATCATATTTGGTGCTAATCATGGTTAATTGACTAGCTATTGTGTAGTATGGAGTTCCCATGGTTCTTAGCATTCTAATTATAGTTTCTTAAAATGCTATTAGTTTATTAGTCTTGTCTTGGGTTCTGGTTCCTATTCATCATTCTGAGACAGTTGCATAAAGATAATGTGTCATGAGAAAATATCTGTAACCCTTGTTTCTTGATTAGCTCTGATTATTTTTTATAAATTCATACTTTTCCTTCAGAAAAAAAAAAAAAAAGGAGCATCACAACAGAGAAACACCAATATGAGAGTAGCAAATAATGAATCCCAAATGGTTTGGCCTACAAATGAATTAAAGAGATAACATGTATTACCTTGTCCATATTCTGTGGGGGTCCAAGAAGTCTTGCAAAAGTTGTGTGAAAAATAACAGGACTGTACTGTTATACATCAAGCATATTAATAAAAAACAATTAGCATAGGCATTTTTCTCAAACTAAGTAGAAGCAACAAGATGTAAAGACGAAAATGGATTCCATATAGCATATGCTTAAAATGAACATCTTCCTATATAGAAAGAAAGGAGTACCTATACCAAACATTTTCTATAAAAAGCTATCCCGAGAGCTAAGGAATAATTACTATACATGCAAAAAGGTCAGAAAAGATAAACATCATCAGCATGAACATAAAAAATGGGCTGAATATGAACATGCAACTGATGCTGTAAGCTTTTAAAAGATCATTCAAAAGACAACACATATTGCTTATACATGTCCAGATGAAGTTTTGTTCCAGTTACTCACAAGTTGTTTTTTGGGTGCACGTGGAAGAGCTTTCCTCAATTCACTACGAATAATTGCCGGATCGGTGCCATTTATGACCTATACCCAAATGAAAAATAAATTGTCAATTTCAGAGTATACACCAAAAAAACATCCTCCTCTATCAAGATCTTATATGAAAGAATCCCAACTGAAAGAAACGATTTCCAATTCACTTATGCCTAAATGGTTTATGCTCTTTTTTCTTACTGAATAGTAGTGGCAAAGACATCAACACTTCATTAAAGATTTCAATTACAAGATTGCTGAATCAAAATTTTAGAAATACTGTAATAATCAGGCAGTGTGAGTTACTTCAAAAGGAAGCTAGAACAATAACAGTTTTTTACCAGTGTGTTGAGACTCAGAGAGAATTTGTCGATATGAGTTCAAGCCAGGCTCGGTGAGTCTGTAGCCTTGACTCGCAGATTCAGCAAAGTCTGACAGCCAAGACTAGTGACTCTTGGCTGTCAGACCCAGCCATCTCTGAAAAGAAAATAAAAAATCAACTTGAAATTTTCAAAATAATACATACATGTATGTATGTACATATTTTAATTGCTGAGTTTTCTAAGCCTGACAGCCAAGACTTGGGAGTTTAAGGAAATATGTGAATCTTGGCTGTTGGACAGGACCAGGTCTTCAAATAAAACAGGAAATCAACTCAAAATATTTAAAACAAGCATCAAAAGACATATTTTTTAATTTCTGAGTTTTGTCGATTTCTAGCTTGGGTTTTCCACTGAATCCAAGTCAAGAAACAGCTTGCTAAATTTTCACCCAGTCAGACTCTCAACAGTCTTGTTTTTGCATATTGATTGAAAATCCATGACTAAGGCGATGTGAAAGTTAAATTAGCACTAACTTTATAACAACAAAAATTGAAATTTTCATGTTTCAACCCAACTGAACGTAAAATTGCATAGAATGGCTGGGAAGTTCAATTGTGCCAATTAAGACACAGGATAATTCATCATCCAATCTTCCATATTGGAGAGTAACAGTGCAATTCCTAAACTAAAGAAAAATGGGTAATCAAAGCTTGTGTGTTAAAAATTCATTGTTGTAGTGCAAAGTCACCCAAATGCCTTGCAACCAAAGTAGCAAAGGATGCTCCCTTGTTATAGTTGTCAAAACTAATGCCCAATTAGTGTATAACACAAAAGTACCAATTCATTGTAGCTGTAGGTGTTTCAATTTGCACCTTTTAGTGCAACACAAAATGGAACAGATGTGTAGTAGAACCGCTCTTAGAAATAACAAGGAAGCTCCTTTTAAACTACAAATTAATCTAAATTGCACAATATGTACTTGTTTATTTACAAACTTTAAAGTGTTGTTTTTTTTTTGGGGGAGGGGGGAAGGGGTTCATATTCAAGATTAATAAACATTAAATGTGCATCTATTTGGGTTTGCCTAATGTAAAAGGCTGAGATGCTCTTTCAACACAAGGCAAAGGATTTTGTGTTTTTTGACTGAAAATAAATCTTAAAACTAGATGCTTGCATTGATCAGCTAAAATGCAGCGACGAAACAATACAAGTACACATAGGAGTTGAATAAGCTAACACATAAACAGGAATGTTGTGGTAAATTAAATGCAAGACTCCATGCAAAGCCATAATCTACACCTTCAAACTTACACCCAATACAAAGCTTGGAAATTTACAAAAGAAATTTAACCCTCAACACACATAGTGAAGCATCTTAACAAACATTTATAAACAAGATCACATCTCTCAAATGATAAAATAAACAATCTAACAATAGACAATTCCAAGATATAAATAGACAATGCTAAAAATCGCGAAAAACTAAAAATAGTGTGGGCTTTGGTCAAAAATTGCAAACTTGGAATATATTTTCTTCTTCAAAAACAGTGATGAGCTATTTTTAGCATGGACTAAAAATAGACTTTTTAGAAAGTGGCTCTGGAAGATTCTAGTGAAGCTTCCATGGCAAATCTATTTTTTCAACAAAGTCTAGCAAACCACTTGAAACACCTTAAAACTCTTGACAATTTATCAATTTTGGTGACTCAAATCTGAAACCCTTTAACAATCGAATTAACAAACTCCCTCTTGAATCTAAACATCCTCTCATTCAAATCCACAACTCTGAATATATGGCTTGGATTTTGTTACACATACTCTTTGACTGAAAATCATAACTTTGTGCTCTGAATTTTGTTTCATCTTCAAATTATTAATACAGACAAGAAGGATATTTGAGCATGTTGTGAGTTTTGATAAGAATGTTTCGTGCTACAGGACACCCTTGTACAATTTCATAATTGAAAATCAATTTACTTTTGCCATCACTGCAAAATTCAGAACAATTACCTTGTCTCTGCCCAAATCAGCCAAGGTGAATTTGCTTGTGTCTGACTGAAGAATAACTTGTACACCACCTTGGCTAAAGCTCTGCTTTTATTACACTAAGTCTAAGTTGACTATATGTAAAAGAGACGCCTCCCTTATGCTAGTTGATAACTTAGAACTGGGTGAATTTTTTATGTTGATTGCCACTTTTAAAAGAAAACAAAATTTTTTAAAATAATTCTTAGGCAAATTTTTCTTACATTGACCACACTTTTGGTTTTAAATTGTCAAAAAAAGGTAAAAGGTGCACCTAGCAGCAGGCACTCCCTCACTTAATTGCACTTCACAGAAAATACAAAACTTTTCAAAGATAGTTCTTATCCTTTATTTGCTGCTGCTGACTTGGTTGTTTTATCTTTTCTGATTTCTGATTTGGAAAGCTGATTGGATGCTGCTGCTGACTTTTCTGAGTTTTAATTTTGCCTTTGGCTGACGTCACTCTTCAAATTGACTGCTGCTTTTTCCTCATTTAAAAGAGGTAAGTCTTTGGTAGTAGTAGTGGCTGCTTTTTCTTTTCATATTTTATTTTTAATTTTTATAAATTTTAATCTTCAATATTAATACTTAAACTTAAATGGTCACTTTTAATAAAAATAATTAATTAAACCAAAGTTGCTTGTAAAATAAGAATTTAAGACAAAATTAAATTTAATTAATTAAATTATTCCCTCTCCAACCCCCGAATCAGCCTTGTTACACCCCGGAATTTGTATAGTTACTATTCTAGTAATGCTTAGAGCATTCTGATTGTAAGGAAGGTTTTGAATGAACAAATGTGATTGAATTTTGTTGACAATATGAAATCCTGTTTACATGTTATGTTTGGCTCATTCTGTATTCTTGATTGATGTTATTCTTGAATAAAACAATGAATAGAGGAAAATAATTAGTCTTGTTTTATATATTTGATTTATATATATATACTGCAAATATTGTGAGCATTTGACTGCCGTGGTTTTGTGCCATGGATGCAGGAACAGGAGCTATTCCTCCAGGTGGAGGGGAAATATCACTCAGGAAGAGGAACTTGGTCGACTAACCGGTAAAGTTGATCGTATGAGCATACACACACTTCACTGAGGATTTTAGGAACTGAGTCAGATTAAGTTGTCATGATAAGTCATCCTTAGGCTTAGGAGTTATGATTACTTCTTCATGCTTTATGAGTGGTGTTCCTTGATTGACTGACTTACTGTTCTGTGAGCCTTGAATGTGAAATGTGAACTGATAAGTTACTGATGCCTGGAATTTACGGTTAAATGTATAAATACGTGTTTATGCAATTACGTCCATTAGAGGTGCTCTGACTGGCCTATAATACACGTAATTGGAGATTTGAAAATAAACATGTATAGATATGTTTAAGTGTAAACTGGGTAAGTTAATTAATATATTTAATAATATATTTAATATCGATGTTATTATAGTTTTATCGGTAATATAATATATTAATATATCTAATGTAATATTTTGAATATTATATAGATATATTTATATATTATATATTAAAAGAAAGGTAAGTTAAAAAAACTATAATAATATTGTATTAAATATAATATAAAATATATTAATATATTTTAATGAAAATATTAAAATATCTAAAACTTTGGAAAGATTTTGTATAAACTATAAATCTTTGGCATTTAAATTTACATTTAGCTTATAAAGGAATTTGAGTTTATTTACCTTGGAAATAAAGGTAATAAAACTTTCATAGTCTTTGGTAAATACTTTGCAAACCATACAAAGGAATTTCGAAATATTGAAATACTTGGAAAATATAAAAGGAAAAAGAATTTCGAAATGCTGAACTATAGACTGTTTAAAAATGTAAAGTTAATGTTTGAGTAAAATCGCGGATTTCTTCATGGGAAGAAATCGCGCGACTGTTAAACCAGAAAATAGTGGAAAACCAAGGAGAATAATCCGCGCCCAGCTTGCGTAGCTTAGACCTGGTCGCGGATGCTTGAACGCCACCGGTCTGGGACGCGTGGGTGGAAGGAGACATGAACTGTGTGTGCGTAAACCTTGACGTTTTCTGCAGCATAATCCAAACGCCATTTGTTCTTCAAGTTCGCCATTTTTAAGGGCTTTTTCCTGTACGTGGTTGATCCACGAATTTGGCATGTGATATGTTGAAACATTCTTGAGAAATTATGAAGAATCATCAACTCTTTTGCTGTGTGACTGCCACTACGAATTTTGACATTTTCAAAATGAGAGGTGTCGAATTCTCATGCCTACAAGGTAGGAAACATGAGAATTCGAAACCTATAAATAGGTTCTCACTCATTGTTGAAAGACACTCAATCTTTTCATTTCACTCTTCTTGCCTTGGAAAATTCGAAATACAGTGCTGTGGTATTTCTGTGTTTTGGAATATAAATTTTATAAAAGCCATTGTCATTCTATGAGAGCCATTGCCATTTTTATGAAAGCCATTGCCATTTTTGTGAAAGCCATTGCCATTTTGTGAAAATCATTTGCAATTGAGACAGTATTGCTGAGAGACAGTATTGCTGAGAACACTTTTTGCATTTACCTGAAAGTAGTTTTTGCTTAAGTTAAGAGAAGGCTGCGAAGGACGGTGGAGCAGGGATCGAAGTCACCGATCAAGCTCATACGCAAAAAGGAAATCAGGCATGAGATATATGTTGATAGATTTTCTGTTATTTATTTTAAATTGCATGATTAGATTGCTTGATTATGTCTTGCTTTATGAAGGGAAAAATATAAAGAAACCTCTATGTTCTATGAAATTGCTGAATTGGGAATAGTTTAATTCCTTAGAAAAGGCTTATTGAATTTAATAGATAGCTTAAAGAGCTGGTCAAATTGGGGAATAGTTTAATTTCCTTAGAAAAGCTTTTGAAATAGCTTAGAGAACTTGATGAATTGGAATAACTTAAAAGCATGTTGAAACGAATCATTTGAAATCATAGATGAATTTGAAAGGGAAATATTTGTTTTACTTTTAGTAAAGTACCTTATAATTTGTATTGCTTGAATATTGTTTGAATTCCTTAAGTAAAGGAAAGGGATTAGTTACTAAATACTAGGACGAGGGTGGATTCAGAACCAAGGTAGTCTAAAGCTTTAGAGTTAAATAGGTTAACTAGAGAAAGCTACGTACTCCATGGATAGAGATTTCCATGTTGGGAAGTACCAGAGGGACCCCTTGTTGACTGTACTCCATTTCCTGTTTAAGTAGTTGAAGTAGGAAGTCTAGGGTGATTGACTACCCACTGAAGGACTCAACCTACGCGTAGGATAAGGCAGCCTTAAGTCAAACCAAACCTGACTTAGTGCAAGTGATAGATGACCGTCAGTATAAGTACTGCCGAAATGCTTTGGCCAAAGTAGTGTAGTATACCTAACGTCCACTTAGACTGTGAGACGAATTACACTGTCAGTTCACAGTAATCCAGGTTACATGCTAGATTGAGATTGTGAGGACACAAGGATTTAGTTATGTAGGATTACACACTATGCTCAGTTGGTCATACAGAACCGGTTACCCAACCAATCTCCTCGAAGAAGGGAGGGCCGTCTACTTAACAGTAAACGTGCGGGGGACCGCAATATAAGTCCGTGGTTGGTGGAAAAGCACCTGAGTGATGTTTCCCCTCCACCTTAAGACTTCTGATGAACCAAGGTTTGAAAGGGAAGATCCTGGACAGTCTTATTCCTATTTGCTCAAAAGCTTCCGAGCTATGTTTGAAACTTGTAAGATTCTTACCTTGCTTTTTATTTTGAAGAGAAGAAATCATGAAAGCGTACTCTGTTATTTACTTGGAAAATAGAACAATGATGTATCATGTCTTTTATTTCTTTATGATGAAATGTTCAATTAGAATGAAAAGAAAAGTTATTTACTTTGTCATTTAATTGTATTTCCTTGTATCTTATTAGTGAAATTAGAAAAAAAAAATTTTACCCGGTTTTGGGGTTGTTACAAGCCTACAGAAATGAAATAGGCTAAAGGAGCCTCTCCGAACACCAACGTCAAAGAAGGGGACACTACATCTCGCTCTTCCTGATACTCACACCCAACTAATTACAACTTGGCTAATGCTCTCACTCTTGTTTTTGTACACACCTTTTCTATTCTAATGCTCTCACTCCTATTGTTGCACACACCTTTTCTATCCTAATGCTCTCACTCTTGTAGCTTTTTGTTGCAACTTGTAGACTTGTTCAATGTTGTTGAAAGTTGATATCGATTTGGAGTGAGGCTAGGATCTTCATTTATTGCTTTTTGTGAGCGTGTAATAATCCACCCTTCTTTTGTTCTTGCAATATAGATGTAAATGCAATGTCTTCAAAACTTTCTAATCACCCAAATCTTGAAGTGGGCAAGGTGAGAGCATACAACGCCTCCAACCACATAGCTAATCTAAATGAATGCGATTACAAAATGATATGATGGCAAGCTAACCAAAATACACGGGCAGCAAAGCCAACCTAATCAACACCTCTTCAGCAGACTATGTGAAATGACACAAGTGGCATAACCAGACTTACCAACACCTCTTCGGCAAACTACATGAATGATATGCAATGCAAGCCACTAGCAAAATTTCTAAGCTTGACTCAAACCAAAATGGTCGATAATTCCAAATTGTTCATGCCAAAACGGGCTGAATGATCATGCTACAATAATTGGCGGTAAATCGTCCAACTTACAATATGAAAATGCATACAAAGAAAGCCTCCAATGGTACTACCATCTGGGGTTTACAAGATTAACTTGAAATGCATTACAAATGAACAATTGATGAAGTAATCTGTTGTTATTAAACTGATATAAAGTTCCGATTATAAAATCAGACTACTGCAATTGTTGATGTTAATGCAGCGTCGGTCTTCACTAGTACATGGGCCGACCTTATATTTAAGATATATAATGTACTTATTCTGGCCGACCTTATTTGTTATTTAAATATCTATCAAAAAGGCCGACCCATATGAAGAGGCGCCAAGAAGGTATATATACAAGGTTACCTTTTGATAGTAACATACATTCGAATATACACAATAGAAGTTCGCTATTTTGGCATAGCAGAATTCGCAGTTATAGAAGAAGTTCATACTTGAACAGCAGATCATCATTTGTAGCAGCAGACCGATCTCAAGGAGAAACATATTCATTTGTATCTTTGCATCTAGGAGAGATACTATTATTCATTGTATCAAATTCGGCATTGTGTTGGGCCTGAGTTCAAGCAGATTTCTGCCCTTATTCATTTAATATATAAGAGATATATTTGCTGGGTTTTTCTCCCTCAAGAGGAGGGTTTTCCCAAGGTATCTTGTTGTGTTCTTTGTCTTATGTGTTGCATTTCTATTATTCAATTGATTAAATAATCTGATCTAAGAAACACTAACATGGTATCAGAGCGGGTGTGAAAAAGATCGTGATCAGATTTAGTTCGCAACACTTATTCTTTTTCAGTCTATCTTCCAATTTCTCAAGATGGTGAACGGTCTGAAAATCGAGGATAGACTCGAAGGAATCTCGAACTACATATCATGGAGATTCAGGTTCATGCTAACCTTGGAAGAGAATGATTTGGCTGAGTTTGTGAAAACAAAAGTTCCCGAACCTGAGGGGGAAGAAGAGAAGCTGCAATGGAGAAAGAAAGACACTAGGGCAAAGAAAGCATTGGTTGATTCCGTCAAAGATCATATTGTACCAATTATCTTCAAGTTGGATACAGCAAGAGAGATGTTTACAACCTTGGAAGAGATGTACGAAATCAACAACACCAGTCGTGCCCTTGCTCTGAAGCAACAACTTCATCATGTGAAAATGGAGAAAGGAGAATCTGTTATTACATAATTCATGAGGATTTCAAAGATAAAAGATCAGCTCTCCACTATTGGTCACATGATTGATGATAAAGAACTGACTATGCTTGCTCTCAATGGTCTTCCGCTTTCATGGGAGGCATTCATCCAAGGAATCAGTGCAAGATCCGAACTTCCTAAGTTTGATCGATTGAGGATTGATTGCATTCAAGAAGAGTCAAGACTAACAGCAAGGGGGATTGGTCAAAGCTCAAAGAATGAAGAATTACAAGTTCTTACCTCTCATTCATCAAACAAAGGAAAAGGCTTTAAGAAAGGATTCTTCAAAAGGAATCGAGAAGATGGAAATGATGATGCTCCTACCTTCAAAAGAAAACGAGACATGTCCAAGATTCAATGTTTTCGTTGTGATAAGTATGGTCACTTTGCGAGGGTGTGCCCTCAACGACCTAAGCTTCAAGTTGCCACTGCAGATGTTGAAGAAGTCACTCCACAAAAGAACTCCAGCTTCAAATCTGCTCAAGTGATTGGAGTTAGACATGAATGTCTCTACATGCTGTGCACTCGTCCTCTTCAAGCACTTGTGCATAACAGTACCAGCATGTGTGAACTTTGGCATCGAAGATTGGCTCACATTCACTTTCGTGCTCTACCTATCATGGAGAAGATGGTCACCGGTCTTCCGAAATTCGATCAAGAACATGAAGGTACATGCAAGGGATGTGCCCTAGGCAAGAACACAAAAGGTATGTTCCATTCCAGTGAAAGTAGATCTAAATGTATTCTTGATCTCATTCATTCTGATTTGTGTGGTCCAATGTCTATTGCATCATCTAGTGGTTTCTTGTATTATATTATTTTCATTGATGATTACTCTAGAAAGACTTGGATTTATTTCTTGAGATCGAAAGAATCAGAAGAAGTATTAGTAAGATTCAGAGAATTCAAAGCGCAGATTGAAAATCTGTCTGGGAAGAAGATCAAAGTATTAAGATCTGATAATGGTGGAGAATACACTTCTGGCACCTTTCGAGATTTTTGTATTGAAGCAGGGATTAAGAGGGAGTTCAGTGTTCCCTATAATCCACAACAAAATGGTATTGCTGAAAGGAAGAATAGGTCTATTGTGGAAGCAGTGAAAGCTATGATTCATGATCAAGACTTACAAATCTCTTTTTGGGCTGAAGCATCAAGAACAGCCGTCTATGTTCAAAACAGGAGTCCCCACAGGATCTTAGAGAATAAAACTCCTGAAGAAGCATTCTCAGGCGTGAAGCCTGAAGTTAGTCATTTGAGGATCTTTGGCTGTCCAGTCTATGTTCATATTCCAAAGGAAAAGAGAACAAAGCTAGAACCTTCTGGGAAGAAAGGAATTCTTGTAGGCTACAGTGAGACATCAAAAGCTTACAGGATCTACATTCCAGGACAGAAGTCTATTGAGATTAGTAGAGACGTCACATTTGAGGAAGATGTTGCTTATAGAAAGTCCAAAGGCACTCCGATGGAGGTCGATGAAGAAGAACCTCCTCAAGATATGGAAGTTGACCATATCCCAGAGAATCTGAAGGAGGATACAGAACCTAAAGAAGATATTGATCCAGCTGAGCCTTTGGATCCTACTGATGGGCCTCTAGACATTGTGATTGGAAAGAAAAGACCTCTTTGGGCTCGCAGGACAATGCAGAAGCAGAAAGGTTTGTAGCTCCAAGAGGAACCTTCAGAGAAAGCAAGAGACCTCACAAGTTCTCTAGCTATGTTGCCTTGATGAGTCAGATTATTGAGTCAGAACCTTCAAATGTTGAAGAAGCTTCTAGTCAACAAGTATGGAAAGATGCCATGATTGAGGAGTATCAGTCTATACTTAAGAACGATGTTTGGGATATAGTTCCTAGACCCAAAGACAAATCTGTGGTGTCTTCTAAGTGGCTCTTCAAGATCAAGCATGCAGCTGATGGGAGCATTGAGAAACACAAGGCTAGATTTGTGGCTAGAGGGTTCTCACAAAAAGAGGGAGTTGACTATGAAGAAACCTTTGCTCCTGTGGCTCGTTACACGTCTGTTAGAACCATCATTGCTATTGCCGCATCTAGAGGATGGAAGATTCACCAAATGGATGTAAAGACAGCTTTTCTGAATGGCATAATAGAAGAAGAGGTTTACATTGAGCAACCAGAAGGATTTGAGGTACATGAGAAAGAATCTCATGTCTGCAAGTTGAAGAAGGCCTTGTATGGTCTTAAACAAGCTCCTCGTGCTTGGTATGAAAGAATTGATCAGTACCTTTCAAGTTTGGGTTTCTCAAAGAATGATGCAGATTCTAACCTCTATTTCAAGGTAGTAAATGGTGAAGCATTGATTTTAGTTTTATATGTTGATGACTTAATCATTACTGGTGAAGAACATCTAATACTAAAATGCAAGAAGGAATTAGCTTCAGAGTTTGAGATGAAGAATCTAGGTCTTATGCATTACTTTCTTGGCTTAGAAGTTTGGCAAAAGCCAAATGAGATGATTCTAAGTCAAGGCAAGTATACTGTTGACATTCTCAAAAGGTTTGGTATGCTTGACTGCAAACCTATGTCTACACCCATGGAGTCTAATTTAGATAAGTTGAAAGAAGCTGCAGCTAGTTCAGAACCAGTGGATTCTACGATGTATAGACAGTTGATTGGTTCATTGATGTATCTAGTTAACACTAGACCTGATATCTGCTATGCAGTGAGTGCACTTAGCCAGTTTATGTGTGAACCAAAGCAAATACATCTTGTAGCAGCTAAACATATCCTGAGATATTTATGTGGCACAATTGGATATGGGTTGAGATATTCTTCAAATGTGGATTTGGAGCTGCATGGTTTTACTGATTCTGATTGGGCAGGATGTGTCTCAGATCGGAAGAGTACTTCTGGTTGTTGCTTCAGTTTGGGGACTGCTATGATCTCCTGGTGTAGCAGGAAACAGTCTTCAGTGGCCTTGAGTACAACTGAAGCAGAGTATATTGCAGCTTGTGTGGCAGCTCGTGAGGCAGTGTGGCTTCGTAAGCTCCTTGCAGGATTGTTTGGTCAATCAATGGAGCCTACTATCATACACTGTGATAATCAAAGCTGTGTGAAGCTTTCTGTCAATCCTGTGTTTCATGACAGAACAAAACATGTTGAGATCAAGTACCACTATATTAGAGATATGGTGCAAAGGAAAGCTATACAGTTGAGGTATATCAGCACTGAAGAGCAAACGGCAGACATTCTCACCAAGCCTCTCGCCAGGATGAAGTTTGTATACTTCCGAGAGAAACTTGGTATGGTGGAGAATGCAGCCTTGACTGAGAAAGAGTCTCAGTAATCAGTGATCCTTGTTGAGAATGCAACTCTCTGCTGAGTGAGAGTTGAGGTGAAAGCCCTTGTTAATACAATTCTCTGCTGAGAGAGAGTTGAGGTGTAAGTCCTTGATAATGCAATTCTCTGATGAGAGAGAGTTGAGGTGAAAGCCCTTGTTTCCACCCTCTGGGAGAAGCTATGGTGGATGTCATGTGTGTGACTCCATGACAACATCACGTGAGAGAATCCGTGATGAGTTTTTTTTTTACCATCTATGGGAGTAGCCATAATGGTTAATATCACGTTGAGGTGATATTTTATTTTGTTTTCATTCTAACATAATGTGTCTTGTGCAGATGGAAGTTCATCCCTAGCTGAGAGGGAGTGTTGATGTTAATGCAGCGTCGGTCTTCACTAGTAGATGGGCCGACCTTATAATTAAGATATATTATGTACTTATTCTGGCCGACCTTATTTGTTTTTTATAATATCTATCAAAAAGGCCGACCCATATGAAGAGGCGCCAAGAAGGTATATATACAAGGTTACCTTTTGATGGTAACACATATTCGAATATACACAAAAGAAAGTTCGCTATTTTGGCAGAGCAGAATTCGCAGTCATAGAAGAAGCTCATACTTGGATTCGCATACATAGAAGAAGTTCATACTTGAACAGCAGATCATCATTTTGTAGCAGCAGACCGATTAAAAGGAGAAACATATTCATTTGTATCTTTGCATCTAAGAGAGATGCTATCATTCATTGTATCAAATTCGGCATTGTGTTGGGCCTGAGTTCAAGCAGATTTCTGCTCTTATTCCTTCAATATATAAGAGATATATTTGCTGGGTTTTTTCTCCCTCAAGAGGAGGGTTTTCCCAGGGTATCTTGTTGTGTTCATTGTCTTATGTGTTGCATTTCTTTTATTCAATTGGTTAAATTAATCTGATCTAAGAAACACTAACAGCTCACACTTGGGCATTCCATTGGTGTTGTTGCTATTCCTTGTGTAGAGCACTAAAATCTGATTGTACTTCGTTGATGTCAGCTTGGAGCAGTAGTGATTATTTGTTTCTTCAAACCTGTCCTATTTATAGAGTTCAACTTATGGAGGTTTGTGAAGCAAAATTTGATAGTTTCTTCCCAATATTGGTTCAGGACAGCGAACTTCCACATGTTTTGGTTTATCATTCTGAGACTCAGGGAGTTGGCATTGTAGGATTTTTCAAAAATCTTCATGGATGTATCAAAATAATTTAGTTGAGGCATAGTGGCTCCATGTGGAGTCATGAGTATGAGTTTGTTGGGCTCTTGCAAAGGATTGCTTTCCTCTTTGCAAGAAGATTTGGGGAAGTTACTTTGGTAGTCATAGCTTTATGGAGATCTGTAGAGGAGTTTGATTTTGAATCGAGCAGACTATCTTTCCTATTACCGAGGATTGTGATTGACAGTGGCATTGTTGATATTGATGACTCAGAGTCTTTTGGGTGCGAGATGCTGCAAGGTGTTGACTTCAGTCCTTCCAGTTTGTTCATTTTGAGTTTCATGGATGGTAACATTTTAGAGTTACAAGGGAGGTTAGTGCAGTTTTGGCATGATGTTTTCACTGATGTGATTAGAGTGGTGCAGCATTGGCATGGTGGTTCCTTCTTGAGACAAACATGGGACCCTGGGATCGTACTTGGTTTGGTATGGTTCAATTTAATTTTTTCTGGAGTGGTGGTGGTATTGCTTGAAAACAAGCAATTTTGGGAAGGGCGGACTGTAATGTCCCCATTTTTAGCATTGAACTTTCCATTGATTGATAGCCTATCCTCGAACGCCCGTAGGCTAGTTAGAGGCAGAATTAGGGTTTTCAGTTGCTTGGTGGTTTCTTTCAAGGATTCAGGGGTTTGCATGTTGAAGTTTGGTAGTTTGGATTCTGGATTCCTTCTGGGTTTTCAGAAAGCTTCCCAGTGGTATAACATGCTATTGCATCAGACAACTTTTTCGGACTTACTATTTTTAGTAAGTTATGACGACTACATGTTGGATTTTTGCAATTTGGATTCAGGATTCCTTCTGGGTTTTCAGAGAGTTTCGTAGTGGTGTGACATGCAACTACAACAAAGGACTTTTCTGAATTTACTATTTTTAGTAAGTACGACGGTTGGTCAGATTGTGGTTAAAATAAGTTTAGAACAACTTACTATTTTTAGCAGTATGCTATTTTTAGTAAGTTCTATTTTTAGCAGTGCTATTTTTAGCAGGGTTTCTACAGTTCAGTTCTGTGGCTATATCTGGTAGGTCGGTTTGAGCAGTTTGGTCTCCAACGCCCTTGGTGCTATTCTTGGCAGTACTATTTTTAGCAACAGTTCAACAATTCAGTGCAAAGGCTATTTTTGGCAGGTGTTCAACAGTTTGATACTATGGCTATATCTGGCAGGGCAATATATTCTGTTTGGTCTCATGCTTTTGAGGTATTTAATTTGGCAAGCTAGATATTTGAGGAGATAATGTTTAAGTGGAAAATATTTCCTATGCTAGTATGGACGACTTTATAGGGGAAATATTTAAGTTGCAAATATTTTATTGTGAAATATTTTTAAGGCATGTTTGGACACCTTGGAGAAATAAGTGATCATTTATATTTATATTCCACTTTATTGTTTTGACGCCTAGCCTGGAGGAAT